>CM038214.1:99085985-99685985 GCA_021442155.1 Cymbidium sinense | reverse complement strand
CATGATACGCATGGAAAATAAACTTGCAATGATCCTAGGAAATTAATAGTTAATTAGATTAAGTGACCTAATTATTTCCTCTTATGGTTTTCCCACACAAGTGGACTAACCAAAATTTCATTAAACTCCTTTAGGTTATTAAACACCTAAGATCTACCCCATAATTTTAATTAAAATTCGATGTGATTATGATTTCAATTTTATTAAGTGATTTAATTAATTAGTTAAATCTAAATTAATTTCATTTTAAAACAGGGTGAAATAAACTTAGTGAAAGGGGTACCAACCCTATTCCTTAGTTCACTTACTATTGAATAATGATTAATAAACTTAATTAACCAATTTATTACTGTTCATGGGATTAATAAATCATTAGTTAACTTAAAAGAGTAGTCAAGGTTTAATTATTTAATTTTTAAAATTAAGTGAACAATAAATCCCAAGAAAATTATGGGAGATAGAGGTCATCCCATTAAATTAACCCACAAGATTTAAGATTAATTGCTCAAGTAATTAAGTAGTAATCATGCTAATTAATTTTGTAATTAAACCTTAATTATTGTTCAAAATTAGTTAAGATCATTTTTAATTAATTCTCCTTTGAATACCTTTAAACTGAGTATTTATTTATATTTTTTTTGATTTCGCTATGATTTTTATGATTTTTAGAAGTTCAGCCATTAAAATGATTAATTAAGCCTAATTAAAGCCTAATCCTATTGGTGCCACATGGCATGCTAACGCGGCATGCTTTCCACATGGCACCACAAGATTGGCTACTTAAAACTTATCCGACTCAGTGCCATGGTGATGGCGGATGCGCTTCTTCATCCTTTATCTGATCTAAGATCGGATGGCTATGATTAATCACACAACTTAATAGGATTAAATCAGATCGATCTAGTGGATCTAATCATGACCATCCATTTTGATCACATGAAATGGATAGTGCGTGATCTAACGTCATGCGAGTGAGGGAGAATGGAATTTTTATTCCATTGCTCACTTGATCTGAGCTTACCTGAGCTCGGATCAATTGCAAAAGTATCCCACACATTCATGACATCGATCAAAGGGGATCTAAAGGTCAAGATCACATGAGATGCAAGTTTTCTTCAAAAAGCTCCAACCCATTTTTTCCTAAAGATTAGATTTGGAAGCATACCTCATCGGAGCTCAAGACTAGTGGCTCGAATAATTGAAGAAGCTTCATCTAGTCGAGATGAAGCCCTATTGAGCAGTAATTAGATCAATTCCTTGACGTTCACTCAGAAGGCCATAAACTGATGATTTAATGCTCAGCTTTGATCAAAGTCCCACCTTTGGTGCTCGAGAAGCTTGGAAGATGATTCATTCTTGCTCGATAAGGCCTAGGGTAGGTGCGTGTAAAGTTAATTTCAGTTTGATGGAGAAATGGGGAAATTATGTCAACAATGGGAGTGTCCTATTCTGGACAAATGAGAATGGAATTTTTTGATCAAGGAATAAGCTAAGGAGCTTAGAATATGGCCCTAATAGCTCATCTTGGGTAGCTAAGGTTCTAAGGAATGATTTTTGTGTGTGTTTGAGTGGAAACGAGGGGGTGTATACCCCCCTTCATCTTTATCAGATGGTGGGATTGAGTTTGGCTTCTAGTGGCCATCCGACCATCTCAAGGAGTCGTGGGTGGTAGGGAGAAGGTGAGTTTGCTTGGCTTAGTTGGTTGAAGGTGTGGAGGTGGTTGCTAAGGAGGAATCATGGGTGTCCTATGGGTTTCAAATGCTCCAAAGGGGTGGGTGAGGTGATTTCATCATCCATGGGTCATGGCCAACCCAACTACCCCTTGGGTCAGGTTGGGCAGTGTCTTAGGTGCCTAGGTGGACCATTGGAAGAATGTAAATGACCACTTACATTGGTGATTTACCTCATGTGATGCCCTTGACCTAAGGATAAAATGATCATTTGGCATTAGATTTTATTTGGGCATATTTAAAATGAGACAAAAGTGAGTTAGCACAAATTTCAAGTCAATTAGAGTTGATTTGGTTAGGTTTGGCTCAATTTGACTCATTTAGGTCAAATTGGGTTAGGTTGGGTCAAGTTGACCAATTGGTCAAATTGGTTCAAACCAAGGGTTGGATCAAGTTTATATGATCATTTGGGATGTTTTGGTTCAATTGGCTTGGTTTAGTTTGTCTTAGATTTGATTTTGGCTCATTTGAATTCATTTGGGTCAAATGGGTTAAGTTAACAAATTTGACCAAATTGGCCAAATTGGCTTGGGTTGGGTGTTGGTTTGGGTTTAATTAAGCAATTGAAGATAATTGTAGGATTTAGTTTCAATTAATTTGGATTTGGTTTTGATTTAGGCCAACTTGAACCTTTAGGTCAGTTTGGGCTAAGTAGGTGAATTGGGTCCAATCAAGGCTTTGGTCAAGTTCAACAATCAATTTGGAATGAACTTGAGCCATTGGTTGCAATCAATTTGGTTTATATTTTGATTTGACCCAATTTGGTCTTTTAGGTCAATTTGGGTCAACTTGGGTCAAGAGGGCCAAGAGGGCCAACTGGGTTTTATTTGACTCAATTGTAGGTCAATTCATATTCAAATATTGAATTTGATTTGGTGTGAATCATTGGTTTCAAGGGATTTGGCTTAGGTTGCAATTTGGCTAGTTTATGTTCATTTGGGTTAAGGGGTTGACTTGGTCAAATGACCAAGTTGACTTGATTTGACAAATTTATGACAATTGATCAACTAAGGGTGATCAACAATCAAGATGGGAGGTTTTGATGGGCTTGGTTCAATCTAATTTGGATAGGATTAGAACTTGGCTCAAAAAGGTCAAATTGGCCACTTTGGGTCAAGTGGATCAACTGGCTTTAGTTGGCTTGATTTTTGGTTGAGTTTGATTTAGTTGAGTTTATATAAGGATTTGGGATTGATATATAAATTCAATTATAATTGGCTTGGTTTCAAATAAGTTTTGGTTCATTTGAACATTTCATGTCAAAAGGGTTAAGTTGGGTTTGACTTGGGTTGATTTTGGTTTGGCTTCATGATTGTAGATTTCATTTATATTTGTGAATATGATTGAAGGTATGATTGATTCATGAGAAAATCAATTGAATTAGGGTTTTGGATTGAAGGAATTTGGCTAAGTCAATGGAGTTGGGTCACGTGGCTTAGGTTTGGATTTTGATTTGGTTTGATTTAGTTTTGATGATTTAAATGTATATTTCATTTAAATTTGTGAATCTGATTTAAAATATGATTGATTTGTGAGAAAATCAATTTAGTTTGACTTGATTTGGATTAAGATTTAGCTAAGTCCATGGAATAGGTCATATGGCTTAGAAATTTAGATTTAATTTGATTTAATTAGATTTAGTTTTGATCATTTGAATGTAGATTTGATTTATATTTAAAAAAATGATTGAAGATATAAATTGATTTTGGATTAATTTGGATTAAGATTTTGCTAAGTCCATGGTATAGGTCATATGGCTTAGGAAGGGTTTCAAGTTTCGATTTCATCATGGGATTCATTCATTTGGTTTTAGAATTTGGGTTTGGATTTGGATTTGAATTTTATGTTTAAATTGAACTTGAGGTTAGGTTTAAGAAGCTGAACATGGATTGGATTTGGGTTGTAGGGTAGGTAAATTATCCTAATCCCTAAGGAATAATCTAATCCTATGGTTAACCCTTTCTAACTCTTTAATCTTAGGTTAAGTGTTTACCTAATTGTTAGAAGTGTCTTATTACAAGGGAAGTCTTATTGCCTAGAAGACTTTTAAGTCTAAGATGAGAAGATTGAATCCGCACTCTAAAAGTGAGGTCAACAAGCCTTGGGCTCCATAGTGTTGCCCTTGGAGATAGATTATTGGAAGATCAAGTTTCATATTATAGACTCGGATACATCTTTCAATGCTTTGCTTGAGAGACCATGGATATATGAGAACAACATAGTTCCATCCTCTTTACATCATTGTATGAAGTTTGTGAGAGGTGGGATCATCTACTGTGTCAAAGTAGATCTCAAGCCATTTATAGTTCATGAGGTCGGCATATATGACGATGCAGCTTACTACCTCCCTCAAAATCAACAAGTCTATTCTCGTGAACTTGGCCAAAGTTTAAAAAATAAAAGAAAAAGAATAAGAAAAAGAAAGAAAAAAATAAAAAAAAAATAAAAGAGAGTAGAAATAGACTTGGACGCGGAAGTGGAGCCTGACATTAGATTCCACCCAGAGTTCATTACTCCATTTGAACACATGGGTAGGACTACCTGACCTCCACTAGGCAGAGGAGGAGGCCAGTTCAAAGGCAATGCCAGGGGTGGAAAACCTCCTTATTGGCCACCCAATAGAAGATATGTCCCAGCTACCAAGAGTACACCTACTATCTATATAGACTTAGAATCTAGTTCATAGAATGAGTCTTATATGGTTAGCGCCCCAACTAGATCTTCTCAGTAGTAGATTCCCTTGGAGGTGACACTTGAGCCAGATAGCGATGAAGATCGGGCTCCAAAGCAAAGCACAAGTGTATCCAAGTCTATTTGTGAAACAGCTAGGCATCAATTGGGAGCCTTTGCTCTAAACCCACTTTACTCTTAAAAAGCTGAGGGTTTGGTAGTTAAAGAAGCCCCTAAGTCATCCACATGTGTGAAGACTCAGAGGTTCTTTCTGGGAGCATGATCCATAAGTCAAGAAGTTGATGTATAACTTGAGGATGATTCATATAAAGATAAATAAAATTATGTTTTGATTGGTACTTGCCCTGTGTTCATAATTTAGCAAAGGAAGGGTTAATCCCACATACTTAGTCAAAGTACAGGTCATATTACTTTGAAAGAATATGTATGAACAAATATAAAAAACTCTCAATCAAGATAGAGATTACAATTTAGTACATTGGGTCCAGTCGATGAGGACGATCACTGCTTAGTAATCACCAATCATTTGGAATCTGATAGGTTCTTGCCAAATTACATTAAATCATATAAGGAGCTATTCTTAGAAACTTTAGATGATCCAGATGAGTTTGAAGTCAAAGATTCACCACCAGAGTTCAAAGAAGAGATCACGTTAACCATCGATGAGCTCAAGGAAATCAACTTAGGAACTGGAGAAGATCCACGCCTAGCATACATCAATTCTTTGTTGAATGAAATTGAAACCAATGACTTAGTTAGGCTATTGAATAAGTTTAAGGACTACTTTGCATGGAGTTATGAAGAGATGCTTGGATTGGCTCCTATCATAGCAATCCATAAACTAGCAATAGAGTATACTGCTAACCCTATAAAGTAAGCTACTAGATGCATGCGATTAAACATAGAACAATAGGTCATTTATGAAGTCAAGATATTGATCGATGTAGGCTTCATCCGAGAAGAAAAATACCCTACTTGGTTAGCCAGCGTCATCTTAGTTAAGAAAAATAATGGGCAAATTCACATATGCATCGATTTTAAAGATTTAAAAAAGGCATGTCCAAAAGATGAATTTCCACTACCAATGCAAGAGCTGATGGTGGACATTGCCTCATCTCATACAGTCTTTTCTTTCATGGATGGCTCATCTAGATATAACCAAATAAAGTTGGCCCCTGAAGATGAAAGATACAGTACTTTTAGAACCCCTGATTGGAATCTATTGCAATAAGATAATGCCTTTGAGCCTTAAAATTGATGATGTTACATACCAGCATGCTACGACTCGAATCTTTGACAAACTCATTCATCATGAAGTCGTGTGCTATGTCGATGATCTCATGGTCAAAAGTAGAGAAACGGAAGACCATCTCTTTGACTTGAGATTAGTTTTTAATAGTTAAGATAATTTAACCTCAAAATGAATCCCCTATAGTGTGCAATCAAAATTACTTCAGGGAAATTCCTTGGGTTTGTTGTTCAACACTAGGGAATTGAAATTGAATTGGAGAAGATCAAGGCTATATTAGAAATGCCACCCCTTAAAATTTTAACTGAACTTAGATCATTCTAAGGGCATTTGGAGTATCTAAGATGTTATAAATCCAACTTTTCGGGTAGATGTCAGCCATTCTTAGCACTTGTCAAAAATGATGTCAAGTTCAAGTGGGACGATAAGTGTGTGCATGCCTTTGAAGACATCAAGCATTACTTGATGATGCTGTCGGTTCTAGGAGCCTCTATCCCAGGCAAGTTTCTCATACTTTACACTACTACGTTAGATGACTCCCTTAGTGCTTTGTTGGCCCAAGCCAATAATGAAGGGAAGGAAAATGCACTCTACTATCTCAGTCATCATCTAATCCCTATTGAGGCTAATTATCCACCCATTAAGAATCATTGCCTAGATTTAATCTTTGCATCCCAAAAGCTATAACACTACATTTTTCCTCATAAGGAGAACTTAATTCTAGGATCAATCCACTACAGCATCTCATGATATAGTCGATGCTATCAATATGGTTGGCATGACGGTCTATGATCCTTTCATAGTTTGACATTACCTTTGTATCCGTCCATGTGGTGAAAGGATAAGTGCTAGCAGATTTCTTAACAGCACACCCACTTCATGCTAACTCTCCACTTAGTGATGATCTCCCCGATGAACAAATCATGAACTTAGTAGATACTAGCATTCATCCTTAGGAGATGAACTTTGATTATGCAGCTTCATCTCAAATAGGAGAAGAACCACAATCTACTATTCCAAGAAAGGTAGGGGTAAGAATAGTTCTCTTAACTCCAGACTGCAATGTGATGAGATTCTCATATCATCTGTCCAATCATTGGACCAATAATGAAGCCAAATATGAGGCTCTGATTGTCGGTCTGGAGTTAGTCCTTACTCTAAGCATCCAAAACATCAACATCTTTAGGAATTCTCAGCTAGTTATCAACCAAATCGTTGGGTCCTATAAAGTTATAAAACCTAAGCTCCATCACTACCACAAGTACACCATGGAGTTGTTGGCCCAAATTCCAGAGGTTACCCTTTATGACATTCCTCGATGAGAGAACATTGTAGCATATGCTTTAGCTAAGCTTGCCAATGAGTTGACATGTTCGGAAGATGAGTCCATAATAATAATAGTCCAAAATAGATAATTCTTATCCCTTATTGATATTGAACTCATCAAATAGTACTATCTTGAAGGGGAGGCTGTCATTGCCAAGAAGGAAGAGAAGTTAGATTGGAGGCTACCATTCATGGATTACCTAAATACAGGCAAACTATCTGAAGAGAAGTCTCAAGATCATCAAATTAAGAAGAGAGAACTTTTGTACGCTCTTGTGGATGGTGTCTTGTAGCGATATTCTTTCAATCATAAGTGCTTACAATATATAAACAAGCACAAAGCCCATAATATCATGACCGAACAACACTTAGGATTATGTGGAGCCATCCAATCTGAAGATGAAAGCCAAGATCAAGACACTAAGATACTACTGGCCATCGATGATCAAAGATTGCATGGATATGACTAGGTGATGTCACCAATGTCAAATACACAGTGTGGTCCTACACCAACCACCCAACATTCTACATCCTACTATGCCCTCATGGCCATTCGATTGTTGGGGGTACCGACATAGTGGGTCTGAATGGTCCTCTTTCTTCTAAGGGTCATTCATCTTAGTTGCTACTAACTACTTTTCCAAATGGGATAAGTTGATTCAACTCAGAGAGGACACAGTTTCACATGTGCTCAATTTAATAGGAATCATATCGTATATAAGTTTGGTGTGCCAAGATGAACTATATATGATAATGGTACTGCATTCAAGAGCACCGAGATCAACAAATTTGCCCAGAGACACATCATAGATTGGAGATATTCTACCATCAACTACTTGAGGGAAAATGGCTTAATAGAAGCCTTCAATAAAACTCTCATCCAAATTCTGAAGAAGACACTTGACAACAACAAGTGATAGTGTCATAAGCAGTAAGTTGAAGCTTTGTGGGCCTACCGCACCACATATAAAACTCCAAGTTAGTCTACTCCTTTTTCTTTAGTGTATGGGTCCGAAGCCATTCTACCATTAGATGTCCAACTCCCATCACTAAGGATAGTTGTGGGTAGCAAGATCACAATAGAGTAGAATGCCAAGTTATGATTAGAAGAGCTCAAAGATATGGAGGAGAGACGCCTGCAGGCATGCCAAAATCTCGAGTTGTATAAAGCTAAAATGATTCAAGCTCACAACAAGTTGGTCCATCCTAGAGCTTTACAAGTAGGAGAGCTTATTTTAGTTCTAAGGAGATCGATTGTTGGCCGTTGTAAGATGAGAGCCAAGTTTGAACCCACTTGGGAAGGCCCTTTTCCCAGAGAAGGCTACTAAATAGGATCTTATTAGCTTATTAATCATACGGGAGAGCGCCCAATGCTTCCAATCAATGGGATATAGTTAAAGAAATATTATAAATCATGTTTGAAAATAATTATCATCAATGAAAATTCCATTTTGAATTCGATCTCTTCCATGTTGAATGTATTCTTGTTAGCAAATTTTCCATGATGTGTTTATGGTAGGTGTAAGAAACCCGAGCGGTGTCCTATCCTTCATCAACACAACACAAACCCAAACTACACATAAACATATAAAACTAACACATGTCTTTTATCTTGGGCTACTCGTAGTTGAGATAATGCCCCTAGTGGCACTCACGCAGTAGTTGCTCTAGGTCGGGCTGATGTGCTACCCTACTAGTTTGTCACCCCAATGATCTTCTTGCTTTAAATGATGTAAGTCTACTATGCTTTCCTTCCATACTTGGCTACTACACATCGATTAGTGTCTTGTTAGTTTGCTAGGCCCTTCTACATGGCCGGTAAACTACCTCTTGTTGGCTTTATTTAAAAGGATGTGAGTCTGCTACACTTTGTTCTTGGATTAACCTTCATGCACTAATTTGGTTGAGTATATTTAAGGTTTACGATAAGTCCCCTAGTGGCTCCTTCCCTCTTGAGTGCTTCAAGTCTGAGTCCAGTCCTTCCTTATAGCTCCCTTCTTAGTAGTTGCTCTAGGTCAGATAACATATGTCCCGCTGATGATAAACTATCTCGATGATTAGTTCTGCTTAGAAAGTTATAAACCTATACACTTTATTTTTAGATTGATCATTGCACACCGATGGGCACCTTAGGTTGGTCAATTCTTGCTATGTTGATGGATACACCACTCATGCTGACGACTACACTTTAGGTTGGTTGGTCCTCACACCTTAGGATACACCACTCATGACAAATGTAAGTCTGCTAAGCTTTCTCCTTGAGTTAGCTGTACACCTATAGGCTTTCTTTTCCAAGGCTCAGGATAATGCCCCTAGTATCACCTCCCTTGTGGGCACTATATTTAGATCACATCCTTTGTGACCCCATTTAGACACAACTCGGGTTACTATCATTTGAGTTCCCTTTTTAATAACCACCTATGTGGTGGAGAATCTCCTCTAGATGTATATTCTCCCTTAGTCTAGTAAATCTAGATAGTTCAAGGCCATAGCCCCTTCTCGTGATCCCTCACCCCGATCAATGTAAAAATATAAATAAAATATATATTCACTTATGGTTTAGGGGACACCAATAGTGGTACCTTTTCTAAAGCAGGCATCCAATCTTTTAGGTAATGTCAAGAAAACTCCCTATAGGAATCGCATGACTACTCTTGAGTTGATATAAGTCACATTCCCGTTATCTATTTATCCAAGTACCCATGTCACGATTGTTACTTTAGAAGATGTAAGTCTGCCTTCTTCTAGCCGAGGAAACCCCTTAGGTTGGCTAGCTCCACCACTAGACTATCCTTTGAATTTGTAAATTTGAGATAGGATCTATATAGCCCTTCTCTGGGTTCATCGCACACTGACATGGTCCATAAATTAAATCAATCAAATTTGACTGATCTCACATTGCCAATGGATATGCCCTCAATTAAAAATCAAACTAAACCAAACAAACTATATCAAATCACATGAAATTAAGATAAAATTAATCCAAACCACTTTTGAGTTGACATAAATCCCCAACGGCATTCACTCAATAGTCTCCCTAGGTCAGGTTCGATTTATTATGCATCCAACAGGTCACCCCGATGGTTGTTCCTTACTTTGGAAGATGTAAGTCTGCTATACCTTCTTCCTAGCACAATTGTTGCACATTTAAAGGCAACCCCTTAGGTTGGCTAGCTCTATCCCACAGCTGGTAGACTATCCCTTTCGTGTTCCTAGCACAACCCTAGTGGATCCTTAAATGACACATCATAGCACACCCCTAATGATGTTCCCAAAGCTTACCTTAAATTTGGCCAAATCCCTTCATCTCGACTATTAATCAATATTTTTATGAATTATACCAATAAAACCCTACTACATCATACTATAAAAACTAAAATATGCTAAATAATAAGTAGTAATACACAATATTAGGCTTTAATCCATGATGCTACTCTATGTTATTGGCATCCTATATTATATTATATTGCATATCACATCACAAGGGATTTCTTAAGATAAAAAAATCATAAAATTTGTCTAAATAATAAAAAACTATATATTTTAGACGTATTAGTTACATATTTTAAATTGAAATAATATATTATAGTGCCATGCTCTATAGATTATGAATTTGGCCAAATTCTACCATTTTAAAGTCTAAATCAACATTTTTATAAATAATGCTAGTGTAGGCTCGATTGCATGATCATAAAATTCTAAAAGAATTTAAAATGCACAAAATAATATATTATGATATATGATGTTATACTATATTACAACATATAATATTTATTTTGAACATAAAATCTTAGTTTTTAGACTACAAGTGGCATAGCACACCTTTGGTACTACAACCTAATTCCCACTTCAAATTTAATAAATTTCACATCTGATTTATTAAATCAATATTTTTATGATTTATATTAATATAGACTACAGGGCACAATACCATAATATACTAAAACATTTCAAAACATCTAATAACATTCCAAAAACACTTCGCTACAAGCTCAAATATATGATGCTACATTATACTATAATATATGGTATTATGATATGATTTAGGGTTAAGGTTTATGGTATTCAAATCTTTAATAGTCAAGGGAAAGTCTCTTGAAAACATTTTCTTTAGCTAAAATAACTATGTTAGGATTAGGTCATTCTTTAGATCTACTCCTGATAACATCTTTATTCAAGGTTTAGGGTTATGGTTTAGGGTTAGTTTAGGGTTAGTTTAGGGTTTAGGGTTTAGGGTTTAGGGTTTGGGGTTTAGGGTTTAGGGTTTAGGGTTGTAGGTTTTAGGGTTTAGGGTTAATGGTTTTAGTTTAGGGTTTAGGGTTTAGGGTTTAGGGTTTTAGGGTTTTAGGGTTTAGGCTTTAGGCTTTAGTCTTTAGAGTTTAGGGTTTAGGGTTTTGAGTTTATGGTTTAGTGTTTAGAGTTTAAGATTTATAATTTAGGGTTTAGGGTTTAGGTTTTAGAACTTAGGTTTAGGGTTTAAGGTTTAAGGTTTAAGGTTTTTTTTTACTAACTAATTTAGTTTCAACATTTCTTCTTTTCAATTTCGTCAACCAAGTAGAAACCCAAGTTTTCTTAGACACAAGTGACGTCATGGATAAAAATGGAGCACCCATTGAGCAAATAAAAAACTTTAGGTAAGCAAAATTGTCTCTATTATAAAGACACAGTTCCATAAGTAGCAGATCAAATTATTTGTTCTTCAATTTCCCTAATTCCCATCAGAACCACCTCACCGTAGCAGATTAGCCATCATATCCCGATCTCTTCCTCCTCCACACCACTGTAACCTTTATGCTCCTCCTCCATAACCACTCTCTGACCACCTCCATATCCACCAACACCTCTAGATCCCCTACCACCACTGTGATAACCATCCCCTCTGCCTTCGTCTCCACCACCAAATCAAGACTGAGCCTAGTTGACGGTGATGTTCCTATCTTCAAAGTTCTGCCCATTCTTAGGGATTAGGATTAGTTTAGGGTTTATGGTTTCGGGTTAGTTTAAGGTTTAGGGTTTGGGGTTTAGGGTTTAGGGTTGTAGGTTTTATGGTTTAGGGTTTTGGGTTTAAGGTTTAGTGTTTTAGGGTTTAGGGTTTAACATTTAATGTTTAGGGTTTAGGTTTAGGGTTTAGGGATTTAGGGTTTAGGGTTTAGGGTTTGGGGAGGGGGCTTAGGTAGAGGGTTGTAGGTTTAGGGTTTAAGGTTTAGGGTTTAGGATTTAGGGTTTAGGTTTTTTTAAAAAAAAATTAAGTAAACCGGTAGATTTAGGTTTATTTAGTTTATTTTATTTTTTTCTTTTTATTTACGTTTATTTTTAATTTTTATTTAATTTATTTTATTTATTTTAGGTTTATATATTTTTGTTCAATTTTTTTTAGGTTTAGGTTTATTTTCAATTGAGTTTTATTTTTATTTTATTTTTTTAGGTTTAGGTTTTATTTTTTATTTTTCGGTTTAGGTTTTTATTTTACTTTTTTAGGTTTAGGTTTTAAGTTTTTATTTTTTGTTTTTATTTTAGGTTTTATTTTTTTAGTTTAGGTTTAAGTTTATTTTTATTTTATTGTATTTTATTTAGTTTAGGTTTAGGTTTAGGTTTAGTTTATTTTAGGTTTAGTTTAGTTTAGTTTAGGTTTAGGTTTATTTTATTTTGTTTATTTTATTTTTATTTTAGGTTTAGGTTTTTTTTTAGTTTAGGTTTTAGGTTTAATTTTTATTTATTTTAAGGTTTTGTTTTAGGTTTATTTTTTAGGTTTAGGTTTTTATTTAATTTTAATTTTATTTAATTTTAAGTTTATTTTAGATAGGTTTTTTTTTCATTTAGTTTACATTTTTATTTAGATTATTTTAGTTTATTTTTATTTTTTATTTTAGTTTATTTTTAAGCTTAAGTTTAAGTTTAGGTTTTAGGTTAGGTTATCATTTTATTTTATTTTTATTTTATTTTATATAGTTTAGGTTTTTATTTATTTTATTTTTAGGTTTTATTTAGTTTAGGTTTAGGTTTATAGGTTTTTAGTGTGCAGGGTTTAGGGTTTAGGGTTTAGGGTTTTAAGGTTTAGGGTTTTAGGGTTTAGGGTTTAGGGTTAGGATTTAGGGTTTAGGGTTTAGGGTTTAGTGTTTAGGATTTAGCATTTAGGGTTTAGTGTGTTTAGGGTTTAAGATTTAGGGTTTAGAGATCAGGGTTAGTTTAGGATTTATGGTTTAGGCTTCAGGGTTTAGGGTTTTTAAGATTTAGGGTTAGTTTAGGGTTTATGATTTAGGGTTTAAATTTAGGGTTTAGGTTTAAGTTTAAAGTTAAGTTAGGTTTTAGGGTTTAGTAAGTTAGGTTTAGGGTTAAGTGGGATTAGAGTTAGGTTTAGAGTTTAGAGTTTAGGGTTTAGTTTTAAGGTTTAAATTATAGGTTTAGGGTTTATGGTTTGGGTTTAGATTAGTAGGTTTAGGTTTTAGGTTTAGGTTTAGGTTTAAATTTAGGGTTTAGGGTTTAAGTTAGTTAGTTTAGGGTTTAGGGTTTATAGTTTAAGTTTAGGGTTTAGGTTTAAGTTTAGGATTTGGGTTTAGGATTTAGTTTAGATTTTAAATTAGTGGTTTAGGTTTAGTTGATTATTTATTTGAGTTTATTTATTTTATTTATTTTATTTTTATTTTAGTTTAGTTTATTTATTTTGTTTATTTATTTTAGTTTAGGTTTTTTATTTTTGTTTATTTTTTAGGTTTAGGTTAATTTTTTAGTTGAGTTTTATTTTTATTTTATTTTTTAGGATTAAGTTTTATTTTTTATTTTTATGTTTATGTTTTTATTATATTTTTTTAGGTTTAGCTTTTAGGTTTTTATTTTAGGTTTATTTTTAAGTTTTATTTTTAAGTTTAGGTTTAAATTTATTGTATTTTGTTTATTTTTTATTTATTTTAGGTTTAAGTTTGTTTTTTAGTTTAGGGTTTAGGTTTTATTTTTTATTTATTTTCATGTTTTTTAGGTTTATTTTTATTGGTTTAAGTTTTATTTAGTTTTATTTTATTTTATTTTTATTTTAGGTTTAGTTTTATTTTATTTAGTTTCTTATTTATTTTAGTTTGTTTAGATTTTTATTTATTTTATTTTAGTTTAATTTTTTTTTTATTTTATTTTTTTAGGTTTATATTTTAGTTTATGTTTTTATTTTATTTTATTTTAGTTTAGGTTTAGGTTTTTAGCTTTTTAGGGTTTAGGGTTTAGGGTTTTGAGTTTAGGGTTAGTTTAGAGTTTAGGGTTCAGGGTTTATGGTTTAGGGTTTAGGGTTTCAATTTTAGGTTAAGGGTTTAAGTTTTAGTTTAGGGTTTAGGGGTTTTTTTAATAGAGAAAAAATTCATATTCAACATTTCTTCTTTTCGATTCATCAACCAAGTAGCACCCTAAGTTTTCTAAGACACAAGTGACAACATAGATAAAAAATGAGCACCAATAGAGCAAATCAAAAACCCTAGATAAGTAGAACCGTCTCTACTGTAAAGACATTGTTTCATAAGCAACAGATCGGATCGGTCATTCTTTAGTTTCTCCAATTCCCATTAGAACCACCCCCGCTTCTCGAGTAGTGGGATCCATCATCAAATCCCCATTCTCTCCCTCTGCCATCACCACGGATGTAACCTTCATCGCTTCTCCTGGCTCCATAACCACCACCTCCATATCCACTAACACCTCCAGATCCCCCACCACCATTGTAATAACCACCGCCTTCGCCTTTGCTTCCAATGCCAGATCTGGATTGAGCCTATTTGACGGTGATGTTCCTGCCGTCAAGGTTCTGCCCATTCTTATGGTTTAGGGTTAGTTTAGGGTTTAGGGTTAGTTTAGGGTTTAGTGTTACTTTAGGGTTTAGTGTTTGGGGAATAGGGTTTATGGTTGTTGGTTTTAGGGTTTAGGGTATAGGGTTGATGGTTTCTGGTTTAGGTTTTAGGGTTTTAGGGTTTAGGGCTTAGGGTTTAGGGTTATATGTTTAAGGTTTTAGGTTTAAGGTTTAGGGTTTAGTTTAGGGTTAGTTTAGGGTTTATGGTTCAAGGTTTAGGGTTTAGGATTTAGGGTTTCAAATTTTTTTTAATTAAGTAAACCAATAGGTTTATGTTTATTTAGATTATTTAGTTTATTTTTTATTTATTTGAGTTTATTTTATTTTTTATTTTATTTAGGTTTATTTTTAATTTTTATTTAGTTTAATGTATTTATTTTACTTTATTTATTTTAGTTTAGGTTTTTTATTTTAGTTTGTTTTATATGTTCAGGTTTAGTTGTTAGTTAAATTTTATTTTTATTTTACTTTTTTAGTTTTAGGTTTTTTATTTTAGGTTTAGGTTTAGGTTTTATTTTATTTTTTTTAGGTTTAGATTTTAGGGTTTTATTTTAGGTTTATTTTTAGGTTTTATTTTTTAGTTTAGGTTTAGGTTTATTTTTAATTTATTTTATTTTATTTATTTTAGGTTTAGGATTATGTTTAGTTTATTTTAGGATTATATTAATGTTTTATTTATTTTAGTTTAGTTTATTTTAGTTCAGGTTTAGGTTTATTTTATTTTATTTATTCTATTTTTATTTAAGCTTTAGGTTTGTTTTTTAGTTTAGGGTTTAGGTTTAGTTTTTATCTATTTTTAGGTTTATTTTTTAGGTTTAAGTTCTTATTTAGTTTTTATTTTATTTTATTTTGGTTTTAATTTAGGTTTAGTTTTATTTTTATTTAGGGTTTTATTTTTTTAGTTTAGTTTAAGTTTTTATTTATTTTATTTTTATTTTAGTTTTTATTTTTTATTTTATTTTCTTTTAGGTTTAAATTTATATTTAGGTTAAGGTTTAGGTTTTAGTTTTAGTTTTCATTTTATTTTAGTTTAAGTTTCTTCATTTATTTCATTTTTAGGTTTTTATTTTTAGTTTAGGTTTAGGTTTTTAGCTTTTTAGGGTTTAGGTTTTTGTGTTTAGGGTTAGTTTAGGGTTTAGGGATTAGTATTTAGGGTTTAGGGATTTGGGTTTAGGGTTTAGGTATTAGGTTTAGGGTTTAAGGTTTATGGTTATGGGTAGGTTTAGGGTTTAAGGTTTATGGTTATGGGTTTTTTTTAATAGAGAACAAATTCAAAATCAACATTTCTTCTTTTTGATTTCATCAACAAAGTAGCGCCTGGAGTTTTCTAAGACATAGGCGATGACATAGATAAAAAATGAGCACCAATAGAGCAAATCAAAAGCCCTAGATAAGTAGAACTATCTCTATTATAAAGACACAGTTCCATAAGAGAGTGAATTGGGTCATTCTTTCCCACCAGAACCAACCTCTCGAATAGCCGAATTCAACATCATATCCCTGATCTCTCTCTCTGCCACCACCACGAATGTAACCTCTGTCGCTTCTCTCACCTCCATAACCACCTTCTCACCACCTCCATATCCGGGGACCTCCGATCCCCACCACTATGATAGCCACCACCTCGCCTTCTCACGCCTTTGTCAGATCTAGACTGAGCCTAGTTGATAGTGATGTTCTTATCGTCAAGGTTCCACCCATTCTTAGGGCTTAGGGTTTAGGGTTAGTTTAGGGTTTAGGGTTTAGAGTTTAGGGTTTGGGGTTTAGGGTTTAGGGTTTAGGGTTGTAGGTTTTAGGGCTTAAGGTTTAGAGTTTAAGGTTTAGGGTTTATGGTTTAAGGTTTGGGGTTTAGGGTTTAGGTTTAGGGTTTAGGGTTTAGGGTTTAGGGCTTTAGGGTTTAGGGTTTAGGGTTTAGGATTTTAGGGTTTAAGGTTTAGGGTTTAGGGTTTAGGGTTGTAGGTTTAGTGTTTAGGGCTTAAGGTTAGCTTTAGGGTTTGTGGTTTAGGATTTTGGGATAAGGGTTTTATTTATATTAACTAAATCGGAAGGTTTAAGTTTATTTAGTTTATTTTTAATTTATTTGAGTTTATTTTATTTTTTAATTTTATTTATGTTTATTTTTTATTTTTATTTAGTGTAGTTTCTTTATTTTAGGTTTATTTATTTTAGTTTAGGTTTTTTATTTTAGTTTAAGTCTTAGGTTTAGGTTTATTTTTAGTTGAATTTATTTTTATTTTATTTGTTACATTTCAATTTTATTTTTTTTTTTTAGGTTTAGGTTTAGGTTTTTAATTTTTTTTTTTAGATTTAGGTTTTTGTTTTTTATTTTAGGTTTATTTTTAGGTTTTATTTTTAAGTTAAGGTTTAGGTTTATTTTTAGTTTATTTTATTATATTTAGTTTTGGTTTAGGTTTAGGTTTACTTTATTTTAGGTTTAGATTTTATTTATTTTTGTTTAGTTTATTTTAGTTTTAGTTTAGGTTTATTTTATTTTTATATTTGGTTTAGTTTTTTTTAGTTTAGTGTTTAGGTTTTATTTATTTATTTATTTTTAGGTTTATTTTTTAGGATTAGGTTTTTATTAAGTTTTTATTTTATTTTATTTTAGGTTTATTTTATTTTTATTTTAGGTTTAGTTTTAATTTTATTTTTGTTTTTTTTTTTTTAGTTTATTTTAGGTTTTTATTTATTTTATTTTAGTTTAGTTTTTTTTTAGGTTTAGGTTTAACTTTTGATTTTAGTTTATGTTTTTAGTTTTTTATTTTTTATTTATTTTGTTTTGCTTTAGGTTTATTTATTTATTTTATTTTGAGGTTTTATTTAGTTTAGGTTTAAGTTTTTTGCTTTTTTGGATTTAGGGCTTAGGGTTTAGTGTTTAGGTTTAGTTTAGGGTTTAGGGTTAGTTTAGGGTTTAGGATTTAAGGTTTAGGGCTTAAAGTTTTTTTTAATAGAGAACAAATTTAGATTCAACGTTTCTTCTTTTCAATTTTATCAACCAAGTAGCACCCCAAGTTTTTTAAGACATATGCGATGATAGAGATCAAAACAAGAACCCATAGAGCAAATTAGAAACCATGGATAAGTAGAATCGTGTCTATTATAAAGACACAATTTCATAAGTAATAGATCAAATCAATCATTCTTAGTTTCTCCAATTCCCATCAGAACCACATTCTACCTCTCAAGTAGCGGGATCCACAATCGTAGCCCCAATCTCTCCCTCTGCCACCACCATGGCTATAACCTTTGTCGCGCCTCCAGCCTCCATAACCACCATTGCTTCGACCACCACCTCCATATCCACCAGCACCTCCCGATACCACAACACCACTATAATAACTGCCGCCTCCACCTTTGTCTCCATAGTCGGTTCTAGAGTGAGCTTAGTTGTCAGTGATATTCCTATCATCAAGGTTCTACCCATTCTTAATGTTTAGGGTTAGTTTGATTTAGATTTTAAGGTTAGTTTAGGGTTTAAGGTTGTAAGTTTTAGGGTTTATGGAATAGGGTTTAGGGTTTAGGGTTTTAGGTTTAGGGTTTAGGGTTTTAGTGTTTAGGGTTTAAGGTTTAGGGTTTAGGGTTTAGGTTTTAGGGTTTAAGGTTTAGGGTTTAGGGTTTAGGGTTGTTGGATTATGGTTGTAAGTTTAGGGATAGTTTTAGGGTTTAGAATTTAGGGTTTAGGGTTTTTTTAAATTTAATAAACTAGTAGGTTTATGTTTATTTAGTTTATTTTATATTTATTTGAGTTTATTTTATTTTTTATTTTTAATTAAGTTTATTTATATTTCTATTTAATTTAGTTTATTTATTTTAATTTTATTTATTTTAGTTTTGGTTTTTTATTTTATTTTATTTTTAAAGTTTAGGTTTATTTTTTAGATGAGATTTATTTTAATTTTATTTTTAGGTTTATGTTTAGATATTTAGTTTATTTTTTTAGGTTCTTATTTTAGGTTTTATTTTTTAGTTTAGGTTTATTTTTAGTTTATTTTATTTTATTTAGTCTAGGTTTAGGTTTTATTTATTTTAGTTTAGTTTATTTTAGTTTAAGTTTAGGTTTATTTTATTTTGTTAATTTTATTTTTATTTTAGGTTTAATTTTTTTTTTTAGTTTAGGGTTTAGGTTTCACTTCTTATTTATTTTGAGGTTTAGTTTTTAGGTTTAGGTTATTATTTAGTATTTATTTTATTTTATTTTTAATTTATTTTAATTTTATTTTATGTTTAGTTTTTATTTTATTTAGATTTTTTATTCTTAGGTTGATTTTTTCAAGTTTAGTTGATGTTTTTATTTATTTATTTTTAGTTTATTTTTATTTTTTATTTTATATATATTTAGGTTTTAGTTTAGGTTTTTATTTTATTTTATTTTATTTAGGTTTAGGTTTTCTTATTTATTTTATTATTTAGTTTTACTTAGTTTAAGTTTAAGTTTGTAGGTTTTAGGGTTTAGGGTTTAGGGTTTAGGGTTTAGGCTTTAGGCTTTAGGGTTTTAGGGTTTAAGGTTAGGGTTTAAGATTTAGGGGTTAGGGTTTAGGGTTAGGTTTACTGTTTAGGCCTTTGGGTTTTGGGTTTTGAAGTTTTAGGGTTTAAGGTTTAAGGCTTAGGGTTTAGGGTTTAAGATTTAGGGTTTAGGGCTTAGGTTTAGGGTTTAGGTTTAGGGTTTAGGTTGTAAGTTTAGGGTTTACGATTTTGGGTTTGTTTTAGGGTTTAGGGTTTAGGGTTTAGGGTTTAGGGTTTGAGCTTTTTTTAAATATTAAGTAAACAGGTAGGTTTAGGTTTATCTAGTTTATGTAGTTTATTTTTTATTTATTTGAGTTTATTTTATTTTTTATTTTTATTTAGGTTTATTTTTCTATTTTTAATTTACTTTATTTATTTTAGTTTATTTTTTAAGTTCAGTTGAGTTTTATTTTTATTTTATTTTTTGGGTTTATGTTTAATTTTTTTGTTTAAGTTTAGGTTTAGGTTTTTATTTTATTTTTTTTAGGTTAAGCTTTTAGGTTTTAATTTTAGGTTTAGGTTTATTTTTTAGTTGAGTTTTATTTTTATTTTATCTTTTGGGTTTAGGTTTAAATTTTTTTTTGTTTAAGTTTAGGTTTAGGTTTTTATTTTGTTTTTTTTAGGTCAAGCTTTTATTTTTTAATTTTAGGTTTATTTTTAGGATTTATTTTTTTTTAGGTTTAGGTTTAGTTTTTTTAGGATTAGGTTTAGGTTTTATTTATTTTAGTTTAGTTTATTTTAGTTTAGGTTTAGGTTTATTTTATTTTTATTTTATGTTTAGGTTTTTTTTTAGTTTAGGGTTTAGATTTTACTTTTTATTTATTTATATGTTTATTTTTTTGGTTTAGGTTTTTATTTAGGGTTTATTTTATTTTATTAGGTTTATTTAATTTTTTTTATGTTTAGTTTTTATTTTATTTAGGTTTTTATTCTTAGGTTTATTTTATTTTTTAGTTTAGTTTAAGTTTTTATTTATTTTCTTTTAGTTTATTTTATTTTTTATTTTATTTTATTTTTAGGTTTGGGTTTAGGTTTTAGTTAAGGTTTTTATTTTATGTTATTTAGGTTTACATTTTTTAATTATTTTTATTATTAAGTTTTATTTAATTTAGGTTTAGGTTTTTAGGGTTTTAAGGTTTAGGGTTAAGTGTTTAGGGTTTTGGGTTTACAGTTTAGGGTATAAGTTTTAGGGTTTTAGGGTTTAGGATTTTATGATTTTGGGTTTAGGGTTTAGGGTTATGGTTTAGTGTTTAGGCTTTAGGGTTTAGAGTTTTGAGGGTTCAAAGGTTTAGGGTTTAGGTTTAGGGTTTAGGGTTAACAGGTTTAGGGTTGATTTAGGTTTAGGTTTAAACTTTAGGCTTTAGGTTTAAGTTTAAGGTTTTAGGTTAGTTTAAGGTTTAGAGTTTAAGTTTAGAGTTTAGGGTTTAGGTTTGAGTTTAGGGTTTAGGGTTTAGATTAGTTAAGTTTTGGGTTTATAGTTTATAGTTTAGAGTTTAGTTTAGGGGGTTTAGGTTTAGGGTTCTTAAGGTTAGGGTGTAGGATTTAGGGTTTAGGGTTTAGGGTTTTTTAAAAAAAAGTAAATAAACCAGTAGGTTTAGGTTTAGGGTTTTTTTTGAAAAAAGTAAATAAACTAGTAGGTTTAGGGTTTTGAGTTTAAGGCTTTTATTTTTAATAGAGAATAAATTCAGATTCAACATTTCTTCTTTTCAATTTTATCAACCCAGCAACACCCGAAGTTTTGTATGACAAAAGCGACGAGATATATAAAAAATTAGCACCCATTGAGCAAATCAAAAACACTAGATAAGTAGAATCATCTCTATTATAAAGACAATGTTTTAAGCGTGATTGGATCGACCATTCTTCAATTTTTCCAGTTCCTATCAGAACCACCCCCGCCTCTCGAGTAGTGGGATCCACCATCATATTCCTGATCTCTCCCTTTGCCACAACCATGGCTGTTACCTCCGTCACTCCTCCCACCTCCATAACCACCACTACTCTGACCACCACTCCATATCCAACACCTCAAGGTCCCCCAACAACATTGTGATAACCGCCACCTCCACCTTCGCCTCCACCACCAGATCTAGATTGAGCTTAGTTGATAGTAATGTTCTTGTCATCAAGCTTCTGCCCATTCTTAGGGTTTAGGGTATTGGGTTAGTTTAGGGTTTAGGGTTAATTTAGGGTTTAGTATTTAGGGTTAGTTTAGGGTTCAAGGTTTGGGGTTTGGGGTTTAGGGTTTTAGGTTTAGGTTTTCGGTTTTAGAGTTTAGGGTTTAGAGTTTAGGATTTAGGGTTTAGGGTTTAGGGTTTAGGTTTTAGGGTTTAGGGTTTATTATTTAGGGTTTTATGGCTTAGGGTTTAGGGTTTAGGGTTGTAGGTTTAGGGTTTAGGATTTGGGGTTTAGGGTCTTTTTTATATTCAGTAAGCAGGTAGGTTTAGGTTTATTTAATTTATTTTTTATTTATTTGAGTTTATTTTATGTTTTATTTTTATTTAGGTATATTTTTATTTTTATTTAATTTAGTTTATTTATTTTTGGTTTATTTATTTTAGTTTAGGTTTTTAATTTAAATTTATTTTTTAGGTTTAAGTTTATTTTTTAGTCGAGTTTTATTTTTATTTTATTTTTTAGGTTTAGGTTTTATTTTTAATTTTTAGGTTTAGGTTTAGGTTTTTATTTTATTTTTTTAGGTTTAGGTTTTATGTTTTTATTTTAGGATTAATTTTAGGTTTTATTTTTTAGGGTTTAGGTTTAGGGTTTAAAGTTAGTTTATTGTTTAGGGTTTAGGCTTTAGGGTTTAGGGTTTAAGTTTAAGGTTTATGGTTAATTTAGGTATTAGGGTTTAGGGTTTTAGGGTTTAGGATTTAGGTTTAGGGTTTAGAGGTTTAAGTTAGGGTGAGGTTAGGAGTTTAGGTTTCTTTTATTTAGGTTTGAGGGTTTAGAGTTTTAAAAAATAAAGTAAGTATTTTTATTTTTTATTCATAGAGAACTAATCATTCAACATTTCTTCTTTTCAATTTCATCAACCAAGTAGCACCCAAGTTTTCTAAGACACAAGTTACATATTAAAAATGAGCACCTATAGAGCAAATCAAAAACCATAGATAAGTAGATCCATCTTTACTGTAAAGACATAGTTCCATAAGCAGTAGATTGGATCGGTAGTTCTACACTTTCTCAAGTTCAAACCACCCCACCTTAGGAGATCTTCCATTATAACTTGATCTCTTTGCCACCACCATAATCATTTTACCTATTCCATAACCACCATTGCTACCACCTTCATATTCACCAACAACTCTAAATCTCCCAACACCTAGATAACCGTCCTCCACCTTTAGCTAGATCTAGATTTGATGGTGATGTTACAAGGTTTTAGGGGTTGGGTTTAGGGTTTTTAGGGTTTAGGTTGGTTTTTTTTTATATTAACTAAACGGTAGTTTAGGTTTATCTAGTTTATCTTTTATTTATTGTTTATTTTATTTTTTTTATTTTATTTAGGTTTATTTTTTATATTTATTTAGTTTAGTTTATTTATTTTAGTTTAGGTTTTTTTTATTTTAGTTTATTTTTTGTGTTTATATTTATTTTTACTTTAGTTTCTTTTATATTTTATTTCTTAGGTTTAGGTTTTATTTCTTATTTTTATGTTTAGGTTTAGGTTTTTATTTTATTTTTTTAGCTTTAGGTTTAGGTTTATTTTTAGTTTATTTTATTTTATTTAGTTTAGGTTTAGGTTTAGTTTATTTTAGGTTTAGGTTTAGATTTTATTTATTTTAGTTTATTTTATTTTTTAGGTTTAGGTTATTTAATTTTTATTTTAGGTTTAGGTTTTATTTTTTTGTTTTAGGTTTTATTTTGGTTATTTTAGTTTAGGTTTTATTTAGTTTTCATTTTATTTTATTTTATATGAGGTTTATTTTATTTTTATTTTAGGTTTAGTTTTTATTTTATTTAGGTTTTTTATTTTTACTTTGGTTTAGGTCTTTATTTATTTTATTTTATTTTAGTTTTAATTTTTTATACTATTTTCTTTTTAGGTTTAGGTTTAGGTTTAGGTTTAGGTTTCAGTTTTAGTTTATGCTTTTATTTTATTTTATATTTTTACTTTATTTTTGTTTAGATTTTTTATTTATTTTAGTTTTTGGTTTTATTTAGTTTAGGTGTATGTTTTTAGGTTCCTAGGGTTTAAGGTTTAGGGTTTAGGGTTTGGGTTTAGAACCAGGGTTATACTTATTTTATTTTATTTTTTTTTTATTTTTTATTTTTAAAAAGTAAACCCATAAGTTTAGTTTATTTATTTTATTTTTATTTTTATTTAGGTTTATTTTATTTTTATTTAGTTTAGTTTATTTATTTTAAGTTTATTTATTTTATTTTATTATTTAGGTTTAGGTTTAGTTTATTTTATTAGTTATTTTTTATTTTATTTTTTAGGGTTTTATTTTTATTTTAGGTTTAGGTTTAGGTTTTATTTTATTTAGGTTAGGTTTATTTTAGGATTATTTTATGTATATTTTATTTTATTTTAGCTTAGGTTTCATTTGTTTATTTTAGGTTTATGTTTAAGCTTTATTTATTTTAGTTTAGATTTAGGTTTATTTTATTTTGTTTATTTTAGTTTAGGGTTTAGGTTATATTTTTAGGTTTATTTTTTAAGTTTAAGTTTTTATTTAGTTTTATTTTTTATTTTTTATTTTATTTTTATTTTATTTAGTTTTATTTTATTTAGTTTTATTTTTAGGTTTATTTTATTTTTATTTTAGTTTATTTTAGGTTTTATTTATTTTATTTTAGTTTTATTTTTATTTTAGGTTTAAGTTTTTAGTTTATTTTATTTATTTATTTTATTTTATTTAAAGGATTTTATTTATTTTATTTTTAGGTTTTATTTAGTTTTAGGTTTAGGTTTATGATTTTAGGTTTAGATTTAAGGTTTGGTTTTAGGGTTTAGGGCAAAAGTTTTTAGGTTTTGTGGGTTTAGGGTTTATGGTTGGGTTTAGGGTTTAGGGTTTAAGTTTTAGGGTCAGTGGTTTAGGGTTTAGGGTTTAGGTTATTTTATGGTTTTTTAGGTGTGTGGTTTAGGATCAGGTTTAGTTTTAGGGTGGGTAAGTTTTATTTAATTTTTATTTATTTTTATTTTTTTAAATTAAACAAACCCAGTTTAGGTTTATTTAATTTATTTTATTTATTTTATTTTATTTTTATTATTTTTATCTTATTTAGTTTATTTATTAAGTTTATTTTAGTTTAGGTTATTTTAGTTTTTAGTTTAGGTTTATTTTTAGTTTAGTTTTTTATTTTATATTTTGTTTGATATATTTTTTTATTTTTAGGTTAAGGTTTAGGTTTTTTTTTTATTTTTTTAGGTTTTATTTTAGGTTTTATGTTTATTTTTGTTTAGATTTAGGTTTATTTTTAGTTTATTTATTTATTTAGTTTAGTAGGAGTAGTTTAGTTTATTAGGTTTAGGTTTAGGTTATTTATTTTATTTTAGATTAGGTTTATTTTATTTTATTTTAGTTTAGGTTTTTAGTTTAGGTTTAGTTTTTATTTGTTTAGTTTTTTATTTTTAGCTTTATTTAGTTTTATTTTATCATATTTTGTAAATTTTTATTTTAGGTTTAGTTTTATTATTTAAGTTTTAGTTTTAGTTTAGTTTAGGATTTTTTAGTTTAGGTTATTTTATTTTAGGTTAAAGTTTAGGTTTTGATTTTAATTTATGTTTAGGTTTTTATTTTTAGGTTTATTTTTTAGGTTTAGGCTTTTATTTAGTTTTTATTTCATTTTGTTTTAGGTTTTTTTTTAAAATTTTAGGTTTAGTTTTTATTTTGTTTAGGTTTTTTATTTTTTACTTTCATTTAGGTTTTATTTATTTATTTTATTTTAGTTTTATTTTATTTTTTTATTTTATTTTCTCTTTTGGTTTAGGTTTAGGTTTAGGTTTAGGCTTTAGTTTAGGTTTTATTTTATTTTATTTTTTCATTTTATTTTGGTTCAGGGATTAGGGTTAAGGGTATAGGGTTTAGGGTTTAGGGTTTGGGGTTTAGGGTTTAGGGTTTAGGGTTTAGGATCAATTTTAGGGTTTTGGGTTTAGGGTTATTATTTTTTATTTTTTATTTATTTTTTAGGATTTAGGGTTTAGGGTTTCTTGTTTTTTTCTTTTAACTGAGAACAAATTCATATTCAACATTTCTTCTTTCTGATTTCATTAACCAAGTAACACAACCAATTTTCTAAGACACAAGTGACGACATAGATAAAAAATTAGCAAACATAGTGCAAATCGAAAACTCTAGATAACTAGAACCGAATCTATTGTGAAGACACAGTTCCATAAGCAGCAGATCGGATTGGTCATTGTTTAGTTTCTCCAATTCCCATCAGAACCACCTCGGCCTCTCGAGTAGTAGGATCCATCATCATATCCCTAATCTCCCCCTCCGCCACCACCACGGCTGTAACCTCTGTCACTCCTCCCACCTCTATAACCACCATTAATCCGACCATCACCTCCATATCCACCAGCACCTCCAGATCCCCCACCACCACTAAACCGCCGCCTCTGCCTTCGCCTCCACTGCCAGATCTAGACTGAGCCTGGTTGATGGTGATGTACCCTCAAGGATCTGCCAATTCATAGGGTTCAGGATTAGGTTTAAATTTATTAGGTTTTAGGATTAAGGTTTATTTTTAAAATTTATTTAGTTACTTTAGGTCTAGGTTTAGGGTTTGGGGTATAGGGTTTAGGGTTCAGGGTTAGAGTTTTTTTTTTGGGAAACCCCATATAGGGGGAATTTTATTGCCACAAAAAGAGGGTTACAAGGTCCATAATAGGGGATTAACTCCACAATTACTGGTCAAAGTGCTACAATCAGCCTAGAGAGTAAACCTCCTATCTAAGTATAACCAAAAGCAAAATAAAAGAGTAAAGGAAAGCAAAAGATACAAATTGATTAACATAGATAAGCCAATTAATAGATCTGGGCCAAAGCTCTTCAGGATGAGAGAATGCATGGCACTAGGGAGCAAACCTGCAATAGAATAAGAGAAATGCACATGCAAGAGAAAAAGAGAAGGCATCTGCAAAAATGAAGAAAGATAAAAATTAGAACAGTTAAAGTAGTACAGAGAAAGTGAAAAGTGACAACAACATAAACTGAGGAAAATTATAGAGAAGTGTGTGAAAGAAGGCTCGGGCTCAATCACACCAAATTGGGATGCAAATATGAGCATCCAAACTTCAGCGGAAGGGTTACATCATAAGAGCTACTACCAAACCAAGAAGGAGTGAATTCATCACAGCCATCATATCCTACAAACCTGTGAGAAGAAAGCAACCATTTTTTGAAATTCTTATGGGCCTTAATACCTGCAAACCTAAACAAAGACATATATAATATAGAAAGGAGATAACAAAAGCAGAATGATAAGGGGTCCCATGCAAGAAAATTATCATCAATATAGTCACCATAGTATAAGAATCCCTATACATATGAGAATGAGCCATCTTTGCGAATCCCTTTTAAAACCATAGCCAAGAGTATAATTAGTCCAAAGATAAAACCCACCACAAGAACAAAAAAAGCAACTATCAAATCCTAAGCAAATCAATGAGCCAAACATATGATACATATATGAAACTTTCAGGCCAGGAGTACAACCCTGGAGTATAATCTAGAAAAGAAACCCAATCATAATAAGCAATGCAGATGTTAACAACCCCCTTATTTATAATCATTACAGAAGTTAACAAAAAGCAAATGTAAAGCAAGGCAGTCGAACCAAAACCCAAATACAATAAGTGGTGCAGAAGTCTAACAGGACCAAGGTTAGAATGCAACAATCGATTAGTTGTACCAGTAAGCATAGGAAATAGGCTACATCCCACCATAAATAGTACCAAATAAAGACAGTCAGAAAGACAGACCCAGTAACAACATGCTGGGCATAAAACCCGATAATCCAGATCAGTAAACAACCAAGATAGCAAGACAGCAAAAGACAACAGTTGTCTATAGAACCCCATTCATAATAGATAGTAGTGCATAAGATAATAACCAAATAGATAGAAGCATAACCACAGGGATCTGCACAAGTCTAACTGAACCAAGATGGAAAAAATAGTAGTAGATTAAGTAGTCCACAGATATCAAGTGATAAGCAGCAGCCCAAACACAAACAGCAAAAACAATCAGTAAGATAACCCCATAAGCAGCTTGCTGGACATAGAACCTTACAACAAAACATTGGAATCCAATGTAAACAATAGAAACAACATAGACACTTAGGGGGTTCAAAGGAGAGCCAACATTGGAATCCTAAAAAACTAAGAGAGCAGATAACCAAGACAATAAACAACCAAGATAGCAAATAGCTAGGCCATAAAACCACCCATTCAAAATAGACATTGCATTAGTTAGTAACCAAGTAGGTAGTAGCATAATCACATTATAGTTTAGGGTTTAGTATTTAGGGTTTAGGGTTTAGGGTTTAGGGTTTATGGTTTAAAGTTTAGGGTTTTAGGCTTTATGCTTTTAGGGTTTAGGGTTTAGGGTTTAGGGTTTAAAGTGTTTTAGGGTTTAGGGTTTAGTGTTTAACATTTAGCATTTAGGGTTTAGAGTTTAGGGTTGTAGGTTTAGGGTTTGTTTAAGGGTGCTTTAGGTCTTAAAAAAAAATAAAGCTAGTAGGTTTAGTTTTATTTAGTTTACTTAGTTTATTTTATTTATTTATTTAGTGTAGAGTGTGTTTTAGTTTAGGGAGGATGTTGGATTTAGTTTAGGATCAGTTTAGGGTTAGGGTTTAGGGTTATGGAGGTTTATGGAGCAGCTCAGGGCCTGGTAGTTTAGGGTCAGGGTTTTATGATCTAGGGTTTAGGGTTTAGGACACAGGTGTTAGGGTTTAGGGTTTAGGCATGGAGGGTGGGGTTTGTTATGATCTTTAAATTAAACCAACAGAGATTTATTTAGTTTCTTTAGTTTATTTAGTTAATTTTTAATTATTTTAGTTTATTTTTTTTTTTATTTAGGTTTATTTTGTTTTATTTAGTTTAATTTATTTAGTTTAGGTTTTATTTTAGTTTTTGGTTTTAGGATAGGTTAATGTTTATATTTTGGTTTATTTTATTTTATTATATTTTTAGGTTTAGTTTTATTTTTTTAGGTTTAGGTTTTTATTTTATTTTTTTTTAGTTTAGGTTTTAGGTTTTCATTTTAGGTTTATTTTAAGGTTTTTTTTATAGTTTAGGTTTAGGTTTATTTTTAGTTTATTTTATTTTATTAGTTTAAGGTTTAGCTTTAGTTTATTTTAGGCTTAGGTTTAGGTTTTATTTATTTTCATTTATTTTTTTTAGTTTAGCTTTATGTTTAGTTTATTTTGTTTATTTTAGGTTTAGGTTTTTTTTTAGTTTAGGGTTTATGTTTTATTGTTTATTTATTTTTAGGTTTTATTTTTATGTTTATTTTTTAAGTTTAGGTTTTTTTTAGTTTTTATTTTATTTAGGTTTTGTGCCACCATCCTTCAAGATCTTTGATGGTAATGGGAACCCACGATAACACATTGCACAGTTTAGAGTCGGCTGTTGGAACACCGGTGGCACCAACGCACTCCTCTTTCGCCTTTTCGTTAGTAGTCTATCAGGTGTTGCATTTGATTAGTACACCAAACTGCCTAACTATTCAATGAAGACTTTTGCTAAGTTGGAGCACTTCTTCATCAGGAGGTTTGCTGGAGCTCAGTAGAGGGTGATTGTAGGTGACCTCATTATAGAGAACAAAACTCAATGAGTCCCTTGTTGATTACATTCTTAGGTTGCGCAACCTAAACTTGAAATGCAAACCACAGCTATCCGAACAGCATGTCATTGAGATTATTCTGAAAATTATCCATGGCCTAGTCGCCTTCATGCTTAAAGGGTTTACCATCAAAATATTCGAGAAATTAATCAACAAGGTGACTAGCCTACAAGCGGAAGCCAAACAATTTCCCTTTCTCGAACAATCATCTTGGCCCAAGCTGTAAAAGGTGTTTGAGAAGAAGCTAAGAACAGTTATGTCAGTGGACAGAGAGAAGCATCTAGCCAGAGTTCAATATAAGAAACTACAAGCTCAGTAGCCTCCTTTGCCACCTCCACTTCCACCACCTCGGCCATCATACCGGCCACCGCAGCTGCCATAATTACCATTTCCACCATCTCAACAGCGTACCCAATAGTGGTATTCATATTCATCGCCAGATAGCTACTTTCTACCTACTCTTAATGATATATTTGATAATCCATATTCATTCAAGAGGGAGATACTTAGTAAAATTTTTAAGAATCTTTGAAAGAAACCTGACTTTTAGTTACGAGAGCTTAACAGGTCGATGAAGTGGGCAAGAATGATGATCCTAGCTATTACCCCTACCATTGCATATTAAGCCATGTATTAGAAGATTGTATAACTTTTAAGGACTAGCTTGAGCACCATAGTTAATACTTATTAGAACATGTTTGAGAACATACTCAACTGATCCAGATCAAACCTCTAAGATCAAGAAGAGGTGATTCAACCCTAACAAGAAGAAGGGCTCACCCACTCTCCAGATAGTCCAAGTAGCTCACCATCCAGTCCAAGACTCCATCCATGATTGTATCTACCACCTCTTCTGCTATCTCCTCTTCTACTAGCAGGAGCATTGTATTTGCAAATAAGGGCACTAAATCCTATATTTCACTTACTTTATTTCTATCATGTACCTCCACCCAAAAAAAATTTTAATTAAGAAAGCTGATTCTGCTTATATATTGTCAACTTCTAATACTCTTGATTTTATTTCGATTGAAATATCTTCGAGTGTAAATAAAAATAATAGCTCTAGCAGTTTCGAACCTTTCCTTTCATATTCAAAGTAGGACTATCCTTCTTTGAATCAATCAGGTTCACCTCTTGAGATTGACTTGGAGTCAACTAACTCTCAGGATCCCATAGGAGAAGTTTTAGGTATGCCTGATGAGAATGCTAAACTTTCCACAAGCTCATCATTCCAAGTAGTCACTGAAGTTAATCTTCATAGTGGCAAAGTTCTACCTCCTAGGGTAGCACCTCTGAATAACGGTAAGCAAGTCATTGGTTCCAGTGAGCAGATAGTCCCTCCATAAGATGCTTCACCTATGGATATGCTTATGGAGGACCAATCCAGAGTTGATTACAATGTCCTAGCTCACCTTAGAAAGTTTCCAGCTAAGTTAAGCATATGATGCCCTTGTATTATCCATAGAGGTGAGGAAAACCCTAATCAAAGCCTTACTTGAGCTAGAGATATGCTTAGCTCAGCTGACCATTACTAAAGAGGAGACATGCCACTCGAAAGACATCTTAAGAGTTATATTCATTAATGAATACTTACTCCTAGGGATGACTGGGCACAACTTCCTTTATTTTATATTGGAGGTTGGCAGATATAGGCTATCCAGAGTTCTAGTTGACCGATGTGTATCAGTCAACATTATGAGTCTAAGAACCCTTGCCTACTTGATGATCAACATCTCCAAACTCCAAAAAGAAAGGATGATTTTGAGAGGATTTAATGAATAAGGCGAGAGAGCCATGTGGTGTTTATTTTTGGATGTATGGGGACGGACACCACATAAATCATAGGGGGGTACTTTTTGAGGTGTTCAGGTACAATATTAAGGTATGATGTACTATCATGAAAGATAAATGCATCACCCTACAATGGACCTATTCACGTAATAAAGACTCCTAAGGCATGATGAGTCTTCGAATGTACTAAATATTTTTCCCCTACTTTACATGGATGAATAAAGTAGGGTTTATATTAAACTAGGTTCTTAAGTTCCCTATGGAGGATGACCTCCATAGTTAATTACATCATAGGAAATGAAATTTCTTAAGTATACTCTCGATTAAAGTAGACAATTATCATCTTTAAGGATTTCAAGGTTAGACTATCAAAGGATTAGTTGTATTTGGAAAATCAATTAGGAAAGTTCAAAGAGAAGACATATTTTTGGAATCCAAATGACATAAGTAAGAAATTCTCATGACATTTGGAAGCCTGGTGAGCATTCCAATCTATCTTACAGTTGAGCTTTATAATTTTGAAGTTAAGAAGATTTATATGTTTTGAGTTGAAATTTAATTAGATTACTAGGGCTTATAATCCACCAACACAAGGTTGTGGGATTGCCTAAGAGGTGAGGATTTATGCTCATAGCCCAAAGAAAATAACTACCTCTGGTCCTAAATCTAGGAAGCTTTAGTACGAGCTAAAGCATGACTTAAATCTAAGTGACGGGTGGACATAAGGGTTTAACTCTAGAAGAAAGAATAAATTATCTGACTTCTAGACTTATAACTATCTCAAGTGGCCATCAACTAACTTCTCCTATGATTTTAAAACCATGTAGTTTGGTCTTATGAATTGCAAGATAACTAGGATAATTATTTAATTAGAAAAAGACTAAAGTCCTAAGCACACTCCCTAAAGGACTAGAGCATGAGTGGTGTAAGAATATGACTTAATTTATAGATGCAAAATCTTTTCAAATTTTATTTCATTTTAGACACTTCATTTTGATAAAGGCTTTAGGATTTCTTATGCCTAAATGCATGATGAAATAGGTTATGGGTCAAATTAGCTAGAAGAAGCTATTCTCCACTAGAAAAGATGCCCTCACAGGTCAAGCATTCCTTTATCATGTAAGGATGGAGATCCTTCATGTTCAAGAGAGAAAGAATATGAATGCATGATGTGAAACATACAACCATACAGTAAGGAGTTGCTAAATATTTTAATTATCTTATTTATGTCTCAGGGTTTATGATGAGGTTATGAGTTGTTTAAAATTTAGTTATGAGTGATTAGTTGGGTAGAAAAGTTATTTTTATCCTAAGAGCCTAATTGTATACAAGCAACATATTAAAGAACCAATCATTTAAGAAATTATGAAAAGTATGCCATCCTAATGCACAATGTAAACATAACATCAAAAAATTATATAAACTATCATAAAAGAATAAAAGGCTGGTGCGGTTTGGTACCGTTGTACAACCCAAAGAGAGAAAAGATGGGTACCCAAGTTCTACCATTATACAACCTAGAATATGAAAGAATAATTATAATTGTATTAAATGCAATGGTGGTCTTCTTTCTTCATATCTCCATTTTTGATTTGGTTGCTTGTTTGATTTGGATGGTCCTTGCTTCAAAGGCATCACAGGGCATCGTAGGACAAAGCCTTCTGGCTACTGCTCATCCTAATCCCCCATAGAACTAATCCTAATTCCTATTGTAAAATTACATTTATGTGGAAAAAGTAAATCTACCAACACCTGCAGAATAGAGGTTAGCTAAATATATAAATAATCCCAAGTAGTTGTATTTATAATTTGGGCTTAGAACCCTATAGATTGGTAACTAAGCCCACTTATCCTAACTTGGATTATGCTTAAGGAAAAGAGCATTCACATTTATTTTTAAGCATCCCTTAAGCATAATTTCCTATAGAAAACATGATTAGGCAAATATTGGCCTATCATCCAGTCTACAAAGCAAACACCCTTACCATCCAATCTAAAAGAATACATCATAAAATAAAATATACATCACATCATACACCGTCTTAACTTAGATCCAGAAGTGGTGACTTAATTTTAATGTGTGTATTAAGGCTTGTGAGGTAAGTCTTGTTAAGCATTAGTGTTGTATTTTTTAAGTGTAGATTGATTCAATTTAACCTGAAAGGCTAATTTCACTTGAAGTAGTTTAATTGATTTGAGAAATTTAATTTGTGTTTTCTTTTGTTTTAGTTTATTACACTTAGCAACTAAGTGTTATAAAGAGAGGAAAAGAGGATTGCCATCTTTCATTCCTACCTTAAGTCATTTTCTAAAGCATATTAATTTGATTTAGTTCTCTTTAGTGAATGGCTTATTAAAGATTTAATTAATCCTAAGTTTAGGTTCACTTTAAATAATCATATTCAAAATGAAAGGCATCTTAAGATTAATTTAATTGAATTACTACCACATGACATATATTAAATCATTCTTTTCATTCTTATACAAAAAGGAGATAAGAATGAATTAAATAGTCCTGTGATGTTGTTAAACCAGGGAAGTAAGGTAATCAAAAGACCTCCTTGGAGCTAGCTAAAGCCTCATATTCTCATGATGTCTAGACTATATACCCATTTCCATTCAAACATATGTAAATTCATATACATGAACATAGGAAGTAAGCTCCAAACACTTAGTCAATTATGAATGCATACAATTTTAATGTAGAATGGGATTTTCATTCACTAATCACATATACATATACATGTACAAAGATATAGGCAAGTATGTGTCATTGTTAAACCAGGGAAGTGCGGTAATCAAATGACCTCCTTGGGGCTAAATAAAGCATTGTATTCTCAGGAAGTCTAGACTATATACTTGCTTTTGTTGAACACACATGGGTGTATACATAAATGAGGGAAAAAAACATGCAAAGATTGTATATATATATATTTTTTATTGAATTATTTATATATATGAATTAAAGCTCTATCCAAATTCTAATGTTGAAATACATAAAATTGAAATAAAATTTGTACATGCTATTATTAAACCAGGGATGTGATGTAATCAGATGACCTCCATGGGGCTAGCTAAAGCCTCGTGTTCCCGACATGTCCAAACTATATACCCATTACCATTCAATATTATATAAATCAACATAGGAATAGAGAAAAGAGAACCCAACATTCATACACTTAAGCTATAAACATATGCATTTGTTATGTATTTATAACTAGCATCATAACACATATTATTATTCATTTATAATCTTTTAAAAAATACATTTATATAATAGCCACACATATATTAAATTAAACAAACAAATGCAAGCTTACATAAAAGAAATCTCTTTTATTTTACTTGATTTTGAAAGAATGGATGCATGGATTCAAATGACATACCAAATTTAACATGATTGGAAAGAGGACAATAAAATATAAGCATGTGATTCATTCAACCAAACTAGTTCTTAAGGATAATCAAATCAAATTAGATTATTTAAAGTAAACTGAAGCTTCTTTATTAATTAAGTGTTGGATTTAATTTGATTTAAAGACGAGAAGAGAAATCATCAGTTGTTGTTTTAAACCCATTCCCATATTAATGATTTGATTTAATTTAAGGAAATGTAATTAAGTTCATCTTATGGGTTTATTAAGTTGAACCCTTAATTAGATGAATTAATCACCCTTACCTCTATCACCTTAATGTAATTGACTAAATAATTATGAGCCAACATGAAATGCATAGAAAATAAACTTGCAATGATCTTTGAAAATAAAAGGGGCCTAATGTAATTGGCTCATGATTAATAGTTAATCAGATTAAGGGACTTAATTAATTAATCTTATGGTTTTTTATGACTTAATTAATTAATGTGTGATGTGATTATGATTTAATTTGATTAAGTGATTTAATTAATTAGTTAAATCTTAATTAATTTCATTTTAAAAATGGGTGAAATGAACTTAGGGAATGGGGTCCCAACCCTATTCCTTAGTTCACTTACTATTGAACAATGATTAATAAACTTAATTAATCAATTTGTTATTGCTCATGGGATTAATTAATTATTAATTAACTTAAAAAGAGTTGTTAAGGTTTAATTCATCAATTTTCATAATTAAGTGAGCAATAAATCAGAAGAAAATCATAGGAGGAGGATCTCATCCCATTAAATTAACCGACAAAATTTGGGATTAATTGCTCAAAATTTTGTAATTAAACCTTAATTATAGCTTTATTACTATCCAAAATTAGTTAAGATCATTTTTAATTAATTCTCTTCTGAGATACCTCTAAAATGAGTATTTATTTGCATTTCTTTTGACTTTTCTATTATGTTTTATGATTTTTAGAAGTTTTAGCCATTAAAAATGATTAATTAAGCCTTATTAAAGACTAATCTTGTTGGTGCCACATGGCACGGTGATGCGGCGTGCTTTCCATGTGGCTCTACAGGATTGGCTACTTAAAACTTACCCAACTCAGTGGCTACGTGGTGGCAGAGGACGTGCTTTCTCGTCTGCCATCTAAACTAAGATCGGATGGCTATGATTAATCCTAGCTTAATAGGATTAAATCAGATCGATCTAGCAGATCTAATCATGATCATCCATTTTGATCATGTGAAATGAACAGTTCATGAACTAATGTCATGCAAGTGAGGGATAATGGAGTTCGTCCACCATTGCTCACTTGATCTGAGCTTACCTGAGCTTAGATCAACTCCAAAAGTATCCCACACCTTCATGACATCAACTGGAGGGGATCCAACATCAAGATCACATGAGATGCAAGTTTTCTTCAAAAAGCTCCAACCCATTTTTACCTAAGGATCAATTTTGGAAGCATACCTCACCGAAGCTCAAGACTGGTGGCTTGAATGATTGAGGAAGCTTCATCTAGTGGAGATGAAGCCCTGTTGAGCAACAATTGGATCAATTCCTTGATGTTCACTCAAGGCCATGAACCAATGATTTGGAGATTTCTTTGACTAAAGTCCCACCTCTAGTGCTCGAAGCTTGAGAGATGATTCGTTCTTGCTCGATGAGACCTAGGGAAGGTGCGTGCAAAGTTAATTTGAGTTTGATAGAGAAATGGGGAAGTTAGGTCAAAGAAGTTCTTAGTCTAACTATTCTTTTCTGCAGGGGGTTGTGCTTAAGGGGCGCTATCATAAATAAAAATATAAATTCTTTTGCTTGCAAGTGCTTTATACCCCTAAGAATAATCCATAGGCCAGGTGGAATTAGTCACCCATGTGTGGGTTGATAAGTCCAATATACATGCTTGGGATTTGTGTGGTGTGATTAAACTAACCTTTATTTTCTGGTGTTAGTTAGATTTTTACTTTTCCTTTTCAAGTAAAAATTTGTATAAGTTAGATTTTAGAATGATTTATTATGGGATTAGGATGAGTACTAGTCAAATGATTATATCTTATGCATCATGTGAAGTCTTGGAGCATCCACCTACCAACCATCCAAAGGAGGTATCAAGAAAAGAAAGAAAAGAAAAGAAAAGAAAAGAAGAAAAAAGAAAGAAGAAAGAAGAATAAAGTTTAAAGACCCCCATAATAATTAATTCCTTTGCCTAAAAGTAATATTCATTTATAATCTAGGTTGTATAAGGGTAGAGCTTGGCTACCCAATTTGATATTTTTGGGTTTGTACGATGGTGCTCCACCACAATGGCCATTTATTCTTTTTGCAATTAGCTTTATAAATTGATTGATGATTTGTTTAGCTTTTGCATTAAGTTGCATGCTTTTCCTAGTTTCATCCTTGCTTTACGTATGGCCTGGATGTGGATTAGGCTCTTTAGGGAAAAATAAATCTTTTACCAAACTTAAAAATTCAAATTAAAATTAAACAACTCATAACCTCACCTAAAGCTTAGGTTTAAAATCAAGATAAAAGAATTAGCAACCCCTTAGCTGGATGGGCATTTATTTATAATATCATGCACAAATGCATCTTATTTCACTCTTGATTGGAGGGCTTCCACCTTTGCCAGAGAACTTGGCTTGACCTTTGAGGTCGTGGTGGAAACTCACCTCCTCCCTTCTCGCTAATTTTGGCCAATAATTTGATTTCTCATGCATTAGTCATAAAAATCCTATTAGCTTAAGTCAAAATGATTGTCCAAAAATGAAAATAAAATGAAATTTGAATTTCATTAGATTTAGGTCATTTGAAGCATGTTCCTTTACATGATCGAGTCTCTTTACGGAGTGAGTTTAAGAACTTAGTCTCTTTCTAAAAAAATAATAGCCTAGCTATCTTGCATAAGCATAAAGACTTGCCTACATGTATTTAAAATTGTAGGATGAGTTAGTTGATGGCCACCCCCAGGTAGTTGTAAGTCCAAGCTGTCAAGTGGTTTGTCCTCTTTTGTGGAGGCAAACCAATTACCCATTTTCACCATGGATTTAGGTTGTCCTTTCAGCCCTCGCCGAAGCTCCTTAGATTTAGGCTCTGAGGTTTTCTTCTCACCTTTATGGGCCATAAGCATAATTCCTCACCTATTAAGAATTTTATTAACCTTGTGTTAAGGAATCTTAAGTCCTAAAATTCTAATGAAAAATGCAACTCAAACAGACTAAATCAATTTCAAAAATTTAAAGCCCAATTTTAGAATAGTTTGAGATGCTCTCTAAGTTTCCTAGCATCATGGGAAACTCCTACTAATTTCCCATTTTTGGATAACTCTCTCTTTTGATCAATCTCATTTGATCTTCAAATTTAAACAAATTGATTGATAGTCCTTCCCTATTGAAATCTTCAAAGACAATGATCATTTAACTTAATCGAATGTTTTCCTAAGGGATCCTGTCCCTTAGGATGTAATTAACTATGGCGGCTTGCCCCTATAGGGAACTAACAACCCGATTTAAAATAAATCTTGCTTTACTTTTCCATGTGAAGTAGGGGAAGAATCTCTCGTACATATGTAGACCCATCATCTTTAGGAGTCCTTATTGAGGTGATTGGTTTCATTAAAGGGTAGTGTTTTGTGTCTTTCGAGATAGTACACTATTTCCTTGATGATGTATCTGATCACCTAAATAAGTACATCTGTGGATCTGCGTGGCATCTTACAAAGACAAATTTTTATATAGGAGTTGCCTCTTTCATTTCTCCCCATGGATTTGAAGGCGACTCCTCTATAAGAATTTTTCTCCATAAATTTTTTTGGTGACTCCGCTGGGGATAGTTCCTCTCTCCATCTTTGGTAAATGATCATACTTTGAGTATCGATAGTGGGTTTGTACTTTGGTATGAATTCAAGAATATCCTTCTTTTTGTTGGCACTTAGCTCATTTCATTCTTGAGTTGAGTTAGCCAACATCTTTAGGTTTTAGGACCACATTCCTTGTTGCTCTTAAAACCCCCCTTGGTTTCTCCAATGGGTAAAATGATAAAAATCTAAATAAAAAAATAAAACATTTTTAAGACTTCCTCCTTATCATTTTCATGATAAGGAAAGGTTCATCCTAAAATAATAAAATAATCTATAAAGAACTTTGATTTTTCAAAAGTACTTTTTTAAAAAATGCACTTAATATAATATTTTCCACAAAATTTTGATACCATCATTTAACAATTGTCATAATTGTTACATGTAGTGGTTTTCAAAAAAAAATTAAACTAATAAAATTTTTCCAAAAGCACAAATGAACATCTTCTTTCAATTCACTTTGATGAAGATTTCATTTTCAAAATAAAATGGATAATTATCATTTTCAAAATCACAATCATAATCATAAAACTTTCAAAAAGCACATATGAATTTTTCTATTCAATACACTCACACTTACTGAATGGAAAGCTCATTTGTGAACAAAATAAAAAATTTTCAAAAAAGCACACATGGATCTTCCTATTCAATACACTCACACTTATTGAATAGAAAGTTCATTTATAAACAAAATTAAAATTTTCAAAAAGCACACTTGGATCCTCCTATTCAATACACTCACACTTATTGAATAGAAAGTTCTTTTGTAAACAAAATTAAACCTTTCAAAAAAAAAACACATATGAATATCTTCATTTAATATACTCCAATTTATTAAATGAATATTTCATCCCAACTAAAAATAATATATCATTTAGGAAATCCCACTTAAATATATCCCTCATATGTCTTAAGTTGGAATTCCTCCCTTTCAAAAAAGCAACAATCACACACAAAAATTTCATACTTCAAAAATGAAAAAAATTTGATCTCCATTCTACATACAATGGTGGTCCTCTTTTTAAAACATTAAAATCAACAATCATATTTCAAAATTTTCTAAACATATTTGGAATCTCCCTCAACATGCCCAAATTTTCTCAGTGAAATTTCCAAATCCAAAATCAAAATCAACAATCATATTTCAAAAAATTTTCAAACACACATTTGGAATTTCATTTAGCATAATCAAATTTACTAAGTAAAGTTTCCAAATCCAAAATCATAACAACAATCATATTTCAAAAAAATTTCAAACATATATTTGGAATTTCATTTAGCATAATCAAATTTGCTAAGTAAAATTTCCAAATCCAAAATCAAAATCAACAATCATATTTCAAAAAATTTTAAACACATTTTGGAACCTCACTTAAAATACCCAAATTTTTTAAGTGAAGTCCCCAAATCCCAAAATTCAAAAATTTTCAAAACACATTTGGAATTTCATTTAGCATAGTCAAATTTGCTAAGTGAAGTTTCCAAATTCAAAATCAAAATCAATAATTATATTTCAAAAAATTTCAAACATAAATTTGGAATTTCATTTAGCATAATCAAATTTGCTAAGTGAAGTTTCCAAATTCAGAAATCAAAATCAACAATCATATTTCAGAAAAATTTCAAACATTTATTTGGAATTTCATTTTTCATAATCAAATTTGCTAGGTAAAGTTTCCAAATCCAAAATCAAAATCAACAATCATATTTTAAAATTTTCTAAACACATTTTGGAACCTCACTTAACATACCCAAATTTGTTAAGTGAAATCTCCAAATCCCAAATTTCAAAAAAAAACACATTTGGAATTTCATTTAGCATACTCAAATTTGCTAAGTGAAGTTTCCAAATCCAAAATCAAAATCAACAATCATATTTCAAAAAAATTTCAAACATACATTTGGAATTTCATTTAGCATAATAAAATTTTCTAAGTGAAGTTTCCAAATTAAAAAAAATCAAAATCAACAATCATATTTCAAAAAAATTCAAACCACATTTGAAACCCTAGTTAACATACCCAAATTTATTAAGTGAAGTCTCCAAATCCAAAATTCAAAACTTTTCAAAACATATTTTGGAACTTAACTTAGTATTCTCAAATTTGGTAAGTAGAGTTTGCAAAGTCAAAACAAAAACATTCAAATAACTTTTGAACTTCTTCCCTTTGCATACCAAATTTGCTAAGGAGAAGTTTGCATTTTTCAAAACCAAAAATGAAATCAAAATTTTAAACACACCATTTGGAATTTCATTTAGCATAGTCAAATTTGCTAAGTGAAATTTCCATTTCACAAAACCAAGTGGGATTTCATCTTTAGCATGCCAAATTTACTAAATTTGAATCTCCACTTTCAAAACACATCAAAATCAAAATGAACCACCTTAGGATCCCTTTAGCATACCAAATTTTCTAAGGATCCTACCCTTTTCAAAAAAATCAAAACATTCCAAACAAATGAAACACTTAGGATTTTTCTTAGCAAACCTAAATTTGCTAAGAATCCTATTTTCAAAAATTAAATAAAATACACTTGGATTCTTTACTAAGAATAGCTAAATTTGCTAAGTACAAATTTCAAAATTTTCCAAAAATAAAAATAAAAAAAATTAAAAAAAAGAAACAATCACTTTTACTTCACTTAGCATACCTAAATTTGCTAAGTAAAGTAAAATTCCAAAACCATCAAACAAACAAAATTAATTTGACCCTTACTTTAACATACCTAAATTTGTTAAAGGAATGGTCCTCAAAATCACAAAAAATTGAAAATTCAAAACATAAATGAAACTATGGAAGCATCCTATCAAAAATTTTGAATCCATATTTCAACATACCTAAATTTGTTTGAGTTTGGATTCATATTCAAATTCCTTTTTCAATCAATCTTTCCAAATTCATTTGAACCCCACTTAACACTTCCAAGTTGTTGGATGTGGTTTCAAATTTTCAAAATTCAAATTTCAAAATCTATGGAGATAGAAAATTAATACAAGTTCATTTCTCATTGTAGACCCTTTTTAGTCAGTACAAGTACAATTTCAGTTTCAATTTACTACAGTTAGTGCAATGGCTAGTTCTCAAAAATTTGTCTTTACATTTCCCATGGTATGGATCTAGCTCTAGATCAGGCTGACTTCCCTCGTCTAGACCATACCCACTTGATCCATTTCAGCCAGAGATTTGAGGGGGCCAGGATCACTTGTGAGGGCATTCCCCTCACCACAGTCAACAGGAAGAAGGTGGTCGAGCAGAAGTCGGTCATCAGGGTAGACTTACCCTCTGTTTCAGATGTATCCTCACTAAAGAGGAAAGCTCTAACAAGACATGACTAGTATTGTAGTTTCGTACCGCCATCTCGGTTCCAGTTACAATCTATCCTAGAGTTCCCCATGTGTCCAGTGTGAGCTAACACCCTACCATTTGTACCCTCCAAGGGTAAGGCTCCCCTAGTTTCAGGGCTTGCCTTTCTGACATTTGAGTATGGGTCTAGTTTTCACTCCTCCCGCCCTACTTGCACCTAGCATAAGAACAAGAACCGTATGGTCAAACGGTTCCACTCTCGGATAGCCAGAGAGCTAGAGGCAGCAGTTAGGTCAGCCAAGGATGAGTCTCTCATGATCACTTCACCATTGGTTATGGAAAACTAGTTTTCCTCTCTCAAGATTAGATAGAGAGGATGCCAAGAGGATCCATTCATCACCTCCTCCAGTGGTGCACTTACAACCAGCAATTTCTAGGAGTAGGAGGTCGTATGCTGGCCTCCGCTCTATTCTATGCCAGGTAGGTGGAGCTTACGGACGCTCAGAGTTTGGTACCTAGTTTGATCTTCAATCTATTATCTCCTGCAACATAGGAAGGTAGATCCATCAGGAGAAGGCTCGTGAGGCTCATACATCACACATTACTAGCAGAGAGTGACGGAGGTTCAACCGTCAATCAGCCGCTTCTATTTTGGTTGATTTTCTAGCTCGACATGGTACCCGCGCCGACCATACTGAAAGTATTCTCCTCATGGAGACTAGCCACCAGAGGGCAGTTCCTATACATTTAGAGTCAGTGGTGTCTCCATCCCACCGCTCTACCCCATGTCCACCATCGCCAGTGCAGATTATAGCATCTCCCATCCATCTAAGGCCATGAAGGCTGCATCTGGAGAAAAATGTACCTCGTTGGTGATCTAGCTATGGCCAAGGGATCCTACTCCTCCTACACTACCCATTATGGGATGGCCAAGCTCTCCTGCTTGACATTCTACCCTAGTGGTGATGCGGAAGGAGTGGTGACCTCGGAGCATCGTGGTCATTCCTTCAGCAACTCCACCCATACAGGATGTGGAGATGGTGATGGTTATCATAGATATCCCAGATGATAATTCAATTGTAGTAGTAGTAGAGGACCATCTTAGGATTGTTACCCCTATTACAACCAGTATCAGTCAGGAGTATCATTCTTCTAGTGAGCATAGTCCGCACCGGATTGACTCCCCAGTTATAAGTGAGGTCTGGTGCCTCTTAGTGCATGATAACGATCACACTGGTCAGCCCAAGCTATTTATACCTACTGAGTTAGATTGATCTTTAGATGAGATAGTTGCACACTATTTTATGGAGAAGAAAGAGATCTTAGGGTATGCATGGTCTGATGAAGAGAGAGTCAGCTTTGATCCCAATGAAGATGACTTGTTGGGGATTCAGATGGAGTATGAATGGTTGATACTAGAGGTTCTCTTCTTAGGGAATAACAAGCCATTGAAGGTGATGAGGTTGATCAAGGAGGCACCGTAGAATCAGCCCATCACCTCTAACAATAGTTAAGGTAAAAAGACAAGTAGATTGATAGGATGGCACAACAGTTATAGGACTTGTTAGCAACACTATCAATGCTTCAAAAACAATCCCCTCTAGTTCATCCTAGTATAGTCGATGTCAGCCAGCCTGAGCTAGTGCATGTCTTAGATCCAGTTAAGACTCTACCTCCCATTAAGCAAGGTAACACTAGCCTATATAGGAAGGTAGTGGAAAGTACCTCCATACATGAAAAAGATCTGAAATCCATGGTTGAGCAGTAGGTGAAGGAAGCTTTGGCTCAAGCTACGGGAGGATCATTGGTTCCAAAGGGTAGACCCTACCTAGAGGAATTTGATGTTATCCAATATTCCAAGAGTGTTGTGCCTCCTTCCTTCAAAACCTTCAATGGTAGTGGGAATCTGAGATAGCATATAGCTCACTTTAGGGCGAGTTGTTGCAATGCGTGGCAGCGACGCTTTACTCTTTAGACTCTTTGTAAGTAGCCTAGCGGGTATTCCTTTTGATTGGTATGATGAACTGCCTAACGGTTCAGTAAAGACATTTGTTGAGTTAGAGCAACTCTTCATCAAAAGATTTGCCGAGCTCAGCAAAGGGTTACTGTAGGTGATCTCATTGTAGCCCAATAGCACTTCGGTGTGTCACTTGTTGAATATATTCTTCGATGGCATAACTTGAGTATGAAGTGTGAACCAAAACTATTTGAACAACATGCCATTGACATTCTCTTGAAGAATATCCATGGCTTGGTCACCTTCATGCTTAAGGGCTTCACCATAAAGACATTTGAGAAGCTAATCAATAAGGCAACTAGTCTATAAGGAGAGGCAAAATAGTTGCCTTTTCCAGATCAATTGCCCAAGAAAAAATTCCAAAAGGTCTATGAGAAGAAACCTAGAGCATGAGCAATGGTTGATAAGGGGAAGCAGCCAGCTAAAGATCAGTTTGAGCGACCACGACCTCATCAGCATCCACCTCCTTTGCCACCAATGAGGCAGCCATATCAGCCTCCACCTCAGCATCCATGGCCAGCACAAGCACCACCTCAGCCATCTCACCACCACCTGTGGCATGCATATTCGCCGCCATGTAGCTACAGTCCACCTACTCTATTAGATAAGTTAAACAAACCTTATTTTTTAAGAGGAGGTAATCAAGATGATCTTTAAGAATCTCTTAAAGAAAATGGATTTTCAACTACGAGCCTAGGAGACTAGAGGAAGTAGGCAAAAGTCATGATCCAAACTTTTGCCCCTACCACCGTATGCTAGGGCACATTTTGGAGGATTGCTTTACATTCAAAGACTGACTTAAACATAGTTTCAAGACCAGTGTTGTAGTTATCCCAAAAGAATACCTTATGGAACAACCTTCAGTTCCATTAGGGTAATCCTTGGGGATACAAGTGATCCTACCAAAACCAAAGAAGGTTGGGACATTTCTTTATCTAAAACCTCTAAGAAAATAACTCAGAAGATCAAGAAGCTTTCCTTGCAGGTGTTTGAGTCAGCTCAAACCTCCAACAGCAAGGAAGGTTTGCAAGTTTCTAATGCCAACTCTAGGAAAGTGGGAGCTCAATAGCAGTAGTAGCAGCAGCAGTATGTGTCAGCCCAGGATAGCCCCTTAGTACAGCCACCAACCATGTCCAGACTCCAGCCTTCAGTTGCAGCTTCCACACCATTGACTTATATCATTTCAGCTAGCTCTTCTGTTTCTTATACTAGTAGAACTCTTGTATCAGCGGATAAGAGCATCAAATCCCATACTCCACTCACTCTACTTGACTTCTACTTTGTACCTCCAAATACTTCTAAGAAATTGAAGAATAATACTAATTTAAATTACATATGTGTCTCTTCTGATGAGTTGTCTTCTTTTATTCCTGACAATAACTCTTCAAGTCTAATTAACTATAACAATTCTGATCTTCCTCTTTCTTATTCAGAGTTGGATCATCTAACTCTGAATACTATGGGTTCACCTCTTGAGATAGACTTGGAATCATCCGATTCTGAGTCCCATAGAAGAAGCTGTAGGTGAGCCTAAAGTGTAGGTAGAACTTGCCACCACTTTACCTCCAGAGATTACCAAGTCAACCTCCATTGTGGCAAGGTTCTTCTTCCTAGGGTAGCACCTCAAGATAGAGGGAAATAAGTCATTAGTATTGAAGATCGAGAAGCCCTTCCACATGATGCTCCACCCTTGGATATGCTTGAGGAAGACTAGCCGAAAGTGGACTACAACATCCTTTCTCATCTAATAAAGTTTCCATCTAAGCTAAGCATGTATGATGCCTTTGTCTTATACAAAGAGATGAGGGAATCACTAATTAAGGCCCTTCTTGATCCTAAAATATGCTTAGCTCAGCTGACCTCTATAGGTAAGGAAGCACACTATGCAATAGAAGCCCAAGGGATCACCTTCACAGATGAAGACCTTCTACTGGGGGACTTGGAGCACAATCGTCAACTATACATCACAGTCGACATGGACAGGTTCAGACTCAACAGGGTTCTCATGAATTTAGGTGCATCAATAAACATTATGAGTCTAAAGACCCTTTCTTATTTGAAGATCGATATCTCTACTCTTTGAGGAGATATGATGATGTTGAGAGGATTCAATGATCAAGGTGAGCTTTAGGTTCCATAGTGTTACCATTGGAGATCGGTGATTGGAAGATTGAAGCTAAGTTCTACATCATTGATTTGAATACTTCATTCACTATTTTTCTTGGTAAGCTTTGGATACATCAGAACAAGATCATTCCATCCTCCATTCATCAGTGCATCATGTTCAGAAAAGATGGAATTGATTATCATATCAACGGGGTTGAAAAGCCATTTTCAGTTAGAGAGGTTGAGATCTATGAGGATGCAACCTACTATCTTCCTCAAAACATACTTTCTCATGAACTTGGACAAAATTCAAATGCAAATACAAAAGTAAAAGAAAATGAAGCAAAAGAAAATATAAAAGAAAATGAAGAGAAAAAGGAAAGTCCAAGTTAACAAGAAAGGGGAATTGAAGAAGAAATAGATCAGCATATCACATTCCACCAAAAGTTCATTCCATCATATGGGCATGTGGGTAGGATGGCTCGACCACCATCAGGAAGAGGTAGAGGCAAAATAGAGGCAGTTCCAGAGGTGGGAGACCTAGTTGGCCTGCACCAATAGAGGTTGTGTTCCAGTTCATAAGAGTATCCATACTATTCACATAGAATTGGAATCTAGCTCAGAGGATGAGACCAATGTGATTAGTATACCAGCCAACCCCTCTTAGTGGGTTCCATTGGAGGTGGCTTTGATCTAGCTAGAGATGAAGCCTATGCCTCCAAGCAAAGTAAAGTATTTGAATCTAGTTTATGTGAAACTATCAGGCAGCAGTTGGGAACCTTAGCTCTAACCTCACTTACATCTCAAAAAGTTGAAGGTTTAGTAGTTATGAAAGTCTCTAAGTCTTCCAATGACATGAAGCAGAAGAGGTTCTTTTTGGGTTAATAATCCTCAAGTCTAGAGCTCAATGTAGGACTTGAGGAAGATACTTTTAAAGAATTAATGGAATTACCTTTTGACTTTAACTCACCTTGTGTTCAAAATCTTATACAAAAAGGTTTAGTTCCTAACACTTGGTCCATGCACAGGTCAGAATACTTTAAAAAGCTATAGAACAATACAGGGAAGCACAATCAAGAGCAGGACTAGGATTCAACATAATGGATCTGATCAATGATGAAGATTATTACCTAGTTGTTACCAACCATTTGGAGTATGATAGGTTCTTCTCACACATCCCCAACTCTTAAGAGAATGTGTGTTTAGAAACTTCAGATGATCTAGATGATCTCCAAGTCAAAGTGGCACCGCCAAAATTTGAAGAGGAGATTCATTCAACAATCGACAAGATGAAAGAAATCAACCTCAGGATAGAAGAAAATCCTCGCCTGACATACATCAGTTTATTGTTGAATGAAGAAGAAACTAATGACTTAGTTAGGCTATTGACTGAGTTTAAAGATTACTTCGCATGGAGTTATGAAGAAATGCCAAGATTATCTCATCATATAGTAGTCCACAAGCTAGCAATAAACCCTAATGTTACCCCTATTAAGCAAGCTCCTAGATGCATGCGATTAGAAATTGAACAATAGGTCATTTTTGAAGTCAAGAAACTGATCGATGTTGATTTCATCAGGGAAGAAAAACATCCTACCTGGTTAGCTTATGTCGTCCCAATTAAGAAGAAGAATGATAAAATTCGCATTTGTGTCGATTTTAGACTTAAACAAGGCATGTCCTAAGGATGAGTTTCCTCTTCCTATACCAAAATTAATGGTGGACATTGCCTAATCTCATGCAGTCTTCTCTTTCATGGATGGGTCATCTAGCTATAACCAAATCAAGATGTCTCATGAAGATGAAAGAAACACTTCTTTTCAAATTCTGATCAAAATCTTCTATTATAGGGTCATGCCTTTCGGCCGTAGAAATACTGTTGCTACATACCAACAGGCCATGACTCAGATCTTCAACGAACTGAACCATCATGAGGTTGAGTGCTACGTTGATGATCTGGTAGTCAAGAGTTTTGAAAAAGAAGACCATCTCTTTAACTTGAGAGTATTTTTTGAATGGTTAAGACAATATAATCTTAAAATGAATCCCTGAAGTGTGCATTTGTAGGAGCCTTGGGTTTGTTGTTCGACACTAGGGAATAGAAATAGATCCTGAAAAGATTAAACCTATCTTAGAAATGCCACCTCCTATCTTAGAAATTCCCCCTCCTTAGGATGACTGGCATATCTAAGATGCTTTATCTCAAACCTATCAGAGAGATGCAAACCATTATTAGCACTTATCAAAAAGGATGCCAAGTTCAAGTGGGATGACAAGTGTCAGCACACATTCAAAGACATCAAAGAGTACTTGGTGAAGCTGCTAGTTCTAGCAGCCCCCATCCCAGGAAGGCCGTTCATCCTTTACACTACTGCATTTGAAGACTCCTCGACTCTCTGGCTCCCAATGATGACGAAAGAAAGCACTCTACTATGTCACCGTCAGATGATCCACAAGTAAACTATCCACCTATTGAGGAACATTGCCTAGCTTTGATCTTTGCATCTTAGAAGCTACCACACTTCATGCTTCTCATAAGGTGAACTTGATCTCAACAACCAATCCACTGTAGTACCTCATGACATGACCAATGCTTTCTGGATGTTTGGCTTGTTGGCCCATGATACTCTCGAAGTTTGATATCACATTTCTACCCCTCCGTACAGTAAAAAGATAGGCACTAATAGATTTCTTAACAGCACACGCACTTCTTACTGATTCTCTGCTTAGTGATGATCTCCCTGATGAACAAATCATGAACTTAGGGGAGGTCAGAAACCACTGATGGGAGATGTATTTTGATGGATTTGCTTCTTTTCTTAAAGGTGAAGCACCATAATCTATTCTCCTAGGAAAGGCAGGGCTAGGAATAGTTCTTCTAACTTCAAATCATGATGTGCTGAGATTCTCATACTATCTTTCCAACCCCGCACCAATAATGAAGCCAAGTATGAGGCTTTGATTGCTAGTTTGGACTTAGCTATGACTATCAGTGTCAGGAGCATCAACATCTTTGGGGATTCTCAGTTGGTTATCAACTAGATTGTCATGTCCTACCAGGTCTTCAAGCCTAAGCTTCATCATTACTATGAGTATTCCATGAAGCTGTTGGCCCAGATTCCCGAAGTCACTATCTACAAAGTTCCCCGAGCAGAGAAAACATAATAGTATATTCCTTAGCAAAATTTTCCAAAGAGTTGGTATGTCTAGAAGATGAGTCCATTTCAATAAGGGTCCAAATTAGACAGGTCCTATCCCTTATTGATGTTGAACTCATCGAGTGAATTTCTCTTGAAGGGGAGGTTATCATTGCCAAAATGGACAAGGAGCTGGATTGGAGGAAACCATTCCTAGATTACTTGAATAGTGGCAAACTACCTCAAGAGAAATCATAAGCCCATCAGGAGAAATAAAGAGCTCTCTCCTACACTCTTGTTGATGGCACCCTATACCGCCAGCCCTTTGAACAAATTTGGTTACATTGTTTAGATAAACATGAAGCCCATGGCATTATAATCGAGGTACATTCAGGTCTATGTGGAGCTCATCAATCTGGTCTAAAGATGAAGACGAAGATCAAAAGACTTGGATACTACGCCCTTATATGATCACAGATTGCATGGATGTAGCTAGGAGATGCCATCAGTGTCAGCTGCATAGTGTGGTCCTCCACCAACCACCTAACATTCTACGCCCTACATTGGCTTTATGGCCATTTGAGTGTTGGGGTAACGAAATTGTAGGTCCAATTGATCCTCCTTCTTCGAAGGGGCATCGATTCATCTTAGCTGCCACCAACTAATTTTCCATGTGGGCTAAAGCCATCCCACTCAGAGAGGTCACAGCTCACCATGTTCTTCAATTTTTCATGAACCATATCATATATAGGTTTGGGGTGCCTAAATGAATTATATATGATAATGGTATTGCATTCAAATGCATGAAGACCAATAACTTTGCTAGAAGATAATATAGATTGGAGATACTCCACCATCTACTACCCCAGAGCAAATGGTCTAGTAGAAGCATTCAACAAAACTCTCATCCTAATACTGAAGAAGACTCTTGATGAAAACAAATGATAGTGGAACGAGCAATTGGTTGAAGCCTTGTGGGCCTACCACACCACATACCGAACTCCAACTCAGTCTACCCTCATTTTCCTTAGTGTATGGGTCTGAAGCCATTATTCCTTTAGAAGTTCAACTCCCTTCACTAAGAATGGCATTGGGTAACAAGATCACTATAGAATAGAATGCAAAATTGCAGTTAAAAGAGCTCAAAGGTTTGGAGGAAAGTCACCCACGGGCTTGCCAGAACCTTGAGTTGTACAAGGCCAAAATGATTCAAGCTCACAACAAGCTGGTACGTCCTAGGTCTTTCCGAGTAAGAGAACTTGTGTTAGTCTTAAGGAGACCAATTATTTCCCATCGAAAGATGGGAGGCAAGTTTGAACCCACTTGAGAAGGCCCTTATGTCATAGATAAGGCCTACTAAGGAGGATCTTATTAACTTATTGATTGTAAAGGGGAACACCCAATGCTTCCAATTAATGGGCTCTATCTAAAGAAATATTACCCATGAAACAAAACTTGTTTGAAAATAATCATTTATAAAAAGAAACAAAATATGATTCCATTCATCAAATCTTCTCTTCTTTTGAAGTATTATTTACTTGTCTTGTGAATCCCCCGTAGCGTGTCTAGGGTAGGTGTAAGAGTCCCCCATCGGCATCCTATCCCTCTTTCACAACACAAACACAGTCTCCTGATGCTCTTAGAATAGGTGTAAGAGAACCCGATAGGCATCCTATTTCAATTAGCATAACTAAGCTAGGTGTGAGAGAACCCAAGTGGCATCCTTTCTTAGTGGGAATTCTTGTTGCCATCCCTGGCATCATTTCTTCTAATTCCCAAGCATCTTTTAAGGTAGGTGTAAGAGTCCCTCAAAGGCATCCTATTATTTTTAACACATGCACAACAACAAACAAAAATCTTTTATCTCAAGCTATTTTGATGTGGGAGCAAGCCCGTTGTGGCACTCTCTTATTAGTTGCTCTAGGTCAGGTCTACATACTACCTTGCTAGTATGCCACCCTAGTGGTCACTTGTTTGGATAATATGAGTCCCTGCACTTCCTGACTGGACCATTGAAAACCAATGAGCGCCTTATTAGTATGTTGGATTTTACTACCCAGCCAGTAAGCTACCTCATGTTGACTTTGCTTAAGAAGATGTGAGTCCCCATGCTTTCTTCTTAAACTAGCCATCATGTTCTAACTAGGTTGAGTATATTTGAGGTTTAAGATAAGTCTCCTAGAAGCTCCTTTCCTCTTGACTACTTTTGAGTTGATCTAAATCCCCCAGTGGCATTCACTCCACAGTCGCTCTAGGTTGAATAGCACGTGTCAAGCTGAAGATAGACTATCCCAGCTATCTATTCAACTATAGGAGGATGTGAGTCCCCAAGCTTTCTTCCTAGGTTGATTATTGCAAACCAACGGGCACCTTAGGTTGGTTGATATTCGCTATGCTAACTGACTCACCCAGTGAGTGCACCACTCTTGGAAGATGTGTGTCCCCATGATTTCTCCTTGAGTTGGACACTGAAAACCTATTGCATTTAGGACTAGCCATGTCATCTTCTCCAGGGTGTTAGATTAAGCCCTTAATGACCCCATCCCCTTGTGGGCAATCTATTTGGATCAAGTCTTCTGACTCTATTTAAACACTACCTAGGTTTCTTTTGGATCAGACAGTTCCGCTTATCTAGTAGCCACCCTTGTGGTTGGAGAATTTGTTCAGTGGAAGCACAAATCCTTCCTTAATTCAGTAAATCTGAGATATTCTTAGGCTGATATAAGCTCCTTCTCAGTTTGATTCCTCAAAATAATAGGGTCCATGACAAACAAACTAAAATAAACAAAATAAAAACTAATTTGCTTATGGATTAGGAATTCAAGTCCCCCAAAGGGCCCCTTTTCCCAAGGCATCCTATCCTTAGGGCAGTGTCAGCCGAACTCCCTATAGGAATTGCCTAACTACTTGAGTTGAGATAAATCCCCGGGCCAGTACTCACTCCGTAGTGGCCCTTAAGTCAGGTTCAATCTATTTTTCCACAAGTAGGTTATCCCGAAAGTCATTCTTCTTTGAAAGATATAAGACCATGATGCATTCTTTTTAGCATCATTATCCCAAATTGACGGGCAGCCCTAGGTCAGGTTTGATTTATTTCCCAAAGCAACCGATCACCCTAGTGGTCTTTTGTAGTGGAAGATGTGAGTCCCCGAGATTTCTTCCCTCCAATTGATAATTGAAAACCAAAAGGAACTCCTTTGGTTGGATAGTTCATCCATCAGCCGGGAAGCTACTCCCTTTGTTTAAGTAAATCTGAGATAGGTCTAGGCTTCTATAAAGCTCCTTCTCAGTGTGATCCATCGCAAACCAATGAAATCCATCAAAATAAAATTAAAAATGAAATTAATCTTTTGACTATCTTCGAGCTGATCTAAGTCCCCAAGTGGCATTCACTCAATAGTCAGCCCTAGGTTGGGTTTGATTTGTTGCCCAAAGCAACTGATCACCCCAGTGATTTCTTATCTGTAGAAGATGTGAGTCTCCATGCTTTCTTCTTAAGACTTGACATTATACACCAAAAGGCATTTCTCCTTGGTTGGATTATCCTACCTTGTGGTTGGTAGACTACTCCCTTTGAATTGGAAAATTTGAGTTAATTCTAGGCTTCCATAGCCCTACTGCGCAGTTCATCGCAAACCTATGGGATCCATCATAATCAAAATAAACAAATCTAAAAATGAAATCAATCTTAACTATCTTTGAGCTGATCTAAGTTTCTCAGTGGCATTCACTGAATAGTCAGCCCTAGGTTGGGTTCAATCTATTGCCTTGCTAATACATTACCCCAACAATTGGTCTCTACTTTGGAGGATGTAAGTCTACTATGCTTTCTTCCTAGTACAGTTGCTGCATACAGAAAGGCATCCCTTTGGTTGGTTAGTCCTACTATGTGTTTAGTATACTACCCCTGTGGATTGGTAAATCTTAGTTAGTCTTAGCCTCCATGGCTCCTGCTTAGTGCAATCTATTGCAAATCAATAGGGTTCATTCTAAAAATTCAAACCTAACAAAATTAAAAAAAATTCAACCCTCTTCCCCAGTGGAGATCTCTCCTAGTGAGATTCAAATTAAATCAAACCTTTCATCCCCTTTATGGATAACTTGAACCTGCTTCCCTAATGGAAGGTTCACACTCTATCCCTTAGTGGATCTCTTCCCTCTCTCTTATGTCTTGGACATAAGTAGAGCCACATTGCACTAAGCTCTGGATTCTTTCTTTTCCCTAGGTTAAGGATAGATTGTTTCTATTAGTGCTTGTGATCTCTCGGTGTTGTTGATCATTTGGTCACAATAATACTGGTGTTCGGTCACCACACCACACCTATTGGGTGCCCTTTGTTGACCTAATTTTTAGAATGAGCTCTCAAGCCCTCCATCTTAGGCATATGATTTCTCTTAGAATCTAAGAGCTTCATAGTCTTAAGACATATCTAGTGATTAGGTGGACATCCAACCCAGCCCTAGAAGACTCAGAAGAGTTACCCATAGGAATAGATCATGCCTAAGGGGTGCAAGGAAATTTTCCTACCCTTTATCTTAAACCATTCCTCACTTTCCTTCTTTCAAGTCAAACTCCAAATAAATTTTGTTTTATTTTCTCCAAACTCAAATCAATTCCATGATTTAATTCCATGATTGAAATCCATAATTGAAACCCATGATCAAAATCCATAAAAAATTCCTATGTTCAAATTCCCTAAGTCATTAACCCTTTTCTTAAGGACATAGCCAAAAATATGATCTAAACCTATTCAAACCTTAGAGATTTTCTCATAATACATTTATATTCTCATTTATATTCACATATATAAATAAAATATAAATTCAAATCAATCTAACTAAACTCAAAATTCCAAATGATTCATGAAAAGTTAAGTCCCTTTAATTTTCCATTAAAGGACTTAGCCAAAATAAACCCTAAATCTTGATCAAACCTATTCAAACTCATGGGAGTTTCTCAAAAATTATTCATATTCTCATATATAAATGAAATCTAAATATAAATCAATTAAATCCAACTCATAAAATTAAATTCCAAATTTAAAATCCTTGAAATTCCTTAAATCTCTTAATTTTCCATTAATGGATTTAACCTAAACTTTGATCAAACCATTTCAAACTCATGGGATTTTCTTAAAACTTATTTGTATCTCATTTATATTCTCATAAATAAATGATGTATAAATATAAATCAATCAAATCCAACCCAAAAATTGAATTTTAAATTAAAAATTCCCTTAAATCCCTTAAAATCCCTTTAATGGATTTAACCAAAGTCATGATTAAACCACTTCAAATTCTTGAAATTTTCTCATGATCCATTTATATTCTCATTTATATTCACATATATGAATGACATATAAATTCAAACAATCAAATCCTATCCCAAAAATCAAACTCAAATCCATTCAAAATCCAATCTAAGCCTTTCAAGTCAAAATCTTGAACTTAGCCAAATCACTTTCAAATCAAGCCAAACTCTTGATTTTCTCTCATGGTTTGATCAACTCTACAATCATGAGCTCATATATAAATCCAAACTTCAATCATTCAATCAAAACCTAATTCAAAAATCAAACCCAAGACCATTTTATATTCTTCCTTTGAATATGAAATTTTCAAATGGATCAAAATTCATTTGACTTCAAACCACTTGTAAATGGATTTATATTTCAATCATAAGTCAATAAACAAGATCAACCAACTTCAAATCAAGCTTTGACCAAGCCATTTCACTTGACCCAAAGTGACCTAAACTACCCTTATGAGCCAACTTTTGATCCTAACCAAATTGGATTGAACCAAACTCACATATGATTCTCATCATGATCAACAATCATCATGGGATGATCAATCAATCAAATTGGGTCAAACCAAGTCATTGACCAAGTCAACACTTAACCTAAAATGAAACCTTACATAGACAAATTCCACCATAGGCCAAATTGATTGAAACCATTGATCTAAGTTCACTCATGACCTATGTTTGAACTTGACCAAGCCAACATTTGAGCCTAACCTAGCTCAATTGGCCCATTTGACCCAAGTTGACCCATTTTGACCTAAAGAGTCAAAATGTGTCAAAACTTGATCTAAGCCAAATTGATCCAAACCAATGGGTCAAGTTCATTCCAAATCACTTGTTGAACTTGACCAAAGCCTCAATTGGCCAATTAGACCAAATCTAGCCCAATTGACCTTAGACCCAACATGACCTAAATGTGTCATGCTGAGCCAAAATTGAACCTAACCCAAATTGATTGGAAACAAAGATACCAATCCACTCCATATGACTAACCAAACCCAAACCTACCCTTGACCTACCTCAAATAGGTCAAATGGGTCAAATAGGTCAACTGGACCTATTTGACCTAAGTTAAGTCATATGAGCCAAAACCAAATCTATACCAATTTGAACCAAACCAAAGCCACCAAAACATTTCAAATGGTCATATGAACTTGACCCAACCTTTGGTTTGACCCAATTTGACCAATTGCTCAACTTAACCCAAGTTGACCCATTTTGACCTAAATGGGTCAACATGAGCCAAACCCTATCAAATGGATTTCAAATCCAATGAAACTTGGCCAAACCTAGTTTCTCCCCATACCTAACATGTCCAAAGTTGAAAATAGAAAATGATCATTCTACCCCTAGACCATAGGACAAATTTTGGACTAGCCCATGGGTATTTTGGTCATACCCTCTTCACAATCACTTGAGGCTTTCCTAAAAGCTCAAGGGGACTTAGTGATAAGTAGTGCACCCAACCCAATGGGTTTGGGTTAGCCCATTCAGCACCTAGACCAAACCTGACCACCTAGCTTGAAAATGAGTTTTCAAATTCCCTCCTAAGCTCAATTTGATGCACTTGGGAGGTTGAAAATCCACTCAAGGCCTCAAATCAGCCATGTGCAAAGAGTTAATAGCTTTAACAACCCTCCTAATCTCAGTAATTGGATCAAAATGTCAAAGAATTGTTCGGTCATTCAATTACCATAGGGGGAGATATACTCCCCCTAATTCAATATAATTTCAATTCATGATCTATCGATTGAAGCCTAGGAATCCAAAGCAACCATATTAGAGCATTCCCAATCTTCTTAGGAAGGATTTGAATTTCATTTCACTCAGTTTTGCAGTGCAAAATAAGGAGCTCAGACCATTAGCCAACTTCCTCCATACTTGATATCCTTCCTCTCACATCGAGGGTCAAGTCAAACTTACTCAAGCTATTGAAGTCCCACAGGAAGAGCTCAATTGGATCAAAGTTGAAGCTCAAGTGAAGTGGTGTTGGTCTCCATTGATCCACTCAATCTCAAGGCATAGAAATTTTAACAGGGCTTCATCTCCACCAGATGAAGCTACCTTATTGATCTCGAGTGCCAGTGATCACCTCTAGCGAAGTATGGAATTTTTTGTTCATTAAACTCAATGTGGTGTGGAGATTTATGAAAGAAATTTTCACCTCATCAAATTTTGGTTGGATTTTCCACTCTATGTCTCTTGTGGGTTAAATTTTGTGTGATTCCATCCTAGATCGAGCTTGGATCTTCCCCTTGATCATGGATAGTCTCTGTTGATCTAAGGGAGGAACTTGGCTCATCTGGACTGTCCATCCACACAATTTAGATGGATGTTTGAGATTATTTAACACATTTTAGAAATTAATTATGCTTTTAAAATGAGGGAGAATCCTTAGCCAAATATCTAATCAGACGGCCGAGAATATAAGCGTGTTCCACTGTCACCATTTGGGATGTGACATTTAAGTCACCCCCTCACGGCGTGATGCATGTAAATCACACTGACCACCACCACCACGTGTTGCACCATGAACTAAGGATTAAGCAGGGATTAGTTAAGAGTATTGATTAATTCTAATTAATTTAGAGAACTTCTAAAATTCATAATTTCTAGAAAAATCAAAAAAATAAAATAAAAAATGCTATGGAAAGATAATTTCATCTAGAATATTTTAAAAATGGTTTTAATGGATTTTGAATTATTCTTTATCTGAATTTGGGTTTCTTTGGGTCTTAATTAGTAATTATCATTTAATTAGAACATCAATTACTCTCAAATTTCTAGGGTTCATTTTATGGGATGACCTCAGCCTCATCTAATTTTCTTGGGATTTATTGAGGGCTCAATTGGGAAAATTTCTATTTCATTCCCTAATTATCCCTTTCATGTAATTAAGGGTAATTAAGGTGTGATTAATGGTTTTACCCTATGGTTAGGGTTGATTTAGGTCAGATCTAGTAAGTAGAAGGTTTATGTAATAACTTTATGGCATTTTCTCGAAGCTATTCCCTAAACCCCTTCTTCTCTCCTTAGTCTCTTTTTAATTAAGGTTTAATTCATTAATTATCACCTTAATCAATTTTCAAAAATTCTAAAAAATTTCTAGAACTTAATTAATCTATCTTGGGCAGATGCTTAAGTGTTTAATAACCTAGTTTAATTAAAATCAAAATCCCATTCATTAAGAATGTGAAATTTTGAAATTACTTAAGGTAAACCCCTTAGCTTAATTAACTTTTAATTGTGAGCCAAATTGCATTAGGCCTTTTCATTATTAGGTGCATTGCAAATTTAAATTTTTTATGGGTGTTATGTCATCTCATTGGCTCATAATTATTTAGTTAAATCTTCTAAGGTGGTGTAGGTAAGGGTTAATTAAGCTACTTAATTCATACCTTATCCTAATCAATCCTTTAAAATGGATTTAATAATCTAAAAATTAAACAAAAATACAAAACACATGTGGGAATGGGTTAGGAATAGCGAACTCATCTGACCTTTTCAAAATTAAATCAATCTTCAAACTAAACAAAAATCATTTTCAAATTCACTTTGATTTATTCTAAATTTTCTTATTATATAGGAATGTCTTTAGGATTTAAGTAAAGTGATTTTGTTTACATACTTTCATTGCTTTGGATCTTTCCCAACATGCTAAGTTGTATGCCATGTGATTTCATGCATTCATAATTTCATATTTCAAATTTTAAAATGAAATTGTTTACTTTATGTCAAATGTGCATGTGTTGGCTAAAATAAAATATGAGTGGATATTATCACTACTAAATCAATATTATCTTCAAAATACATAAATCAAATATCAAATCTGAAAGTGTGCTATTCATAACTTAATTATAAGATTGCATGTGAAATATTATAAAGGTATGCATAGTTTAGGTGTCCTTTCTTTCCTATGTTGGTACAGTTTTGAATAAGAATTTTGGTGAGATATAAGGTTCATTTGAATAGGACCTAATGCTCACCTAATTTAATATCCTATTCATCCCTATGCTACCATCTAAGAAGGGTTACCTACACTTACATACATAAATTGCATAAACAAAATAAATCTATTAAACAACTTTTGCATATTCCTTTTCCATTTCATTTCTTTTATATACATGTTTGTATTTAAAGAAAGTGGCATATTAGACTGCTCAACCCCGAGGTTGTGAGGCTTTAAGTATCCCTAAGTAGGTCTTGTACCTTACACCTTTGGTTAACAATGGCGTTGTATTCACTTAAGTCTTTTCTACTTTCATGTATGTATGTGAAAATTTTGGATAAGGAAAATCTTTTCAACTCAAGAAAAAATCATGCATATTCAACTTCTAAATTTTCTTAAATGGATTACTTAGCATGCATCATAAAGTGTGTTAACTACTCTCATTTGCATGTATAGATATGCTTAGGGTCCATCCATATGCATGTTATATATGTTGGGAAAGAAATGAAGTAATGTGTGTTATGTGAATTTTGATTCATTTTACTTAATCTTAAAATGCCTTTCTTTTGAATAGGTTTGTTTAGATTATCTAAACTTAGGATTGATTAAAATATGTAATCAAAACATTCACCTAAATGAAACTAAAATACACTTTAAAATTACTTAAGATTAGGGAAGGAAAGAGGTTCTCTTCTCTCTCCTCTCTTCATAGTAATTAATTGTAGGTTTTACTTAAACCAAATTAAAACATGAAATAAAAATAACCCATAACACTTAAACAAATTAAATGAAACCCTTCTCTAAGTTGAACATGTTCTTCACACTAAGAAAATTTGAACCCAAAGTCCTAAGCTAAGCATACCACACAAGCATTCAAAGCACATATATTAGCATAAGTCACCACTTCTAGCCTTAGGTTGGTGCATGGTTTGATATTATGTTTTGTTTTGAGATATATGTTTTAGACTAGATGTTAGGGTGTATGCTTGTAGAATGAATGGTAGGACGTTCTTAGTCTAACTATTCTTTTCTATAGGGGATTGTGCTTAAGGGGCACTATCATAAATAAAAATATAAATGCTTTTGCTTGCAGGTGCTTTATACCCCTAAGCATAATCCATAGGCCAAGTGGACTTAGTCACCCATATGTGGGGTGATAATTCGAATATACATGCTTGGGATTTGTGTGGTGTGATTTAATTAACCTTTGTTTTGCAGGTGTTAGTTAGATTTCTACTTTTCCTTTTCATGTAAAGATTTGTATAAGTAGGATTTTGGAATGATTTGTTATGGGGATTAGGATGAGTATTGGTCATAAGATTCCATCTTATGCACCATGTAAAGTCTTGGAATCACCAACCATCAAGGAACCAAGAAAGAAAAAAAAGAAGAAGAAGAAAAGAAAAGAAGAAGAGAAGAAAGAAGAATAAAGCTTGAAGACCCCATAATAATGAATTCCTTTTCTTAAATTGTAATTTAATTCATGTCGGGTTGTATAAAGGGTAGAGCTACCAATTTGATATTTTGGGTTTATGCGATTGGTGCCACCATAGCACAATTTAATCTTATTTTAATTTAGTTTTTATTTTTTATTTTATTTCCATTTTAGGTTTAGGTTTAGGTTTACATTTTAGTTTATGTTTTCATTTTATTTTATTTTATTATTTTATTTTGATTTAGTTTTATTTATTCATTTTATTTTTAGGTTTTTAGCTTTTTAGGGTTTATGGTTTTTATTGCCACAAAGAAAAAGTACAAAGTCCTTATAGGGGCTAAATCTCTAAGCTAATGCTCAAAGAGCTACAATAAATCTTAAAGAGATAAATCCCTTAACTATTACAATAATGAAGGAAAGAAATCAAAAGAAAAACCAAAAAATCAACAACAAAAAATCCATGTGAGACACAACAAACTTCTTTTGGTCCTTCTGGTACTAGCAAGATCCACCTGCAAGACCCTCCATACCTATAAAATATATCTGCATCATACTTTTAAAAGGAAGAGTACAATTAAACCAACATAAAAAGTAAGAGCAAATATAAGGAGTAAAGTAAAGAAAAGGCTCAGACTCAGTTATAATCATCTCAAGGAGCAACACTATATGTAAGAAACCAAACTTCAGGAGAAGAGTTACAATTACATATAGCACTACCAGCCAAAAGAAAAAAGAGTGGAAAACATCAAGGCCATCTAAGCCAGCATACCTAGTGTATCCCATCATCCAAAGTACATCATCCAACAAGGCTGCAAAATCCTCCAAACAATAAACATAATAGCCAACCACCAAGCAACCAAAATAACCAAGCCCAATAAGGCAGATAATCAACCAACCATCAGGGATAGTAGCAATATAGTAGGAGCACCACCAAAGCCACCACCAAAAAGGAATAACAAAATCCAAAGGAGCAAGCTTCATGACAAGGGTAACAACACAAACTAGAGACAAACAAGAGCAAAAAAAAAAACACAAGTGCTCATATCTTCCACCAACAAAGTAGAAAAAGAGCCAATAAAAACACCCAGCCTAACTACAAATTGGGTGGACAGCAAGGCTACCACTCAAATAAAGAAGGGGGATGTGGGGGGCAGGGTCTGCTACAACCAAGAGAGAAAAAATAAAACAAGAGGAAACCAAAAATATAGGTCATAGAAAGAACACTAGTAGGTTCCCAAAAGGGTCACCAAAGGAGCAGGAAAAACTAGCCAAAATAGCCACCCCTCCAACCAACCCAGCCAGCTAATACAACCAACCAACTAAACTAGCCAGCCAACATATCCTCCGAGCCAACCACCACAGTAGTAGAAAACTAAAGTTAGTGTAAAGACCAAAAGCAGTCATCAAGCCAAAATCACCCAAGATAGCCAAGGAAAGGGTATAAGCAGATAACCCACTAAACCCAACCAAGAGAAAATCTGATCTAGGTTAATAGAATAGCCAGCAAAAGACAAAAGGTACAAAGCCCAGTAAGACAAACTACAAGCCAACCAACATGAACAATAACAATAAAGGCATTGAACCAAGCCACCAGCACCCTAGGCCAACTAACAGCCATAAAATAGCCTTCAACCAGCCAATCTAGGACAATACTCAAATCCAAAGCCACTACAGCCAAAAGAGGAAGTCCAATATAGGAGGAGGTTAAAACCATAACCAAAAGAAACAAAAAAATAGCAAAAATGACCACCAAACCCTAGTCAACAAAACAAAGAAAATAATAAGCCAATCAACAACCTCCACCATGCCAAAATTAAGCAAAAGATAAACCACCAACAACTCCCCAGATGAGTCACCAACACAAAATGAAGAAATAGCCAAAACAACCAGCCATCCATCCAACCCAACTAGCCAACAAAGCCACCCTGTCAACCAACACAGTGGCCCCAAAAATAGGAAAAACTCATACAGAAAGGAAAACCTACACCACCCATAGCCACAACCCAAAAGGAGGATATAAAAAATAGCCAAGGGAAAAAATGTGGTAAACCAAGACAACCCAAGTTGCACTTACAATAACCACCAGGTAGCAAAAACTAGACCAATCTAAAAGTAAGAGATCAAAAATATAACCCAGCATAAGCTAGAGAGAGAAAATAAGTTAATAACCATAACCCAAAGAGGGTTGAACAAGGGGCAACCAAAAGCAAAAGATCTTCAAAAACCAACACCAAAAACTAAGATAAGAATATATAATCTGATATAAGGTGATCCAGTATTATCCAAATTAACCAAACCTCTTAATAGCTTAGGAAAAGTTTGGTTGTCAAATAAAGTGAACTCACTTAAGTTAGCACCAAATTTTGCCAAGTAATCCTCACAAGAAATACCTTCATGAAAGATGTGGGAAATTTTAAAACAAACATGAGAAAGAAGATATTTTAGAATGATTAAGAAGATAAAATAATTCAGCATTACCATTTCTATTGCAATTAAGCACGTCAAGAAGCAAGAGAGCATCAACTTCAATCCAGATGTTGAGGAAACCTCCATTCAAACAAATTTCAATAGCTTTATTAATAGCCATAAGCTCGACAAAAATAATAGATTGGGCTTTGAGAGGATACACAAAAGCACAAATGACAGTACCTTTAGAATCCCTAAGAATACCACCATAGCCATATTTATTGGAAGTAATAGAACCATCGGTATTCACATTAATCAAATTATCTTTAGGTTTTATCCAATGGATAATCCTAACACTTTTATAAGATTCAAACTCAGGCATAATGATACCTAATTTTTTAGCCACAAATTTATAACCTTTAAAATGAATATTACACATTGGCATTAAAAGAGCATGAATTTTTTCTTTAGTTCTAGCTAGGATCCTTTTATGGTTCATAGGAATACCATGATATTTAGCATCATTTCTATCCAACCAGATGAACCGGATAATTGTAATAGCAATTAAAACTTTTATATGACCTTTCACTATATTTTTGAAATAGACTTCAAGAAGTTGATATAAAGAAAGAAGACCTTGAAAATAGTTGGTATTAAATAAACTATCATACCAAAACCATGATTTAGAAGCAATAGCACCATTGAGAAAAATAAGATTTACATTTTCAATATGAAAGCTATAATAGAACTTTGAAGGTAAGTAAAACCTTTTTAGTATAGAGCAAAGAGTCCACAGGAATTATTCAAAATCCTCTAAGCTAAAAATAAATAGGAAATGGGAATGATATTGTTCCAAAGTTTAATAAAAACATTAGAGGGGTTTTGTTTATCTCTAATAAAGTTTCAAACCTCATTAAGTACAAAGTCACCATTATAAGAAAGCTTGAAAGGAATTTGGTCAAGTTTGTTAGAAGAAATGGGGATATTTCTAAAGTTGTAAAAAAGAGAAATAGGGATATAATTCTAAAGTTTTTTTCATTCCCATTGTTATTAAGCCAAAAGGAATTAACTTTGATAGCAGCAGTAGAGTGGGTAGATAAAAGGGTGTCAATAGATCCGTTGCCAATCCAACTGTCTTGCCAAAAACAAAAAAGAACCCAATTGAATACCCCAAGATATTAATGATTCAACAACCCATTTGATGGAGCAAAGCCTTTTCCAAACCGGAGAGTCACCAACTTTATAAGCACAGTTAAGGGGGTGTTTACCTTGGCAAAAAATTTTCCATCATAAAATTAGCTCAAAGGCTATCATTCTTTCTAAAATTTCACCAGAACTTATGAGAGAAGGCAGTGATAGCTTAATGAATAGACTTGCAACCAAGAGCACCTTCTCGCACAAGACCACAACATTCATGCCAAGATGTCCAATGCATTCTTTTGGTAGAATTATTAGAGCCCCAAAAAAATTTGTTAAGAAAATAATCAATTATTCGATAAGTGTAGCATTAGGGGGCATAATAGTTTGAATCAAATAAAGAGGCACTAAATTGAGAGTTCTTTTAAGAATAGTGAGCCTACCACCAAAAAAAAGTAAATGGAATTCCCAAACAGAAATTTTATTTGAAATGTTCTGAATTAGCTCATCAAAGAGATGAGAACATTTCAGGCCTTTAAAGAGCAGAGCACCCAAGTACTTAAGATGTAAGTGTTGATGTTAAAACTTAGTGATATACAATATTTAATTGATTTTATTATTGGAGATACTAGAGGAAGTGATAAAATAGCTTTTGTTATCATTGATAAAAGGCCACTTTCTCTAACAAGTTTATTTTAAAAAGAGTTGAGATGCTTCATGTGATGAATAGAAGCATTACAAAAAAAAATGAAATCACTTGCATAACCTAAATGGGAAATAAGAAGACCACCAAGACTTTTTTAATACATACTAGAATTTTTTAAGAATAAATCATTGATGCTCCATGATAAGTACTCAACAGCAATAATAAATAAAGTGAAAGATAAAGGATCACTTGACGTAATCCATGGGAAGAGGGAAAGAAACCCAAGGCTTCCTAGTAAGCAAAATTGAAAACCATGCATTATTAATACAATTTTTAATAAGAAAAATAAATTTATTAGAAAACCTAAATAAATTTAGAATATGGAAAAGGAAATCCCAAGAGATGTTATCAAAGCCTTTGGTAATTTCTAATTTGAAAAGAATGTTTCCACCTCTAGTCTTGGCATCAAGATCATGAATTAATTCTTGGGCAAGTAAAATATTATTAGAAATGGATCTACCTCTAACAAAACCAATTTCGTTAAGAGAGATAATTCTATTAAGTAAAATATTAAGTTTGTTGGTAAGAAAATTTGGAACTCATGTTATTGAAGAAGGTGCAAAGACTAATAAGTCTAAAATCACTCCAATAGTCTAGATTATCTTTCTTAAGTATGAGAATAATAGAAGTACTAAAGAAATATCTAGGAAAAAGATAGGGTTAGGGTTAGGGGTTAGGGTTAGGGTTAGGAGGGTTAGGGTTAGGGTTAGGGTTAGGGGTTAGGGTTAGGAGTTAGGGGGTTAGGGTTATGAGTTAGGGTTAGGTTATTTATGTGTGGGGTCAATTTAGGTTAATTAAATTAGAGGTTAGAGTTAGAGTGAAATTAAAATTGGTTAAAGATTAAAATTAAGGTCAAATTCGATTAAAGGTTAAAACAGGAATTATTAAAGGGATTAGATTAGGTCAGATTAAATTAGGTTAATTCGTTTAGAATTAGGATTTTAGATTAAGTCAGGATTCATTTAGGATTAAAGATTAAATTTAAGATTTAAGATTCCGATTCATAGTTTAAGGTCAATTCGATTCTCGTTTATAATTCGGGTCGGTCAGATTAGATTTAAAGGATTAGATAAGTGGAGATTAAGATTAAGTTATTATTAGGGTCAGGGATTAGGGATTAAGATTAGGAGGCTAATTATTAAGATTCGGAGTTAAGATTTAGGAGTTATAGTTAAGGATTCAGTAAGATTATTTGGGATTAGGTGGATTTAGGTTTCGATAAGTTAGATAATTGAGTTAGATTGATTTAAGTTAAAGATTAAGTTAGATTTTAAAGTTAAGATTTAGGTTTGGGTTTAGGATTAGGGTTTAGGGGTTTAGGTTTAGGGTTAGGGTTTAAGGTTTAGGGTTAGGGTTAGGTTCAAGGTTAGGGTAATGGTTTGGGTTAGGGTTAGTGTTAGGATTAATATTACGGTTAGGGTTAGTGTTAGGGTTAGGGATAGGGTTAAAGCTTTTTTTATGAAACCCCGTATAGGGGAATTTTATTACCACAAAAAAGGGTTACAAGGTCCTTAAGAGAGGATAAACTCAAGAACTACTGCTTAAAGAGCTACAATCAGCCTAGAGAGTAAATCCCCTATTTAAGTACAATGAAAACAAAGCAACAAAAAGAGGAAAGAAAAAGATATAAAATGATCAAAGGGGGAAGCCATTGGACCACCTTCATCAAAAGCTCTTGAGGATGAGAGAAGCCTATGCCTCCACTAGAGAGGAAACCTTCAAGAAAATAGTACAACATCTGCAAACATCTAGAAGAAAGAGTTAGCACAATTAAAGTGATACAATTCCAATTGAAAATAAAATCAGAATAAAATGAGAGAATGATGGAAAAGTGTGTGAAAATAGGCTTAGGCTAAGTCACATAAAATTGGGGCTGCCACAAACATGAGCATCCAAACTTTTATTGAAGGGTTACATCACAAGTGCTACTACCAGCCAAACAATGAGTGAAATCATCACAGCCTTCATAGCCTACAAACCTGGGGGAAAGCAACATCCATCGAAAGAAAGTCATATGATCTTTAAAACATGCATACAAAACATAGCCACATACATTATAGAAAGGAAGGCAACATAGATCAGAATGGTAAAGGGATGACACCAATCTCTTATAAGATAAGTATCACCAACTAAAGCCAATAAAGCATAAAATTGCACTACTAATAACATCCCTACCTAGATGAAACATCTTGGCCACATCCACCTTATTAATAGCATTCTAGAGCCAAGAGTAAAATTAGCCAGCAGATAAATCTGTATAGCAAAACCATAAATAATGAGGTTAACCACATGGAAATTAGCAAAACAAAAGGCCAAGCAGGAATCCAAAAATAATATTCAGCCTCCTAAACATAGTAATCCAAAAATCCATTCAGCATACAAGCAAAACCATCCTTACCTAGATTAAAATTCTTGGCCCAAAAAATAGCTCATAAAGATGAAAGCCATTTAGGGTCAGCAATACAGGTGTTAACAATCACCTTAATAATAGCATGATCACAATAGTAATTGCACAAGTCTAAGGGATCCAAGATAAAAATGAAATAGCCTATAGATTCATACTGCAAAAGGACAGCTAATATGGTTAACCACACAACAAATAACTGACAAAAGACTATTCAGAACACAAACCGCAATAGTTAGCTTGCTGATCATAAAAACCTAAAGTCCATTCAACCAATTGCCAAAATAAAACAACCAAATACTGAACCCGATAAAGTGTAACGTAGGCAGCTCCATTACTGCATTGAAATAAAATAAGAATAAAAAATAACAGCAATAAAACCTTTCAAATCAAGGGAAAATAGACAAGCAGCTAAGCAAACAACATCAGTAAATATAACAGGAAAGGTAAGAAAGAAGTAGTCCCTATCGTGTAAGGAAATAGCATTGAAGACAAGAAAAATAAATAATCTATCCCTGCAGGTTAGGAAAAGGGGTAGCACAAACCAGTAGGTTAGTGAATCAGGTGGCACAACCCCATTCAGGAAAGGAAAATGCAAATAAAGTAGAACCGAAGATGTAGCTGAACAACTAACAACTAACCAACAGCTGAGACTACAGAGGCAAGAGCCTACATTACAGGATAACCTAAAAAATGATATAAGAAAATGCATCAGAAAAACTGAGAAGACATAGAAATTAAATAACAGATTGAACATACAGGAAAGACTAACTGATAAAAGACCAGAAAGCAGAAAAATGAGACTTAATCTCTAAGATAAGGTAAACCAGTGTTGTCTACAATAACCAGACCTTGCAAATGTTTATGAAGACTTGAATGGTCAAAGAAAGTTATTACATCTAATCTACAACCAAGATTAGCAAGATAATCAACACACACATTTCTTTCATGCCAAAAATAAATGATTTTGAAACAAACTTGAGATATAAGAGCTCTAGTATGATTAAGAAGGTAATATAAATATGTATTTCCCACCTTGGTGGAAGTCAACATATCAATTAGCAAAAGGGCATCCACCTCAATCTAGATATTGGGCCAACCTTTTTGTAAACAAATCTTAATAACTTTGTTAAATAGCTAGTAATTTAGCAAAGTTAACAAAACATACAGTAAATGGATTTGCAAAAGCACAAATAATATTGCCTTTATAGTTTCTGAAAATGCCAACAACAAAAACATTTTGAGAAATGGAGCCATCAGTATTAATTATGATAATATTATTATGAGGCGTTATCCAATAGACAATCTTATCTTCTTTACTGTTGGGATACTCAGGCAAGCTAAGGCCTAGTTTGTTGAACACAAATTTATAGCCTTTAAATTGATTGTTGGTAATTAAATTGGCATTAAATAAAGAATGAATTTTATCTTTAATTCTAGCAATAATCCTTTTATGGTTCATAGGAATCCCATGATGTTTGGCATCATTTTTGTCCATCCATATGAACCATATAAGAGTGATGGCGCTTATCACTTTAATGAGACCTGTAATAGTTTTTTGAAAATAGACATCAAGAAGTTGATATAAGGATAAAGAGACATTAAATTGGTCAATATTGAAAAGCTCATCATACCAAACTCATAGTTTGGAGGCAATAGCTCCATCGACAAATACATGGTTCACATTCTCAATATGAAAATAGCGGTAACATTTTGAAGGTAAATGAAAGCCTTTACCCCACATCAAAGACTCAACAGGGATGAAATTTTTCAAAATTCTCCATGTTAGAATAGAATAAGAAATAGGGAAAGTGATATTCCAAAGTTTAAAAAACACGTTAGAGAAAGCATGGGCTTCTCTAATATGAATCCAGACATCTTTAATGTTAAAATCACCATTTATAGACAATTTAAAAAGAATCTGATCAGGTTGCATAGAAATGATAGGGATGTTAGTAAGTTTATCTAAAAGAGAGGTAGGAATATAATCAATAAGCTTACTATCATTCCATTTATTATTCAGCCAGAATGAGTTCACTTTAATAGCAACAGTGGAGTGAGTAGATAGTAAGTCATCAATGGAACCACTGCCAGTCTAGTTGTCTTTTCAATAGAAAGAAGATCTGAGTTAGAAAGAAATGAGGGATTCACCTTCCCATTTCATGGAACAAAGTATTTTCCATACATGGGAGTCACCCACCTTGTAAGGACTAATGAGATGATGCTTACCCTGGCAGTACTTAATAGTCATAAATTTAGCCCAAAGACTATTGTTGCTCCAAAAGTTCCACCAAAGTTTATGAGAGAATGTGGTAATAGATTCCTAGATTGGCTTGCAGCCAAGCCAACCTTCAGCAAGGGTGCCAGAACATTTATTCCAAGAAGTCCAATGCATCCTTTTAGTAAAGTTGTTTGAACCTCAGAAGAATTTATTAAGGAGGTGCTCTATTCTATTTAATGTGGAATTAGCAAGAATAATGGTTTGAATAAGATATAAAGGCATGGAGTTAAGGGTACTCTTAAGCAAAGTGAGTCTACCACCAAATGAGAGTAAATGAAATTCCCAAATAAAAATTTTATTTATAATTTTTTGGATTAACTCATCAAAGAGGTGTGATCTTTTTCAACCTTTATATAGGAGCACCAAGATACTTAATTGGAAGGTGTCATTGCTGAAAATTAGTGATTCTCAAGATTTGATTGATTTTTTTACTAGAGATTTTAGAGAAAGGAATGAAATAGCTTTTGCCATCATTAATAGAAAGACCACTTTCCTTTCCAAATTTATTTAAGAAGATTTTAATGTTTTTAATGTGATGAATGGAAGCATTGCTAAAGATAATGAAATCATTAGCAAAACTAAGATGGGAGATAGGAATACCACCAAGAGTTCTAAAAAACATGCTTGGATTATTGTTGAAGAGGTCATTAAGGCTCCTAAAAAGATATTCCACGGTAATAATAAAAAGGGATGGAGACAAAGGATTCCCATGTCTCAAACTGTGAGAAGAAGGGAAGAAACCTAAAGCCTCACCATTCAGAATAACAGAGAACCAAGCATTACTAATACAATTTTTAATGAGGGAGAAGAAATTATCAGAGAAGCCAAACAAATGGAGAATTTGAAAAAGGAAAGTCCAAGAGATGTTGTCGAATGCTTTAGAGATATCCAATTTAAAGAGGATGTTACCACCTCTATTAGAGGCATCCAAATCATGAATCAACTCTTGAGCGAGAAGAATGTTATCAGATATAGCTCTACCTCTAACAAAACTAGTTTGGTTGAGAGAAATAATTTTTTGAAGCAGAGGACTAATTCTATTAGCAAGAAATTTAGCAATAAGTTTATGAAAAAAGGTGCACAAACTAATAGGTCTAAAATCACCACAAGATTCAGGATTATCAATTTTGGGTATAAGGATAATGGAAGTCTTGGGAAATATCTAGGTAAAGGATTACCATTAAAGAAATCAACCATAACATCAACTAAATCATACTTAAGAACAGGCTAACAATGCTAAAAAAATTGAGTAGTGTAACCTTCTGGACTAACAATAGAATCAACGTTCATGCTATTAAGTTTTTTACCAATCTCAGCTTTCATAGGCAACATAATAAGCAAATGATTGTCATCACTGGTAATTTTTAAGGGAATTAAGTGAGAGTTGGAGATAGCCTATAAAGTATGACTCTTGTTCAACAATTTTCTAAAATGATTAGAAATAGAGTCTTTAATCTCATTATTGTCAATGATCAAATTTCCATTATCACTTTTAATTTTTTGGATAGAATTTAAAGCTTTATTTTTATGAAAAAGAGCTTGAAAATATCTGGTATTTTTGTCCCCATCGAAAATATGTTTACTAGCAGCCTTTTCTGCCAATAAGTTTCTTCCATATTCTGATAGGTAAGCAGGTTGTCTTTGGCTTCATTCAAATCCTTCAGTTTAGAAGAACCCATCAAAACATTATTTTCAAGACAACAAACCAATTATTCCATGTTTTTAATGTTAGCAAAGAGATTTTTAAAACAATGCTTGTTCCACCAAGAAAAGTTTTATTTTAGTCTTTTAAGCTTAAACTAGAGTCTAATCATGCCCTTAATAGAATTATTAGGATGAAGGGGGCCACCCAGTTGGTGGAGACAACATTTAAGAAATAAATGTGCTGAATCAACATGTTTTGGAATCTGAAAGAGGTATAGAAGGATAATCTATTAGAGTCATTTTAATGGATATCAAAAGATGAGCATGATTAGACAAAGTTCTGCTCAAGTGCTCAACAGAGGTATGAGGCCATTGATTAATCTAAAGGGAGTTAAAAAGGGTCATATCAAGCTATTTCTAGAGTCTAGAGTTATGCTAGGTGTATTCAGAACCACTGTAGCCAATGTCAATAAGGTTGCAATTAAGAATCATATTAGAGAAATCTTCCATAGAATGAATGTTAGGAGAACAACCACCTCTTCTTTTAGAGGAAGAGAGGATAGTGTTGAAATCACCCCCAACCAATTGAAGTTTGTTAACAGTTAAAGAAAAAGTTCTTAAATTGTCCCAAAGGATGTTCCAACCAGCTCTGTTACACGAAGCATAAACAAAGGAGCCTAGAACAAAAAAATCACCCAATGAGATGTGGACATTAACAACTTGTTGGAGATCATCAAAGATAGATACATTGACTAAATTATTCCAAAAGCAACAAATTTAATTGCTAATAATATAGAAGAACTTATTAAAGTTGAGCATTCTAGCAACATGATTAATCTTAGAAGAATGTATGAGAGGTTCAATAATAACTAGAAAAGCTATATTATTAATACGATAGAGAATTCTAACATGGTTAACAATGAGGGTCCCAATCCCTCAAATATTCCAAATAAGAGAGTTAAACATAAAGGAAATATAAAAAAACTAAGAAAAAGTAGATAAATAAAGGGATTAAGATGGAAGTAACCAGTCCAACCCCCAAGGACCATTATTTATGAAATGAGGAACTAGATCTAATAGATCTAGTGAAACATTTTTGCTTTTAAGGATTTCTTTTTAAAAATAGTTTGGAATGGTCAATTTTTCTCCAAAGACTCTCCATCAAAAAAAGACAGATTAGTAGTATTAAGAATAAGATCAGAGTTAATTAAAGCATTTCTAATGATAACTTCCCCTTCCTCAATTTTAGGATGAAGCTAAAAGATCAGATTAACATGCATGTTAATCTTGGGATTAGGAGAAGGAGAGGTAGTAATACCATTAAGAGCACATATACCAAGATTAGCTTCAAAATTCTTTTCCATATTTTCCTCCAACCTCAAATTTTCATTCAAATTTCCATTGAGGGTCACGTGCTTCTCTCCATTTTCAGTGGTCAAGAGAGGTAAGGTAGCCTGAATAGAGTCAATATCATGAGGAGGCAAGTTATTATGTAAGGAAGGACTTATGGCTAAACCATCATATTCAACACTATGAGCAACATTAGCAATATCTTTTACCTACTCAGATTGAAAATTAGGAGTATCATCATTGAGCACTTCATTGAGCAATTTTGTGGGCTTCAAAGAGTTAGAAATAGTATTCCCATTTTGATTAAACTTAGGCACATAAATAGATTTACTAAATTTATCAGTTGATATATTAGGATTAGGATCAATTAAATTTTTCTTTTTAAGTTGTGGGTGCAGCACAAAACATTCTCAGTTATCATGCCCATGGATTTTACAGTGCAAACAGAAAACTAAGAAAATTTTGAAACTCAACTTTATGGAAGTAACCAAAGTTTTCAGAACTAGTCCATACTTCCTTAGGGTGTTTTTTAGAAATATTGATTTCCACTAGAATGCGAGCAACAGAAGGTCAGGATCTCATAGCTGTGGCTGATTAATTTGAAGAGGCCAACCAAAAAGAGCCCCAACAGCAAAAAGAACTTGATGCGTAACATAATGAATCCTCATATTAGACAAAGCCAGCCAAACAGGAACAATTGGTGATTCCTCTTTTATATCAAAAAGGGGAGACCACTTTAAAGTCACATTTTATAATTGAAAACAAAGTAAGAATGACATGAAAAAACCTTGAATAATCTAAATCATTAGTAAGCTGAATCAAAACATGTCTTGGATCAATCAAACCAATAGAGAATGCACCTGAAAGCTTAAGATTGTGAAAAAAAGAGCGAATATTGTCCAGATTGGGTCACCGCAAAGTAAATTTGCCCACTAAAGTAAATTCTTAAGGCTTAGCTAACTTCTCAACCTCAAGATCGAGCACATAATCGCAGGAATTCCTCGAAATGAAGTGGAAATTAAGTTCACCAAATCAGAGGGTGAGATATTCTTACTAGAGAGTGCATCCTTAAATGATTTAATACCAGGCACTGTAGCAAGTTATGTCGAGTTTGAAAAAGCCATGAAATTTGAAGCCCTAGGCAGTGCAACCATGAAAGGAGTGATGGACTATACCAAAGGGGCAGCCGCCATCAAGAAAAGCTACAGGACTGCACACGCATGGCAGAGTAAAACAACTAAGAGGAGACGATCGGAGATGATGAAGAATAACCAAAAACTAAAAGGCAAAAGGATTGGCGTGGAAAATGAAATGCGAGCACCGTGGAGGAGGTTTGGCTGATTTAGGAGGATTCTTGTAAGTTTATTTAGGGTTAGGGCTTGTTTTTTTGTGGTTTAGGATTTGGCTGGGGTTGTGGTTAGGGTTTTAGGTTTATGGTTAGGTTAGGTTGTGGTTATTTATAGGTCAGGTTTATGGTTTAGGTTTGGGAGGCCAGTTTAAAGCTTGGTTTTAGGCTCAGTGAGGGTCAGGGTCAGTCAGATTTAGGGTTTGGGTTTGTATTTCAGAGTCAGGTTTAGGGTCAGGTTGTGGTTTAGGTAGGGTTTCAGGTTATCCGCCAGTGTCAGTGGATGGTAAAGTTTAGTCAGGGCTCAGATTAAGGATGGCCTAGGAAGGTGGGTATTAAGGGCTCAGGTTAAGGTCAGGGCTGGGATTTAGATCAGGTAGGAGTTTTAGGGTTTAGGGTTGGGATCAGTCAGGGTTAGGAGTCCAGAGGTCAGGCTCAGGGCTAAGGTTTAGGGTTTGCCTGGGTAAGGGGTTTAGGGTCAGGTTTAGGTTAGGTCAGGGTTTGCTGTCATTTGCCTGGGGTTTAGGGTCCTGGTTTTCCCAAGTGTGTAGTTTAGGTTTATTATTATTTTTATTTATTTTAGTTTATTTTTATTTATTTAGGTTTACTTTATTCCATTTCATTTTTTCTAGTTTTTATTTTATTTTATTTTAAATTTATTTTATTTTTATTTTAAGTTTAGTTTTTATTTTAGTTAGGTTTTTATTTTTTTTAGGTTATTTTATGTTATAATTTATTTTATATTAATTTTTTTTAGGTTTTAGTTTATATTTTTATTTTTATGTTATTTTTTATTTTATTTTTATTTAGGTTTATTTATTTATTTTTTTTAGGTTTTATTTAGTTTAGGTTTAGTTTTAGCTTTGGGGTTTGCCTAGTTTAGGGTTTAGGTTTGGGTTTGGGTTTAGTCAGGGTTACAGTTTAGGATTTAGGGCATATGGTTTGGGTTTAGGGTTTTGTGGATTTAGGGTTTCAGAGCTTTAGGGTTTAGGGTTTTTAGTGTTTAGGGTTTATGGTTTAGGGTTTAGGGTTTATAGTTAGTTTTAGGGTTTAGGATTTATGGATTAAGGTTTAGGATTTAGGATTTGGGTTTTAGGTTTATTTTTTTTAAATTAAGAAAATCAGTATGTTTAGGTTTATTTAGTTTATTTTTTTATTTATTTTAGTTTGTTTATTTTATTTAAATTAATTTTATTATTTTATTTTGTTTAGTTTATTTATTTTAGGTTTATTTATTTTATTTTTGGTTTTTTTTCAAAATTAAGTAAATTGGGAGGTTCAGGTTTATTTAGATTATTTTTTATTTATTTTAGTTTATTTTATTTTTTATTTTTATTTAGGTTTATTTTTATTTTTTATTTAGTTTAGTTTTTATTTTAGCTTAGTTTTTTTAACTTTTTATTTTTTAGTTTTGGTTTAGGTTTATGTTTATTTTTAGTATAGTTTATTTTTAATTTAATTTTAAGTTTAGGTTTTATTTTTTATTTTAGGTTTAAGTTTAGGTTTTATTTTATTTTTTTAGGTTAAGGTTTTAGGTTTCTATTTTTCATTTATTTTTAGGTTTTATTTTTTTAGTTTCGATTTAGGTTTAGTTTTAGTTTATTTTATTTTATTTAGTTTAGCGTTAACGTTTAGCTTATTTTAAGTTTGAGTTTAGGTTTTATTTATTTAGTTTAGTTTATTTTATTTTAGGTTTAGATTTATTCTATTTTATTTTTTATTTTTGGTTTAGGCTTGTTTTGTTTATGGTTTAGGTTTTTATTTATTTATTTTTAGGTTTTAGTTTTAGGTTTATTTTTTTGGTTAGGGTTTTTATTTAGTTTTATTTTATTATATTTTAGGTCTATTTTATTTTTATTTTATGTTTAATTTTTGACTTTTATTTATGTGTTTTATTTTTAGGTTTATTTTATTTTTTAGTTTAGTCCAAGTTTTTATTTATTTTAATTTAGTATAGTTTGTATTTTTTATATAATTTTATTTTTAAGTTTAGGTTTATGTTTAGGTTTAGGTTTTGGTTTTAGTATATTTTTATTTTATTTTATTATTTTATTTTATTTAGTTGAGGGTTTTATTTATTTATTTTGTTTTAGGTTTTATTTAGTTTAGGTTAAGGTCTTTAGGTTTTAAGGGTTTAGGGTTTAGGGTTTGGGGTTTATGGTTTAGGGTTTAAGGTAGTAGGTTTTAGGGTTTAGGGTCGTCGTTTAGGGTTTACTGTTTAGGGTAAGTTTTAGGGTTTAGCGTTTAGGGTTATGTTTTTTTTTTGTTTTTTTTTAATTTCTTAATTTTTAAATTTTTTTTAAATTATGTAAACTAGTAAGTTTATGTTTATTTAGTTTATTTTTTATTTATTTTAGTATTTTTTATTTTATAATTTTATTTTGGTTTATTTTATTTAGGTTTTATTATTTAGTTTTTATTTTATCTTTATTTTAGGTTTATTTTATTTTTATTTTAGTTTACTTTTTATTTTATTTAGTTTTTTATTTTTTTAGTTTAGTTGAGGTTTTTTTATATTTTATTTTATTTTAGTTTTTCTTTTTTATTTTATTTTCTTTTTAGGTTAGGTTTAGGTTTACGTTCAAGTTTAGGTTTTAGTTTTTTTTATTCTGTTTTAGCTTAGGTTTTATTTATTTATTTATTTTTTTTTTTGATTTTATTTAGTTTAGGTTTAGGTTTTTAGCATTTTAAGATTTATGGTTTAGTTTAGTTTAGTTTATTTAGTTTTGTTTTGTTTTTTATTTTTGTTTATTTTTTGGGTTTAGGTTTAAGATTATGTTTATTTTTTAGTTTAAATTTATTTTTATTTTATTTTTTAGGTTTAGGTTTTATTTTTTTATTTTAGGTTTCAGTTTAGGTTTTTATTTTATTTTTTTAGATTTAGGTTTTTATTTTATATTTATTTTTAGGTTTTATTTTCTAATTTAGGTTTAAGTTTATTTTTAGTTTATTTAATTATATTTAGATTAGGGATTAGGCTTAGTTTATTTTAAGTTTTGTTTAGAAATTATTTATTTTAGTTTAGTTTATTATAGTTTAGGTTTAAGTTTATTTTATTTTGTTTATTTTATGTTTAGGGTTTTTTTGTTTATGGTTTAGGTTTTATTTTTATTTATTTTTAGATTTTATTTTTAGTTTATTTTTTAGAGTTTTATTTAGGTTTTATTTTATTTTATTTTAGGTTTATTTTATTTTTATTTTACATTTAGTTTTTATTTTATTTAGGTTTTTATTTAGGTTTATTTTATTTTTTAGTTTAGTTTTTATTTCTTTATTTTATTTTATTTTAGTTTAGTTTTTATTTTTTTTAAATTATTGTATTTTTTTTGTTTAGGTTTTGGTTTAGGTTTTAGTTTAGGTTTTAATTTTATTTTATGTTTTATTTTATTTAGCTTCAAGTTTTTTTATTTATTTTGTTTTAGGTTAATCAATTGATTTTGGGTTGATTTGGATTAAGATTTGGCTAAGTCCATGGGATAGGTTATATGGCTTAAGAAGGGTTTCAAGTTTGGATTTCATCAGGGGCTTCAATTATTTTTCTTTCGAATTTGAGTTTAGATTTGGATTTGAATTTGATGTTTGAATTGAACTTGAGGTTTAGTTTGAGAAGGTGAACATGGATTGGATTTGGGTTATACGGTAGGTGGATTATCCAAATCCCTAATGCATAACCTAATCATATGGTTAACCCTTCAAAGTCTTTAGCCTTAGGTTAAGTGTTTACCAAATTGTTAGAAGTGTCTTATGACTAGAGGAGTCTTATTGTCTAGAAAACTCTTAAGTCTAAGATGGGGAGATTGAATCCGCACTCCAAAAGTGAGGTTAACAAGCCTTAGGCTCCATAGTGTTGCTCTTAGAGATAGATGATTGGAAGACCGAAGCCAAGTTTCATATTATAGACTCAAATACATCTTTGAATGATTTGCTTGGAAGACCATGGATACATGAGAATAACATAGTTCCATCCTCTCTACATCAATGTATGAAGTTCATGAGAGGTGGAATCATCTACTATGTCAAGATAGATCTCAAACCATTTATAGTTCATGAGATATATTCTCACGAACTTGGCCAAAGTTTAAAAATAAAAGAAAAAGAAAGAGAAAAAGAAAAAAAGAAAAAAATGATAAAGAAAATGAAAGGGAGCGAAAATAGACTTGGAAGAGAAAGTGGAGCCTGACATTAGTTTCCACCCACAATTCATTACTCCATTTGAACATATGTGTAGGATGGCCTGACCTCCACCAGGCAGAGGAAGAGGCCAGTTCAGAGGCAGTCCTATGGGTGGAAAACCTACTTATTGGCCACCTAATATAAGATATGTCCTAGCTACTGGGAGTACACCCGCTATCCATATAGACTTACAATCCAGTTAATAGGATGAGTCTTATATGGTTAGCACACCAGCCAGCTCTACTCAGTAGTAGATTCCCTTGGAGGTGACACTTGAGCCAGATAATGATGAAGATCGGGTTCCAAAGCAAAGCGTAAGCGTATCCACATTTATATGTGAAACAGTTAGGCATAAGTTGGGAACCTTAGCTCTAACCTCACTTTCCTCTCAAAAAGCTAAGGGTTTGGTAGTTAAGGAAGCCCCAAATCATCCACAAGCGTGAAGGCTCAGAGGTTCTTTCTGGGAGCATCATCCTCAAGTCAATAAGTTGATGTAGAACTTGAGGATGATTCATATAAAGATTTAATAGAATTACCTTTTGATTGGTACTTGCCTTGTGTTCATAATTTAGCAAAGAAAGGGTTAATCTCACAAACTTAGACAAAGCATAGATCAGACTACTTCGAAAGAATATGGAAGAATAAATTCAAAAGCTCTCAATCAAGACCGGGACTAGGATTCAATATAGTTGGTCCAGTCGATGATGATGATTGTTGCTAAGTCATCACCAATCATTTGGAATCTGATAGGATCTTTTCAAATCATATTAACTCATATGTGGAGTTGTGCTTAGAAATTTTAGATGATCCAAATGATTTTGAGGTCAAAGATGCACAACCAGAGTTTGAAGAAGAGATCAAGTCAACCATCGATGAGCTCTTATAAATCAACTTAGGAACTGAAGAAGATCCATGCTTAACATATATAAGTTATTTGTTGAATGAAATTGAAACCAATGACATAGTTAGGCTATTGATTGAGTTTAAGGATTACTTTACATGGAGTTATGAAGAGATGCATGGATTGGCTCCTAACATAGGGTCCATAAACTAGTAATAGAGCCTACTTAACCACATTAACAAGCTCTCAGATGCATGCGATTTAACATAAAACAATAGGTCATTAATGATGTCAAGAAATGATCAATGTTGGCTTCATTCGAAAGAAAAATACCCTACTTGGTTAGCCAGCACCATCCCAATTAAGAAAAAGAATGGCCAAATTCACATATGCATCGATTTTAGGATTTGAATAAGGCATGTCCAAAAGTCAAATTTTAACAACCTATCTTGGAGTTGATGGTGGACATTGCCTCATTTCATCCAGTCTTCTTTTTCATAGATGGCTCATATGGACATAGCCAAATAAAGATGGCCTTCGAAGATGAAAGAAACACTACTTATAGAACCCCGATCAGAATCTATTGCTATAAGGTCATGCCTTTCAGCCTTAAAAATGCTGGTGCTACATACCAGCGAGCTATGACTCGAATCTTCGATGAACTCATTCATCATCAAGTCAAGTGCTATGTCGATAATCTCATGGTCAAAAATATAAAAAAGGAAGACCATCTCTTTGACTTGAGAGTAGTTTTCAAATAGTTAAGATAATTTAACCTCAAAATGAACCCCATAAAGTGTGCATTCAGAGTAGCTTCAGGAAAATTCCTTAGGTTTGTTGTCCGACACCTAGAATCAAAATTGATCCCTAGAATATCAAGGTGATATTAGAAATGACACCCCCTAAAAGTTTCACTCAACTCAGATCATTCCAAGGGTAGTTGGCATATCTAAGATGCTTTATATCCAACCTATCGAGAAGATGTCAGTCATTCTCAGGGGTTGTTAAAAAGGATGTCAAGTTCAAGTGGGACAACAAGTGTGAGCATGCCTTTGAAGACATCAAGCATTATTAGATGATGCCACTGGTTCTAGCAGCCCCTATCCCGAGCAAGCTGCTCATAGTTTACATTGCTTCTTTAGATGACTCCCTTGGTGCTTTATTGCCCCACAAAATGATGAAGGGAAGGAAAATGCATTCTACTACGTCAGTCATCATCTAACCCTTATTGAGGCTAATTATCCACTCATTAAGAAACATTTCTTAGCTTTAATCTTTGCATCCCAAAAGCTACATCACTACATGCTTCCTAATAAGGTAAACTTAATCTCTAGGATCAATCCACTATAGTATCTCATGACACAGTCGATGCCATCCGATAAATTGGCATGATAGTCCATGATCTTCTTGCAATTTAACATTACCTATGTACCCTCTAATGGTGAAAGGACAAGTCCTAGTAGATTTATTAGTAGCACACTCACTTTTTGCTGACTCTCTGCTTAGTGATGATCTCCCCGATGAATAAACCATGAACTAATGGGATACTAGCATTCACCACTGGGAGATGTACTTCGATGGTGCGGCTTCTTCTCAAAGAGGAGAAGAACCACAATCTACTATTCCAAGAAAGGCTGGGGTAAGAATAATTCTCTTAACTCTGGCCACGATGTGATGATATTCTCATATCATCTGTCCAATCCTTGCACCAATAATGAAGTTGAATAAGAGTCTCTGATTATCGATCTGGAGTTAGTCGTTACTCTAAGAATCCAGAACATCAACATCTTCAGGGATTCTCAGCTAGTTATCAACCAAATCACTAGATCCTATAAGGTTGTAAAGCTCATGCCCCATCACTACCAGAAGTACACCATGGAGCTGTTGGCCCAAATCCTAGAGATTACCTTTTATAAGATTCCTTGAGGAGAGAACACCGTAGTGTATTCTTTAGCCAAGATTGCCTAGGAGTTGGCATGTCCGGATGATGAGTCCATATTAATAAAGGTCCAAAATAGATAAAGTATTACCCCTTATTGATATTGAACTCATCAAAAAGTACTTTCTTGAAGGCGAGGTTGCCATTGCCAAGAAGAACGAGGAGTTAGATTAGAGGAAACCATTCATGGATTACCTAAATAAAGGCAAACTACTTTAAGAGAAGTCCCAAGTCCATCAGATAAAGTAGAGAGTACTTTCCTACACTCTTGTGGATGGTGTCTTGTAACGATGGTCTTTCAATCATATGTGATTATGTTGTTTAGACAAGCACGCCCATAAGATCATGATCAAGATACACTCAGGATTATGTGGAGCCAACTAATCCAGTCTGAAGATGAACGCCATGATCAAGAAACTAGGATACTACCGACCATTGATGATCAAAGATTGCATGGATATGGCTAGGTGATGCAACCAATGTCAAATACACGTTGTGGTCCTACACCAACCACCCAACATTCTACATCATACATTAGCCTCATGGCTATTCAAGTGTTAGGGTACCAACATAGTGGGTTCGATTGATCCTCCTTCTTCCAAGGATCATCGGATCCTCTTTGCTACTACTAACTACTTTTCCAAATTGGTGAAGACGATTCTGCTCACAAAGGTCATAGCTGAGCATGTGCTCTAGGTTTTTAAGAACCATTTCATATATAGGTTTGAAGAGCCTTGATGAATTATATCTGATAATGGTACTACATTCAAGAATATCGAGATCAAAAACTTTATCGTGAGATATAGTATAGATTTGAGATATTATACCATCAACTACCTGAGGGCAAATGGCTTAGCAGAAGCCTTCAACAAAGGTCTCATCCAAAAGCTGAAGAAGACACTCGACAACAACAAGCCATAGTGGCATGAGCACTTAGCTGAAGCCTTGTGGGGCTATCACACCACATTAGAACTCCAACTCCCATCATTAAGGATATCTTTGGGTAGCAAGATCACAACAGAGAAAAATGCCAAGTTGTGGTTATAAGAGCTTGAAAGTTTGGAGAAGAGATGCCTATAGGCATCCCAAAATCTCAAGTTGCACAAAATGATTTAAGCTCATAAAAGTTTGTCCCATCCTAGAGCTTTTCAAGTAGAAGAGCTTATTTTAGTTCTAAGGAGACTGATTGTTGCCCATCGTAAGATGGGAGGCAAGTTTGAACCCACTTGGGAAGGCCCTTTTTCCATAGAGAAGGCCTACCAAAGAGGATCTTATCAGCTTATTAACCACAAGAGAGAGCACCCAATTCTTCCAATCAATGTAATCTACTTAAAGAAATATTATAAATCATGTTTGAAAATAATCATCATTAATAAAAATTTTATTTCAAATTCAATCACTTCAATGTTGAAAGTATTCTTGTTTACGAATCTACCATGATGTGTTTAGGGTAAGTGCAAAGAATCGAGTGGCATCCTATCCTTTATTAACAAAAAACAAACAAAACTACACATAAACATATAAAATAAACACATATCTTTTATGTCGGGCTACTCTGAGTTGAGATAACACACCTAGTGGCACTCACTCAGTAGTTGCTCTAGGTCAGGCTGATAGGCTACCCTGCTAGTGTGTCACCCCAGTGGTTTTCTTGCTTTGGAGGATGTAAGTCTGCTATGCTTTCCTTCCTTACTTGGCCACAGCACACCAACGAGCACCTTGTTATTTTGATAGGCCTTATGCGTGGCTGGTAAGCTACCTTATGCTGGATTTGCTTAAGAGGATGTGAGTCTACTATGCTTTATTCTTAGATTAGCCTTCATGTACTGATTGGGTTGAGTATATTTTATGTTCAAAATAAGTCCTCTAGCAGTTCCTTCCCTCCTGGATACTTTAAGTCTGTCTAGTCCTTCCTCAGGGCTCCTCACTTAGTAGTCACTCTAGGTCAGATAGCATCATACCGACGATAGACTATCTTGATGATCAATTATGCTTAGAAAGTTATAAGACTACAAGCTTTCTTTCCAGATTGATCATTGCACACCGACGGGCACCATAGGTTGGTTGGTTTTCACTATGCTAATGGATGCACCACTCATGCTGATGGATACACCTTAGGTTGGTTGGTTCTCACACCTAAAGATACACCACTCCTGGTAGATGTAAATCTATGATTTTCTCTAAAGTTAGCCACCGTACACCAATAGGCTTTCTTTTCTAGTGCTCAAGATAACACCCCTAGCAGCACCTCCCCTATGGGCACTATATTTAGATCACATCCTTTGTGACCCCATTTAGACACTACTCGGGTTACTATCAAATTGGATAGTTCCCCTTTTTTAATAATCGCCCCTATGATTGGAGAATTTTTCTGTGGATGTGCAGATTCTCCCTTGGTCCAGTAAATCTTAAATAGTTGAAGGCCGACATAGCCCCTTCTTAGTGTGGTCCCTCACACACCAACAAGGTCCACATAAATATATAAAAAAAAATTCACTTATTGAGGAGGACACCCTTAGCAATACCTTTTCTGAAGCAATCATCCTACTTTAGGTTAGTATCAGCAAAGCTCCCTGTAGGAATCGCATGACTACTCTTTAGTTGATATAAGTCTCCAGTGATATTCACTCAGTAGTCGTCCCTACGTTGGGTTAGATTTGTTGTGCTACCAACAAGTCACCCTAGCGATTATTCCCTTCTTTAAAAGATCTAAGTCTGCTACACCTTCTTCCTAGCACAACTATTGCACACCGAAAGGCAACCCCTTAGGTTGGCTAGCTCTATCCCATGACCATTAGACTATCCCTTTGGATTTGTAAATTTGAGATAGGACAAGTCTGATATAGCACCTTCTTTGTGGGTCCATCACACATGGTCCATAAATTAATTCTAACAAATTTGATCGAGCTCACATCCCCAGTGGATATAAGCTCAATTCAAAATCAAACTAAACCAAAAAAACTATATCAAATCACATGAAATTAAGATAAAATTAATCCTGACTACTTTTGAGTTGACATAAGTCCTAAGTGGAATTCAGTCAGTAGTCACCTTAGGTTAGGTTCAATTTGTTGTGCATCCAACAGGTCACCCCAGCAGTTGTTCTTAACTTTGGAAGATGTAAGTCTGTTATGCCATTTTCCTAGCACAATCATTACACACTAAAAGGCAACCTTTTAGGTTGGCTAGCTCTACCACACAGCCAGTAGATTATGCTTTTGGATTTATAAACCTGAGGTAGGTCAGGATGATATAGCCCCTTCTCAGTGGGTCCATTGCACACTGACAGGGTCCACACATTAACTCAAATTAAAATAACCCAATATGATTTTCCTAGTGGAGTTAAATCACACCCTTTCTCTCTAGTGGAGCCCCAAATAATATATAAACAAGTCAAGGAAACAAACTAAATTCAAAACCAACCTCCCTAGTGGATACAAATTAAACCAACTCCCCCAGTAGAGTCTAAATCAAAGAAATCCAACCAAACTCTTATTCCTATCGGATACATCCCCAAACAAATATATGAAATCAAACTCAAATCCCAATCCCCAATGGATAGCCTGAACTTGCTTCCCTAGTAGAAGGTTCATCTTCTCAATCCTTAGCGGACTCGAGCCCATATCTCTAGCAGATATGCCTACACATCAATTAAAATAAAAAAAATTAAAGTCAATTCGATCTTAATCCCTGGTGGATTATTGATTCTTATCACTAGTGGATCTTCTTTCCATAAATCATATAATCAAATCAAATTCAAACCTTATCCCCAGCAAATTTTCTTCTTCTATGCCCTCGACATAGACCCCTCACATATCATGTCCAATGCATGTGCGATCCCCTAGTGGATCTCTCTCCATGTCCTTGACATGGAATGATCATCAATTTAGTTTAGGTTTAGGTTTTATTTAATTTAGTTTAGTTTATTTTTGTTTTAGGTTTAGGTTTATTTTATTTTATTTATTTTATTTTATTTTAGGTTTAGATTTTTTTTAGTTTTGGGTTTAGGTTTTAATTTTTATTTATTTTTAAGTTTTATTTTTAGGTTTAGGTTTGTTTGTAATTCTTATTTTATTTTATTTTAGGTTTAGTTTATTTTAATTTTACATTTAATTTTTATTTTATTTAGGTTTTTTATTCTTAGGTTTATTTCATTTTTTTTATTTTGTTTAGGTTTTTATTTATCTTATTTTAGTTTATTTTAATTTTTTATTTTACTTTATTTTTAGATTTAGATTTAGGTTTAAACTTAGGTTTTTAATTCATTTTATTTTATTATTTTATTTACATTTATGTTTTTTATTTATTTTATTATTAGGTTTTCTTTAGTTTAGGTTTAGGATTTTTGGTTTTTAGGGTTTAGGGTTTAAGGTTTTATAGTTTAGAGTTTTATGGTTTAGGGTTTAAGGTTGGGGTTTAGGGTTTAGGGTTAGCTTAGGGTTTAGGGCTAGTTTAGGGTATAGGCTTTAGGGTTTAGGGTTCAGGGTTTTTAGGGTTTAGGGTTTAGTATTTAGGAATTAGGGTTTAAGGTTAGTTTAGGGTTTTGGGTTTAGAGTTTTAGTGTTTAGGGTTTAGGGTTTAAATTTTAGGGTTAGGGTTAGGGTTTAGGGTTATGGGATTAACGTTTAGGGTTTAGTGTTTAGGGTTAAGGGTTTAGGGTTAGTTTATTATTTAAGGTTTAGGGCTTAGGGTTTAGGGTTGTAGGTTTAGGATTTAGGGTTTAGGATTTAGGATTTAGGTTTTAGGGTTCTAGGTTTAGTGTTGTAGGTTTAGGTTTTAAGGTTTAGTGTTAGTTTTAGGGTTTATGGTTTTGGGTTTAGGGTTTTTTTAAAATTAAGTAAATCACAAGGTTTAGGTTTATTTTGTTTATTTTTTATTTATTTTAGTTTATTTTATTATTTATTTATTTTTAGTTTTATTTCTTATTTTTATTTAATATAGTTTATTTATTTTATGTTTATTTATTTTGGTTTAGTTTTTTTAATTTATTTTTTAGGTTTAGGTTTAGGTTTAGGTTTATTTTTTAGTTGAGTTTTTTTTTTTTAGGTTTAGGTTTTATTTTCCATTTTTTAGGTTTAGGTTTAGGTTTTTATTTTGCTTTTTTAGGTTTAGAATTTAAATTTTTATTTTAGGTTTATTTTTAGGTTATATTTTTAAGGTTTAGGTTTAGGTTTATTTTAAGTTTATTATATTTTATTTAGTTTAGGTGTAGGTTTAGGTTTTATTTCTTTTAGTTTAATTTATTTTAGTTTAGGTTTAGGTTTATTTTATATTGTTTATTTTATTTGTATTTTAGGTTTAGTTTTTTTTTAGTTTAAGGATTAGGTTTTATTTTTTATTTATTTTAATGTTTTATTTTAAAGTTTATTTTTTAAGTTTAGGTTTTCATTTAGTTTTTATTTTATTTTATTTTTATTTTACGTTTAGTTTTCTTTTTTAGTTAGGTTTTTATTCTTAGGTTTATTTTATTTTTTAGTTTAGTTTAGGTTTTCATTTATTTTATTTTAGTTTATTATTATTTTTATTTTATTTTATTTTTAGGTTTAGGTTTAGGTTTAGGTTTTAGGTTTAGGGCTTAGGGTTTAGGGTTTAGTTATGGGTTTAGGGTTAGTTTATTATTTAGAGCTTAGGGTTTAGGCTTTATGGTTTAGGGTTTTGAGGGTTTAAGGTTTAGTGTTTCGGGTTTAAAGTTTAGGATTAGCTTAGGGTTTAGGGTTTGTTTAGGGTTTAGGGTTTAAGCTTTAGGGTTTAGGCTTTAGGGTTTTAGGTTTTTAGGGTTTAGGGTTTAGAGTTTAGGGTTTAGGGTTTTAGGGTTTAGGTTTTGGGTTTACTGTTTATAGTTTAGGTTAAGGGTTAGGGTTTAGGGTTTAGGGTTTAAGGTTTAGCATTTTATGTTTTGGCTTTAGGGTTTATAATTTTGAGGGTTTAGGGTTAGCTTAGGGTTTAGGTTTAATTTAGGGTTTAAGCTTTAGGCTTTAGGGTTTATGGATTTTAGGGTTTAGGGTTTAGAGTTTAGTGTTTCATGGTAGGTTTAGTTTTTTGGGCTTAGGTTTAGGGTTTGATTTAGGGTTTAGGGTTTAGGCTTTAGGGTTTAGGGTTTTTAGTGTTTAGGGTTTAGAGTTTTGGGTTTAAGGTTTTAGGGTTGAGGGTTTATGGCTTATGGTTTAAGATTTAGGGTTAGAGTTAGCTTAGGGTTTATGGTTAGTTAAGGGTTTAGGCTTTAGGATTTAGGGTTTATGGTTTATAGGTTTTAGAGTTTAGTGTTTAAAGTTAGTTTAGGGTTTAAGGTTTAGGGTTTTACGGTTTAGGGTTTACGATTTAGGTTTTCAAATTTAGGGTTTAGGTTTTCAAATTTAGGTTTTGAGTTTAGGGTTAGGGTTAGGTTTAACGTTTAGGGTTTAGGGTTTATGGCTTAGGGTTTAAGGTTAGTTTATCTCTTAAGGTTTTTTAGGGTTTAGGGTATATGGTTTAGGTAATAGAGTTATAAGTTTAGGGTTAGTTTTAGGGTTTAGGGTTTAGGATTTTAGGTTTATGGTTTAGTGTTGATAGTTTAGGGTTTTAAAATTAAGTAAATAGGTAGGTTTAGGTTTATTTAGTTTGTTTTTTTTATTTATTATAGTTTATTTTATTTTTTATTTATATTTAGTTTATTTTTTATTTTTATTAAGTTTAGTTTATTTATTTTAGTTTAGGTTTTTTAATTTAGTTTATTTTTTAGGTTTAGGTTTGGTTTATGCTTATATTTTAATTTAGCTCTATTTTCATCTAATTTTTTAGTTTAGGTTTTATTTTCTATTTTTAGGTTTAGGTTTAGGTTTTCATTTTAATTTTTTAGGTTTAGGTTTTAGGTTTCTATTTTAGGATTATTTTAGGTTTTATTTTTTAGTTTAGGTTTATGTTTATTTTAGTTTATTTTCTTTTATTTAGTTTAGGGTTTAGGTTTAGTTTATTTTAGGTTTAGGTTTTGGTTTATTTATTTTATTTTAGTTTATTTTAGTTTAGGTTTAGGCTTTTTGACTTTTTTATTTTAGGTTTAGTTATTTTAGTTTAGGGTTTAGGTTTTAAATTTTTTTAAGTTTATTTTTTTAGTCTTAGGTTTTTATTTAATTTTTATTTTATTTTATTTTATGTTTATTTTGTATTTATTTTATGTTTAGTATTAATTTTATTTAGATTTTTTATTTTAGGTTTATTTTATTTTTATTTTACATTTAGTTTTCATTTTAGTTATGTTTTCATTCATAGGTTTATTTTATTTTTTAGTTTAGTTTAGGTTTTTATTTATTTTATTTTAGTTTATTTTTATTTTTATTTTATTTTCTTTTTAGATTTACGTTTAGGTTTTAGGTTTAGGTTTAGGGCTTAGGGTTTAAGGTTTAGGGTTAAGGGTTTAGGGTTAGTTTATTATTTAGTGTTTAGGGTTTGGGCTTTAAGGTTTAGGGTTTTGAGGGTTTAAGGTTTAGGGTTTGCAGTTTAGGGTTTAGGCTTTAGGCTTTAGGTTTTAGGTTTAGGGTTTAAGTTTAAGGTTTAGGTTTATAGTTTAGGGTTTATGATTTAGAGTTAGGGTTAGGGTTTAGGGTTTAAGTTTAAGTTTAACATTTTGTGTTTTAGCTTTAGGGTTTATGATTTTGATAGTTTAAGTTTAGTTTAGGTTTAGTTAACAGGTTTAGAGTTTAGGGTTTAATGTTTAAACTTTGCTTAGTTTTAGGTTTAGGGTTTAGGTTTAGGTTTTAGTGTTCAAGTTTAGTGTTTTAGGTTAAGTTTAGTTAACTTTAGGTTTAAGGTTTAGTTTAGTTTAGGTTTAAGGTTTTAGGGTTTTAGGTTTAGTTTAAGTTTAGGGTTTAGGGTTTTAAGGTTTAAGGTTAGGGTTTATAGTTTATAGTTTAGTTAGTTAGGAGTTTAAGTTTAAGGATTAGTGTTTAGGTTTAGCATTTTAGGTTTTAGCTTTATTTAAGTTTTGAGGTTTAGTTTAGGTTTAACAGGGTTTAGGTTATTTAGGTTTAAACTTTAAACTTTAGGGTTTATAGTTTATAGGGTTTGATTTAGGGTTATTATTAGTTTAGGTTTAGGTTTAGGGAAGGTTAGGGCAGATTGAGGTTTAGGTTTAGGTTTAAGTTTAGAGGGTTAGGTTTAAGGTTTAAGGTTTAGGGTTTAGGGCTTAGGGTATAGGTTAGTTTAGCTTTTAGGTTTTATGGTTTAGGGTATTGGGCTTAATGTTTAGAGTTATAGGTTTAGGGTTTAGTGTTTAGGTTTAGTTTTAAGGTTTAGGGTTTAGATTTTTGGGTTTATTGTTTAGTGTTGATAGTTTAGTTTTTTTAAATTAAGTAGACCGGTAGGTTTAGGTTTATTTAGTTTATTTTGATTATTTTTTATTTATTTTAGCTTATTTTATTTTTTATTTGCATTTAAGTGTATTTTTATTTTTTTAGTTTAGTTTAGTTATTTTAGTTTAATTTATTTTTTAGGTTTAGGTTTTGGTTTATGCTTATTTTTTAATTTAGTTTTATTTTCATCTAATTTTTTCATTTAGGTTTTATTTTTTTTATTTTTAAGTTTAGGTTTTTATTTTAATTTTTTAGGTTAGGTTTTAGGTTTCTATTTTAGGTTTGTTTTTAGGTTTCATTTTTTAGTTTAGGTTTATGTTTATTTTAAATTTATTTATTTTATTTAGTTTAGGGTTTAGTTTAGTTTATTTTAAGATTAGGTTTTGGTTTTATTTATTTTAGCTTAGTTTATTTTAGTTTAGGTTTAGGTTTTTTTACTTTTTTTTATTTTAGGTTTAGTTTCTTTTTTAGTTTAGGGTTTGGTTTTATTTTTTATTTATTTTTAGGTTTATTTATTTGATTTAGGTTTATATTTAGTTTTTATTTCATTTTATTTTTATTTTACATTTAGTATTAATTTTATTTAGGTTTCTTATTTTTTAGGTTTATTTTATTTTTTTAGTTCTGTTTAGGTTTTTATTTATTTTATTTTAGTTTATTTTTTTTAATTTAATTTTATTTTTATATTTAGGTTTAGGTTGAGGTTTAGGTTTAGGTTTAGGTTTAAGTTTAGGCTTTAGTTTAGGTTATTATTTTATTTTATTATGTTATTTTAGTTTAAGTTTATTTATTTATTTTATTTTTAATTTTTTTAGTTTAGGTTTAGGTTTTTAGGTTTTTAGTATTTAGGGTTTAGTGTTTTGGGTTTTGGGTTTAGGGTTTATGATATAGGATTGTAGGTTTTAGGGTTTAGGGTTTAGGGTTTAGAGTTTTAAGTTTAGGGTTTTGGGTTTAGGGTTGTAGATTTAGTGTTCAGGGTTTAGGGTTTTGGGTTAGTTTTAGGGTTAGGACCAGGGTTTAGGGTTTAGGGTTAGTTTAGGGTTTATGGTTTTTTAGGGCTTAGGGTTTAGGGCTTAGGGTTTAGGGCTTAGGGTTGTACATTTAGGGTTGTAAGTTTAGGGTTAGTTTTAGGGTTTAGGGTTTAGGGATTAGGGTTTAGGGTTTATTTTTTTAAAAAAATTAAGTAAACCTATAGATTTAGGTTTATTTAGTTTATTTTTTATTTATTTTAATTTATTTTATTTTATTTATCTTTATTTATGATTAATTTTTATTTTTATTTGCTTTAGTTTATTTATTTTAGGTTTACTTAATTTAGTTTAGGTTTTTTAATTGAGTTTATTTTCTTAGTTTAGGTTTAGGTTTGTGCTTATTTTTTAGTTTATTTTTATTATTATTTGATTTTATATGTTTTGGCTTAATTTTTATTTTTTTATTTTGGTTTAGGTTTTTATTTTTTATTTTTTGGTTTTGGTTTTAGCTTTTTATTTAAGGTTTATTTTTAGGTTTTATTTTTTAGTTTAGGTTTAGATTTATTTTTAATTTATTATAATTTTTTTAGTTTAGGGTTTAGGTTTAGTTTATTCTAGGTTTAGGTTCAAGTTTTATTTATTTTAGTTTAGTTTATTTTAGTTTAGGTTTAGGTTTATTTTATTTTGTTTATTTTAGGTTTAGGTTTTTTTTTCAGTTTATGATTTAGGTTTTATTATTTATTTATTTTTTAGTTTATTTTTTAGGTTTAGGTTTTTATTTAGTTTTTATTTTATTTAGGTTTATTTATTTTTAGGTTTATTTTATTTTTTTAGCTTAGTTTAGGTTTCTATTTAATTTATTTTAGTTTATCTTTTAGTTTTGATTTTATTTTATTTTTACGTTTAGGTTTAGGTTTTAGTTTAGGTTTTTATTTTTTGTTATTTTTCTATGTTATTTAGGTTCAGGTTTTTGATTTATTTTATTTTTAGGTTTTATTTACTTTAGGTTTAGGTTTTGAGGTTTTTAAGGTTTTGTGTTTAGGGTTTAGGGTTTGGAGTTTAGGGTTTAGGGCTTAGGATTGTAGGTTTTAGGGTTTAGGGTTTAGGGTTTATGGTCTAGGATTTTGGGTTTAGGGTTTAGGGTTTTAAGGTTCAAGGTTTAGGGTTTAGGATTGTAGGTTTAAGGTTAGTTTTAGAGTTTAGGGTTTAGGGTTAGAAATTTTTTTTTTTATTATTATTATTTTAAATTAAGTAAACTCATAGGTGTAGATTTATTTATGTTTTTTTATAGGTTTAAGTTTAGGTTTATGGTTTATTCTTTTTAGGTTTATTTAGTTAAGGGTTATTGGTTTTAGGTTTTAGGATTTAGGGTTTAGGGTTTAGGGTTTAGGGTTTAGGGTTTTAAGGTTTAGGGTTTAGGGTTTAGGGATGTAGGTTTAGGGTTCAGGGTTTAGGGTTTCGGGTTAGTTTTAGGGTTTAGTGTTTAGGTTAGCATTTTTTTGTTTTTTTATTATTTTTTTAAATTAAGTAAACTCATAGGTTTAGATTTATTTAGGTTTTTTTTATAGGTTTAGGTTTAGGTTTATTGTTTTCTTTTTAAGTTTATTTAGTTTAGGGTTGTAAGTTTTAAGGTTTAGGATTTAGGGTTTAGGGTTTAGGGTTTAGGGTTTAGGGTTTAGGGATGCATGTTTAGGGTTCAGGGTTTAGAGTTTTGGGATAGTTTTAGGGTTTAGGTTTAGGGTTTAGGATTTAGGTTTTAAGGTTGGGATTAGAGTTTAGGGTTTAGGGTTTAGCGTTTAGGGTTAAGGGTTAGTTTAGGGTTTATGGTTTTTTAGGTTTTAGGGTTTAGGGCTTAGGGTTGTATGTGTAGGGTTATATGTTTAAGGTTTAGGGTTTAGGGTTTAGGGTTTAGGTTTTTTTAAATTTAAGTAAACCGATAGGTTTAGGTTAATTTAGTTTATTTTTTATTTATTTTATCTTATTTTATTTTTTTTATTTTTGTTTAGGTTTATTTATATTTTTATTTAATTTAGTATATTTATTTTATGTTTATTTATCATAGCTTAGGTTGTTTGTTTTAGTTTATTTTTTTAGATTTATGTTTATGTTTAAGTTTTTATTTTAATTTAGCCTTATTTTTATTTTATTTTTTAGGTTTAGGTTTTATTTTTTATTTTTAGGTTTAGGTTTAGGTTTTTATTTTATTTTTTTAGGTTTAGCTTTTAGGTTTTTATTTTAGGTTTATTTTTAAGCTTTATTTTTTAGTTTAGGTTTAGGTTTAGTTTTCATTTATTTTATTTTATTTTGGATTTATGTTTATGTTGAGGTTTAGATTTAGTTTATTTTAGTTTAGGTTTCTATTTATTTTAATTTATTTTAGGTTTAGGTTTTATTTTTTAGTTTAGGGTTTAAGTTTTATTTTGTACTCATTTTTAGGTTTTATTTTTAGATTTATTTTTTAGGTTTCAATTTTTATTTAGTTTTTATTTTAAATTTTTATGTTTATTTTATTTTTATTTTAGGTTTAATTTTTATTTTATTTAGGTTTTTATTTTTTAGTTTAGTTTAGGTTTTTATTTATTTTATTTTAGTTTAGTTTCATTTTATTGTATTTTATTTTCTTTTTAGTTTTAGGTTTAGGTTTAGGCTTAGGATTTAGTTTAGGTTTTTATTTTATTTTATTTTTTATTTTATTTTGGTTTAGGTTTTCTTTATTTATTTTGAGGTTTTGTTTAGTTTAGGTTTCAATTTTATCTTCTTAAAGTTTAGGGTTTAGGGTTTAGGGTTTGGAGTTTAGGGTTTAGGGTTTAGGGTTTAGAATTTTTAGGGTTTAGGGTTTGCGATTTTGGTCTAGGGTTCAAGTTATAGTTTAAGATTTAGGGTTTTTGGTTTTTTTTGATAGAGAAGAAATTTAGATTCTACATTTCTTCTTTTAGATTTCATCAACCAAATAGCACTCCAAGTTTTCTAAGACATAAGCGATGACATAGATAAAAATTAGCACGCATAGAGAAAATTAAAACTATAGATAGCAAGAACCATCTCTACTACAAAGTCACAGTTCCATAAGCATTAAATTAGATCATTCATTAGTTTCTACAGTTCAAATCAGAACCACCCTAGCCTCTCTAGTAGCGGGATCCACCATCATATCCTCGATCTCTCCCTTCACGACCACCACAGTTGTAACCTCCATTGCTCCTCTCACCTCCATAACCACCACTTCTCTGACCACCACCTCCATATCTGCTAGCACCTCCTGATCCCCCAATACCACAATAATAACCACCGCCTCTTCCTTTGCCTCCATCGACAGATCTAAACTGAGCCTGGTTGACAATGATGTTCCTGTCATCAAGGTTCTATCCATTCTTAGGGTTTAAGTTTATTAGGTTTTAGGGTTTAAGTTAATTTTTTAATTTATTTAGTTACTTTAGGTGTTGGTTTAGGGTTTAGGTTTATGGTTAGGGTTTAGGGTTTATGGTTTAGGGTTTAGGGATTTAGGGTTTATGCATTTAGGGTTTAGAGTTTAGGGTTAGGGTTAGGGTTTAAGGTTTAGGTTTTAGGGTTTAGAGTTTTAGAATTTAGGGTTAAGGGTTAGGGTATAGGGTTTAGGCATTAGGGTTTAGGGTTTAGTATTTAGGCTTTAGGGTTTAGGGTTTTTGGGGTTTAGGTTTATGGTTTAAGGTTATTTTAGGGTTTATGGTTTTTAGGTTTTAGGGTTTAGGGTTTTTAGGGTTTAGTGTTTAGGTTTTAGGGATGTAGGTTTAGGGTTTAGGGTTTAGGGTTTCGGGTTAGTTTTAGGGTTTAGTGTTTAGGGTTAGCATTTTTTTGTTTTTTATTATTTTTTTAAGTAAACTAGTTTATATTTATTTAGGTTTTATAGGTTTAGGTTTAGGTTTATTGTTTTCTTTTAAGTTTATTTAGTTTAGGGTTGTAAGTTTATAGTTTTATTTAGGTTTAGGTTTAGGGTTTAGGTTTAGTTTAAGGATCTGAGTTTAGAGTTCAGGTTTAGAGTTTTGGGATAGTTTTAGGGTTTAGGGTTTAGGGTTTAGGGTTTAGGATTTAGGGTTTAAGGTTAGGGTTAGAGTTTAGGGTTTAGGGTTTAGCATTTAGGATTAAGGGTTAGTTTAGGGTTTATGATTTTTTAGCTTTTAGGGTTTAGGGCTTAGGGTTGTATGTTTAGGGTTATATGTTTAAGGTTTAGGGTTTAGGGTTTAGGGTTTAGGGTTTAGTTTAGGTTTTAAATTTAAGTAAATCGATAGGTTTAGGTTAATTTAGTTTATTTTTTATTTATTTTAGTTTATTTCATTTTTTTATTTTTGTTTAGGTTTATTTATATTTTTATTTAATTTAGTATTTTTATTTTACTTTTATTTATTTTAGCTTAGGTTTTTTGTTTTAGTTTATTTTTTTAGATTTACGTTTATGTTTAAGTTTTTGTTTTAATTTAGCCTTATTTTATTTTATTTTTTAGGTTTAGGTTTTATTTTTTATTTTTAGGTTTAGGTTTAGGTTTTTATTTTACTTTTTTAGGTTTAGCTTTTAGGTTTTTATTTTAGGTTTATTTTAATGCTTTATTTTTTAGTTTAGGTTTAGCTTTATTTTTCATTTATTTTATTTTATTTAGGATTTATGTTTATGTTGAGGTTTAGATTTAGTTTATTTTAGTTTAGGTTTCTATTTATTTTAATTTATTTTAGGTTTAAGTTTTATTTTTTAGTTTAGGGTTTAAGTTTTATTTTTTACTCATTTTTAGGTTTTATTTTTAGATTTATTTTTTAGGTTTCAATTTTTATTTAGTTTTTATTTTAATTTTTTATGTTTATTTTATTTTTATTTTAGGTTTAGTTTTTATTTTATTTAGGTTTTTATTTTTTAGTTTAGGTTAGGTTTTTATTTATTTTATTTTAGTTTAGTTTTATTTTAGTTTATTTTCTTTTTAGTTTTAGGTTTAGGTTTAGGTTTAGGATTTTGTTTAGGTTTTTATTTTATTTTATTTTTTTATTTTATTTTGGTTTAGGTTTTCTTTATTTATTTTTAGGTTTTGTTTAGTTTAGGTTTCTATTTTATCTTTTTAAAGTTTAGGGTTTATGGTTAGTTGAGGGTTTAGGGATTAGATTTTAGGGTTTATGGTTTAGGGTTTAGGGTTTAGGTTTTAGGGTTTAGGGTTTAGGGTTTGGGGTTTGGAGTTTAGGGTTTAGGGTTTAGGGTTTAGAATTTTTAGGGTTTAGGGTTTACGATTTTGGTCTAGGGTTCAAGTTTTAGTTTAAGATTTAGGGTTTTTGGTTTTTTTTTTATAGAGAAGAAATTTAGATTCGACATTTCTTCTTTTAGATTTCATCAACCAAATAGCACTCCAAGTTTTCTAAGACATAAGCGATGACATAGATAAAAATTAGCACGCATAGAGAAAATTGAAAACTCTAGATAGCTAGAACCATCTCTACTACAAAGCCATAGCTCCATAAGCATTAAATTAGATCTATCATTCATTAGTTTTTACAGTTCCCATCAGAACCACCCTGGTCTCTCTAGTAACAGGATCCACCATCATATCCTCGATCTCTCCCTTCACGACCACCACAGTTGTAACCTCCATTGCTCCTCTCACCTCCATAACCACCACTTCTCCAACCACCACCTCCATATCTGCTAGCACCTCCTGATCCCCCAATACCACACAATAACCACCACCTCTTCCTTTGCCTCCATTGATAGATCTAAACTGAGCCTGGTTGATGATGATGTTCCTGTAGTCAAGGTTCTATCCATTCTTAGGGTTTAAGTTTATTAAGTTTTAGGGATTAAGTTAATTTTTTAATTTATTTAGTTACTTTAGGTGTTGGTTTAGGGTTTAGGGTTTATGGTTAGGGTTTAGGGTTTATGGTTTAGGGTTTAGGGATTTAGGGTTTATGCATTTAGGGTTTAGAGTTTAGGGTTAGGGTTAGGGTTTAAGGTTTAGGGTTTTAGGGTTTAGAGTTTTAGAATTTAGGGTTAAGGGTTAGGGTTTAGGGTTTAGGGATTAGAGTTTAGGGTTTAGGGTTTAGGGTTTAGTGTTTAGGCTTTAGGGTTGAGGGTATTGGGGGTTTAAGGTTTAGGGTTTAAGGTTAGTTTAGGTTTAAGGTTTTAGGTTTTAGGGTTTAGGGTTTTTAGGGTTTAAGGTTTAGGTTTTAGGGTTAGCTAAGGGTTTAAGTTTAATTTAGGGTTTAAAGTTTAAGGCTTAGGATTTAGTCTTTAGGGTTTAGGGTTTTTAAGGTTTAGGGTTTGAAATTTTGGGTTAGGGTTAGGGTTTAAGGTTTAGGGTTTAAGGATTAGGTTTGGAGTTTAGGGTTTAAGATATTTTAGGGTTTTGGGTTTAGGGTTATAGGTTTAGGGTTTAGGGTTGTAGGATTAGGGTTTAGCATTTAGGATTTAAGGGTTAGGGTTGAGGCTTAGGGTTTTTAGGATTTAGGGTTTTTGGTTTTTTTTAACATAGATCAAATTCAGATTCAACATTTCTTCCTTTTGATTTCATAAACCAAGTAACACACTAAGTTTTCTAACACAGAAGCGATGACATAGATAAAAAATGAGCACGCATAGAGAAAATCAAAAATCTTAGATAACTAGAATTGTCTCTAATGTAAAGACACAATTCCATAAGCAACAGATCAGATTGGCCATTCTTCAGTTTCTTTAGTTCCCAATAGAACCACTCTGACATCTCGAGTAGCGGGATCCACCATCATATCCCCAATCTCTCCCTCTGCCACCACCATGGTTGTAACCTCCATCGATCCTCCCACCTCCATAACCACCACTGCTCTGATCACCACCTCCATATCCACTAGCACCTCCAGATCCCCAACTACCACTATGATAAATGCCACCTCGGCCTTCGCCTCCACCACATGATCTTGGCTGAGCCTAGTTGACAATGATGTTCTTATCGTCAAGGTTTTGCTCATTCTTAATAATTAGGTTTAGGTTTAAGTTTATTAGGTTTTGTGGTTTAGGTTTATTTATTTAATTTAGTTTAGGTTTAAGTTTTTAGGTTTTTAGGATTTAAGGTTTTGAGTTTTGAGTTTAGGGTTTATGGTTTTGGATTGTAAGTTTTTGGGTTTAGTGTTTACGGGTTAGGGTTTTGGGTTTAGGGTTTAGGGCTAGGGTTTTAGGGTTTAGGGTTTATGATTTAGGGTTTAGGGTTAATGGTTTTGGGTTTTATGGTTAAGGGTTTAAGGTTTAGGGTTGTTGATTTAGGGTTTAGTGTTTAGGGTTTAAAGTTAGTTTTAGGGTTTATGGTTAGGGTTATTTATATATTTTATTTATTTTTTTTAAAATTAAGTAAATTGGTAGGTTTAGGTTTATTTAGTTTATTTTTTATTTATTTTAGTTTATTTTATTTTTTATTTTTATTTATTTTAGGTTTAGTTTTTATTTTATTTAGGTTTATTATTTTTTAGTTTATGTTAGGTTTTTATTTATTTTAGTTTAGTTTAGTTTTTTATGTTTTATTATATTTTCTTTTTAAGTTTAGGTTTTGGTTTTAGTTTTAGTTTTTAATTTAATTTATTTTTTATTTCATTTTGATTTAAATTTTTTTATTTATTTTATCTTTAGATTTTATTTAGTTTAGGTATACATTTTTAACTAGGGTTTAGGGTTAGTTTAGGGTTTAGGGTTTGGGGTTTAGGGTTCGGGGTTTAGGGTTTAGGGTTTAAGGGTCTAGGGTTTAGAATTTAGGTTTTAGAGTTTAGGATTTAGGGTTTAGGGTTTAGGGTTTGGGGTTTTAGGGTTTTAGTGTTTAGAGTTTAGGGTTTTAAGGTTTAAGGTTTAGGTTTTTTATGAATTCAGGTTTAGTGTTTAAGGTTTAGGTTTTAGGTTTTAGGTTTAGGGTTCAGGTTTTAGTTTAGGGTTTTAGAATTTTTGGTTTTTTTTAACAGAGAATAAATTCATATTCAGCATTTCTTCTTTTTGATTTCACCAAGTTTTCTAAGACAAAATTGATGACATAGATAAAAAATGAGCATGCTTTGAGGAAATCAAAAACCCTAGATAACTAGAACTATCTCTACTGTAAAGAGACAGTTCCATAGCAACAGATCAGATCGACCATTCTTTAGTTTCTTCAATTCACCGCGAAACTACCCTGACCTCTTGAGTAGTAGGATCCACCATCATATCCCTGATATCTCCCTTCGCCACCACCATGGCTATAAGATCCGTTGCTCCTCCTGCCTCCATAACCACCACTGCTCTGACCCCCACCTCCATATCCACCAACACCTCTAGATCCCCCCTTCCCCCTGCACTGCGACAACCACCACCTCCGCCTATGCCCCACCGCTAGATCTAGATTGAGCTTGGTTTACGGTGATGTTCTTACATCAAGGTTCTTCCCATTCTGAGGGTTTAGGCTTAGGTTTAGGTTTATTAGGTTTTAGGATTTAGGTTTATTTCTTAATTTATTTACTTTAGGTTTTGGTTTAGAATTTGGGCTTTAGAGTTTAGGGTTTAGTGTTAGGGATTAGGATTTAGGGATCAGGGTTTACGGTTTAGGGTTTTAGGGTTTAGGGTTTAAGGTTGGGGTTTAGGGTTTAGGGTTTAAGGTTTATTGTTTAGCTTTAGGGTTCGGGTTTAGGGTTTAGGGTTTATGATTTAGTGTTTAGGCTTTAGGGTTTAAGATTTTAAGGATTTATGGTTTAGGGTTTATGGTTTAAGGTTAATTTATAGTTTAGTGTTTCGTCTTTAGGGTTTGGGATTTAGGGTTTGGTGTTAGGGTTTAGGGTTTAGGGTTTAGGGTTTAGTGTTAGGGTTTAGGGTTTAGGGATTAGGGATTAGGGTTTAGGGTTTAAGGTTTAGGGTTTTAGGATTTATGCTTTAAGGGTTTAGGGTTTAGGGTTAAGATTTAGGGTTTAGTCTTTTAGGGTTTTAGGGTTTAGGGTTGTATGGTCTAGGATTTATGGTTTAGGGTTTAAGATTTGGGGTTTATGGTTTATGGGTTTGTTTTTAAAAAAAATTAAGTAAACCAGTAGGTTTAAGTTTATTTAATTTATTTTATAGTTTTATTTAGGTTTAATTTTTTTATTTAATTTAGTTTATTTATTTTATGTTTATCTTTTTTTTGTTTATTTATTTTAGTTTAGGGTTTTTACTTTTATTTATTTTTTAGGTTTAGGCTTAGGTTTAGGTTTAGTTTTTAGTTGAGTTTTATTTTTATTTTATTTTTTAGGTTTAGGTATTATTTTTTATTTTTAGGTTTAGGTTTAGGTTTTTATTTTTTTTTTAGATTTTGGTTTTAGGTTTTTATTTTAGGTTTATTTTAGGTTTTAGATTTTTATCTTTGCCTAATTCATGGTGATGTTCCTGTAATCAAGGTTCTGCCCATTCTTAGGGTTTAGGTTTAGGTTTAGGTTTATTAGGTTTAACAGTTTAAGTTTATTTTTTAATTTATTTAGTTACTTTAAGTTTAGGTTTAGAGTTTTGGGTTTAGGGTTTAGAGTTTAGTTTTACGATTTAAGGTTTAGGATTTAGGGTTTAGGGTTTTAGGATTTATACATTTAGGGTTTAAGGTTTAGGGTTTGTGTATAGGGCTTAGGATTTAGGGTTTTTTAGAGTTTAAGGTTTAGGGTTGTAGGTTTAAGGGTTTAGAGTTTAGGGTTGTAGGTTTAAGTGCTTAGGGTTTAGGGTTAGTTTAAGGTTGAAGGTGTACGGTTTTATGGTTTAGGGTTAGGATTTAGCATTTAGGGTTAGGGTTTAGGGTTAGTTTTAAGGTTTAGGTTTTAGGGTTTGGGGTTTAGGATTTAGTGTTTAGGGATCATCAATTATAGAAACCTCAACAAAATTATTCCAAAAATACCAAATCTTATTACTAACATTAGAGAAAAATTTAATCAGGCCGATCATTCTGGCAACATGGTTAATTTTATTAGCATGGATAAGAGGCTCCAGAATAATAAGTAAATAAATGTTATGAATGCGACAAAGATTTCTAATATGATTACAAATAGAGAGGGCATTGATCCCTCTGACATTCCAAACAAGAAAATTAAACAAAAGTATAATAAAAAAAGGTTAAGCAAAGGTTTATTAAGAGAGGAGTGAGAGGCTGCAACAGATCTAGTGTTTTTATACAATTTGGGAGGGTAATTTTTAACACTTTTTTTTCCTTTTAGCATGATAAAATTGAAAACCATTTTCTTTTCCCATAGAGTAATCATCCGAGTAAGATTTAGTAACATTGGTCATAAATTTAGGAGAATTCTATAAGTGTTTGGAGGGGAGAGTTCACCCTTTTCCAAATCCATATTAAGTTGAAAAGTAGGATTAACATGAATATCAAGATTAAAAATCAGAGACAATGATGATTTAGAACCATTTAAAGCACGGGTAGTTAAATCCGAATCAAAAATGTTTTCAGAATGCTTGACATCCTTTAAATCCTCATTAAAAGATTTATTTTCATCAATGAAAGCTGGCATATATGCAAGAATAGAATCAATGGAAATAGAATCGTCTTCTAATAAATTTTAAAATTTATTATTCTTTGTGTTAGAAATATTCAAATTCAAAGAAGGAAAAGGAGGTAAATCATCATTCTCATTTTGAAAATCAATCGAATCTATATCAATAGTAGGAGCTGAAATTTGTTCAACAGGAATAACCCTATTATCCAAGGAATCAACCTCAATAACAGTCTTCATACCATTCTCAAGATCTGAGGTCGATTTCTGAACATAAGTAGAGATTGGCTTATGGGTAGGAACAACATTCTCTTTAGGAGGATTTCATTTTTTTAAGTGGGGATGGAGAATAAAACATTCTGAATTATCATGACAGTGAATTTTACAGTGGGAACAAAAAAAATCAAAAGGTTCTCCAATTCAATCATTTGCGAATACCCATATTTTTCAGAACCAATCCAAACTTCCTTTGGGTATTTTTTAGTTATGTCTAATTCCAAGAGAATCCAAGCCACAGAAGGGCAAGATCGCTCAGTGGTCACTTGGAAGAGTTGCGAAGGCCGACCAAATAAAGCCCTGATAGCAAAAAGCACATGATGGGCAACAAAATGAATGCACATATTAGAAAGAGATAACCACATACGGATAATAGGAGATTCCTCCTTAATGTAAAAAATGGGTGACCACTTCAACAAATGCATTTGACAATTAAAGATGAAATAAGAATGACGAAAAAAACACGTGAATAATCTAGATCATTAGAAAGTTGAAAAAGGATATGCCGAGGGTCAATAAGACCAATCAAGAAAGCACCCGTAAACTTGAGATTATAGAAAAAAGAGCATATCTTATCCAAATTCGGATGACGCAAAGCAAATTTATCAACAAGAGAAAATTCAAATGGTTTTGCCAACTTTTCAACATCCACATCAGAGCACATTACGGTTGGCAAACCTCTAAAAGATGTTGAAATGAGATTAAATGAATCAACAGAGGGAGAAGTCTTACCAGAGAGTGCTTCCTTAAATGATTTAGTAGAAGAAGCAGCATTAGGGCCGCAAAGCCCCCAAACTGTCGGATTCCCTAGTCGAAGCATCCACAATTTGAGGTGGAGCCCACATAATAGTACTTACCGTAGCCCAATGATTATATATTTTATTTAGATTTAGGTTTATTTTTATTTTTATTTAGTTTAGTTTTTTATTTTAAGTTTAATTATTTTAGTTTATGTTTTTTATTTTAGTTTATTTTTAGGTTTAAGTATATTTTTTAGTTTTATTTTATTTTTTATTTTCTAGGTTTAACTTTTATTTTATATTTTTAGGTTTTATTTTTTAGTTTAGATTTAGCTTTATTTTTAATTTATTATATTTTATTTAGTTTAGGTTTAGGTTTAGGTTTAGTTAATTTTATGTTTAGGTTTAGGTTTTATTTATTTTAGTTTAGTTTATTTTAGTTTAGGTTTAGGTTTACTTTATTTTTATTTTAAGTTTAAGCTTTTTTTTAGTTTAGGTTTTAGGTTTTATTTTTTATTTATTTTTAGGTTTATTATTTAGGTTTAATTTTTTTTGTTTTATTTTATTTTTTTAGGTTTATTTTATTTTTATTTTAGGTTAAGTTTTTATTTTATTTAGGTTTTTTTTATTTTTTTAATTTAGTTTAGGTTTTTATTTATTTTATTTTAGTTTAATTTTTATTTTTTTATTTTATTTTATTTTTTTGTTTAGGTTTAAGATTTAGTTTTGATTTTATTTTATTTTATTTTTTAATTATATTTTCATTTAGATTTTAATTATTTATTTTGGTTTTATGTTTTATTTAATTTAGCTTGAGGTTTTTAGCTTTTTAGGGTTTAGTGTTTAGGGTTTATGGTTAGTTTCAGGTTTAGGGTTTAGTGTTTTTTTTCTTGGGTTTAGGGCTTAGGATTTAGAGTTTAGGTTTTAGGTCTTAGGGTTTAGGGTTTAGGTTTTAGGGGTTTTGGGTTTAGGGTTTAAGTTTTAAGTTTAAGGGTCAGGTTTTAATTTAAGGTTTAGGGTTTTTGGCTTCTTTTTTTTAGCAGAGAAGAAATTCAGATTTAACATTTCTTCTTTTCTATTTCATCAACCATGTAAGTTTTCCAAGACACAAGCGACGACATAGATAAAAAATGAGCACACATACAGCAAATCAAATATCCTAGATAAATAGAATATTCTCTACTATAAAGACACAATTCCATAAGCAGTAGATCAGATCGTCCGTTCTTCAATTTCTCTAGTTCCCATTAGAATGACCTCAGCCTCTCGAGTTATGGGATCCACCATCATATCCCCGATCTCTCCCTCCACCACTACCACGGCTATAACCTCCATCGCTCCTCCCACCTCTATGACCACCACTACTACAACCACCACCTCCACACCCAAGAGCACCTCTAGATCCCCCACCACCAATATGATAATCAATGCCTCCGCCTTTTCCACCACTACTAGATCTAGACAAGGCCTAGTTGACGGTGATGTTCCTACCGTCAAGGTTCTGCCCATTCTTAGGGTTTAATTTTGGGTTTAGGTTTATGTTTTCATTTATTTATATACTTTAGGTTTAGGTTTAGGGTTTGGGGTTTAGGGTTTAGGGTTTTGGGTTTAGGTTTAGGGTTTAGGGTTTAGGGAATAAGGTTTTAGGGTTAATGCTTTTTGGGTTTTAGGTTTAGGGTTATGGTTTAGGGTTTAGGGTTTAGGGTTTTTTAAGGTATATGGTTTAGGGTCTTAGGTTTAGGGTTTAGGATTTAGGATTTAGGGTTTATGGTATTTTTAATTAAGTCAACCGATTGGTTTAGGTTTATTTAGTTTACTTAGTTTACTTTTTATTTATTCTAATTTATTTTATTTTTATTTATTTTATTTTATTTATTTTAGGTTTATTTTTTTTTAGTTTAGGTTTTTTATTTTAGTTCATTTTTTAGGTATAGCTTTATTTTTAAGTTTTATTTTTATTTTAGTTTTTAGGTTTATGTTTTATTTTTTATTTTTAGGTTCAGGTTTAGGTTTTTATTTAAATTTTTTAGGTTTAGGTTTTAGGTTTTTATTTTAGGTTTATTTTTAGGTTTGATTTTTTAGTTTAGGTTTAGGTTTATTTCTAGTTTATTTTATTTTATTTAGTTTAGGTTTAGGTATAAGTTTTATTTATTTTAGGATTAGGTTTAGTTTTTATTTATTTTAGTTTTGGTTTAGGTTTATTTTATTTTATTTATTTTATTTTTCTTTTAGGTTTAGGTTTTTTTTTTAGTTTAGGGCTTACATTTTATTTTTTATTTATGTTATGGTTTATTTTTTTAGGTTTAGGTTTTATTTAGTTATTATTTTATTTTATTTTGGTTTATTTTATTCATATTTTATTTAGGTTTTTGATTCATAGGTTTATTTTATTTTTTTTATTTAGTTTAAGTTTTTATTTATTTTATTTTAGTTTATTTTTATTAGTTTATTAAATTTTAATTTTATGTTTAGGTTTAGGTTTTACTTTAGGTTTTTATTTTATTTTATTTTTCTATTTAATTAAGGTTTAAGTTTTTTTATTTATTTTATTTTTAGGTAATAATTAGTTTAGGTTTAGGTTTTTAAGTTTTAGGGTTTAGGGTTCAGGGTTTAGGGTTTTAGGTTTAAGGTTTAAGGATTAGGGTTTAAGGTCTTAGGGTTTAGACTCTAGGGTTAGGGTTTAGGGTTTAGGGATTTAGGTTTAGTGTTCAGGCTTTAGGGTTTAAGGTTTGTAGGGTTTAAGGTTTAGGGTTTACGGTTATCTTAGGGTTTAGGTTTCTTTAGGGTTTAGGGATTAAGGTTTAGGGTTTAGGCTTTAGTGTTTAGGGTTTAGGGTTAGTTTAGGCATGAGGGTTTAGGGTTTAGTATTTTAGAGCTTAGGGTTTAAGGTTTAAGGTTAGGATTAGAGTTTAGGGTCAAGGGTTTAGGCTTGAGAGTTTAGGATTTAGGGTTTAGGGTTTAGGGTTTAGAGTATAGGGTTAGTTTATCGTTAGTTTAGGGTTTAGGGTTTAGGGTTGTAGGTTTAGGTTTTAGGGTTTAGGGTTTATTTTATGGTTTAGGGTTTAGCGTTTAGGTTTAAGTTTTATTTTAGGCTTATGTTTAGGTTTTAATTTAGTCTTATTTTTAGGTTTTATTTTTTAGTTTAGCTTCAGCTTTATTTTGAGTTTATTATATTTTATTTAGTTTAAATTAAGGTTTAGGTTTAGGTTTTATTTATTTTAATTTATTTTATTTTAGTTTAGGTTTAGGTTTATTTTTTATATTATTTTAGTTTTATTTTAGGTTAAGGTTTTTTTCTTAGTTTAGGGTTTATGTTTTATTTTTTATTTATTTTTAGATTAATTTTTTAGGTTTCTATTTTTAATTAGTTTTTATTGCAATTAATTTATGATTTATTTTATTCTTATTTTACATTTAGTTTTTATTTTATCTAGGTTTTTTATTCTTAGGTTCATTTTATTTTTTAGTGTAGTTTTTGTTATTATTTATTTTATTTTAGTTTATTTTATTTTTAGGTTTAGGTTTATGTTTTAAATTAGGTTTTTATTTTATTTTGGTTTAGGTTTTTTATCTATTTTATTATTAGGTTCTCTTTAGTTTAGGTTTAGGTTTTTTATGTTTTTAGGGTTTAGGGTATAGGGTTTAGGGTTTTAAGGTCTAGTGTTTAGGGTTATGGTTTAGGGTTTAGGTTTTAGGGTTTAGAGTTTTAAGGTCTGTGTTTAGGGTTTAGAGTTAGCGTAAGGTTTAGGGTTAGTTTAGTGTTTAATATTTAGGCTTTAGTGTTGAGGGTTTTCAAGGATTAAGGTTTAGTGTTTAGGTTTTAGGGTTTAGGGTTTATGGGCTTATAGTTTAAGTTAGTTTAGTTTTAGGTTTAGGGTTTTAGGTTTAAGGGTTTAGGGTTTAGGTTTAAGTTTAGGTTTAGTTTAGTGTTTAGGGTTTAGGGTTTAAGGTTTAAGGTTAGGTTTAGTTTTAGGTTTAGTTTAGGTTGGGGTTTAGGTTTCTTGTTTAGGTTAATGGTTTTGGGATAGTATAGGGTTTAAGGTTTTAGGTTTTTTAGCATTTACGGTTGTACGTTTTGGTTATAGGGTTTAAGGTTAATTTTAGGTTTTAAGGTTTAGGGTTTATGGTTTAAGATTTTGGGTTCAGTGTTTAAGTTTTTTTTTTTAAATTAAGTAAACCAGTAGGTTTAGTTTTATTTAGTTTATTTTTCATTTATTTGAGTTTATTTATTTTTATTTTTATGTAGGTTTATTTTTTATTTTTATTTAGTTTAGTTTATTTATTTTAGGTTTATTTGTTTTAGTTTAAGTTGTTTTTTTAGTTTATTTTTTTAGGTTTAGGTTTATTTTTTAGTTGAGTTTTTATTTTATTTTATTTCTTTGGTTTAGGTTTTATTTTTATTTTCTAGGTTTAGATTTTTATTTTAGTTTTTCAGGTTTAGGTTTTAGGTTTTTATTAGAGGTTTACTTTTAGGTTTTATTTGTTTAGTCTAGCTTTTGGTTTATTTTTAGTTTGTTATATATTTTTTAGTTTAGGTTTATTTTATTTTAGGTTTAGATTTAGATTTATTTTATATTTTAGGTTTAGGTTTTTATTTAGTTTTTATTTTATTTTATTTTAGGTTTCTTTTAATTTTATTCTATATTTAGTTTTAATTTTATTTAGGTTTTATATTTTTTGTTTTTTTAGTTTTTATTTTAGTTTAGGTTTTTATTTATTTTATTTTAGGTTTTCATTTATTTTATTTTAGTTTTTTTTTTATTTTTTTTTATTTTTAGGTTTATTTTTTGGTTTAGGTTTATGTTTTCTTTTTAATTTTTTAGGTCTAAGTTTTTTTTAAGATTATTTTTAGGTTTTATTTTTTAGTTTAGCTTTATATTTATTTTTAGTTTATTATATTTTATTTAGTTTAGGTTTAGGTTTAAGTTTAGTTTGTTTTAGGTTTAGGTTTAGGTTTTATTTATTTTAGTTTAGGTTTAGATTTATTATATTTTATTTATTTTATTTTTATTTTAAGTTTATGTTATTTTTAGTTTAGGGGTTAGGTTTTACTTTTTATTTATTTTTAAGTTTATTATTTTTGGTTTTGGTTTTTATTTAGTTTTTATTTTATTTTATTCTTATTTTATCTTTACTTTTTATTTTATTTAGGTTTTTTATTCTTTGGTTTATTTTATTTTTTAGTTTAGTTTATTTTTATTTATTATTTTATTTTATTCTTAGGTTTAGGTTTAGGTTTCAGTTTAGCTTTTTATTTTATTTAGGTTTAGGGTTATTTATTTATTTTATTATTAGGTTTCATTTAGATTAGGTTTAGATTTTTAGGTTTTTAGGGTTTAAGGTTTAAGGTTTAGGCTTTAGGGTTTAGGGTTTTGAGGGATTAGGGTTTAGGATTTAGGGTTATCTTAGGGTTTAGGGTTAGTTTAGGGTTTAAGCTTTAGGCTTTATTGTTTAGGTTTTTAGGGTTAGGGTTTATGGTTTAAGGTTAGGGTTTAGGGTTTAGGGTTTAGGGTTTGGGGTTATTTTAGGGTATAGGGTTTAGGGTTAGTTCTTTTTAGGGTTTACGGTGTCGAGTTTAGTGTCGGTTAAGGGTTAAGGGTTTAGGGTTTAGGGCTTAGGGTTAGTTTTAGGGTTTAGGGATTTTTTTAATTAGTTAAACTAATAGTTTTTATTTTATTTATTTTTATTTAGTTTAGTTTATTTATTTCAGGTTTATTTGTTTTAGTTTGGGTTTCTTTAGTTTATTTTTTATGTTTATTTTTAGTTGAGTTTTATTTTTATTTTATTTTTATGGTATAGATTTTATTTTTATTTTTAGGTTTAGGTTTAGGTTTTTATTTTATTTTTTAAGGTTTAGGTTTTAGGTTTTTATCTATGTTTATTTTTAGGTTTTCTTTTTTAGTTTAGATTAAGGTTATTTTTAGTTTATTATACTTTATTTAGTTTGGGTTTAGGTTTAATTTATTTTAGGTTTAGGTTTAGGTTTTATTTATTTTAGTTTAGGTTTAGGTTTATTTTATTTTTATTTTAGGTTTAAGTTATTTTTAGCTAAGGGTTTAGGTCTTATTTTTAATTTTTTTTAAGATTTATTTTTAGGTCTATTTTTTAGGTTTAAGCTTTCATTTACTTTTTATTTTATTTTATTTAGGTTTTTTATTCTTTGGTTTATTTTATTTTTTAATTTAATTTAGGTTTTTATTTATTTTATTTTCGTTTATTTTTAATTTTATTTTTAATTTTATTTCATTTTTGGTTTAGGTTTAGGTTTTAGTTATTATTTTATTTTATTTTTTTATTTTATTTAGGTTTAGGTTTTTTTATTTATTTTATTATTAGGTTTAGGTTTTTAGGTTTCTAAGATTTAGGGTTTAAGCTTTAGGGTTTTAGGGTTTAGAGCTTTAGGGTTTAGCATTTTGGGTTTAGAGTTTAGGGTTTAGGATTAGCTTAAGGTTTAAGGTTAGTTTAGTGTTTAGGGTTTAGGGTTTAGGGTTTAGGATTTTTTGGGTTTAAGGTTTAAAGTTAGTTTAGGGTTTAGGATTCATTTTAGTGGGTGGTTTAAGTTTAGGGAGGGTTTAGGTTTGGGTTTTGGGTTTTGGGTTTAGTAGGGTTTAGGGTTTCAACTTTTAGGTGTAGGGATTAGGTTTAGTTTAGGTTTAGGATTTAGGGTTTGTGTTTGGGGTATTATAGATTTTTAAAATTAAGTAGGTTGGGTTTTAGTTTTATTTTTTTTATTTATTTTTATTTTATATTATTATTTAGGTTTATTTTATATTTTATTTAGTTTTATTTAATTATTTTTAGGTTAATTTATTTAAGTTTAGGTTTTTTATTTTAGTTTATTGTTTAGGTTTAAGTTTATTTTTTAGTTGAGTTTCATTTTTATTTTATTTTTTAGGTTTAGGTTTATGTTTTTATTTTATTTTTTTAGGTTTAGGTTATAGATTTTATTTTAGATTTCTTTTTTGGTTTTATCTTTTAGTTTAAGTTTAGGTTTATTTTTTGTTTGTTATATTTTATTTAGTTAAGGTTTAGGTTTAGGTTTAGTTGATTTTAGGTTTAGGTTTAGTTTGCATTTATTTTAGTTTAGGTTTAAGTTTATTATAATTTGTATATTTTATTTTTATTTTAGGTTTAGATTTTATTTTAGTTTAGGGTTTAGTTTTTATTTTTTATTTATTTTTTGGTTTATTTTTCTATTTTGCTTTTTATTTAGTTTTTATTTTTTTTATTATAGGTTCATTTTATTCTTACTTTATGTAGTTTTTATTTTAATTAGGTTTTTATTCTTAGGTTTATTTTATTTTAGTATATTTTTTATTTTTATTTTATTTTATTTTAAAGTTTATGTTTAATTTTTAATTTTGGTTTTTTGTTTTGTTTTATTTTATTTAGGTTTAGGTTTTGGCTTTTAGGTTTTAGGCTTGGGTTTAGGGTTTAGTGTTTAAGGTTTAGGGTTTAGGATTTTAGGGTTTAGGGTTTTACTATTTAAGTTTAGGGTTAGGGTTTAGGGTTTAGGGTTTAGGGTTTGGGTTTAGTGTTTAGGCTTTAGGGTTTAATGTTTTGAGGGTTTAGGGTTTAAGGTTTAGGGTTTGAGGTTAGATTTGGCTTTAGGGTTAGTTTAGGGTTTAGGATTTAGGGTTTAGGGTTTTTAGGGTTTAGTGTTTATGGTATAGGGTTTAGGGATTAGGGTTAGTTTAGGGTTTATGGTTTAGGGTTTGTTTAGGGTTTAGTGTTTAGGGTTTAGGGTTTAGGGTTTATGGTTATAGTTTTAGGGTCATAGGTTTAGGCTTTAGGGTTTAGAGTTTAGGGTTAGTTTTTTGGTTTAAAGTTTAGGCTTTTGGGTTTAGGATTTAGGGTTTAGGGTTTAGGGTTTAGGTTTTAGGGTTTTTTTTTAAAAAATAAAGTAATCTTGTAGGTTTAGGTTTATTTAGTATATTTTTTATTTATTTGTGTTTATTTTACTTTTTATTTTTATTTAGGTTTATTTTTTATTTTTATTTCATTTTGTTTATTTATTTTAGGTTTATTTATTTTGGTTTATGTTTTTTATTTTAGTTTTTTTTAGGTTTAGGTTTATTTTTTAGTTGAGTTTTATTTTGGTTTTATTTTTAGGTTTTTGTTTTACTTTTTATTTTTAGGCTTAGGTTTATGTTTCTATTTCTTTTTTTTTTAGTTTTTGGTTTAGGTTTTCATTTTAGGTTTATTTTTAGGTATTATTTTTTAGTTTAGCTTTTGGTTTATTTTTAGTTTATTATATTTTACTTAGTTTAGGTTTTGGTTTAGGTTTAGTTTTTTTAGGTTTTGGTTTAACTTTTTTTTTGTTTTAGTTTAGGTTTAGGGTTACTATATTTTGTTTATTTTATTTTTATTTTAGGTTTAGGTTTTTTGTTTTTAGTTTTGGGTTTAGGTTTTATTTTGTATATATTTTTTGGTTTTATTTTTCAGTTTAATTTTTTTAGGTTTAGGTTTTTATCTAGTTTTTATTTTATTTTATTTCACATTTATTATATTCTTATTTTATGTTTAGATTTTATTTTATTTAGGTTTTTTATTCTTAGGTTTATTTTATTTTTTAGTTTAGTTTATGTTTTTATTTATTTTATTTTAATTTTTTTATTTTTTATTTCATTTTATTTTGAGGTTTATGTTTAGGTTTTAGTTTAGGTTTTTATTTTATTTAGGTTTAGGTTTTTTTATTTATTTTATTATTAAGTTTTATTTAGTTTAGGTTTAGGTTTTTTGGGTTTAAGGTTTACAATTTAGGGTTTAGGGTTTACGGTTTACGGGTTAGGGTTTTAGGGTTTAGGGTTTAGGGTTAAGGTTTAGGGTTTAGGATTTAGGGTTGAGGGTTTCATGGTTAGGATTTAATGTTTAGGGTTAGTTTAGGATTTAAGCTTTAGAGTTTTGGGGTTTTAAGGTTTAGGGTTTAAAGTTTAGGGTTAGTTTAGAGTTTTGGATTTTAGGGTTAATGGTTTAGGGTTTAGATTTTAGGGTTTTGGGATAGGGTTAGGGTTTAGGGTTTAGGGTTTAGGGTTTAGGATTTAAAGTTTAGGGTTAGTTTAGGGTTTAGGGTATAGCGCATAGGGTTTTAGATTTTAGGGTTTAGGGTTTATGGTTTAGGGTTTAGGGTTTATGATATAGGGTTTTAGGGTTTAGGGTTTAAGGTTGTAGGTTTTGGGTTTAGAGTTTAGGGTTTAGGGTTTAGGGTTTTTGGTTTAGGGTTCTTTTTTAATTAAGTGAACTGATAGGTTTAGTGTTATTTAGTTTATTTTTTATTTAGTTTAGTTAATTTTATTTTTTATTTTTATTTAGGTTTATGTTTAATTTAGATTTAGTTTAGTTTATTTATTTTAGTTCAAGTATTTTTTAGTTTATATTTTAAGTTTAGTTTTAGGTTTATGTTTATTTTTTAGTTTAATTTTATTATTTTTTATTTTTTAGGTTTAGCTTATATTTTTTTTTTTAGGTTTAAGTTTATATTTTATTTTTTTAGGTTTTTATCCATATCAACTGCTCCGACCACCACCTCCATATCAACTAGCCTCCCATCCCCACCACGCGATGCCTCCACCTTCACCTCCATTAGATCTCGGCGGCCAGTTGTGGCGATGTTCCAGCCATCAAGGTTCTGCCCATTCTTAGGGTTTAAGTTTGTTTTTAAACTTATTTAGTTACTTTAAGTTTAGGTTTAGGGTTTAGGGTTTAAGGTTAGGGTTAATGGTTTAGGGTTTAAGGTTTAAAGTTTAGGGTTTTAGGCTTTTAGGGTTTAGGGTTTGGGTTTAGTGTTTAGGGTTTAGGGTTTTAGGGTTTAGGGTTATGTTTTAGGGTTTCAGGTTTAGGCTTTAGTGTTTAGGCTTCAGGGATTAAGGTTTTGATGGTTAAGGGCTTAGGCTTTAAGGTTTAGGGTTTAGGGTTAGTTTAGGGTTTAGGCTTTAAGCTTTAGGGTTTATGGTTTTTAGGGTTTAGGGTTTAGGATTAGGGTTAGGGGTAGGTTTAGGATTTAGCATTTAGGGTTTATGGTTTAGGGTTTAGGGTTAGTTTAATGCGTAAGGTTTAGGGTTTAGAGTTTTTTTGGGTTTAGTCTTGTAAGTTTAGGGTTGTAAGTTTAGAGCTTAGGGTTTAGGATTCGTTTTAGGGTTTAGGGTTAGTTTTAGCATATAGGGTTTAGGGTTGAGGTTTTTTTTCATAAATTAAGTAAACTAGTAGGTTTAGGATTAGTTAGTTTATTTAGTTTATTTTTTAATTTTAGTTTAGTTTTTATTTATATTTAGGCATATTTTTATTTTTATTTAGTTTAGCTAGTTTATTTTAGGTTTATTTATTTAGTTTAGGTTTTTTATTTTAGTTTATTTTTTAGGTTTAGTTTTAGGTTTATGTTTATTTTATACTTTAGTTTTATTTATATTTTATTCCATTTTTTGTTTAGGTTTTATTTTTAATTTTTAGGTTTCGATTTAGGTTTTTATTTTATTTTTTTAGGTTTAGGTTTTAGGTATTTATTTTAGGTTTTATTTTTTAGTTTAGGTTTAGGTTTATTTTTAGTTTATTTTATTTTATTTAGTTTAGGGTTTATGTTTAGGTTTAGGTTTTATTTACTTTAGTTTAGTTTATTTTAGTTTAGGTTTAGGTTTATTTTATTTTGTTTATTTTATTTTTATTTTAGGTTTAGGTTTTTTTTTTAGTTTAGGGATTACGTTTTATTTTTTATTTATTTTTAGGTTATTTTTCGGGTTTAGGTTTTTATTTAGTTTTTATTGAATTTTATTTTAGGTTTATTTTATTTTTATTCTACGTTTAGTTATAATTTTATTTATGTTTTTTATTCTTAGGTTTATTTGATTCTTTTAATTTAGTTTAGGCTTTATTTATTTTATTTTAGATTTTTTTAATTTTTTAATCTTATTAATTTTTAAACTTAGGCTTAAGTTTTAGTTTAGGTTTAGGTTTAGGTCTAGGTTTTAGTTTTGGTTTTTACTTTGTTTTATTTCTTTTATTTTATATAGGTTTAGGTTTATTTATTTATTTTATTTTTATGTTTTATTTAGTTTAGGTTTAGGTTTTTAGGTTTTTGGGTTTAGGATTTAGGGTTAATGCTTTGGGCTTTAGGGTTTATGATTTAGGGTTGTAGGTTTTAGGGTTTAGGGTCTAGGCTATAGGATTTAGGGTTTTAAGGTTTAGGGTTTAGGGTTTAGGGTTAGGGTTTTTTTTTAAAATTTTTTTAAATTATGTAAACTAATAGGTTTAGGTTTATTTAGTTTATTTTTTATTTATTTTAGTTTATTTTTAATTTTTATTTAGGTTTATTTTTATTTTTATTTATTTTAGTTTAGGGTTTTTTATTTTAGTTTATTTTTTAGGTTTAGATTTAAGTTTAGGTTTATTTTTTAGTTTTTTTTATTTTTATTTTACTTTTTAGGTTTATGGTTTATTTTTTCTTTTTAGGTTTAGGTTTAGGTTTTTATTTAATTTTTTTAAGTTTAGATTTTAAGGTTTTTATTTTAGGTTTATTTTTAGGTTTTATTTTTTTGTTTAGGTTTAAGTTTATTTTTAGTTTATTTTATTTTATTTAGCGATTAGGTTTAGGTTTAGGTTTAGTTTATTTTAGGTTTAGGTTTAGGTTTAATTTATTTTAGTTTAGTTTATTTTAGTTTAGGTTTAAGTTTATTTTATTTTTATTGTAAGTATAGGTTTTTTTTTAGTTTAGGGTTTATATTTTTTATTTATTTTTATGTTTTCTTTTTAGGTTTAGGCTTTTATTTAGTTTTTATTTAATTTCATTTTAGGTTTGTTTTAATTTTATTTTAGGTTTAGTTTTTATTTTTTATTTTATTCTCCTTTTAGGTTTAGGTTTAGGATTTTATTTTATTTTATTTTTTTATTTTATTTAGGTATAGGGTTTTTTATTTATTTTATTTTTTTAGATTTTATTTAGTTAAGGATTTAGGTTTTAGTTTAAGGTTTAGGATTTTTGATTTTTTTTAACAGAGAATAAATTCAGATTCAACATTTCTTCTTTTCGATTTCATCAACCAAGTAACACACCAAGTTTTCTAAGACATAAGCAATAACATAGATAAAAAATGAGCACGTATAGAGCAAATCAAAATTCCTAGATAACTAGAACCGTCTCTATTATAAAGATAGTTCCATAAGCAACAGATCGGATTAACCATTCTTCAGTTTCTCTAGTTTCCATCAAAACCACCCTGGTCTCTCGAGTAGCGGGATCCACCATCATATCCCCAATCTCTCCCTCCGCCACCACCATGGTTGTAACCTCCGTCGCTCCTCCTGCCTCCATAACCACCATTGCTTTAACCATCACCTCCATATCCACCAGCACCTCCAGATCCCCCATCACCACTTTGATAATCACCGCCTCTGCCTTCGTCTCCACCACCAAATCTAGATTGAGCCTGGTTGATGGTGATGTTCCTGTCATCAAGTTCTACCCATTTTTAAGGTTTAGGTTTTTTTTAGAGAAATTAGGGAAATTTTATTGCCACAAAGAAAAAGTACAAAGTCCTTAGAGGGGGTAAATCTCTAAACTAATGGTCAAAGAGCCTTAATAAGTCATAAAGAGATAAACTCCCTAACTATTACAATATTATAAGGAATAAAAACAAAAGCAAAAGAAAAACCAAATCAACAAAAACAATAGATCCATGTGCGCAACATTAATATCCACTAGGTACTTTTGATACCAACAAGATCCACCTGCAAGATTCTCCCAACCGAAAAAAGAAATCTGCAACATACTAATGAAAGGATGAGTACAATTAAGCAAGCATAAAAAGTATGAGCAAAGAAAAGAAGCAGAGTAAAAAAAAGGCTCTGGCTTAGTTACAATCATCTAAAGGAACAACACTATATGTAAGCATCCAAACTTTCAAAGAAGGGTTACAATTACATATAGTGCTACCAGCCAAAATAAGATAGAAAGGGAAACATCAAGGCCATCATTGTCAGCATACCTCTTGTAGCCCATCATCCTAAGCCCATCATCTTGCAAGATTGCAAACTCCTCCAAGCAGCAAACATAATAACCAACCACAAAGCCACCAAAATAGATAATCCCAATAAGGCAGAAAATCAACCAACCATCAGGGACAACAGCAGTATAGTATGAACTCCACCAAAGAGGATTACCAACATTAAAGGGAGCAAGCATCATGACCTTAACAACACAAACCAGAAAAACTAAGAACAAAAACAAAAAAACACAAGAGCTCATGTCCTCCGTAAGCAAACAGGAAAGGCAGCAAGGTTGTCTCCCAAACCAGAAAAGGGAAGCGAGTGACCATGAGGAGAACTATAGTAGGAGTAGGCCAACCGACATATCAGAAAGCGAGAAAAGAAAAGCCAAAATAAGCCAACCACTAATAACAACCTCTTAGCCAACCACCATAGTAGAAGAAAATCCAAATTAATAAAAAGACCAACAACATCCATCATGCCAAAACCAACCAAGACAACCAAGAGAAGGGTAGAAGCAAATAGCAGCATCCACCAAACCCAACCAAAGCAGTAGAAATTCTGATCCAGGTGAGGTGAATAACTAGCAAAAAACAAAATGAAGAAAATACCAGTAAGATAGACTAAAAGACATTCATCAGGAGCAAAAATAATACAATAGGAACACCACCAAATCCAACATCAAAAAGGAGGAGAAATGTCAATGAGTGCAAGCATCATAACCACATCCAAGTTAGGCACCAATACACCAAACCAAGTCACAATATCTCCAAGCAAAACAATAGGCAATAAATAGCCATCAACCAACCAACCCAAAAAAAACAACAAAAATAAAAGCAGCTACAGCTAAGAGTGGAAGACTATTAAAGGAAGAGGCTGAAACCACAACCAAATGAAATAAACCCATACCACCAAAACACCACCAAAACCCAATCAAAAAAGAAGAAGAAATAATAGTCAACAAATAACTACCACCATGCCAAATCGAATCCAAAATTAGACCACCAACAACCCCCATGATCTACCACCAATAGAAGTGAGTAAACCAAGCCTAGCCAACCAACCAACTCAATTGACCAACCTAGCCCACTTGACCAACCAATGAGGCCTGACCAACCACCACAATAGTAGAAAATCCAACTCAGTTAAGGAAGCAACCAGCTTAGAGATATGGAAAACTTCATAGAAAAAAAAATAGACAATGCCACCAACAAAATGAAGGTCACCAAAAATAACCAAGCAATAATAATCACCCAGCCAGGCAACCAATAGCCACCAGGTTGAAAAACCTAAAATAACCTAGGCAGAAAAACAAGAACCACTAGGCCACCCCGAAAGCAAGAGCTCAAAAAAAAACCAGCACAGACCCAAGAGTGAAAATAAGCAAATGGCCACAACCCAAAGAGGGTTTCAAAGGGAACCAAAAGCAATGGCTCATCAAAAACCAAATTAAAAACCAAGCCAAGAAAATTATAATATGAGATCAGGTATTCTAGTGTTATCTAGATTGACCAAACCCCTTAAAAGTTTAGGCAAATTTTGATTGTCAAATAATGTTAAATCAATTAAGTTGGAACCTAAAGAAGCCAAGAAATCAGCACAAGCATTACCTTCATGAAGGATATGGGAAATTTTATAACAAACTTGAGAAAGAAGATTTTAGTATGATTGAGAAGATAAAATAAATCAACATTTATTATTCTATTAGAGTTTAACATATTAAGAAGCAAGAGCACATCAACTTCAATCCAGATGATGAGGAAACATTTATTCAAACAAATTTCAATAGATTTATTAACAGCCATAAGCTCAACCTAGATATCAGAATAGGCTTTTAGAGGATAGAAAAAAGCACAAATGATAGTACCTTTAGAATCTCTAAGAATACCATCACAATCATATTTATTCCAAGCAACAAAACCATCAATATTAACTTTAATCAAATTTTCTTTGGGTTTGATCCAATGGATAATCTAGCTCTTTCAACATCAAGAATTACCATAGAGAATTTACCTAAAACAAATTTATAATCTAAAATGAATTACTAATAAGATTGGCATTAAATAGATTTTTTTTTTCTTTGGTTCTAGCAGGATCCTTTTATACTCAGGAATACCACGATATTTAGCATCAATTTTGTCCATCCAAATGAACTAGATAAGGGTAATAGCAACTAGAACTTTGATATGACCTTTGATAATTTTTTAGAAATAGACTTCAAGAAGTTGATATATGGAAAGATAGCAATGAAAGTAGTTGGTATTAAATAAATCATCATACCATAACCATAATTTGGAAGCAATAGCAACATTGATAAAAATAAGAAAAACATTGTTGACCTCATTTTTAGAATGAGCTCTCAACCCCTCCATCTTTGGCTTAGGACTTCTCTTAGACTTTAAGAGTTCCTTAGTCTTAAGACACATCTAGTGATTAGGTGGACACTCAACCTAGCCCTAGAATACTTAGAAGAGTTAGCCATAGGAATAGGTCATGCCTCATGATTTCCTTTTCCCCTTGGTGGAGCATCGTAGTCCTGTGGTTTTCTTGGCTCCTCTTCCATCTCGACCTTGTTTTGGCTTTCGCTAGTGCTTAACATGAGTTTTTGTGGATCATGGCTACTATCTCTATTTCCCCTTGGGAAAACTTCTACTCTTCATCAAAGTTCTTGACCCTGGGTTTGGTTCCAACTCCTCATTGCCTTCTAAATCCTTTAAAGATGCTCTTGTGAGTAAGGCCAACTAAACAGGTGAGTCACTTGATCTTATGTCTACTTCCTTCTAGGGTGTACCCATGATTATGTGTGCTAATTCAGTGGTGGAAAGACTTGAAAAATCCTTTGAATTTACTTTGGTTGGCAAATTTGCATTGTGCCACGCCACTATAGAGATAATTAGATCCTTTTTTCATAATTTGAAGCTCTCTGGTATTTTTTTTGTTAGATTGATAGACTCTCACCATGTTTTGATTTAGCTCTCAAATGATTTATATTATTCTCAGGTTTTCTATAGACGATCATATTTTTTTTTCAACTGTCAGATGCATTTGTTAAAATGGATGCCTTTTTTGATATTAAGGAGGAGTCTCCTATTGTTCCTGTCTAGATTTCTCTTCCCAATTTACATGTTCATTTCTTTAATCCTAAATTCCTCTTTATCATGGGTGGTTTGTTTGGTCGACCACTCCACGTGGACCAGGCGACTGCTTCTAACTCTAGGCCATCTGTTGCTCGGATACTAGTTGAGTTGGATATAATTAAAAAGTATCCAAAGGAAATTTGGCTAGGATTAGAGAAATATGGATATCTATAAAAGGTGGATTTCAAGAATTTATATGTTTTTTTTCTCATTACAAAATTCATGGTCATGAGATTTCAGATTGCTTTGTGGTTCATCCAAACCTTAAGAAAAGTTTTGCTCCTAAGTTAGATCCCTCTCTTAAGGATCCCTTGGTTAAGCTACAAAATGCTATTTTATCTGATACCTCCTTACCTGAATATGAGGGCCATTGGGCTTCCTATTCCTCAATCTAATATAACTGCAGCTCTGCTTATTCAGCCACAGGATGCCACACTAGCTAACAAGGAGGTTGTTCCTTCGAATGAGATTTCCCATTTGAACCACAATAATAAAGGTAATAATGTATCTAAGAATAGTTTTGCAAAACTTATGGATCTTTGACCTCTATCAAATTACTACTCTCTTAGCCTTTTTTAGTTAAAGAAAATGTAATTCCTCATGAAGGAATTATTGTGCATAATTTGGAGAAAGCATCCACTCCTATTTTTGGTACATGTGCTTTAGTCGATTCTAATCCTTCTTTTTCTTCATCATCTAACTTGGAACTAATTCCTAATCAAATTTTACAACATAATAATGAATTGGAAGAAGTTGAACTACCCTGTAATGCTATTTTCAATGTACCTCCTTTTTCCAAGAAATTCTCTGATTAATCTCTATCAGATGGTGATGCTATGGATATGGCCAATAAATTTCATATAATTTTTAGAAAGAAGAATAAAAATTCTAAAACTAGACTTTTTAACTTTGCCAGAGTTACTAAATTTGGCTCCTCTGCCCAAAAATAATTGGTCTCTTTTCTTATTTAGAATGTGAGAGGGATTGGTACCCTCTCTATTAGAAATAGAATCAGTAATTTAGTTCGCTCTCATAACATTTCATTTGGCTATTTTGGAACCCTTTATTCTTCCCTCTAACATTGCCTCTATTGCTAGAATGATTGGCTTTGGTAATTTATTTACTAATTCGAGCAATAAAATTTGGATTTTTTTGAAGAGTCCATTTGTTTTACAAATTATGCAGGATTTACCCTAGGTTGTAAATGTTACGATCACTTACAAAAATTGGTGTTGCTTTGGGTCTTTTGTTTATGCGACTTATAATAGAATGGTAGAAGGCTTCTATGAGAAGATCTTATTAGTTTCTCTTCCTCAGTGAATGCTCCTTGGTTTGTGGGTAGGGGCTTTAACATTATATCTTCCTCCTCTGAATGAGTTGGTGGTAATGCTCCAAACTTGTTTTCCATGGAGGAATTCAATAACATGATCCTTGATTGTCAACTTATTGATTAGATTTACTGGGTCTCACTTGGAATAGTCATAGACTTTGGCAAAGATTAGATAGGATCCTTTTTAATAATATGTTGATCAACATTTTCCCTATTACTTTTGTTGAGCATCTCAGTAGAACCATATCAAACCATTCTCCCTTGCTGATCACTGTAAATGTTAATGCTAGTAAACCCTCCCCTCACATCCCATTCTGATCTCAAAATATGTGGCTTATGGATGATAGATTTATGGATGTGGTTGCTAGTAATTGGAGTGAACTTCTCCATCCTGAGGATTCCATTTTTGGGATGATGAGATTTTGGTTTAAATTAAAAAGGCTTAAATAATGCCTTAATTTGTGGAACAAACACTATTTCAAAAACCTTTTATTAATATCAAAGAATTAGAACATGAGGTTATAGGTTTATAATACTCTATTATTAATGATCCATCTAAAAACTCCTTATTAACTCAAGATAAAAATAAGTTAACATGTTTCCAAGACATGGAGGAGACCTATTGGCGGAAAAAAGCATCTCTAAAATGAATATCTGATGGTGATCGAAATACCAAATATTTCATTCCATGGTTAAAATGAAAATGGTGTTAAATCACATTAAAAATATTAAAACTAATGATAATATCTGGTGTAATGATAACAAGGAGCTTACTGATTCTAGCATTTCTTTTTTACTGAGATACTTAATAAAAATGTGACTTATGATGCAATTTCCTTGCCTGAAGTTATTCCTAATCTCATTTCTGATGAAGATAAGAATATGCTAATTGCATTACCCTCAAAATCAATTACGCATTATGAAAATATGATAGATTTTGGTCACGATGGATTTGCCACCTTATTTTTCAAAAATACTCATTAATGAAGATTTGGTTAATGTTGTTATTGATTTTTTTAAGGGAAGTATCCTCCCTGCTAGCACTTCCATTATTTTAATCCCTAAAATTAAAATCTTGAACATTGGAGTCATTTTAGGCTAATTAGCCTCTCTTTTTTTTAAACTCATCTCTAAGATTCTAGCTAAAAGATTAAGTATTACCTAAAATTATCTCCCCCAACCAAACATGCTTTGTTAAAGGGTGTTCTATTCCTGATAATGTACTTTTAGCTAAAGAGATGATCCATGATTTAAATGCCAAAGTTCGTATTAGTAACCTGCTCTTTGAGATGGACATTTCCAAAGCTTATGATAACATTGGTTGGGCTTTCCTATATAAAATTTTTGCTTTATATGGATTTTCAAGTCAATTTATTACTTTAATTAAGAATGGTATTGAGAATTCTTGGTTTTTTTTACTTATTAATGGTGAAGTTCATAGATTTTTCTATTACTCTCATGGGCTAAGGCAAGTGGATCCTCTTTCTCCTGCTCTTTTCATTATTGTTGTGGAATTCTTTCTAGAAGTATTGAGGAAATATTTTCTAAAATGTCTAACATGTATTACAAAACTAGGGGTGGCTTTCCCATTTCCCACCTTAGCTTTGGTGATGATTTCATTATATTTTGTAATGGTTCTATTCTCAATGTTAAAATGTTAAGTAAGTTTCTTACTATGTTTGGTAGGGAAAGTGGTTTGAAGATTAATCTTGATAAAAGTTATTTTTATCTCTAGCTCTTTTATTTTTTTATCTAGGATTAATGCTATTATAAATATTACAGACTTTGCACATCAAACCCTACCTATCAAGTATCGGGCACTCTTTTATATCGAGAAATGAAAAGATCTTCCTTATTTGATGAAGTTATTCAAAAATAAACAAGAAAATTTCCTCTTGGGAGTTCCACTTACTTTCTTTTGGTGCTAGACTTATCCTGATCAAAAGTACCCTTTGCTCTTTACCTTCGTATCTTTTGTCCACTATTGTGCCTACCTACTATATTATTAAAAGGATAAATAGACTTATCAACAAATTTTTTTGGGGTTCTACCTCTTCTTCCAGGAAAGTTTATTGGGCTAGTTGGCATAGCTATTGTCGGCCTTTTAATGAAGGTGGTTTGGGTTGTAAAATATTAGAAGACTCCATTTAATATTTTTCACACAAAATGCGGTGGAATTTAAGAAACAACCATAGTTACTGGTCTCAATTTATTGTTGCTAAATAGTATAAGGGGAAACACCCCCTCATTTGTACTTTCAAACATGGGGACTAGCCGGTGTGGAAAAGACTTTGCAACATCAAGTGGAATGCTGAGAATCTTATCTCTTGGGGTGTGAATTAAGGATCCACTTTCTTTCGGCAAGACAATTGACTGGGACAAGGTTCTATTGATTCTTTGCTTAATACTCATTCCACTATGAGGCTTAAGGTAAGTCATTTTATTACTCAAAATAATTAGGATGTGGACTAATTAATCTCCATTGTCCCTAAGGTGATAGTTGACAAAATCCTTACAATTTGTCCATTACCTAATAAATCTGACCAAATCCTCCTCAATAATTCCTCCTCTGGAGAATTTGTTTATAAAGATGTTTGGCACTCTTTCAGACTTAAAACTCAAGAGTCCTTAGTTTCCACTAAAATTTAGAATATCTCTATCCCTACCACCTTTTCTATTTTAACTTGGCGCATTCTAAAGCACTACATTCTTGTTGATGCCACCCTTTTAAAAAAAAGGTTTCCACCTCCCATCTAGATGCCAATGTTGCTTTCACATTGAAATTGTGGATCATGTGTTTGTGAATGGCCCTATTGCTATTAAGGTTTGGAGCTGGTATGATAGTGTGTTTAATAGTTTTCATTTCGATGGTTCATTTTCTATTATGCAACTTCTTGAAAGTTTTTTCTCTTATACTTCTAATAGTCATGTCAAAGTTGTTCTAGCCACTACTCTTCTGTGGTATATTTGGTTGAAAATAAATGATGATAAGCATCATGATATACCTATGAACTATCATCGTATTATTGCTAGAGCCAAATGTAAAATTATGTCTCTTTATAAGGCTGACCTTCTTACTTCCCTTTGTTTCAAAGGATACAAATATATGGCTATGAACTTTGGGATTAATCCTCCTTCTCGTGGAATTGTTCCTAACCATAAAATTATATACTGGATGAAGCTGAATTATCATGTCATTAAGGTTAACATTAATGGCTTAGTTTCTAATGCTTTTATGGTTGTGGGGGGGATTTTGAGAGATTATAGTGGTCAGGTTATCTTTGCTTTTACTGCTCCTCTAGAACCTTATTCTGTATTATTTTTTGAGCTTAAAGGTCTGCACTATGGGATTTCTATTTGCTTACAGAAAGGATTTCAAAAGATTTGGTTTGAAGTTAATTCTTTCCTTCTTCTTGAATTATTAAATTCAGGAGCTCATGGAAATGCTGAAGTGTATTATTTACTTAAACCAGACAAGGAGGCTTCTTGCCAACCTAGATTATCAAATTTCTCATATTTATTAGGAAGGTAATTCTTCTGCTGATTTTCTTGCTAATTGGGGAGCCAAGTCCTCCTCCTTGAATCTGTTCTATAATGATGATATTCCTTCACTTTTGAGGGGTTTGTGAATCTTGATAAAACTGGATTTCCTTTTGTTAGAAATTTTTATGTTTTTATGACTCTTTTTCCTGTTGAGATATGGTGTTTTCCTAATTTTTGGGATCTATTAGTTATCATTTTCATCCTCTATTGGTTTGGGCTAGTCTTCACGTCTATGATCTTTTCTATTGTTATCCCTTCTATTTTCTATTTTGCATTCTCTTTTATGCTAGTAGAGGTGGTTGTTGTAGATGGCGGATGTTGGGACCTGCTTGTCCAATCCTGGGTGAGTCATTTTTCGGCTGGATCTTTCTGCAATATTTTTTTTTGATGCTTCCCATTTTTAGGTTGGTCATTATGTGGGTTTTCCTATTTCTCTAGGATAGCTGGGTTATGCTACTCTTTTTCTTAACCATAGAAGAGCTCTCCTCTCTCAAGTCTGCTTTAAAATCACTCACATCTAGCATGAAGGAAATTCTTGTGCTAATTATCTTGCCACTCTTCGAGCTAGACTAGATGAGCTCACCCTTTATGATCATTTTAGTATTCCTAAACAATTATGGAGATTGATTAATCTAGATAACTCCAAATTACCTTATCTAAGAAAATTATATGTATATGCTGGTGTTTACTGTTTGATGTATTTTCTTCTTTATGTTTCTTTTGATATGTTCTATTTTCTTCTCATTTTTCTACTATATTTCTTGGTTATCCTATTTTTATGGTATTTGTAGGTTACCATGCCTTTTTTTCCCTTCTTTTTGTTGGGTTCTATTTTCACTGCTGATAGCCCTATCTCTTAGACCGGTTACCTGTCTTATTAGATCTGCTAGGTTTTGTTCCTACTCAACCCACAAGATTTTTTAAGTTCTTTGTTGAATATGACTACTATTTATTTTTCTCCTTTTATTGATGCGATTATTGCGGTTGTCTTGCAAGGTAGGCATCTCTTTTGCTATTTCTTTCTTTCAAGTTATGTTGTTGTTATTTGCTTAGCTGCTGACAGTTTACCCTTTACTTGAAGGCTCTCTTCGGCTATTTTTTCATGGATTCTTTTTATGGTTATTTTCTGGTATGGAGTTGTTTACTATCACCTCGGTTGGCTCCATTTTTTGTTTTGAGGTATTGCTTATCGGCTGAATAGATTAATGGGTTATTTTGTTATGCAGGCTGATTCTTTCTATTATTTTTTGTATGGCTATTTGTTATATTGTTTGCTGCTTGGTTAGCTTCAGTCCCTGTGACTGGGCTATATGTTTTTCACTACGGGTTCAGGTATTTTTTGGATCAAATGGTGTATAATTACTACAGTGATCTAACTTTTAATAGGTGGCTATTTCTCCTGACTTTCATTTCTGTTAGGCTCTCATCTTTGGTTTGGGTTTACTACCTTATTGATCTCTCTATTGATCTCCCTATGTGCCTGTATTTTTTTAGCTATTTCTTATCAAGCTATGTTGAAGGGCATATTTGGTCGGATGCTCTACATCAAGCTTATGCATGGAATGTAGGTGCTACAGATTATTTGCCCCCCCCAACCCCATTTGCTACTTGGTTAGCTTCAGTCCCTGTGACTGGGCTATATGTTTTTCACCGTGGGTTGAGGTCTTTTTTGGATCAAATGGTGTATAATTACTACAATGATCTAACTTTTAATAGGTGGATATTTCTCCTAACTTTCATTCCTGTTAAGCTCTCATCTTTGGTTTGGGTTTACTTCTGTCGATCTCTCTGTTGATCTCCCTATGTGCCTGTATTTGTTTGACTGTTTCTTAACAAGCTATGTTGAGGGGTGTATTTGGTTGGCTACTCCACATCAAGCTTAAAATGGAATGTAGGTGCTACATATTATTTGATTTACAATTGCTCCCCCCCCCCCACCCCTAGTTTGAGGCTATGATGGCTAGGATGATTTCACTCATTAACTAGTCGGTAGCAGCAATTATGATGCAACCCTTCTTTGGAGGCTTGGATGTTCATATTTATGGTTGCCCCTTTCATGGGTGACTGAGCCTGACCCTTTTCTTCACTGTATTATCTAAATATCTTTTCCTTTTCCTAGCCTTCTCAGTTTTATTTACTTACACCTCTTTAGCTGTACTAACTCCCTTTCAGATGTTTGCAGGTTTTCTATTTTTTTTGCAAGTTCCTTATCTGGATGTGGCATATGCTGCTCATATTTTTACCAACTTTTGCTGAGGACTGACCTATGGCTCTCATTCTTGTGCTTTTTTGTCCCTTTAGCTATTTTTCCTTTTTGTCTTTTCCTTCTCTTATTTTGGTTGTATTTAAATAAGGAATTTACTCTCTAGGCTGATTGTAGCTCTTTGAGCAATAGTTTCTGAGTTTGTCCCCTTTTAAGGATCTTGTAACCCCTTTTTTGTGGCAATAAAATTCCATGGGTTCCACACACACACACACACAAAAAGAATAGGACATGCCTTAGGGGTGTTAGGAAAACTTCCTACCCTTAGCTTAAACCATTCCTCACTTTCCTTCCTCCAAGTCAAACTCCAAATTAATCTTAATTGATTTTCTCCAAATACAAATCAACTCCATTTGATTGAAATCAATGATTGAAATCTATGATTGAAACCCATGATCAAAATCCATCAAAAATTCCTAAGTCCAAATTTTTCTTAAGTCCCTAAGCCTCCTTTAAGGACTTAACCAAAATTATGATCTAAACCTATTCAAATCTTTGAGATTTTCTCATGATCCATTTAAATTCTCATTTATATTCACATATATAAATGAAATATAAATTCAAACCAATCAAATCAAATTCAAAATTCAAAATCAATTCATGAAATTTTCCTTAAATCCTTTAAATTCCCTTTAATGGATTTAACATAAACCTTGATCAAATCAATTCAAATCCTTGGGATTTTCTCAAAAATCTTTATACTCTCATTTATATTCACATATATAAATGAAATATAAATATAAATCAATCAAATCAAGTTCTCAAATTAAATTTCCAATTTAAAAATTTCCTAAGTCATTAATTCTTCATTAAAGGACTTCTGCAAAACCTTGATAAAATCTATTTAAATCCTTTGGATTTTCTCAAAACTCATTTATATTCTCATTTATATTCTCATATATAAATTAAATATAAATATAAATCAATCAAATCCAACTCAAAAATTAAATTCCAATTTAAAACTCCCTTAAATCCTTTAAATTCCCTTTAATGGATTTAACCTAAATCTTGATCAAATCAATTCAAAGTCATGGGATTTTCTCATAATTCTTTTATATTCTCATTTATATTAACATATATAAATGAAATATAAATATAAATCAATCAAACCAAATTTAAAAAATTCAAACCCCATACTCAAAATTTTCCTGAGTCCGTTAAATCCCTATCAATGGATTTAGCCCAAATCATGATTAAACCACTTCAAATCCTTGAAATTTTCTCTTGATCCATTTATATTCTCATTTATATTCACATATATAATTGAAATTTAAATTCAAAGAATCAAAACCAATTCCAAAAGTCAAACTCAAATCAACTCAAAATCCAATCTAAGCCTTTTAAATTAAAATCTTGAACTTAGCCAAAATAATTTCAAATCAAGACAAACTCTTGATTTTATCTCATAGTTCAATCAACCCTACAATAACGAGCTCATATATAAATCTAAACTTTAATCACTCAATCAAAACACAAGTCCAAAATCAAACCCAAAAACCTTTCATATTCTTCCTTTGAATATGAAATTTTCAAATGGATCAAAACCTATTTCACTTCAAACCACTTGTAAATGCATTAATATTTCAATCATAAGTCTATATACAAGATCAATGAATTTAAATCAAGCTTTGACCAAGCCATTTGACCAACTTAGGCTCACTTGACCCAAAGTGACCTAAAGTACCCTTATGAGCCAAATTGGATTGAACCAAACTCATATTTGCCTCTCATCATGATCAACAATCATCATGGGATGATCAATCAATCAAATTGGGTCAAACTAAGTCAAACCTTAGGGTTGACCAAGTCAACACTTAGCCCAAAATAAAACCTTACATAGCAAAATTCCACCATAGGCCAAATTGACAAACCATTGATATAAGTTCACTCATGACTTATGTTTGAACTTGACCAAGCCAACATTTGAGCCTAACCTAAATTGGCCACTTGACTAGTTTGACCCATTTTGACCTAAAGGGTCAAAATGTGTCAAAACTTGATCTTAACCAAATTGATTGGAACCAATGGGTCAAGTCCATTCCAAATCACTTATGAAACTTGACCAAAGCATCAATTGGCCAACTATACCTAACCTAGCCTAATTGACCTTAGACCCAACATGACCTAAAGGGGTCATGTTCAGCCAAAATTGAACTTAACCCAAATTGATTGGAAACAAAGATATAAATGCACTCCATATGACTAACCAATTGCAAACCTACCCTTGAACTACCTCAAATAGGTCAAATGGGTCAAATAGGTCAACTTGTCCCATTTTACTTAAATGTAGTCATATGAGCCATATTCAAAACCATACCAAATTGAACCAAACCAAAGCAATTAAAACATTTCAAATGGTCATATGAACTTGACCCAACCCTTGGTTTGACCCAATTTGACCTATTGGTCAACTTGACCGAAGTTGACCCATTTTCACTTAAATGGGTCAACATGAGCCAAACCCTATCAAATGAATTCCAAATCTCTTAAAACTTGGCCAAACCTAGTTTCTCTACATATCCAAAGTAGGAAAATAGTAAAATGACCATCTTACCCCTAGGCCATAGAACAAATTTTGGCTTAACCCATGGGTAATTTGGTCATACCCTCTTCACATTCACTTGAGGCTTTCCTAAAAGCTCAAGGGGACTTAGTGATGAGTGGTGCACCCAACCCAATGGGTTTGGATCATCCCATTTGGTCCCTAGACCAAATCCAACCCTATGGTAAAAAATTGAAATTTCAAACTCCATCTCAAGCTCAAATTCAAGCACATGAGAGGTTGGAAATCCATTCCTTGGCTCAAACCGACCATGTGCACACTCATAACTAATCAAACAACCCTCAGCCTATGATCAAGTCAGTTAAAATGACATGTTCATTGTCAGCCGTCCAATCCTTCAAGGGGAGATATAATCCCCTAAACAAACTCAAATAGATAATTCCCTAATTTGATTGAGTGCTAGTGAGACCTAGGAGGCATCAGAGAGTGATAGCAAGCATCTTAGAGCTCATTCCATTCTCCCATTTCTCAATTTTCAAATAGTGGAAATAGAGGAAGCCAATTGAATTGCCAACTTCTTCCACACTTCATTTCCTTTTGATTGCTCTTGCACACTTCATCTACGAGCTAAGTTGAGTGCACCTAAGCTTCTATTGGAGTTCCCACAGCAAGGAAGAGTCCAATTTGATCAAAGGCGCAAGCTACCCAAGGAGGAGTTGGTCCATACATTGATCCACTCAACCTCAAGTGCTCATACTATCAGCAAGGCTTCGTCTAAATGATACAAAGCTTCTCCAACGGAATTGAGCACTAGTGATCACCTCTGGAGAGGTATGGAATTTTCTAACCATTAAACTCAATGTGGTGTGGAGCTTTGTGAAAGAAATTTTCACCCCATCAAATTTTGACCGTTGGATTTGCCTCTCTCTGTCATTAGATGATGTGGGTTGAATTTGGTTTTATTCCATGCTAGATCGAGCTTGGATCTTCCCCTTGATCATGGACAGTGTTATTGATCAAGGGGAAGAACTTGGATGATCTTAGCCACCCATCCATGCATTTTAGATGGATGACTGAGATTATTCAGCATGTTTAGAAATCCTTTTATCCGATTTAAAATGTGGGGAGATCCTTGGTTGTCCGATCTTTGATTGGACGATAGAGGATTAAAGCCTGTGCACCACCATCATCATTTGGTATGTGATGTTTAAGTGACCCCCTCATGGTACGACACGTATAAAGTGTGATGACCGCCACTGCCGCACGTTACACCGTGAGCATCGGATTAGTTAAGATTAATAAAATTCTTAATTAATTCCTAATTCACATAAATATCTTCCAAAATTCATAACTCTTGCTAGAAAATTTAAAAAAACATGAAATAAAATTTTGTGGATAGATAATTAAACCTAGAACATTTTAAAATTAATTTTGATGAGTTTTGATTTATTCTTTTCTCTAAATTTGTGTTTTATTAGAAAATTTATTTTATCAATTACTTTTTAATTATGCCTCTAATTAATCTCAAATTTCTTGGGTAAATTTTAGGGAATGATTTCTACCTCCCTTAATTTTCTTCGGATTTATAAGTCTTGATTAGATGAATTTCATATGGTTTCCAAAAATACCCTTCTTATGTAATTAAGCATAATTAGGGTATGATTACTAATTTTAACCTTTGATTAGGGTTGATTAAGGTCAGATCCAGTAAATAGGAGGTTTATGGAATAATTTTGGGGCATTTCCCCTAAGCTATTTTTTAAACCCCCTCTTCTCTCCTTAATTTCTTCTTAATTAAGGGCTAATTCATTAATTATCCCCTTAATCAATTTCTAAAAATTCTAAAAAGTTCCAGAACTTAATTAATCTACTTTGTGTAGATGCTTAGGTTTTTAATAGCCTAAGTTCAATTAAGGAAATCAAAACCCAATTCATAAGTATGAAAGGGTGTTTTTGAAATTACTTAAGCTAAACCCCTTAGCTTAATTAAGTTTTAATTGTGAGCCAAATTGCATTAGGCATTTTCATTATTAGGTGCATTGCCAATTTAAATTCCTTGTGGGTTTTATATCATCTCATTGGCTCATAATTATATAATTAGTTCTTCTAAGGTGGTGTAGGTAAGGGTTAATTAAGTTACTTAATTCATACCTTAACCTAATCAACACATAAAATAGATTTAATTGTTTAAAAATAAAATAAAAATATTAAACACATTTGGGAATGGGTTAGGAATAGCAAACACATCTCACCTTTTTAAAATTAAATCAAATTTCAAAGTAAACAAAAATAACTTTGAAATTCACTTTCATTTATTCTAAATTTTCTTATTCTATAAGAATGTCTTTAGGATTTAAGTGAAGTGAGTTTGTTTACATGCTTTCATTGCTTTGGATCTTTCCCCAACATGTTAAGTTGTATGTCATGTGATTTCATGCATTGATAGTTTTGAAATTCAAATTTTAAAATGAAATGGTTTACTTTATGTCAAGTTTGCATGTGTTTGATAAAGTAGAAATATGAGTGGCTATTATCACTACTAAATCCAAATTATTTTTAAAAATACATAAATCAAATACCAAATTCGAAAGTGTGCTACTTATGCCTTAATTATAAGTTTGCATGTGATAGATTATAAAGGTATGCTTAGTATAGGTTTCCTTTTTTTCTTATGTTCGTATAGTTTTGAATAGGAATTGGTAAGATGTAGGGTTCATTTGAAAAGAACCCAACACTTACATATTTTCATACATTATTTATCCCTATGCTAACACCTAAGAAGGGTTACCTATACTTGCATACATAAATTGCATAAAATAAAAATGAATCCTTTAAACAAATTTTTTCATTCTCCTCTTTCATTTCATTTCTTTTATACGTATGTTTGTATTTAAGGAAAGTAGTTTATTAGTCTGGACAACCTCGAGGTTTCCAGGCTTTAAGTAGTCTTAAGTAGGTCTTGTACCTTACACCTCTGGTTAACCATGGCGCTATACTCACTTATGCCTTTCTTACTTTCATATGTGTGTGTGAAAATTTAGATAAGGAAAATCCTTTCTACTTAAGAAAATCATGCATTTTCAACTTCTAAATTTACTTAAATGGATTGTTTAGCATGCATCATAAGGTATGTCTAATACTCTCATTTGTATGTATAGATATGCTTAGGGTCCATCCATATGCATGTTATATATGTTGGGAAAGAAGTGAAGTAATGTGTGTTATATATGAATTTTGATTCATTTTATTTAATCTTAAAATGCCTTTCTTTTGAATAGGTTTGTTTAGAGTTCATCTAAACTTAGGATTAATCAAAATATAATCAAAACATTCACCTAAATGAAACTAAAATGTCATCCTACTTTAGAAATTAATTTAGGGAAGGAAAGAGAAGTTCTTCTCTTTCCTCTCTTCATAACTTAGCTTAATTGTAGGATCCACTTAAACCAAATCAAAACATAAAATAAAATCAATCCAAAATAATTAAACAACTTAAATGAAACCCTCCTCTAAGTTGAACATGTTCGCACACTTAGAAAATTTGAACCTAAAGCCATAGCTAAGCATACCACACAAGCATTCAAAGCACACACATTTTTCTAAGTCACCACTTCTAACCTTAGGTTAGGTTAGTGCATGGTTTGATGTTTGTTTTATTTTTTGATATATATTTTAGACTGAATGTTAGGGTGTATGCTCATATAATGAATGGTAGGATGTTCTTTGTCTAACTATTCTTTTCTGTAGGGGATTGTGCTTAAGGGACACTATCATAAATAAAAATATAAATGGTTTTTCTTGTAGGTGCTTTATACCCCTGAGCATAATGCATAAGCCAGGTGGACTTAATCACCCATGTGTGGGGTGATAAGTCCAATATACATGCTTGGGATTTGTGTGGTTTGTTTTAGCTAACCTTTATTTTGTAGGTGCTAGTTAGATTTCCACTTTTCATTTTCATGTAAATTTGTGCAATTAGGATTTTGGAATGATTGTTATGGGGATTAGGATATCCATTGGTCATAAGATCCTATCTTATGCACCATGTGAAGCCTTGGAGCATCCACCATCCAACCATCCAAAAGAAGGAACCAAAGAAAGGAAAGAAGAAGAAGAAAGAAAAAATTAGAAAAGAAGAAAGAAGAATAAAGCTTGAAGACCCCCATAACAATGAATTCCTTGCTTAATTGTAATTTAATTCATTTGTAATGTAGGTTGTATAAGGGTAGAGCTCGGCTACCCACATTTGATATTTTCAAGTTTGTTGCCTCACCACAACAACCATTTATTCTTTTTGTGATTAGCTTTATAAATTCTTTGATGATTTGTTTAGCTTTTGCATTAAGTGGCATGATTTTCCTAGTTTCTTTCTTGCTTTATGTATGGCCTCGATGTGGATAAGGCTCTTTAGGGAAAAATAAATTTTTTACCCAACTTAACAACTCAAATTAAAATTAAATAACTCATAACCTCACCTAAAGCATAGGTTTAAAATCAAGATAAATAATTAGCAACTCCTTAGCTGGATGAGCATTTCTTTTATAATATCATACACAATAGCATCTTATTTACCTCTTGATTAGAAGGCTTCCACCTTTGTGAGAGAAACTTGGCTTGACCTTTGAGAGCCATGATGGAAACACACCTCCTCCCTTCTCGCTAATTTTGGCTAATAATTTGATTTCTCATGCATTAGTCATATGAATCATATTAGCCTGAGTCAAAATAATTGTCCAAAATGAAAATAAAGTGAAATTTGAATTGCATCAGATTTAGGTCATTTGAAACATGTCCCCTTTACATGATCTAGTCTCTTTAGGGAGTGAGTTTAAGTACTTAGTCTCTTTCTAATAAATAATAGCCTAGCTATCTTGCATAAGCATAAAAACTTGCCTACATGTATTTAAAATCATAGGAGGAGTTAGTTTTTGCCCACCCAGTGTTGTAAAAGTCCGTGGTTTGTCCTCTTGAGGCAAACCAAATACTCATTTTCACTTTAGATTTAGGTTTCCGCCCAAAGCTCTCTAGATTTAGGTTATGCGATTGCTTCTCCCCTTGTGGGCCATAAGCATAATTCCTCACCTCTTAGGCATTTCCTTAATCTTATGTTAAGGAATCATAAGTCTTAAATTTCTAATGAAAAATGCAACTCAAATAAACTAAATCAATTTCTAAAATGTAAAGCCCAACTATAGGATAGTTTGAGATGCTCGCTAGGTTTTCTAGCATCATGGACATCTCCTACTGATCCTCCATTTTGGCTTCGATTATAACTCCCTCTTTTGATCAATTCCATTTGATCCCTCAAAAATAAACCAATCGATTGATAGTCCTTCCTATTGAAATCATCAAAGACAAGGATCATTTACCTTAATCAAGATTTTGCTTAAGGGATCTCATCCCTTAGGATGTAATTAATTACGGGGGCTTGCCCCTGTAGGGAACTTAACGAACCCGATTAAAATAAACCTTGCTTTACTTTTTCATGTAAAGAAAGGGAAGAATCTCTAGTACATATGCAGACCCATCATCCTTAGGAGTCCTTATTGAGGTGATTAGGTCCATTAAAGGGTAGTGACTTCTGTCTTTCAAGATAGTACACTATTTCTTTGATGATGCACTCGATCACTTGAATAAGTACATCTGCGGAACCGTGTGGCATCCTAAAAAGATGAATTTTTATAGGTATTGCCTTTCTTTCTCTCCACAGATTTGAAGGCGACTTCTATAAAAATTTATTAACCAACAGATTTTTTTGGCAACTTTGTAGGGGATGGCTCCTCTCTCCATCTTTGGTAAATTATCATTATCATTGAGTATGGATAGTGGATTTGTACTTTGGTATGAATCCAAGACTATCCTTCTTTCCATTAGCACTCAGCTCTTTTTATTCTTGAGTTAGCCAGCATCTTTAGGTTTTAGTATCGCATTCCTTATTGGTCTTAAAACCCCTGTTGGGTCCTCCAATGGGTAAAATCAAAAGATCTAAAAAAAATGTAAAAACATTTTTAAAGACTTCCTCCTTATCATTTTTCATGATAAGGAAAGGTTCATCCTAAAATAATAAATCTTCCATAAAAGAACTTTGCTTTTCAAAAGCAGCTTTTTCAAAATGTACTTAATAAAATATTTTTCACAAAATTTTATCAATCTCATTTAACAATTCACATAATTGTTACATGTCGGGATTCTCAAAAATAAAACTAATAAAATTTTCCCAAAACCACAAATGAACATCTTCTTTCAATTCACTTGGATGAAGATTTCATTTTCAAAATAAAATGAACAATCATATTTTACAAAAATCACAATCATAATCATAAAATTTTTAAAAAGCATATGTGAATTTTTTTTATTCAATACACTCACACTTATTGAATGGAAATTTTATTTATAAACAAAATTAAACTTTTCAAAAGCACACATGAGCATCTTAATTTAATATATTCAAATTTATTAAATGAAGATTTCATTCCCAACTAAAAAATAAAATATCTTATAGGAAATCCCACTTAAACATATCTCACATATGTTTCAAGTTGGAATTCCTCTCTTTTAAAAAGAAAAAGAAAAGCAACAATCACACACAAAAATTTCATATTTCAAAAATAAAATTGATCTCCATTCTACATACTTAAATTTGTTGAATGAAAGTCCTCTTTTCAAAAACATTTAAACTTCAATAATCATATTTCAAAAATCTTTTCAAACATAAACACACATTTGGGGAATTTGACTTAGCATACTCAAATTTGCTAAGTGAAGTTTCCAAATCCAAAAATTCAAAATCAATAATCATATTTCAAAGGTTTTCTAAACACATTTTAGAACTTCATTTAACATACCCAAATTTGTTAAGTGAAGTCACCAAATTCAAAATCCAATAAAAATTTTTCAAATACACATTTGGAACCTCAGTTAGCATAATCAAATTTGTTAAGTGAAGTTTACAAATCTAAAATAAAAAATAAACAATCATATTTTAAAGTTTTCAAACATACATTTGGAACTTCATTTAATATTCCCAAATTTGTTAAGTGAAGTCTCCAAATTCAAAATCCAAAAAAAAAATTTTAAACACATTTGGAACTTCATTTAACATACCCAAATTTGTTATGTGAAGTCAACAAATCCAAAATTCAAAATTTTCAAAGCACATTTGGAACTTAATTTAACATACTCAAATTTGTTAAGTGAAGTCTTCAAATTCAAAATCCAAAAAATCTTCAAAATAGATTTGGAACATTACTTAACATACCCAAATTTGTTAAGTGAAGTTTCCAAATCCAAAACACAAAAATTTTCAAATACATTTGGAAATTCATATAACATACCCAAATTTGTTAAGTGAAGTCTCCAAATTCAAAATCCAAAAAAAATTTCAAACACCTATTCAGAATTTCATTTAGCATACTCAAATTTGATATGTGAAGTTTTCAAATCCAAAATCAAACATTTTTCAAAACATATTTTGGAACTTCAACTAGCATACTCAAATTTACTAAGTGAAGTTTCCAAAGTCAAAACCAAAATTTTCAAACACCTTTTGGAACTTCTTCCCTTAGCATGCCAAATTTACTAAGAAGAAGTTTCCAATTTCAAAATCAAAATGAAATCAAAATTTTAAACACACCCTTTGAAATTTCATTTAGCATACTAAAATTTGCTAAGTGAAATTTCCATTTCACCAAACTAAGTGGGACTTCATCTTTAGCATACCAAATTTGCTAAAGTTAAGTTTCAACTTTCAAAAGACATCAAAAAACAAAATGAAACACTTAGGATTCCCTTAGCATACCAAATTTGCTAAGGATCCTATCCTTATTCAAAATTCAAAACATTTTGAACAAATGAAACACTTAGGATTTTCTTAGCATACTTGAATTTGTTATGAATCCTATTTTCAAAAATTAAACAAGACACACTTAAATTCTTCACTTAGCATACCTAAATTTGCTATGTGAGAATTCTAAAATTTTCCAAAATGAAAACATATTCACAAAAAAGAAACAATCTTTCTCAAACACTTTACTTAGAATACCTAAATTTGCTAAGTTAAAATCCAAAACAATCAAACAAATTAAAATCACTTAACCCTTACTTTAACAAACCCAAATCACAAAATTCAAAATCAACAATGAACCTATGGAAGAATCCCTCATCAAAATTTTCAACATTCATAAATTTGTTGGACTTGGATTCATATTCAAATTCAATCAATCTCTCAAATCCATTTGAACCCCACTTAACACTTCCAAGTTGGATGTGGGTTCAAATTTTCAAATTCAAAAACAGACAAAAATTTGATACAAGTTCATTTCTCACAGATTCTTTACAGCTGCCAAGATGTCCTCCAATTTTGGAAATGGTTGGTTCCTAGAAATTTTTCTTTACTTTCCCTCGTGGTATGGATCTAGCTTTAGATCAGGCTAACTTATCCCGTATAGACCATACCCACCTGATTCACTTTGGCTGGGGATTTGAGGGGGCCAAGAACACTTATGAGGGCATTCCCCTCACTACAGTCAGTAGGATGAAGGAGACCGGGCAAAAGCCGGTCATCAGGATAGACATACCATCTGATTTGGATGTATCCTAAATGAAGAGGAAAGCTATGGTAGTACCATAGACTTTAGCTATTATAATGCCAGCAGTACTGGTAGTGCCAGTTCCAATTACAGTTCATTCTAGAGGTGCTCATGTTTCCCTAGTGCGGGTTAGCACCCTACTATCTGTACCCTCCAAGGGTAAGGCTCCCCTAGTCTCAGGTCTTGCCTCCCCCACATTTGAGTATGGGCCTAGCTCGCACTCCTTCCATCTTACCCGTACCCAACATAGAAACAAGAACTGTATGATCAAACAGTTCCACACTCTGATAGCTAGGTAACTATAGGCAGCACCTTGATCAACCATGGATGAGTCTCCCATCATCACTTAACCACTGGTTACAAAAAACTAATTTCATCCTCTATCTAAATTAGATAGAGAGGATGCCGAATTCATCACCACCTCCGCCTGCACTTAAAATAGGGAGGAGGGCCAACCTCCTCTCTATTCTACGCCAGGTAGGAGGAGCATACAAACGCTCAGATTCTGGGACATAGATTGACCTTTGATTTGTTATCCCTGATAGTGTAGGGAGGCAGATTCATTAGGAGAGGGCCCATGAGGCCCATATATCACACATTACTAGTAAAAATGGATGGAGGTTTAGCCGTCAATCAACCCCTTCTATTTTGGTTGATTTTCTAGCTCGGTGGGCTACCCGCACAGACCATACTCATATTATTCTTCCCACTAAGACCAACCACAATAGGAGGGTAGTTCTTATACTCAGAGAGTCAGTGGTGTCTCCACCCGATCACTCTACCCATCGTCCACCATCACTATTGTAGGTTATAGCATTTATCATTCCATTTAAGGCCATGATGGATGCATCTATAGAAAAGCGCACCCCATTGGTGATCTGGTTATGGACTCATACCCCTCCTATACCACCCATTATTGGAAGGGTCAAGCTCTCCTACTTCACCTTCTACCCCAGTGGTGGTGCGGATGGAGTGGAAACCTCAAAGCATCATGGTCATCACTTCAGATGTGGAGATGGTGATGAAGATATTCTAGATGATAGTCAATAGTGGTAGAGGATCATCCTGATTTTACCCCTATTACCAAGATCAAGAGTATCATTCATCTAGTGAGTGCCGCATTGACTCCCAATGATAGCAGGTCCCTCATGATAGTGATCACATCGATCAGCCTAAACTCTTTGTACCTACTGAGTTAGATCATTCCTTAGATGAGATAGTTGCACACTATTTTATGGAGAAGAAGGAGAACTTATTTTTGATGAAGAGAGAGTCATCTTCAAAGATAACTTGATGGGAGAATTCAAGTATGCATGCACAGGGGGATCTCTTCTTAGGGATCAATAGGCCATGAAAGGTGATGAGGTTAATCAAGAAGATACTACAAAATTAGGCTAACACCTCTGACTTCATTTAAGGTAGATGGATGAGCAGATTGATAAGATGGCATGTCAATTACATGACTTATTAGCAGCAGTGTCAGTGCTTCAGAAATAAGCCCCTCTAGCCCATCCTATTATAGTCGATGTCAGTCAACCTGAGCTAGTGCATGTCTTAGACCCAGTTAAGACTCTACCTCCCGTTGAGCAAGGTATCACTAGCATGTATAAGAAAGTAGTGGAAAGTACCTCCATGTAAGAAAAAGATCTAAAATTCATGGTTGAGCAGTAGGTGAAGGAAGCTTTGGCTGATGCCCGAAGAGGATCATTGGTTCCAAAGGGTAGACTCTACCTAGAGGAATTCAATGCTATCCAATATCCTAAGGTTTTCATGCCTCCTTCCTTCAAAAGCTTTGATGGCAGTGGGAACCCGAGGCAGCATATAGCTCACTTCAAGGCTAGTTATTGCAACACAACTGGTAACGATGATTTACTCTTTGTTAGTAGCCTAGCGGGTATTGCTTTTTATTAGTATGCTGAACTACCCAATGATTCAATAAAGACATTTATTAAGTTAGAGAAACTCTTCATCAAGAGATTTGTTGGAGCTCAGCAAAGGGTTACTGAAGGTGATCTTGTTGTAGCACAACAGCACCCGGGCGAGTCACTTGTTGATTATATTCTCCGATGGCATAACTTGAGTATGAAGTGTGAACAACAGATGTCTGAATAGCATTCCATTGAGATTCTCTTGAAGAATATCCATGGCCTGATCGCTTTCATGCTTAAGGGATTCACTATTGAGATATTTGAGAAGCTAATCAACAAGGCAGCTAGTCTATAAAGAGAGGCCAAATTGTTGCCTTTTCAAGATCAGTTGCCCATGCAAAAGCTATAAAAGGTTTATGAAAAGAAGCCAGGAGCAGTAGCAGTGGTTGATAAGGGAAAGTGGCCAGGTAGAGATCACCCAACAACCTCAAGAGCCTCCCATTTACCTCCACCATAGCCTCCATGGCGACAAACCACCGCTGAGCACCACATAGCATGCATACCTGTCACCAAGTAGCTATGGTCCACCTACTCTTTAGATAAGTTAAACAAACCTTATTCTTTAAGAGGTAATCAGAAAATCTTTAAGAATCTTAAAGAAACTGATTTTAGCACCAGCCTAGAGACTGGAGAGAGGCAAAAGTCATGATCCAAACTTTGCCCTTAATATCCGTATGAATTATTTGGAGGATTGTTACATTCAAGGACCCGCTTGAACACAATCCCAAAGGAATACCTTGTGGAACAACCTTCCAGTTCCATTAGGGTAATCCTTGGGGATACAAGAAATCCTTCTAAAACCAAAGAAGGTTGGGACATTTTTTTGTGTAAAACCTCTAAGAAAATAATTCAGAAGATCAAGAAACTTTCCTTGTAGGTGCTTCAGTCAGTTCAAACCTCCAACACCAAGGAAGGTTTGCAAGTTTCCAGTGCCAACTCTAGGAAAGTGGAGCTCAGCAGCAACAACATGTGTCAGCCCGAGATAGCCCCTTAGCATAGCCACCGACCATGTCCAGTCTCCAACCTTTAGTTGTAGCTTCCACACTGGTGAATTCTTCCATTTCAACTAGCTCTACTATTTCTTCTACTGGTAGAACTCTTGTATCAGCAGATAAAGGCATCAAATCCCTTACTTGACTCACTTTACTTGATTTCTACTTTGTACCTCAAAATAATTCCAAGAAATTGAATAATAAAGCTAGTTTGAATTACATCTGTGTCTCTTCTGATGAGTTGTCTTCTTCTATTCCTAACTATAACTCTTCAAGTCTAATTAACTATAATAATTATGATCTTTCTCTCTCTGATTAAGAGTTGGACCTTCCAACTCTGAATACTATAGGTTCACCTCTTGAGAAAGATTTTCAATCATCCAATTTTGAGAGTCCCATAGAAGAAGCTGTAGGTGAGCTTGAAGTATAAGTGGAACCTTCCACCACCTTGCCTCAAGAAATCACCGAAGTCAACCTCCATAGTGGCAAGGTTCTACCTCCTATGGCAGCACCTCAAGATAGAGGGAAACAAGTCATTGGTACTGATGATCAAGAAGCCCTTCCACTAGATGCTCCACCCTTGGATATGCTTGTGGAAGATTAGCCAAAGGTGGATTATAATGTCCTTTCTCATCTAAGAAAGTTATCATCTAAGCTAAGCATATATGATGCCCTTGTCTTATCCAAAGTGATGAGGGAATCACTAATCAAGGCCCTCTTGATCCTAAAATATGATTAGCTCAGCTTCTTGCTATAGGTGAGGAAGCACACTATGCAAAAGAAGCTCAAGAGATCACCTTCATAGATGAAGACCTCCTTCTAGGGGACTTGGAGCACAACCGTCCCTTATACATTAAAATCAACATGGATAGGTTTAGACTCTCCAGGGTTCTCATGGATTCAAGTGCATCAGTGAATATTATGAGTCTAAAGACCTTGCCTATTTAAAGATTGACATCTCTACACTCCAAGGAGATAGGATGATGTTGAGAGGATTCAATGATCAAAGTGAGCGGGCTCTAGGTTCTATAGTGTTGTCATGGGAGATAGGTGATTAGAAGACTGAAGCCAAGTTCTACATCATTAATTTGAATACTTCATTTACTACTTTGCTTGGTAGGCCTTGAATACTCCAGAACAAGATCGTCCCATCCCCTCTTCATCAGTGCATCAAGTTTAGAAAAGATGTAATTGAGTACTGTATCAACAGAGATGAAAAGCCATTTTCTATTAGAGAGGTTGAGATCTATGAAATGTGACCTACTATCTTCCTCAAAAACCATTTCTTAAGAACTTGGACAAAATTCAAATGCAAATACAAAAGCATAAGAAAATGAAGCAAAAGAAAAGCTAAAAGAAAATGAAAAGAAAAATTAAAGTCCAAGTGAGCAAGAGAAGGGAATTGAAGAAGAAATAGATCAGCATATCACATTCCACCTACAGTTCATTCCATCATATGAACATGTGGGTAGGATGGCTCAACCTCTACCAAGTAGAGGTAGAGGCAAAGATAGAGGTAGTTCTAGAGGTGGGAGACCACCTAGTTGGCCTTCCACAAATAGAGGTCATGTTCTAGTTCATAGGCATACCCCTACTATTCACATAGACTTGGAATCCAGCTCAGAGGATGAGTCTAATGTGATTAGTATACTAGCCAAATCATCTCAGTGGGTTCCATTGGAGGTGACTTTTGGTCCAGCCAGAGATGAAGACCAAGCCTCCAAGCAAAGAAAAGTATTTGAATCTGGTTTATGTGAAACTATTTGGCAGCAGTTACGAACCTTAGCTCGAATCTCAGTTACATCTCAGAAAGTTGAAGGTTTAGTAGTTAAAGAAGTCCCTAAGTCTTCTAGAGAAATGAAGCATAAGAGGTTCTTTTTGGGTTCATCATCCTCAAGTCCAGAGCTTGATGTAGGACTTCAGGAATGTACTTTTAAAGAATTAATGGAATTACCTTTTGACTTTTACTCGCCTTGTGTTCAAAATATTATACAGAAAGATTTAGTTCCTCACACATGGTCTAATCACAGGTCAGAATACTTCGAAAACTATAAGCATGGAAGCACAATCAAGACGGGTCCAAATGATGATAAGATTATTGCCTAGTTGTTACCAATAATTTAGAGTCTGATAGTTTCTTTTCACACATCCCTAACTCTTATGAGAATGTGTGTTTAAAAACTTCAGTTATTGCAGATGATCTCCAAGTCAAAGAGGTACCACAAAAATTTGAAGAGAAGATTCATTAAATAATCGTCAAACTTAAAAAAATCAACATTGAGACAGAAGAAAATCCTCGCTCGACATACATCAGTTCATTATTGCATGACGAAGAAACCATTGACTTAGTTAATCTATTATTGAGTTTAAAGGCTACTTCGCATGGAGTTATGAAGAAATGCCCAGATTATCTCCTGACGTAGCAGTCCTCAAGCTAGCAATAACCCCTAACATTACCTCTATTAAGCAAGCACCTAGACGCATGCAATTAGAAATTGAACAACAGGTCATTTCTGAAGTCAAGAAACTGATCAATGTTGATTTCATGAGGGAAGAAAAATATCCTACCTAGTTAGCTAGTGTCATCCCAATTAAGAAGAAGAATGGCCAAATTCGCATATGCATCAATTTTAGGGACTTAAATAAGGCATGTCCTAAGGATGAATTTCCTCTTCCTCTACCAGAATTAATGGTGGACATTGCCTCATCTCATGCAGTCTTCTCTTTCATGGATGGGTCATTTGGCTATAACCAAATCAAGATGTCTCTTGAAGATGAAAGAAACACTACTTTCTGAACCCTGATTGGAATCTTCTGTTCTAGGGACATGCCTTTTGGCCTTAAAAATTGCTAGTACTACATACCAACGGGCCATGACTCAGATCTTCAACGAACTCATCCATCATTTGGTTGAGTGCTACGTTGATGATCTAGTAGTCAAAAGCTTAAAAAAGGAAGACCACCTCTTTGACTTAAGAGTAGTTTTTGAACAATTAAGACAATATAACCTCAAAATGAATCCCCTAAAGTGTGCATTCAGAGTAGCTTCAGGAAAATTCTTTGAGTTTGTTGTTCAACATGGGGGAATAAAAATAGATCTTGAAAAGATTAAAGATATCTTAGAAATGCCACCTCCTAAGAGTATAACTCAACTCAGATCCTTTCAAGGATGATTGGAGTATCTAAGATGCTTTATCTCAAACCTACTAGGGAGAAGCAAGCCATTCTCAGCACTTGTCAAAAAGGATGCTAAGTTCAAGTGGGATGATAAGTGCCTGCCTTTGAAGACATCAAAGAGTACTTGATGAAGCCGCCAGTTCTAGCAGCTCTTATCCCAGGAAGTCACTAATCATTTACACTACTGCATTGGATGACTCTCTCGATGCTCTATTGGCCCAAGCCAATGATGAGGGAAAGGAAAGCACACTCTACTACCTCAATCGTCATTTGATCCCTGCTGAAGCAAACTATCTACCAATTGAGAAACATTGCCTAGCTTTGATCTTTGCATCTCAGAAGCTGTTGCATTACATGTTAACTCATAAGGTGAACTTGATCTCCCAAACAAATCCACTGTAGTACCTCATGACACAGCAAACACTTTTCAGATGATTGGCTCACTTGTCCATGATACTCTTGCAGTTTAATATCACATTTGTACCCCTCCATGCAGTAAAAGCACAAGCACTAGCAAATTTCTTAGCAGCACACCCACTTCCTGCTGATTCTCCGCTTAGTGCCGATCAACCCGATGAACAAATCATAAACTTATGGGTGGCCGACAATCACTGATGGGAGATGTATTTTGATGGTGCTGCTTATTTTCTTAAAGGTTAAGTACCATGATCTATTCTCCCTGGAACGGTAGGGGTAGGAATAGTTCTTCTAACTCTAAACTACAATGTGATGAGAATCTCATACTATCTTTTCAACCCTTGCACCAACAACAAAGCTATGTATGAGGCTTTGATTGCCGGTCTGGAGTTAGCCATCTCTATCAGTGTCAAGAGCATCAACATCTTTGGGGATTCTCAGTTGGTTATCAACTAGATTATCAGGTCCTACTAGGTTCTCAAACCCAAGCTTCATCATTCTTATGAGTATACCATGAAGCTATTGGCACAGATTCCTAAAGTTACCATCTACAAGGTTCCCCGAGCAGAGAATGCAGTAGCAGATGCTTTGGCCAAACTAGCCAAAGAGTTGGCTTGTCTAGAAGATGAGTCCATTTCAATAAGGGTCCAAAATAGATAAGTCCTATCCTTTATTGATACTGAACTCATCAAGAGAATTTCTCTTGAAGGGGAGTTTGTTGTTGCCAAAATGGATAAGGAGTTGGTTAGGAGGCAACCATTCATAGATTACTTGAACACCAGCAAACTACCTCAAGAGAAATCACAAGCCCATCAGGTGAAACAAAGAGCTCTCTCCTATTCACTTATTGATGGCACCTGTACCGCCGGTGCTTTGACCAAATGTGGTTATTGTTTAAACAAACATGAAGCTCATGGTATTATAACTAATGTACATTCATGTTTATGTAGAGCTCATCAATCTGGTCTAAAGATGAAGATGAAGATTAAAAGACTTAGATACTACTGGCCTTCTATGATCACAGATTGTGTGGATGTAACTGGGAGATACCATCAGTGTAAGATGCATAGTGTGGTCCTCCACCAACCACCCAATATTCTACACCCTACTTTGGCTCCAGGTCCATTTGAGTTTTGGGGTACTGACATTGTGGGTCCGATCGATCCTTCTTATTTCAAGGGGAATTGATTCATCTTAGTTACCACAGACTAGTTTTCCAAGTGGGCGGAAGCCATCACACTCAGAGAGGTCACATCTCACCATGTGCTTCAATTTTTTAAGAACAATATCATATATAGGTTCAGGGTGCCTCAATGAATTATATTCGATAATGATCCTACATTCAAAAGCATAAAAATCAATAGCTTTTCCAGAAGACATGACATAGATTAGAGATACTCCACCATCTACTACCCTAGAGCTAATGGCTTAGCAGAAGCATTCAACAAAACTCTCATCCAGATATTGAAAAAGACTCTTGATGATAACAAATGACAGTGGAATGAATAGTTGGTTGAAGCCTTGTGGGCCTACCGCACCACATACCGAACTCCAACTCAGTCTACCCCATTTTCCTTAGTGTATGGGTCCAAATCCATTCTTCCTTTAGAAGTTCAACTCCAATCACTAAGGATATCATTGGGTAACAAGATAAATATAGAGCGGAATGCAAAGTTGTAGTTAAAAGAGCTCGAAGGTTTGGAGGAGAGTTGCCTACAGGCATGCCAGAACCTCAAGTTGTACAAAGCTAAAATGATTCAAGCTCACAACAACCTGGTCCGCCCATAGTCTTTTCGAGTAGGAGAACTTGTTTTAGTCCTAAGGAGACCAATTGTTGCCCATCAAAATATGGGAGGCAAGTTTGAACCCACTTGGGAAGGCCCCTATGTTATAGAGAAGGCTGGCCAAGGAGGATCTTATCAGCTTATTGATTGTAAAGAGGAACACCCGATGCATCTAATTAATGGCCTCTATCTAAAGAAATATTAATGATGAAATAAAACTTGTTTGAAAATAATCATTAATAAAAATAATAAAGATCTGATTCCATTCATCAAATCTTCTCTTCTTTGGAAGTATTGTTTTCTTGTCTTACGAATCCACCGTGACGTGTCTAGGGTCGGTGTAAGAGTCCCCCAGTGGCATCCTATCCCTTTTTCACAACACAAACACAATCTCTTCATATCAATAGGTGCAAGAGAACCTAGAAGCATCTTATTTTGATTATCACAACTAAGTTAGGTATGAGAGAATCCAAGCGACACCCTTTCTTAGTGGGAATCCTGTTTGCCATCCATTGTATCATTTTATAATTCCCCATCATGTTTTAAGGTAGGTATAAGAGTCCCCTAGGGGCATCTTATTTCTTTTAACACATACATAAGAACAAACACAAATCTTTTGTCTCGAGCTATTTTGATGTGGGAGCAAGCCCCCTATGGTACTCACTCATTAGCTACTCTAGGTCAGGTCTACATGCTACTTTGCTAGTATGTCATCCCAATGGTAACTTGTTGAGAGGATGTGAGTCCCTGTGCCTTCTTCCTAACTTGAACATTGTAAACCAAAGAGCACCTTCTAAGTATGGTAGTCTTTACCGCCTAGCCATTAAGATACCTAATGTTGACTTTGTTTAAGAAGATGTGAGTCCCCGTGCTTTCTTCTTGAACTAGCCATCATGCTCTAACTAGGTCGAGTATATTTTGAGGCTTAGGATAAGTCCCCCAGAGAGTCCATTCCTCTTGACTACGTTTGAGTTGATATAAGTCCCCCAGTGGCATTCACTTAGTAGTCACCCTAGATTGGATGGCACCGATCACGTCAAAGACAGATAATCCTAATAGTCAGTTCCGCTATAGGAGGATGTGAGTCCCCGAGCTTTCTTCTTAGGTTGATCATTACAAACTGATGGGCACCTTAGGTTGGTTAATGTTTGCTATGCTGACAGTGACTCACCCTGAGTATACCACCCTTGGAAGATATGAGTCCCCGTGCATTCTCCTTGAATTGGGCACCAAATACCCACTGAATTTGTGACTAGCCATGTCATTTTCTCTAGGGTGTTAGATTAAGCCTTTACCAGCCCCATCCCCTGCAAGCACTCTATTTGGATCATGTCCTTTGTGACCTCATTTGGACACTACCCTGGTTACTTTTGGATTGGACATTCCCCTTTCCTAGTAGCCACCCCTGTGGTTGGAGAATTTGTTCAGCGTATGCCCAAGTTCTCCCTTGGATCAATAAATTTGAGGTAGGTCTAGGATAATATAAGCTCCTCAACTTGATCCTCATAAAATTAATAGGGCCCATAATGAAACAAACTAAAATAAACAAATAAAAATTAATTCACTTGTGGATTAGGAATTCATGCCCCCCAAAAGGCCCCTTCTCCCAAGCAGGCATCCTATCTTTAGGGAAGTGTCAGCAAAACTACCTATAGGAATTTCTTGACTACCTGAGCTGAGATAAATCCATGTGTCAGTACTAACTCTGTAGTCACCTTTAGGTCAAGTTCAATATATTTTGCCACAAGTAGGTTACCCTGACAGTCATTCCACTTTGGAAGATGTAAGACTATATCGCATTCTTTATAGTATGATTGTTCCAAACTGACGGGCAGCCCTAGGTCAGGTTCCTTTTGTTGCCCGAAGTAATCAATCATCCTAGTGATCTTTTCTAATGGAATATGTGAGTCCCTGAGCTTTGTTCCCTTTAATTGGTCATTACAAACTGAAAGGCACTCCTTTGGTCAGATAATTCTCCCATCGGCTTGAAGCTACTCCCTTTGGCTAAGTAAATCTGAGATAGGTCTAGACTTTTATAAGCTCCTTCTTAGTGTGATCCATCATTAACCAATAGAATCCATCAAAACAAATTTAAAAATGAAATCTATCTTGAATATCTTTGAGTTGATCTAAGTTCAGCAATGGCATTCACTCAATGGTTAGCCCTAGGTCGTGTTTGATTTATTGCCCAAAGTAGCTAATCACCTTAGTGGTTCCTTGTTTTTAGAAGATGCGAGTCCCTATGCTTTCTTCTTAATACTTGTCCATTGTATACCAAAAGGAATTTCCCCTTAGATTGATAGTCCTACCTTGTGGTTGGTATACTACTCCCTTTGAATTGGTAAATCTGAGTTAGGTCTAGACCTCTATGGCCCCTACTCAGTGCAATTCATCGCAAACCTATGGAATCCATTATAATCAAAATAAATAAATCTAAAAATGAAATCAATCTTAACTATCTTTGAGCTGATCTAAGTCCCCCAGTGGCATTCACTCAATAGTCAACCCTATGTTGGGTTCAATCTGTTGCCTTGCCAATAGATTACCCCAGCAACTAGTCTCTACTTCGGAGGATGTGAGTCCCCACACTTTCTTCCTAGTATAGCTGCTGCACAATGAAAGCCATCCCTTTAGTTGTCTAGTCCTACTATGTGTTTAGTAGACTACCCCTTTAGATTGGTAAATCTGAAGTTAGGTTTTAGCCTCCATGGCTCCTATTCCGTACAACCCATTGTAAACAAATAGGGTTCATTTAAAAAATCTAAACCTAACAAAATTGAAACAAATTCAACCTTCTTCCTCTGTGGAACAAATCAATTTTTTTTCTCCTCAGTGAGAATAAAATCAAATTGCTCATTCCCTTGTGGATGACTTGAACCTGCTTCCCTAATGGAAGGTTACACTTTATTCTTTAGTGGATTTCTCCCTTCTCTTATGTATTGGATATAAGTAGAGCCACATTGCACTAAGCTCTGGATTCTTTCTACAACTTGGGTTAGGGATAGATTCTTTCTGTTAGTGCTTGTGATCTCTCGATATTGTTTATTATTTTGGTCAACGCTAATATGCGCAGTGTTCCTTGTCAGTCATACCACACCTATTGGGCTCTCTTTATTGACCTCATTTTAGAATGAGCTCTCAACCCCTCCATCTTAGGCTTAGGACTTCTCTTAGACTTTAAGAGTTCCTTAGTCTTAAGACACATCTAGTAATTAAGTGGATACTCAACCTAGTCCTAGAAGACTTAGAAGAGTTATCCATAGGAATAGGTCATGCCTTAGGGGTGTTAGGAAAACTTCCTACCCTTAGCTTAAACCATTCCTCACTTTCCTTCCTCCAAGTCAAACTCCAAATCAATCTTAATTAATTTTCTCCAAATCCAAATCAACTCCATTTGATTGAAATCCATGATTAAAATCTATGATTGAAACTCATGATAAAAATCCATCAAAAATTCGGAAGTCCAACTTTTCCCTAAGTCCCCGAGCCTCCCTTAAGGACTTAACCAAAATTATGATCTAAACCTTTTCAAATCTTTAAGATTTTCTCATGATCCATTTATATTCTCATTTATATTCACATATATAAATGAAATATAAATTAAAACACATCAAATCAAATTCAAAATTTAAAATCAATTCATGAAATTTTTCTTAAATCCTTTAAATTCCCTTGAATAGATTTAACCTAAACTTTGTTCAAATCAATTCAAATCCTTGGGATTTTCTCAAAACTCATTTATATTATCATTTATATTCACATATATAAATGAAATATAAATAATTCAATTAAATCAAGTTCTCAAATTAAATTTCCAATTTAAAAATTTCCTAAGTCATTAATTCTCCATTAAAGGACTTATCCAAAACCTTGATTAAATAAATTCAAATCCTTGGGATTTTATCAAAACTAATTTATATTCTCATATATAAATGAAATATAAATATAAATCAATAAAATCCAACTCAAAAATTAAATTCCAATTTAAAACTCCCTTAAATCCTTTAAATTCCCTTTAATGGATTTAACCTAAATCTTGATCAAGTCAATTCAAAGTCATGTGATATTCTCAAATTCTTTTATATTCTAATTTATATTCAAATATATAAAAAAATATAAATATAAATTAATCAAACAAAATTCAAAAATTTCAAACCCCCTACTCCAAATTTTCTTAAGTCCTTTAAATCCCTGTTAATGAACTTAGCCCAAATTATGATTAAACCACTTCAAATCCTTGAAATTTTCTCATGATAAATTTACATTATCATTTATATTCACATGTATAAATTAATTATAAATTCAAACAATCAAAACCAATTCCAAAAATCAAACTCAAATCTACTGAAAATCCAATCTAAGCCTTTCAAGTCAAAATCTTGAACTTAGCCAAATCAATTTCAAATCAAGCCAAACTCTTGATTTTCTCACATGGTTCAATCAACCCTATAATTATGAGCTCATTTATAAATTCAAACTTCAATCACTCAATCAAAACCAAAGTCCAAAATCAAACTCAAAACCCTTTCATATTCTTCCTTTGAATATAAAATTTCAAATGGATCAAAACCCATTTGACTTCAAACAACTTGTAAATGGATTTATATTTCAATCATAAGTCCATATACAAGATCAACCAACTTCAAATCAAGCATTGACCAAGCCATTTGACCAACTTAGGCTCACTTGACCAAAAGTGACCTAAAGTACCCTTATGAGGCAAATTTTGATCCTAGCCAAATTGGATTGAACCAAACTCATATTTGCCTCTCAGCATGATCAACAATCATCATGGGATGATCAATCAATCAAATTGGGTCAAACCAAGTCAAACCTAATGGTTGACCAAGTCAACACTTAGCCCAAAATGAAACCTTACATAGCCAAATTCCACCATAGGCCAAATTGATCAAAACCATTGAGATAAGTTCACTCATGACTTATGTTTGAACTTGACCAAGCCAACATTTGAGCCTAACCTAGCCCAATTGGCCACTTAACCCAAGTTGACCCATTTTGACCTAAAGGGTCAAAATGTGTCAGAACTTGATCTTAACCAAATTGATTGAAACTAATGGGTTAAGTCCATTCCAAATCACTTATGGAACTTGACCAAAGCATCAATTGGCCAACTATACCTAACCTAGCCTAATTGACCTTAGACCCAACATGACTTAAAGGGGTCATGTCAACCATCTCTCTGTAGTTTTCATTAGATCATCAGACTACCACCTCAAGTAAGGTCTTCGCCACTAATCCAGCGAAGCTTCTCATAAAACTTATTCTTGTAAGCTATCTTTCTCCAACTTTGGAGAAAGGATAATAATTATAACGATATAGTGAAATTATTTCAAAGTGAGCTAGGCCATGTGGTTTTTCCCTTTTTGGGTTTTCCATGTAAAAATCATGAGGTCTCTCAAACTTTTTTGCTGTGTGTGCGGAAATTTTGTGCAACGCTAAACCATCAAATTCCCCTACTCTATAGACCCCAATTTTCTTGCATGCAATAAAGTTTATTTTTTAGTTTAGCTTTTTTATTTTAGTTTATTTTTTAGGTTCAGGTTTAGGTTTAGGTTTATTTTTTAGTTAAGTTTTATTTTTATTTTATTCTTTCGGTTTAGGTTTTATTTTTTAAATTTAGGTTTAGGTTTTATTTTTCAATTTTAGGTTTAGGTTTAGATTTTGATTTACTTTTTTAGGTTTAGGTTTTAGGTTTTTATTTTAGGTTTATTTTTAGGCCTTATTTTTTAGTTTAGGTTTAGGTTTATTTTTAGTTTATTTTATTTTATTTAGTTTATGTTTTGGTATAGGCTTACGTTATTTTAGGTTTAGGTTTTATTTATTTTCATTTAGTTTATTTTAGTTTAGGTTTAGGTTTATTTTATTTTAGGTTTTATTTTAGGTTTATTTTTAATTAGTTAGTTTAGGTTTATTTTTATTTTATTTATTTAGTTTATGTTATAGGTATTTTAGGTTTAGGTTTTATTTATTTTATTTAGTTTATTTTAGTTTAGGTTTAGGATTATTTTATTTTATTAGGTTTAGTTAAGTTTTATTTTTTATTTTTATTTTAGGTTTATTTTTTTTAGGTTATTTGTTTTATTTTTTATATTATTTAGGTTTATGTTATTATTATTTATGTTATTTTTTTTATTTTAGGTTTTATTTTAGTTTGTTTATTTTATTTATTTTATTTTAGTTTTTTTATTTTTTAACTTTAGTTTAGGTTTAGGTTTTAGTTTATGTTTTATTTTATTTTATTATTTTAGTTTGGTTTAATTTTATTTTATTTTTAAGTTTTATTTAGTTTAGTTTAGGTTTTAGCTTTAGGAGTTTAGTTTTAGTGGGTGGTTTTATTTTAAATTTTTTTAGTTTAGGGTTTATGGATTTGGGTTTATGGTAGGAGTTTGTTTAGGGTTTAGGGTTTTGAGTTTAGGGTTTAGGGTTTAGGTTTTAATTTAGGGTTTAATTTTTAGTTTAGGGTTTAGGGTTTTTAGTTTTTTTTAACAGAGAATAAATTCATATTCAATATTTCTTCTTTTTTATTTCATCAACCAAGTAACACACCAAGTTTTTTAAGACATAAGCAATGAAATAAATCAAAAATGGATAAAAAATGAGCACGCATAGAGCAAATCAAAAACCTTAAATAACTAGAACCATCTCTACTATAAAGACACAACTCCATAAGCAGCAAATTAGATTGGCCATTCTTTAATTTCTTCAGTTCCCTTTAGAACCACACTGGCCTTTCAAGTTGTGAGATCCACCATTATATTCCCGATCTCTCCCACTGCCACCACCACAACTTTAACCTCCATTGTTCCTCTCGCCTCCATAACCACCACTACTCTGACCACCACCTCCATATCCACCAGTACCTCCAGATCCCCCACCACGACTATGATAACCTCTGCCTTTGCCTTCACCTCCATTGGCAGATCTTGACTGAGCCTAGTTGACGGTGATGTTCCTATCGTCAAAGTTCTGCCCATTCTTAGAGTTTAGGTTTAGGTTTAGTTTAATTAAGTTTATTTTTAAATTTATTTTATTACTGGTTTAGGGCTTACGGTTAGGGATTAGAGTTTAGGGTTTAGGGTTTAAGGTTTAGGTTTTAAGGTTCTAGGGTTTATGCTTTTAGGATTTAGGGTTTAGGGTTAGGGTTTAGGGTTTCAGGTTTAGAGTTTCTTTTGGGTTTATGATTTAAGTTTTAGGGATTTAGGGTTGTAGGTTTAGGGTTTAGGGCTTAGGGTTTAGGGTTTAGGATTTAGAGTTTATTTCATATTTTATATTTTATTATAGTTTAGGTTTTTTTATTTATTTTATTTTTAGGTTTAAGTTTTTTAGGAGTTTTTCAGTTTATGGCCCAGGGTGGTTCAGGGTCAGTTTAGGGCCTAAAGCTGTGATTTAGATTTTAGGGGGTTGGGTATTTAGGGTCTGCTTGGTAGGGTTAATTTAGGGCTCAGGGTCATGGTTAAAGCCCATGATCTTTATGATTTATGGCTAGGTTTTGAATTTATTTAGATTTGGTAGGGGTTTAGTGGTTTAGGTTTAGTTTAAGGTGGGTAGGGTTTAGGGTTTAGGTTTAGTTTAGGGTTTTAGTTTAGGGTTTGGGTTTGGTTTAGCTTTATAGTTTTAGGGTTTAGGGTTTAGATTTTAGGTTTTAGGGTTTGTGGGTTTTGGGTTTAGGATTTAGGTATGTGGGTTTAGGGATTAAGGTATATGGATTAGAGTTTAGGTATAGGTTTTAGTTTAGGGTTTAAATTTAAGTTTAGGGTTTAGGTTTAGGTTTTTTAATAGAGAAAATTCAGATTCAACATTTCTTTTTTCTATTTCATCAACCAAGTAGCACCCCAAGTATTCTAAGAATAAGATGACCCATAGAGCAAATCAAAAACCCTAGATACCTAGAACCATCTCTACTGTAAAGACATAGTTCCATAAGAAGTAGATCATACCGGTTGTTCTTTAGTTTCCCTAATTCCCATCAAAACAACCCCGACCTCTTGAGTAGTGAGATCTGCCATCATATCCATGATCTTTCTCTCCGCCACCAGCATGGCTGTAACCTCCGTCACTCCTCCCACCTCCATAACCACCACTTCTTTGACAACCACCTCCATATCCAGTATCACCTTCAAAGCCACTAGCAACTCCAAATCCCCCACCACCACTGTGATGACCGCCACCTCCATCTTTGCCTCCATTACTAGATCTAGAGTGACCCTAGTTAACGGTGATGTTCCTGCCATCAAGATTCTAGCCATTCATAAGGTTTAGGGTTAGTTTAGGGTTTAAGGTATAGGGTTAGTTTAGTGTTTATGGTTTAGGGTTTAGGTTTGGGGTTTAAGGTTTAGGGTTGTAGGTTTTAGGGTTTAGTTTATGGTTTAGTAGTAGGGTTTTGGGGTTTTTGGGTAGGGTCAGGGTGGGGTTTAGGGTTTAGGTGTAGGTTTAGGGTGCAGGGTTAGGGTTTAGGATTTAGGGTTAGTTTTGGTTAATGTTTATGGTTTAGGATTTAGATAGGTCTTTTAAAGTAAACATGTATCATTTATTTTATTTATTTATTTGAGTTTATTTTATTTTATTTTATTTATTTTTAGTTGAGTTTATTTATTTTAGTTTAAGTTTATTTTAGTTTTATAGGTTTAAGTTTATTTGTTGAGTTTTATTTTATCTATTTTTAGGTATATGTTTTATTTTTTTATTTTAGGTTTAAGTTTTAATTTTTATTTTATTTTTAGGTTTAGGTTTAGATTTATTTTTAGGTTTATTTTTAGTTTATTTAGTTTATTTTATTTATTTTATTTTTATAGTTTAGGTTTAGGTTTAGTTTATTTTAGTTTAGGTTTAGGTTTATTTTGTTATGTTTATTTTATTTTAGGTTTTTGTTTTTTTAGTTTAGGGTTAGGTTTTTTTATTTTTATTTATTTATTTATTTTTAGGTTTTATTTTTAAGTTTATTTGTTAGGTTTAAGTTTCTATTTAGTTTTTATTTTATTTTATTATTTTAGGTTTATTTTTTTTATTTATTTTTATATTTAGGTTTTTATTTTATTTTATTTTAATTTAGTTTTAATTTTTATCTTATTTTTTTAGGAGGTTTAGGTTTAGTTTAGTTTATGTTTTATTTTATTTTTTTTTCATTTTATTTTGGTTTAGTTTGCTTATTTATTTTGAAGTTTTTTTTATTTAGTTTAGGTTTGGTTTTTTTAGGGTTTAGGGTTTAGGTTTTGTGGTTTAGGGTTTGGGATTTAGGGTTTAGGGTTTAGGGTTTAGGATTTAGGATTTAAGTTTATTGTTTATGTTTTAGTTTAAGGTTTAAGGTTTTATTAATAGAGAATAAATGCAAATTCAACATTTCTTCTTTTCGATTTCATCAACCAAGTAGCACCCCAAGTTTTCTAAGACACATGCGACGACATAGATCAAAAATGAGCACCCATTGAGCAAATCAAATCTTTAGATAAGTAAAAACATCTCTACTATAAAGACATAGTTTCATAAGCAACAAATTGGATTGGTCGTTCTTCAGTTTCTCTAGTTCCCATCATAACCACACCCCTCAGTACCGTGGATCCATCATATCCCGATCTCCCCTCTATCACCACCATGGTTGTAACCTCTTCTTGCCTCCATCTTGCTCACCATCACCTCCATATCAACCAAGACTCCACCTCACCATTTCACCGCCTCCCCTTGACTCCACTACTAGATGTAGTCTGAGCCTAGTTGACGTGATGCTCCTGCTGTCAAGGTTCTGCCCATTCATAGGGTTTATGGTTAGTTTATGATTTAGGGTTTAAGGTTTAGGGTTTGGAGTTTAGGGTTTAATCTTGTAGGTTATAGGATTTAGGTTTCATGGTTTAGGGTTTATGGTGGGTAGGGGGTTTTGGGCTTAGGGTCAAGGTTTATGGTTTTAGGGTTTTGGGATGGTTTAGGGTTTAGGATAGGGTTTAGGTTTAGGATTTAGGGTTGGGAGAGGTTTAGTGTGGTTTAGTATTGGGAGATAGGGTTAGGCATGGGTTTAGTTTTATATTAAGCAAACCGACAGTGTAGGTTTATTTAGTTTATTATTTTATTATTATATTTTATTTGAGTTTTTATTTTATTTTATTTTATTTATTTTTATTTTTATTTAGTTTAGTTTATTTATTTTATTTTAAGTATTTTATTTTAGTTTATTTTTTAACTTTAGGTTTATTTTTTAGTTGATTTTTATTTTTTTGTTTAGGTTTAGGTTTAAGTTTTATTTTGGTTTATTTTAGGTTTTATTTTTTATGTTTAGGTTAATTTTTTTTTATTTTATTTTATTTGGGTTTAGGTTTAATTTACTTTAGGTTTAAGTTTAGGTTTTCATTATTTTAGTTTAGTTTATTTTAGTTTTTATATTTTATTTGTGGTTTAGGTTTATTTTTTAGTTTAAGGTTTAAGTTTTATTTTTTATTTATTTTTAGGTTTATTTTTTTAGGTTTAGTTTTTATTTAGTTTTTATTATTTTTATTTTATGTTTATTTTATTTTAATTCTACATTTTATTTTTTATTTTTGTTCTTAGGTTTATTTCATTTTTTAATTTAGTTTAGGTTTTATTTATTTTATTTTAGTTTATTTTTATTTTTATTTTATTTTATTTTTTGATTTAAAATTAGGTTTTAATTTAGGTTTATATTTTGTTTTAATTTTTATTTTATTTAGGTTTAAGTTTTTTTATTTATTTTATTATTAGGTTTCATTTAGTTTTAGTTTAGGTTTTTAGGGTTTAGGATTTATAGCTGATTCTTGTGGTTTGGCTCATGATTTGAGGTGGGTTTTAGGGTTTAGGGTTGGGTAAGATTTTAGTGGTGGTCAGGTTTAGTGTGGTGGTTGAAGTCAGGGCTTAGGGTCAGTTTAGGAGGGCTAGAGTTGTGGTTGGGGGTCATGATTTAGGTAGGTGGGTTTAGGGGGTTGGGTTTAGTTGGATCAGGTTTTTTATTTAGGGTTTAAAACCATGGTTTAGGCTCATTTAATTTTAAGTTTTTTATTTAATTTTTATTTTTTTTAGTTTATTTATTTTTCCATTTTAGTTTAGGTTTTTATTGTAGTTTATTTTAGCTTTAGGTTAAGGTTTATGCTTATTTTTTTGGTTAGTTTATTTCATTTTATTTTTTAGGTAAGTTTTATTTTAATTTTAGGTTTAGGTTTAGGTTTTATTTTATTTTAGTTTAGGGTAGGTTTTATTTTAGGTTTACTTTTATTATTTTAGGTTTATTTTATTTTTTATTTTATTATTTAGTTTAGATTTATTTATTTAGGTTTAGGGTTTATTTAATTTATTTTAGGTTGAATTTATTTTTTTATCTGAGGTAAGTTTAGAGGATTAAGTTTTATTTTTTATTTATTTTAGGTTTATTTTTTTAGGTTTTATTTAGTTTTATTTTATTTTATTTTATTTTATTTATAGTTTTATTTTATTTAAGTTTTATTTCTAGGTTTGTTTTTTTAGTTTAGTTAGGTTTTATTTTAGTTTGATTTTTATTTTATTTTTATGTTTGGTGGATTTAGGTTTTAGTTTAGGTTTTATTTTATCCTTTAGGTTTTTTTTATTTATTTGATTTTTAGGTTTATTTAGTTTAAGTTTAGGTTTTTAGGTTTTAGGGTTTAGGATTTAAGTTTAGGGTGGTAGGTTTAGGGTTGCAGGTTTTAGGGTTTAGGGTAGTTAATCAGGGTTAGGGTCAGTGAGGTTTAGGTTTAGGGTTTATAGGTTTTATGGTTTAGTTCAGGGTCCGTGGTTTGGTTTAGGGTTCATTTTGGGTTTAGGGTTAGGGTTTATTTATTTATTTATTTATGTTTAGCAAAAACTCAGGTTTAGGTTTATTTTATTTTTATTTATTTTATTTTATTTTTATTTATTTATATTTAGGTTTATTTTTTACTTTAAGTTTAATTTATTTATTTTAGGATTCTTTATTTTAGTTTAAGTTATTTTAGTTTCTTAGGTTTAGGTTTAAGTTTATTTTTAGTTTATTTTATTTTTATTTTATTATGTTTAGGTTTTATTTTTAATTTAGCTTTAGGTTTTGATTTTATTTTTAGGTTTAGGTTTTAGGTTTTATTTTAGGTTTATTTTAGGATTTATTTCTAGTTTAAGTTTATGTTTATTTTAGTTTATTTTATTATATTAGGGAGGTCCAGTTTAGGTTTAAGTTTTATTTATTTTGGTTTAGTTTATTTTAGTTTAGGTTTATGTATATTTTTTATTTTAGGTTTAGGTTTTCTTTTAGTTTATGCTTTAAGTTTTATTTTTTATTTATTTTTAGCTTTATTTTTAATTTTAGGTTTTTATTTTATTTTTCTTTTATTTTATTTTAGGTTTATTTTATTTTTATTTTAGGTTTATTTTTTATTTTATTTAAGTTTAGGGTTTATGGTTTAGGGTTTAGAGTTTAGGGTTTAGGTATTAGGGTTTTGGGTTTATGGCTTTCAGAGTTTAGGGTTTAGGGTATTTGGTGTTTTTTTTAAAAGAGAAAAAAATTCATTTTCAACATTTTTTCTTTTTGCTTTCATCAACCAAGTAACACACCAAGTTCTCTACAACACAAGCGACAACATAGATAAAAAATGAGCATGCATAGAGCAAATCAAAAACCCTAGATAATTAGAACTGTCTCTACTGGAAAGACACAGTTTTATTAGAAGCAAATCGGATTGGTCATTCTTCAGTTTCTCTCATTCCCACCAGAACTGACCTGGCCTCTCGAGTAGCAGGATACACCATCATATCCTCGATCTCTCACTCTATCGCCACCATGGTTGTAACCTCTGTCGCTCCTCCCGCATCCATAATCACCACTGCTTCGCCCACCACCTCCATATCCACCACCACCTCTAGATCCCACACCACAACTGTGATAATCGCTGCCTTCACTTTCACCTCGACCACAAAATCTAGACGGAGCCTGGTTGACGGTGATGTTCCTACCGTCAAGGTTTAGGTTTAGGTTTTGGTTTATTAGATTTTAAAGTTTATGTTTATTTTTTTAATTTATTTAGTTACTTTAGGTTTAGCTTTAGGGTTAAGGGTTTAGGATTTAAGGTTTTACGGTTTAAGCTTTTAAAGTTTAGCGTTTAGGATTAGGGTTTATGGTTTAAGGTTTAGGGTTTTTAATGGTTTAGGGTTTAGGGTTTAGGATTTAGGGTTATAGATTTAGGGTTTAGGGTTAGTTTTAGGTTTAGGGTTTAAAGTTTTTTTTTAACTTAAGTAAATTGGTTGGTTTAGGTTTATTTAGTTGATTGTTTATTTATATTACTTTATTTTTTTTCTTTATGTTTACTTCTTATTTTTATTTAGTTTAGTTATTTAATTTTAGGATTATTTATTTTAGTCTAAGTTTTTTATTTTATTTTATTTTTTAAGTTTAGGTTTGGGTTAATGTTTATTTTTTAATTTAGTTTTTTTATTTTATTTTTTTAGGTTTAGGTTTTATTTTTTATTTTTTGGTTTAGGATTAGGTTTTTATTTTAATTTTTAGGTTTAGGTCGTTGGTTTTATTTTTTTATTTTTTTGGTTTTATTTTTAAGTTTAGGTTTATTTATAGTTTATTTTCTTTTATTTAGTTTAGGGTTTAGATTTAGTTTATTTTAAGTTTAGGTTTAGGTTTTATTTATTTTAGTTTAGGTTTAGGTTTATTTTATTTTGTTTATTTTAGCTTTAGTTTTTTTTCAGTTTGGGTTTAAGTTTTATTTTTTATTTTTTTTAGGTTTAGGTTTTTATTTAGTTTTTCTTTTATTTAATTTTAGGTTTATTTTATTTTTATTTTACATTTAGTTTTTATTTTATTTTAGTTTTTTATTTTTTTAGGTTTATTTTAATTTTTAGTTTAGTTTAAGTTTTTATTTATTTATGTTTAGGATTTATTTATTTATATAATATTTAGGTTTTATTGTGTTTAAGTTTAGGTTTTTACATATTTAGGGTTTAGTATTTAGGGTTCAGGGTTTAGGGTTTGGTGTTATGGGTTTAGGCTTTAGCGTTGTATATTTTTAGGATTCGTGTTAAAGGTTTAGTGTTTAGGGTTTTATGGTTTAGGGTCTAGGGATTAGGGTTGTAAGTTTATGATTTATGGTTTTTTTATTTGTTTTTATTATTTTTATTTTCCCATTTCTCTTAAATTAAATAAACTAGAGGTTTCGGTTCTTTTAGATTTTTTAGTTTATTTTTTATTTATTTTTGTTTATTTTGCTTTTTATTCATATTTAGGTTTTTTATTTTTATTTAGTTTAGTTTTTTATTTTAGTTTATTTTTTGGGTTTAGGTTTAGGTTTAGGTTTATTTTTTAGTTTAGTTTTATTTTTATTTTATCTTTTAGGTTTAGGTTTTATTTTTTAATTTTAGGTTTAGGTTTTATTTTTTATTTTTAGGTTTAAGTTTAGGTTTTAGGTTTTTATTTTAGGTTTATTTTTGGTTTATTTTTAGTTATTATTGTTAATTTTAGGTTTAGGTTTATTTTTTGTTTATTTTATTTTATTTAGTTTAGGTTTAGGTTCAGGTTTAGTTTATTTTAGGTTTAGGTTTAATTTTTATTTATTTTAGTTTAGTTTATCTTAAATTAGGTTTAAGTTTATTTTAATTTTATTTTTGGTTTAGGTTTTTTATAGTTTAGGGTTTAGGTTTTATTTATTATTTATTTTTAGGTTTATTTCTTTGGTTTAGGTTTTTCTTTAGTTCTTGTTTTATTTTATTTTAAGTTTATTTTAGTTTACTTTTTATTTTTTATTTTATTTGTATTTTAGGATTAAGTTTAGGTTTAGGTTTTTGTTTATGTTTTTATTTTATTTTATTTTATTTTGGTTTAGGTTTCTTATTTATTTTATTTTTATGTTTTATTTAGTCTAGGTTTTAGCTTTTAGGGTTTGGGTTTAGGTTTTAGGTTTTATTTTAAGTTTATTTTGGTATATTTTTAGTTTAAGTTTATTTTATTTTAGTTTCTTTTATTTTATTTAGTTTAGGGTTTTATTTTATTTTAGTTTAACTTTAGGTTTATTTTATTTATTTATTTTATTTATTTTTAAATTTTATTTAGGGTTTGGGTTTTACTTTTTGTTTTTTTTTAAGTTTATTTTTTTTTAGGTTTAATTTTTTTAGCTTTAGGTTTTATTTAATTTTATTATTATTTTAGCTTTATTTTATTTTTATTTTAGTTTAGTTTAGGTTTTGTAGTTTATTTTATTTTAGTTTAGTTTAATTTATTTATTTTATTTATTTTAAAAATTTATTTTATTTTAGGTTTAGGTTAACTTTAGTTAAGTTTATTTTATCTTATTTAGGTTTTATTTATCTTATTTTAGGTCTTACTTACTAGGTTTTAGTGTCAGGTTTGTTTAGTGCCCAGTGGTCAGGGTCAGGGCCCAGGGCCTGCCCAGGGTTCACCAGCCTTTAGGGTTTAGGGTTTTGTTTTAGGATGCCAGGGTAGGACAGTTTCTGCTTATTTCAGTTTGGCCCAGGGTTTTTTAGGGCCTTTAGCCCAGATCAGGGTCAATCAGTGCCCAGCCTCAGTCAGGCAGGGTTAGGTCAGCCTAGTGTGGAGGTGGTTTAGGGCCTGATCAGGTCAATCAGTGGTAGTGGCCTTTAGCTCAGCTCTTTAGTGTCAGGCCCAGGGTTTAGGGATGGTTAGAGGTAGGTTAGGGTCAGGGTAGGTCTTAGGGCTCAGGATAGAATCAGGTTTATGGTTTAGGGAGGTAAGATCTTATTTATTTTATTTTATTTTGGTATTTATATATTTATTTAGTTATTTTATTTAGTTAAGGCTTATTTATTTTATTTTAGTTTTTTTATTTTAGTTTATTTTTTAGGTTTATGTTTAGGTTTAGGTTTATTTTTTTTATTTTCTAGGTTTAAGTTTTATTTTTTATTTTAAAGTTTTTATTTTACTTTTTTAGGTTTCAATTTTAGCTTTCTATTTAGGTTTATTTTTAGGTTTTATTTTTTAGTCTAGGTTTTAGTTTATTTTAGTAGATTTATTTTATTTAGTTTAGGGTTTAGGTTTAATTTATTTTAGGTTTAGGTTTAGTTTATTTTAGTTTAGTTTAGTTTATTTTATTTTGTTTATTTTAGGTTTAATTTTTTTAAGTTTAAAGTTAATGTTTATTTTATTTATTATTTTATTTGGTTATATATTTTTTTATTTGATTTTTTTATTTTATTTTTATTTTAGGGTTATTTTTTATTTTACTTGGTTTTTATTTTTTATTTTAGTTTAGGTTTTTATTTTTTTTATTTTAGTTTAGCTTTTATTTTTAATTTAATTTTATTATTAAGTTTAGTTTTAACTTTAGGTTTAGGTTTTAGTTTAGTTATTTTATATATTTTATTTTATTTAGGTTTATGTTTTTATTTAATATTTTTTTTAGGTTTATTTAGTTTAGGTTTAGCTTTTAGGTTTCAAGGTTTAGAGTAGGTTGTAGGTTTTGGGAGGGTGATCAGGCTTTTAGGGTTTAGGGTTTATGATTTAGGGTTTTGGGTTTAGAGTTTTTGGGTTTAAGGTTCATGATTTAGGGTTGTAGGTTTAGGGTTTAGGATTAGTTTTAGGGTTTAGGGTTTATGGTTAGGGTTATTTTTTAATTTTTTTAATTTTTAATTTTTAGGTTAATGTTTTAGCTTTAGGGTTCAAGTCTTACTTTAGGATTTAGGGGTCTTGGTTATTTTATTTTAACAGAGAAAATTTAGGTTCAACATTTCTTCTTTTGATTTCATCAACCAAGTAACACACCAAGTTTGCTAAGACATAAGTCATGACATAGATAAAAAATGAGCACACATAGAGCAAATCAAAAACCCTAGATAACCATAACTGTCTCTATTATAATGACATAGTTCCATAAGCAGCAGATTAGATCGGTTGTTCTTAAGTTTCTCTAGTTCCCAGCAAAACCACCATGGCCTTTTAAGTAGTGAGATCCAGAATCATATCCTCAATCTCTCCCTCTGCCACAACCACGGTTGTAACCTCTATTGCTCCTCCCACTTCTATAACCACCACTACTCTGACCACCACCTCCATATCCACCAGCACAACCAGATCCCCCTCCACCACTGCGATAACTGCCTCCTCCACCTTCGCCTCCACTGCCAAATCTAGACTAAGCCTGGTTGACGGTGATGTTCCTACCATCAAGATTCTGCCCATTCTTACGGTTTAGATTTAGGTTTATTGGGTTTTAGGGTTTAGGTTTATATTTTAATTTATTTAGTTACTTTAGGTTTAGGTTTAGTGTTTGGGGTTTAGGGTTTATGGTTTAGGGTTTTACGGTTTATGCTTTTTAGTTTTCGGGGTTTAGTTTTAGGGTTTAGGGTTTGGGTTTAGTTTTTAGGGTTTAGGGCTTAAGGTTTAGGGCTTAGTATTTTTTAAGGTTTATGGTTTAGGGTTATAGGTTTAGTGTTGTAGGTTTAGGGTTTATGATATAGGGATAGTTTTAGGGTTTATAATTAAGGGTTTTTTAAAAAAAAATTAAGTAAACTTGTAAGTTTAGATTTATTTAGTTTATTTAACTTATATTTTTATTTATTTTATTTTATTTATTTTTTATTTTTATTTAAGTTAATTTTTTATTTAGTTTAGTTTATGTTCTTTATTCTAGTTTATTTTTAGCTCACGCCACGTTTAGGTCATCTTTATTTTACTTTTATCTTTATTTTTTTGGTAGTGTTTTTTAATTTTTTTTAGAGCCTACGCCTCTTTAGGATTTAGTTTTGAGGATTTTAGTTTTGGAGGCCCAGGGTCAGGGTCAAAGTCACTTAGGGCCCAGGGCCCAGTTTAGGAGGGATTTAGGTGTGGCCCAGGATTAGGAGTGGAGCCTGGGGTTTTAGCTCAGTTTGGCCTGGGGTGGAGTAGGGATCAGGGAGTTTCCTTTAGGTTTTATTATATAGGTTTTATCCCATTTTAGGTTTAGGTTTAGGTTATTATTTTTAGTTTAAGTCAGTTTATTATTTTATGGTAAGTTAATTTTAATTTTATCTTTAGGGTTTAGGTTTAGGGTTATTTTAAGTTCATGTTTAAGTTTATTTATTTTAGTTTAGTTTATTTATTTTGTTTTATATTAGGTTTAGGTTTTTATAGTTTATTGTTTATTTATTTTTTATTTTTAGGTGTTTTATTTAGTATTTATTTATTTTATTTTAGGTTTATTTTATTTTAATTTTAGATTTAGTTTTATATGGTTTTATTTTTAGTTTAGTTTGGTTTTATGAATTTATTTTAGTTTAGTTTTACATCTTATTTTCTTTAGTTTAGGTTGCCTTTAGTTTATTTTCTTATTCGCAAGTTTATTTAATTATTTTATTTTTAGGTTTTATTTAGTTTAGATTTAGGTTTTTAGCTTTATAGGGTTTAGGGTTTAGGGTTTAGGGTTAGCTGAGGGTTTAGGGTTTAGGGTTTAGCATTTGGGGTTAAAAGTTTAGGGCTTAGGGTTTATGGTTTTAGGATTTAGGGTTTAGGGTTTAGGGTTTAGCATTTAGGGTTTTTAGGGTTTAGGGTTTAGAGTTTTAGGGTTTAAGATTTTTGGGTTTAGGGTTTATGGTGTAAGGTTTAGGGTTTTAAAAAAAAATTAAGTAAACCAGTAGGTTTAAGTTTTTTTAATTTTTTTAGTTTATTTTATTTTATATTTTTATTTAGGTTTAATTTTTATTTTTATTTAGTTTACTTTATTTATTTTAGGTTTAATTAAGTTAGTTTAGGTTTTTTATTTTAGTTTATTTTTTTAGGTTTCGGTTTAGCTCTATTTTTATTTTTTTACTTTAGTTTTAATTTAATTTTATTTTTTAGGTTTAGGTTTTAATTTTTATTTTTAGTTTTGGGTTTTTATTTTATTATTTTAGTTTTATTTTACATTTATTTTTAGGTTTTTGTTGTTTATTTCATTTTATTTAATTTAGGGTTTAAGCTTAGTTTATTTTAGGTAATTTAGTTTAGTTTATTTTTGTTTTGGTTTAGGTATATTTAATTTTGTTTATCTTAGGTTTAGGTTTTTTTTACTTTAGGGTTTAGCCATTATTTTTTATTTATTTTTTGGTTTTATGTTTAGGTTTATGTTTTTATTTAGATTTTCTGATATTTTATTTTTAGTTTTATTTTATTTTTTAGTTTAGTTTAAGTTTTTATTTATTTTATTTTAGTTTAGTTTTTATTTTTTATTTTTGTATTTAGGTTTAGGTTTGTTTAAGTTTTAAGTTTTATTTTATTTTATTATTTTTATTTTATTTAGGTTTAGGTTTATTTATTAATTTTATTTTTAGGTTTTATTTTAGTTTTAGGTTTTTTTTAGTTGGTAGTGGGTTTTGAGGGTTTATGGTTTATGGGTAAGTTTATGATGTTCATTTAGGGTAGGTAAGGAGTGGGGCCTAGGGTTTAGGGTTTAGGGTTTTAGGTAGGGTTTAGGGGTTGTAAGTTTAGCATTTAGGGTTTAGGGTTTAGGGATAGGATTTTTTTCATTTTTTTATTTTATTTTTCTTTTTTAAAATTAAGTAAACTGGTAGGTTTAAGTTTTATTTATTTATTTTTTATTTATTTTATTTTTTATTTTTATTTAGGTTTATTTTTATTTATATTTAGTTTAGTTTATTTATGGAGTGTAATTTTAGTTGTACAAGTTATAATGGTGGTGTTATGATGTTAGGTGAACAAGTCATTAAAAAGTGTTTAGGGTTCAGGCTTATTTTCATTTTTATTTATTTTCATTTAGGTTTATTTTCATTTTTATTTAGTTTATTTATGGAGGGTTTAGGGTTTAAACATAACATCATACAACTATATAAACTATCGTAAAAGAATAAAAGGTCGGTGAAGTCGGGTACCACCGTACAACCCGAAGAGAGAAAACATGGGTAGTCGAGTTCTACCCTTATACAACATAGAATATGAAAGAATAATAATAATTGTATTAAATGCTATGGGGGCCTTCTTTCTTCATATCTCCATTTTTGATTTGGTCCCTTCTTTGACTTGGATGGTGCTTGCTTCAAAGGCATCATAGCGCACCCCAGGACAAAGCCTTCTGACCACTGCTCATCCTAATCTCTCATAGCACTAATCCTAATTCCTATTATGAAAATTATATTTATGTGGGAAAAGTAAATCTAACTACACCTGCAAAATAGAGGTTAGTTAAATATGCATATAATCCCAAGCAGTTTATTTTTAAGCATCCCTTAAGCACAATCCCCTGTAGAAAACATGATTAGGCTAATATTGGCCTATCATCTAGACTATGAAACATACACCCTAACATCCAATCTAAAATAATACATCACAAAACAAAACATACATCACATCATACACCATCCTAACTTAGAGCTAGAAGTGGTGACTCAATTCTAATGTGTGTATTAATACTTGTGTGGTAAGTCTTGTTAGGCATTAGAATTGTATTTTCTAAGTGTAGAAAGATTCAATTTAACATGAAAGGTTGATTTCACTTGTAGTAGTTTAGTTGATTTGAGAATTTTAATTTGTGTTATGTTTTGTTTCATTTGATTACACGTAGGAACTAAGTGTTATATAGAGAGGAAAAGAGGATTGTCCTCTTTCATCCCTACCTTAAGTCACTTTCTAAAGTATATTAATTTGATTTAGTTCTCTTTAGCGAATGGATTATTAAATGATTTAATTAATCCTAAGTTTAGGTTCACATTAAATAATCCTATTCAAAATGAAAGGCATCTTAAGATTAATTTAATTAAATTACTACCACATGACATATATTAAATCATTCCTTTCCATCACATGTAACATGCATATGATTTAATCCTAAGTGTATTTATACATGCAACATATTTTAGCACACTTAAATGATGAATGTATGTGCATGTCTAGAGTTTATATTTTATTTGATTGAATTGTTTAAAAATATTAATTTTAAACTTTATGAAAATTCTTATACAAAAAGGACATAAGAATGAAATTAAATAGGCATGTGCCATTGTTAAACCAGGGAAGTGAGGTAAACAAGTGACCTCCTTGGAGCTAGCTAAAGCCTCATATTCTCAGGATGTCCAGACTATATACCCATTTGCATTCAAACATATGTAAATTCGTATACATGAACATATAAAGTAAGCTCCAAATCATATGGCTAATTAATTCAACCACTTAGTCAATTATGAATGCTTGCAATTTTAATATAAAATGGGATTTTCATTCACTAATCACATACACATATACATGTACAAAGATATAGGAAATTACGTGTCATTGTTAAACCGGGGAAGTGAGGTAATCAAATGACCTCCTTGGGGCTAACTAAAGCCTTGTATTCTCGAGATGTCTAGACTATATACTTGCTTTTCTTGGACACACATGGATGTATACATAAATGAGGTAAAGAAAACCATGCAAAGATTGTATATTTTTTTGGTTGAATCATTTATATATATAATTAAAGCTCTATCCAAATTCTAATGTTGAAATACATAAGAATGAAATCAAATGGGTATGTGCCATTGTTAAACTAGGGAAGTGAGGTAACAAATGACCTCCTTAGGGCTACCTCAAGCCTCGTGTTCCCAGGATGTTCAGACCATATACCAATTAGCATTCAATCTTATAGAAATCAACACTTGAATTGAGGAAAGAGAACTCAACATTCATACACTTAAGCTATAAGCACATACATTTCTTATGTATTTATAACTAGCATCATAACACATATTATTATTCATTTATAAGCTTTTGAAAAATACATTTGGATTTAATTATGATAATAGCAACACATATATTAAATTAAACAACCACATGCAAACTTACATAAAGGAAATCCATTTTATTTTACTTGATTTTGAAAAGTTGGATGCATGAATTCAAATGACATACCAAATTTAACATGATTGGAAAATGGACAATCAAATATAAGCATGTGATTCATTCAACCAAACTAGTTCTTAAGGATAATCAAATCAAATAAGATTATTTAAAGCAAACAAAAGCTTCTTTATTAATAAAGTTTTATATTTAATTTGATTTAAAGAGGATAAGAGAAATCATCACTTGTTGTTTTAAACCCATTCCCACATTAGTGATTTGATTTAATTAAAGGAAATGTAATTAAGTTGATTTTATGGGTTAATTAAGTTGAACCCTTAATTAAATGAATTAATTACTCTTACCTATGTCACCTTAAAGTAATTAACTAAATAATTATGAGCCAACTTGTAATGATCCTAAGAAATAAAAGGGGCTTAACGCAATTTGCTCATGATTAATAGTTAATTAATTTTGAGACTTAATTAATTACTCTTTTGGTTTTCTCGTACATGTGCACTAACCATATTTTCATTACTACTCTAGGTTATTAAATAACTAAAGATCTGCATGATTTAATTAATTAAGGTCTGATGTGATTATGATTTCAATTTGATTAATTGATTTAATTAATTAGTTAAATCTTAATTAAATTCATTTTGAAAAGAGGGTGAAATGAACTTAGGGAAAGGGGTCCCAACATTATTCCTTAGATAATTGATTATTGAATAATGATTAATAAACTCAATTAACCAATTTATTACTATTCATGAGATTAATAAATCATTAATTAACTTAAAAGTGTAGTTAAATTTTAATTAGTCAATTTTCCTAATTAAGTAAGCAATAAATCCAAGAAAATCATGGGAGGAAGAGGTCATCCTACTAAATTAACCCACAAAATTTGGGATTAATTGCTCAAGTAATTATGGAGTAATTAAGCTGATTAATTTTATAATTAAACCTTAATTATTGTTCAAACTTAGTTAACATCATTGTTAATCAATTCTCTTCTAAAATACCATTAAAATGAGTATTTATTTGCATTTTTTATTCTCTATGATTTTTTATGATTTTTAGAAGTTTCATCCATTAAAAATATTTAATTAAGCCTAATTAAAGCCCAATCCTATTGGAGCCATGTGGCACACTGATGTGGTTTGCTTTCTATGTGGCGATAGGATTGGCTACTTAAAACTTATCCGAATCAGCACCTATGTGGCGGTGGCGAACGTGCTTTCTAGTCCATCGTCCAATCTAAGATCAGACGACTACGATTAATCCCACAGCTTAATAGGATTAAATCAGATTGATCTAGCGAATCTAATCACGTTCATTTTCATGTGCGAATGGATGGTGCGTCATCTAGCATCATGGGAGTGAGGAAGAATGGTGTCCATCCACCATTGCTCACTTAATTCAAGCTTACCCAAGCTTAGATCACTCCAAAAGGATCCCACACCATCACGACATCAATCAGAGGGAATCCAACGGTCAAGATCACATGAGATGCAAGTTTTTTGCAAAAAGCTCCAACCCATTTTTTCCTAAGGATCTGTTTTGGAAGCATACCTCATGGAAGTTCAAGACCAGAAGCTCAAATGATTGGAAACTTTTTCTAGTGGAGATGAAGTCCTGATGAGCAGCAATTGGATTAATTCTTTGACATTCACTCAAAATTCCATAAACCAATGATTTGGAGCTCGACTTTGATCAAAGTCCCACCTCCGGTGCTCAAAAATCTTGCAAGATGATTCGTTCTTGCTCGACGAGGCCTAGGAAAGGTGCGTGCAAAGTTAATTTGAGTTTGATGGAGAAATGGGAAAGTTAGGTCGGAAAAGAAGTGTCCTATTTCACGAAGGATAGGAATGGAATTTTTTTATCAAGGAATGAGCTTGGGAGCTTAAGGAATGGCTCTAATGGTTCATCTTGGGGAGCTAGGGCTCTGATGAATGATTTTTGTTTGTGTTTGCGTGGAAACAAAGGGGTGTATACCCCCTTCATCTTGATCAGACAATGGGATCAAGTTTGGCTTCTAATGGTTGTCTAGCCATCTCAGGGAGTCATGGGTTGTAGGGAGGAGGTGAGTTAGCTCAGCTTAGTTTATTCAAAGTGTGGAGGTGGCTGCCAAAGTGGAATCATTGATGTCCTATGGGTTTAAAATGCTCCAATGGGGAGGGTGAGGTGATTTCACCACCCTATGGGTCATAGTCGACTCAACCACCCCTTGGGTCAGGTTAGATAGCGTCCTAGTGCCTAGGTGGACCATTGAGAGAGTACCTTGTGGCCAAGGAATGGAAATGACCACTTACATAGGTGATTTATCTAATGTGATTTCCTTGATCCAAGAGTAGAATGACCATTTAGCACTGTACTTGATTTGGGAAAATTTAAAATGAGCCTATAGTGGGTTAGCCCAAATTTTAAGTTAATTGGAGTGAATTTGGTTAGGTTTGGCTCAATTTGACTCATTTAGGTAAAAATGGATTAGGTTGGGTCAAGTTGACCAATTGGTCAAATTAGGTCAAACCAAGGGTTTGGCCAAGTTCATATGATCATTTTGGATGTTTTGGTTCACTTAGTTTGGTTTAGTTTGGCTTATATTTGATTTTGGCTCATTTGAATTCATTTGGGTCAAATAGGTTAAGTTCACTAATTTGATGAAATTGGCCAAATAAGCTTAGGTTGGGTGTTGGTTTGGGTTTAGTTGACCAATTGAAGATGATTGTAGGCTTTGGCTTCAATTAATTTGGATTTGGTTTCGATTTAGGCCAACTTGAACCTTTAGGTCAATTTAGGTTAAATAGGTCAATTGGGTTCAATTAGGTCCAATCATGGCTTTAGTCAAGTTTAACAATCAAATTTTAATGAACTTGAGCCATTGGTTACAATTAATTTGGTTTATATTTTGATTTGACCCAATTTGTCCTTTTAGGTCAATTTGGGTCAACTTGGATCAAGAGGGCCAATTGGGTTTGGTTTGACTCAATTGAAGGTCAAGTCATATTCAAATATTGATTTTGATTTGCTATGAATCATTGGTTTCAAAGGATTTGGCTTAAGTTGCAATTTGGCTAGTTTGGGTTCATATGAGTTAAGGGGTTGACTTGGTTTGACACAATTTGTGATAATTGATTAACCTAGGGAGATCAATAATCATAATAAGGAGGTTTTGATCGGCTTGGTTCAATCCAATTTGGGTTGGATTAGAACGTGGGTCAAATAGGTCAAATTGGCCACTTTGGGTCAAGTGGACCAATTGGTTTAGTTGTCTTGATTTTTGGTTGAGTTTGATTTAGTTGAGTTTATATATGGATTTGGGATTGATATTTAAATTCAATTACAATTAGCTTGGGTTCAAATTGGTTTTGGTTCATTTGAACATTTCAAGTCAAAAGGGTTAAGTTGGGTTTGACTCAGGTTGATTTTGGTTTGGCTTGATGATTGTAGATCTTATTTATATTTGTTAATATGATTGAGTGTATGATTGATTCATGAGAAAATCAATTGAATTTGGGTTTTCGATTGAAAGAATTTGGCTAAGTCCATGGAGTTCGGTCATGTGGCTTAGGTTTGTATTTTGATTTGGTTTGATTTAGTTTTGATGATTTAATTGTACATTTCATTTAAATTTGCGAAGATGATTGAAAATATGATTAATTTATGAGAAAATCAATTGAGTATGACTTGAATTGGATTAAGATTTGGCTAAGTCCATGGGATAGGTTATATGGCTTAGGAAGGGTTTTGAGTTAATTTGATTTAGTTTGATTTAGTTTTGATCATTTAAATGTAGATTTAATTTATATTTCAGAAGATGATTGAAGATATAAATTGATTGTGAGAAAATCAATTGATTTCATAATGATTTAAATTAAGATTTGGCTAAGCCCATGGGATAGGTCCTCTAACTTAGGAAGGGTTTAAAGTTTGGATTTGATCATAGGCTTCAACCATTTGTTTTTGGAATTTGGGTTTGGATTTGAATTTAATGTTTGAATTTAATTTGAGGTTTGGTTTGAGAAGGTGAACATGGATTGGATTTGGGTTGTACGGTAGATGAATTATCCTAATCCATAATTCATAACATAATCCATTGGTTAACCCTTCTAAGCCTTTAGGCTTAGGTTAAGTGTTTACCAAATTGTTAGAAGTGTCTTATGACTAAAAAAGTCTTAGTGTTAAGAAGACTCCTAAGTCTAAGATGGAAAGATTGAATCTGCACTCCAAAAGTGCGGTCAATAGGCCTTAGACTCCTTTGTTTTGCCCTTGGAGATAGATGATTGGAAGACCAAAGCCAAGTTTCACATTATAGACTTGCATACATATTTCAATGTTTTGGTTGGGAGACCATGGATACATGAGACCAACATAGTTTCATCCTATCTACATCAGTGTATGAAGTATATGAGAGGTGGGATCATCTACTGTGTCAAAGGAGATCTCAAGCCATTTACAATTCACGAGGTCGGCATATATGAGGATGCGGCTTACTATGTCCCTCAAAATCAACAAGTCTATTCTTGCGAACTTAGCCAAAGTTTAAAAATAAAAGAAATAAAAAACAAAAATAAAAGAAAAGAGAAAATGAAAAAGAAAATAAAAGGGAGCCGAAATAAACTTGGAGGATGAAGTGGAGCCTGACATTAGATTCTATTCAAAGTTCGTTACTCCATTCGAGCATTTGGATAGGACAAGCTGACCTCCACCAGGCAGAGGAAGATGCTAATTCAGAGGAAATCTCAGGGGCGAAAAACCTTTTTATTGACCACCCAATAGTATATATGTCCCAACTACCAGGAGTACACTTACTATTAATATAGACTTAGAATCTAGTTCGTAGGATGAGTCTTATATTATAACACACCAACCAACTCTTCTGAGTAGTAGATTCCCTTGGAGGTGACACTTGAGCCAGATAGCGATAAAGATCGGGTTCCAAAGCAAAGCATAAGTGTATCCGAGTCTATATGTGTAATAGTTAGGCATCAGTTGAGAACCTTAGCTCTAACCCCACATTCCTCTCAAAATGTTGAGGGATTGGTAATTAAGGAAGCCCCTAAGTTATCCACAAGTGTAAAGACTTAGAGGTTCTTTCTAGGAGCATCATCCTTAAGTCAAGAAGTTGATGTAGAACTTTAGGATAATTCATATAAAGATTTAATATAATTACCTTTTTATTGGTACTTGCCTTGTGTTCATAATTTTGCAATGAAAGGTTTAATCCCACATACCTGGTCAAAACACTAGTCAGACTACAATAAAAAAATATGGATGAACAAATGCAAAAGCTCTGAATCAAGATCGAGACTAGGATTTAGTACAGTGGGTCCAGTTGATGATGATGATTACTGCTTAGTCATTACCAATCATTTGGAATCTGATAGGTTTTTTTTTCAAATCACATTAACTCATATGAGTAGCTATGCTTAGAAACTTCAGATGATCCAGATGATTTTGAAGTCAAAAATGCATCACCAAAGTTCAAAGAAGAGATCAAGTCATCCATCAATGAGCTCAAGGAAACCAACTTAAAAATTGAAGAAGATTCATGCCCGACATACATCAGTTCTTTGTTGATTAAAATTGAAACCAATGACTAAGTTAGGTTGTTGACTGAGTTTAAGGAATGCTTCGCATGAAGTTATGAAGAGATTCCTGGATTGGCTCTTGACATAGCAGTCCATAAACTAGTAATAGAGCCTACTCCTAACCCTATCAAGCAAGCTCATAGACACATGCGATTAGACATAGAGCAATAATTCAGTTTTGAAGTCCAAAAATTGATCGATGCTAGCTTTATCTAGTCAAAAAAATATCCTACCTGGTTGGTCAGCATCATCCCAGTTAAAAAAAGAATGGCCAAATTCACATTTGGGTTGATTTTAGGGATTTAAATAAGGCATGTTCAAAAGATGAATTTCCACTATAGTCTTCTCTTTCATGGAAGGCTCATCTAGATATAACCAAATAAAGATGGCCCTTGAAGATGCAAGAAACACTACTTTTAGAACCCCGATCTGAATCTATTACTATAAGGTCATGCCTTCTATCTTTAAAAATATAGGTGCTACATACCAGCAGGCTATGACTCGAATCTTTGATGAACTCATTCATCATCAAGTCGAGTGATATGTCGATGATATCATGGTCAAAAGTAGAGAAAAGGAAGATTATCTTTTTCACATGAGAGTAGTTTTTAACTATTAAAAAAATTTAACCTAAAAATGAACCCCTTGAAGTGTACATTCAGAGTAGCTTCAGGGAAATTACTTGGGTTTGTTGTCCGACACCAAGGAATTAAAATTGATCCAGAGAAGATAAAGGCGATATTTGAAATTCCACCCCCTAAAAGTTTAACTAAACTCAGATCATTCCAAGGGCAGTTGGTGCATTTAAGATGCTTTATATCCAACTTATTGAAAAGATGTCAGCCTTTCTCTGCACTTGTCAAAAAGGATGCCAAGTTCAAGTGGGAAAGTGTGAGCATGCCTTCAAAGACATCAACCATTTCCTGATGATACCACTAGTTCTAGTAGCCTCTATGCAGGGCAAGCTGCTCATACTTTACACTACTACGTTAGATGACTCCCTTGGTGCTTTGTTGGCCCAAGCCTAAGATGAAAGGAAGGAAAATGCACTCTACTACCTAAGCTGTCATCTAATCCCTGCTGAGGAAAGTTATCCACCCTTTTAGAAGTGTTGTCTAGCTTTATTCTTTGTATCCCAAAAGCTACGACACTACATGCTTCTTCATAAAGTGAACTTAATCTCTAAGATCAATGCACTATAATATCTCATGACATGGTTGATGCTATCCGGATGGTTGGCACGATGGTCCATGATCTTCTCATAGTTTGACATTACCTTTTTACCCCTCCGTGCGGTGAAAGGATAAGTGCTAGCGAATTTCTTAACAACACACCCACTTCTTGCTGACTCTACGCTTAGTGATCATCTCCCCGATGAATAAATCATGAACTTAGGAGATACTAGCATTCACTACTGGGAGATGTACTTTGATGTTGTGGTTTCTTCTCAAAGAAGAGAAGAACCACAATCTACTATTCTAAGAAAGGCAAGGGTAGGAATAGTTCTCTTAACTCCAGACTGCGATGTGATGAGATTCTCATATCATCTCCCAATCCTTGCACTAACAAAAGTTGAATTTGAGGCTCTTGATCTAGAGTTAGTCATTACTCTAAGCATCCAGAACATTAACATCTTCAGGGATCCTCAACTAGTTATCAACCAAATTGTTGGGTCCTATAAGTTTATAGAGCCCAAGCTCCATCACTACCACAAGTACACCATGGAGTTGTTGGGCCAAATTTTAGAGGTTACAATTTAGAAGATTCCTTGAGGAGAGAATGCCATAGCATATGCTTTACCTAACCTTGCCAAGGAGTTGACATGTCTGGAGGATGAGTCCATATCAATAAAGGTTCAAAATAGATAAGTCTTATCCCTTATTGATATTGAACTAATCAAAAAGTACTCTCTTAAAGGGGAGGTTGTCATTGCCAACAAGGATGAGGAGTTAGATTAGAGGAAACCATTCATGGATTACCTAAATAAAAGAAAACTACCTCAAGAGAAGTCACAAGCCCATCAGATGAAGCAGAGACCACTTTCTTATGCTCTTGTGGATGGTGCATGTACCAGAAAACTTTCGATCATATGTGGTTACATTATTTAGACAAGCACAAAGCCCATAAGGTCATGACTGAGGTACTAGGATTATGTGGAGCCAATCAATCTGATCTGAAGATGAAATCCAAGATCAAAAGTCTATGATACTATCGATCATCGATGATCAAGGATTGCATGGATATGGCTAAGCGATGCCACTAATGCCAAATACACGGTGTGGTCAAACACCAACCACCCAACATTTTGTATCCTCATTGGCCTCATGGCCATTTGAGTGTGGGGGTACCGACATAGTGGGTCTGATTGATGCTTCTTCTTCTACGGGTCATCAGTTCATTAGTCGCATCACTACTTTTCCAAATGGGCAAAGGTGATTCCGTTCATAGAGGTCAGAATATAGCATGTGCTCCAATTTTTTTAGGAACCATCTCGTATATAGGTTTGGAGTGCCATAATGAATTATATTTGATAATGGTACTCCATTAAAGAGAACTGAGATCTATAACTTTTCTTAGAGACACAACATAGATTGGAGATATTCTACCATCAACTACTTAAGGGAAAATGGCTTAGCATAATCCTTCAATAAAACTCTCATCCAAATACTAAAGAAGACACTCAACAATATCAGGCAAAAGTGGCATGAGTAGTTAGTTGAACCCTTATGGGCCTACTGCACCACATATAGAACTCCAACTCAGCCTACCCCCTTTCACTTTAGTGTATGGGTCTGAAGTTGTTCTACCATTAGAAGTCCAACTCCCATCACTAAGGATAGCTATGGGTAGCAAGATCATAATAGAATAGAATGCCAAGTTTTGGTCAGAAAAGCTTGAAGGTTTGGAGGAGAGACGCATGCGAGCATGCCAAAACTTGTAGTTGTACAAAGCTAAAATGATTCAAGCTCACAACAAGTTGGTTAATCTTAGAGATTTTCAAGTAGGAGGGCTTATTTTTGTTCTAAGGAAACCAATTGTTGCCCTTCGTAAGATAGGAGGCAAGTTTTAACCCACTTGGGAAGGCCCTATTACCATAAAGAAGGCCTACTAAGGAGGATCTTATCAGCTTATTAATCATAAGGGAGAGTGTCCAATGCTTCCAATCAATTGGCTCTACTTAAAAGAATATTATCAATCATGTTTGAAAATAATTATAATCAATGGAAATTCTATTTCAAATTCAATCTCTTTCAAGTTGAAAGTATTCTTGTTTGCAAATCTACCATGTTGTGTTTAGGGTAGGTGTAAGGAACCTGAGCTGCGTCTTATCTTTCATTGACATAACACAAACACAAACTACACACAAATAATTAAAACAAACACATATATTTTGTCTCGGGCTACTCTGAGTTGAGATTACACCTCCAGCGACACTCACTCAATAGATTCTCAAGGTCAGGCTGACGTGCTACCTTGCTAATGTGTCACCCTAGTGGTCTTCTTGCTTTAGAGTATGTAAATATGCTATTCTTTCCTTCCTTACTTGGCCACAACACATGGATGAGTTCCATGTTAGTTTGGTAGGACATACTACGTGGCCAAAAAGCTACCTCATGTTGGCTTCATTTAAGAGGATGTGAGTCTGCTACGCTTTCTTCTTACATTAGCCTTCGTGCACTGACTAGGTTGAGCATTTTTGAGGTTTAGGATAAGTCCCCTAGTAGCCCCTTCCTCCCCGATTGCTTGAGTCCGGTTCCCTTCTTGGGCTCCCACTTAGTAGTCGCTCTAGGTCGATAGCATCCGTCCACCTAAACAATAGACTTTCTCGATTATTAGTTCCACTTAGAATTTGTAAGCCATGGTTTCTTTCTAGATTGATCGCACACCGATGGGCACCTTAGTTGGTTGGTACTCACTATGGATACACCACTCATGTGACAGATACACCTTAGGTTGGTTGGTTCTCGCACCTTAGGATACACCACTCATGGCAGGTGTAAGTCTCCTACACTTTTTCCTTGAGTTGGCCATCGTACATCTATAAGCTTTTTTTAGGGCTCATGATAACTCTCCTAGCAGCACCTCCCATATGGAAACTATATTTGGATCAAGTCCTTTGTAACCCCATTTAGACACTACCTGGGTTACTATCAGATTGGACAGTTCCTCATTTCTAGTAACCAATCCTGTGATTGGAGAATCCATCTTATGGATGTGCATTCTCCTTTGGTCTAGCAAATTTGAGATAGGTTAAGGTCAAAATAGCCCTTCTTCAGTGGGGTCCCTGGCACACCAATAGGGTCTACACAAAGATATAAACAAAATATATATTAACTTGTGGATTAAGAGGACACCCTTAAAGGTACCTTTTCCCAAGAAGGTGTCCTATCTTTAGGGTTAATCCGACATACATCGGTTCTTTGTTGATTATAATTAAAACTAATGACTTAGTTAGGCTGTTGACTAAGTTTAAGGACTGCTTCACATGAAGTTATGAAGAGATTCCTGGATTGGATCTTGACGTAGTGGCCCATAAACTTGTAATAGAGCCTACTGCTAACCCTATCAAGCAAGCTCATAGACACATGTGATTAGACATAGAGGAATAATTAATTTATGAAGTTAAAAAATTGATCAATGTTGGCTTCATCTAGAAAGAAAAATACCCTACCTGGTTAGCCAGTATTGTCCCAGTTAAGAAAAAGAATGGCCAAATTCATATTTGGGTTGATTTTATGGATTTAAATAAGGCATGTCCAAAAGATGAATTTCCACTATAGTCTTCTCTTTCATGGATGGCTCATCTAGATATAATCAAATAAGGATGGCCCTTGATTATGTAAGAAACACTACTTTTAGAACCCCTATCTAAATCTATTACTATAAGGTCACGCCTTTTATCCTTAAAAATGTTGGTGCTACATACTAGCAAGCTATGAATCAAATCTTTGACGAACTCATTCATCATCAAGTTGAGGGTTATGTCGATGATATCGTGGTCAAAAGTAGAGAAAAGGAAGATTATCTTTTTCATATGAGAGTAGTTTTCAATAATTAAGATAATTTAACCTCAAAATGAACCCCCTTGAAGCATGCATTCAGAGTAGCTTCAAGGAAATTCCTTGGATTTGTTGTCCGACACCAGGGAATTAAAATTGATTTGAAGAAGATCAAGGCGATATTAGAATTGCCACCCCCTAAAAGTTTAACTAAACTCAGATCATTCCAAGGGCGGTTGGCGCATCTAAGATACTTTATATCTAACTTATTGAGAAGATGTCAGCCATTCTCTACACTTGTCAAAAAGAATGCCAAGTTGAAGTGGGATCATAAGTGTGAGCATGCCTTCAAAGACATCGAGCATTTACTAATGATGCCATTGGTTCTATCAACCCCTATGCAGGGTAAGCCACTCATACTTTACACTACTATGTTAGATGACTCCCTTGGTGCTTTGTTGGCCCAAGCCAATGATGAAAGGAAGGAAAATGCACTCTACTACCTCAACTTTCATCTACTCCCTGCTGAGGCTAATTATCCACCCTTTTAGAAGCTTTGTCTAGTTTTAATCTTTGCATCCCAAAAGCTATAACACTACACGCTTCTTCATAAGGTGAACTTAATCTCTAATATCAATCCACTATAATATCTCATGACACGATCGACACTATCCGTATGGTTGGTACAATGGTCCATGATCCTCTTATAATTTGACATTACCTTCTTACCCCTCCGTATGGTGAAAAGACAAGTGCTAGAGACTTTCTTAATAGCATACCCACTTCCTGCTAACTCTACACTTAGTGATGATCTCCCTGATGAATAAATCATAAACTTAGGGGATACTAACATTTACAGCTGGGAGATGTACTTTGATGATGTGGTTTCTTCTCAAAGAGGAGAAGAACCACAATCTACTATTCTAAGAAAGGCAGGGGTAGGAATAGTTCTCTTAACTCCATACACTGATGTGATGAGATTCTCATATCATCTATCCAATCCTTGCACTAACAACGAAGTTGAATATGAGTCTCTAATTATCAATCTAGAGTTAGTCGTAACTCTAAGCATCCAGAACAATAACATCTTTGGGGATTCTCAACTAGTTATCAACAAATCGTTAGGTCCTATAAGTTTATAAAGCCCAAGCTCCATCACTACCACAAGTACAACATGGTGTTATTGGGCCAAATTTTAGAGGTTACCATTTATAATATTCCTCGAGGAGAGAATGCCATAGCATATGCTTTACCCAACCTTGCCAAGGAGTTGACATGTCTAGAGGATGAGTCCATATCAATAAAGGTTCAAAATAGATAAGTCTTATCCCTTATTGATATTGAACTCATCAAAAAATACTCTCTTGAAAGGGAGGTTGTCATTGCCAAGAAGGATGATGAGTTAGATTAGAGGAAACCATTCATGGATTACCTAAATAAAGGTAAACTACCTCAAGAGTTGTCCTAAGCCCATCAGATGAAGTAGAGACCACTTTCTTACACTCTTGTGGATGGTGTCTTGTACCGGTGAACTTTCGATTAAATGTGGTCACATTATTTAGACCAGTACAAACCCCATAAGGTCGTGACTGAGGTACACTTAGTATTATGTGGAGCCAAATAGTCTGGTCTAAAGATGAAACCCAAGATCAAGAGTCTATGATACTACCGGTCATCGATGTTCAAAGATTGCATGGATATGACCAAGCGATGCCACCACTGCCAAATACACAGTGTGGTCCTACACATATCACCCAACATTTTGCATCATCATTGGCTTTATGGCCATTTGAGTGTGGGGGTACCGATATAGTGGGTTTAATTGATGCTTCTTCTTCCATGAGTCATCAGTTCATCAGCTGCTACTGATTACTTTTCTAAATGGGCGAAGGCGATTCTACTCATAGAGGTCACAACATAGCATGTGCTCCAATTTTTTAGGAACCATCTTGTATATAGGTTTGGAATGCCTCAATGAATTATATTTGATAGCGGCACTGCATTAAAGAGCACAGAGATCTACAACTTTTCTTAGAGACATAACATAGATTGGAGATATTCTACCATCAACTACCCAAGGGCAAATGACATAGTAGAAGCCTTCAATAAAACTCTTATCCAAATATTGAAGAAGACACTCAACAATAACAAGAAAAAGTGGCATGAGTAGTTATTTGAACCCTTTTGGGCCTACTGCATCACATATAGAACTCCAACTCAGTCTACCTCTTTCACTTTAGTGTATGGGTCCGAAGCTATTCTACCATTAGAAGTCCAACTCCTATCACTAAGGATAGCTGTGAGTAGCAAGATTACAATAGAACAGAATGCCAAGTTGCGGTTAGAAGAGCTTGAAGGTTTGGTGGAGAGACACCTACAGGCATGCCAAAACCTCGAGTTATACAAAGCTAAAATGATTCAGGCTCACAACAAGTTGGTCAGTCTTGGAGATTTTCAAGTAGAAGGGCTTATTTTTATTCTAAGGAAACCAATTGTTGCCCGCCATAAGATGGGAGGCAAGTTTTAACCCATTTAGGAAGGCCCTTTTGCCATAAAGAAGGCCTACCAAGGAGGATCTCATCAGCTTATTAATCATAAGGGAGAGTGTACAATGCTTCCAATCAATTGGCTCTACTTAAAAAAAATATTATAAATCATGTTTGAAAACAATTATAATCAATGGAAATTCCATTTCAAATTCAATCTATTTCATGTTGAAAGTATTTTTGTTTGGAAATCTACCACGATGCGTTTAGGGTAGGTGCAAGGAACCCGAGCTGCGTCTTATCTTTCATCGACATAACACAAACACAAACTACATACAAACATTTAAAACAAACACATATCTTTTATCTAGGGCTACTTTGAGTTGAGATTACTCCCCTAGTGACACTCACTCACTAGCTACTCAAGGTCAGGCTAATGTGCTACCCTGCTAGTGTGTTACCCTAGTGGTCTTCTAGGTTTAGAGGATGTAAGTCAGCTACACTTTCCTTCCTTACTTGGCCATAACACACCAATGAGTTCTTTATTAGTTTGGTAGGCCATACCTACGTGGCTAGTATGCTACATCATGTTGGCTTCATTTAAGAGGATGTGAGCCTGTTATGCTTTCTTCTTAGATTAGCCTTCATGCACTAGCTAGGTTGAGCAGGTTTAGGATAAGTCTCCTAGAAGCTTCTTCCCTCCTGATTACTTCGAGTCTGGGTTCAGTCCTTCTTTGGGGCTCCCCGCTTAATAGTCTCTTTAGGTTAGATAGCATCTGTCCCACCGATAATAGACTATCCCGATGATTAGTTCCACTTAGAAATTTGTAAGCCTAAACAAGTTCTTTCTAGATTGATCGTTGCACACTGTAAGTTGTTTGGTTCTTACTATGCTGATGGATACACCACTCATGCTAACGGATACACCTTAGGTTGGTTAGTTCTCGGACCTTAAGAAACACCACTCATGGCAAGTGTAAGTCTCCTACACTTTCTCCTTGAGTTGGCCACCATACACTTATAAACATTTTTTAAGGGTTCAGGATAACTCCCCTTGTAGCATCTCCCTTGTGGGATCTATATTTGGATCAGGTCCTTTGTGACCCCATTTAGACACTACCCGGGTTACTATCGGATTAGACAGTTCCTCATTCCTAGTAACCACCCCTATGGTTGGAGAATCCATCTTATGGATGTGCAGATTCTCCCTTGGTCTAGTAAAATTGAGATAGGTTAAGGTCAAAATAGCTTTTTTTCAATGGGGTCCCTCTCTCACCAATAGGGTACACACAAAGACATAAACCAAATATATATTCACTTGTGGATTAGGAGGACACCCTTAAAGGTACCTTTCCCCAAGCATGCATCCTATCTTTAGGGTAGTGTTAGTAAAACTCCCTATAAAAATGCCCCGACTAGTCTTGAGTTGATTTAAGTCCCTAATGGCATTCACTCAGTAGTTGCCCCTAAGTTAGGTTCAATTTATTATGCTACCAATAGGTCACCCTAGCGATTGTTCCCTACTTTAGAAGATGTAAGTTTGCTATGCCTTTCTCCTAGCACAATTGTTGCACTTCGAAAGAAAACCCCTTAGGTTGGCTAGATCTACCCCACTGCCAGTAGGCTATCCCTTTGGATTTGTAAATATTAGACATGACAAGTCCGATATAGCCCCTTATTAATGGGGCCATCACACACCGACATGGTCCATAAATTAAATCTATCAAATTTGACTGAGCTCACATTCCCATCTGATATGCCCTTAATTTGAAATTAAATTAAACCAAATAAACCATATCAAATCACATGAAATTAAGATAAAATTAATCCTCACTACTTTTGAGTTGACAAAAGTCCCCAGTGGCATTCACTCATTAGTTGCCCAAGGTCAGTTTTGATTTGTTGTGCATCCAACAGGTCACCCCAACGGTTATTCCTCACTTTGGAAGATGTAAGTCAGCTATGCCTTCTTCTTAGCAAACGTTGTAACACCGATTTAGGTTAAGCTCTACCCCGCATGACTATCCCTTTGGATTTGTAAACCTAAGGTAGGTCAAGGCTGATATAACCCATTCTCAGTGGTTTCATCGCACATTGACAAGGTCCATACATTAACTCAAATTAAACCCAATCTAATTTTTCCTAGTGGAGCTAAATCACACCTTCTCCCCAGTGTAGCCCCAAATCATTTATAAACAAGTCAATCAAAAAAATCAAATTCAAAACCAACCTCCCTAGTGGAGCCAAATTAAACCAACTCCCCTAGTAGAGTCTAGATCAAAGAAATTGAAACAAACTCTTATTCCTAGCAGATACATCCTCATACAAATCTATGAAATCAAATTCAAATCCCAATCTCCAGTGGATAGCCTAAACCTGCTTCCCTAGTGGAAGGTTCATATACCCGATCCCTAGTGGAATCATGCCCATATCTCTAATAGATATTCCTCCACATTAATTAAAATAAAACAAATTAAAGTCGATTTGATCTTAATCCCCGAAGTATTATAGATTCTTGTCCCTAACAAATCTTCTTTCCATAAATCATATAATCAAATCAAATTCAAACCTTATCCCCAATAGATTTTCTTCTTCTATGTCCTCGACATCGACCCCTCACATGTCATGTCCAATGCATGTGTGATCCCCTATCGGATCTCCCTCCATGTCCTTGACATGGAATTCTCATCAAATTTTATTTCTTCTCTTATGCATACCTTTAATACTTCAACCAAAACCCTAACAATGTATTCATTCAAATTACATCATTTTAACATTGTGATCAACATTTTATGATTTGTGATGGTGTAAGCTCAAACTAACTATGTAATTTCATGCTAAACATATTATAGTGTGAATTAACACACAACATTATATTATAATATATGATGTTATATTATAATTTGCTATAATATAATATATTCTCTAACATTACACCTAATTAGAATTACCTAAAAGGAACAAATAACAAAATTTTCTCAAAATATGAATAATGTTCATCTTGGATGTAAAATTGTTAATTTTCTATTAGAAATGGTACAAAATAGCATAATTTTGGTGTTGCTTCTTTGTGTTTGTCATGAATTTGGCCAAATTCTTCCATCTCAACCTTCAAATTAACATTTTTTTGAGTTTTGACCCAATGTATTAAAACAAAATTAAAACATACTAAAATGTACAATAACATTTCGTAACACACCACCACATTCATATATTTGAGAAGTTATATTGTTATGTACATTATATTTTAATATGCTTTCATACAATATATTATCTTACATTACACCTTAAAATGAATCACTTTAAGCAAATAATTTATAAATTTTGGTTGAAAAATGAACATTTATTTTGGATGCAAAATTCCATTCTTTTGATTAAATGACACACCATAGCACACCCCTAATGATGTTCCCTAAAGCTTGCCTTAAATTTGGCCAAATCCCATCAACTTAGCCTATAAATTAGTATTTTTATGAATTATACTAGTACAAACTCTACTGCATCATACTATAACAAACTAAAAATATGCTAAATAATAAGTAGTAATAAACAATAGTATGCTATATTGCTTGATGTTACACTATGTTATGGAATCCTATATTATAATACACAACAATATATTTTATTATATTATATTGCATATCACATGACAAGGGATTTCTTAATCTAAAAAATCATAAAATTTGTCTAAACAATAAAAAACTATATATTTTAGTCGTATCACTTACATATTTTAGATTAGAACAATATATTATGATGTCATGCTCTACGTATTATGAATTTGGCCAAATTCCACCATTTTAAAGTCTAAATCAACATTTTTATAAATAATGCTTATGTTGGCTTGACTACATCATTGTAAAATACTAAGAATTTAAAATGCATAGAACAATATATTAATGTATATGATGTTATACTATGCTACAACATATAATATTTATTTTGAACATAAAATCTTACTTTTAGACTATAAGTGGCATAGCACACCTTTGGTACAACAACCTGATTCCCACTTCAAATTTAACAAATTTCGTCATCTGATTTATTAAATGAATATTTTTATGATTTTTATTAATATAGATTATAGGGCACAATACAATAATATACTAAAATATTTCAAAACATCTTATAACATCCAAAAACACATTACTACGTGCTCAAATAAAGGATGCTACATTATAATATAATATATGGTGTTATAATATGATTTAGGGTTAGGGTTTAGGGTATTTAAATCTCTAATAGTCATGGGAAAGTCTCTTGATGACATTTTATTTGCTACCATAATTATGTTAGGATTAGGTCATTCTTTAGTTCTACTCCTAATGACATCTTTATTCAAGGTCAAGGGTTTAGGTTTTAGGGTTTAGTGTTATTTTAGGGTTCAGAGTTTAAGGTTTAGGGTTTAGGGTTTAGGGTTTATGGTTTAGGGTTGTAGGATTTAGGCTTAAGGGTTTATGGTTTTAGGTTTTAGGGTTTAGGGTTTAGGGTTTTAGGGTTTAAGGTTTTAGGGTTTAGTGTTTAGGGTTTAGGGTTTAGTGTTTAGGGTTTAGTGTTTAGGGTTTAGGGTTTTTAGAGTTTAGGGTTTAGGGTTTTGGTTTTAAATTTAAGGTTTAAGTTTTAGTTTAGGGTTTAGGGTTTAGGGTTTAAGCCTAATGTTTTTTTTAAATAAATAACAAATTTAGATTCAACATTTCTTCTTTTTGATTTCATCAACCAAGTAGCACCCCAAGTTTTTTAAGACACAAGTGATGACATAGATAAAAAATTGGCACCCATAAAGCAAATCAAAAACCCTAGATATATATAACTATCTCTATTATAAAGACACAATTCCATAAGCAGTAGATCAGATCGGCCATTCTTCAATTTCTCTAATTCCCATCAGAATAATCCCCAACTCTCGGGTAGCTAGATCCGCCATCATACCCCCGATCTCTCCCTCACCACCACACTGAACCTCCAACACTCCTCCTACCTCCCTCCATAACCGCCATCGCTCACCACCACCTCCATATCCACTAGCCCCTCTAGATTCCTAACCACGACTATGGTAACCGCGGGCCTCGCCCACCCCCAGATCAGACGAGCCTAATTGATGGTGACATTCCTGTCATGGTTCTACCCCATTCTTAAAGTTTAGTTTGAGGTTTGGGTTTAGGTTAGGGTTTAGGGATTTAGTGTTTTAGGTTTTTGGGGTTGTGGTGATAGGTTTAGGGTTTAGAGTGGTAGTGATAGGTTTAGTGATTAGGGTTTAGGGTTTAAGGTGGGTTAGGGTGGGTTAGGATTTAAGGTTTAGGGTTACTTTTAGGTTTAGGATTTAGGGTTTAAGGTATTTAAAAATTAAATAAATAGGTAAGTTTAGTTTACTTAGGTTATTTACTTTATTTTATATCTGAGTTTATTTTATTTTTATTTTTATTTAGGTTCATTTTATTTTTTATTTAGATTAGTTTATTTATTCTAGGTTTATTTATTTTAGTTTAGGTTTTTTATTTTAGTTAATTTTTAAGTTTAGGTTTATTTTTTAGTTGAGTTTTATTTTTCTTTTATTTTTTATGTTTAGGTTTTATTTTTTATTTTTAGGTTTAGGTTTAGTTTTTTTTATTTTTGTAGGTTTAGGTTTTAGGTTTTTTTAGTTTTATTTTTTAGTTTTGGTTTAGTTTTATTTTTAGTTTATTTTATTTAATTTTGTTTAGGTTTAGGTTTTTGTTTATTTTATTTTATTTAGGTTTAAGTTTATTTTAGGTTAAAGTTTTATTTATTTTAGTTTAGTTTATTTTAGTTTAGTTTTAAGTTTATTTTATTTTGTTTATTTTATTTTTATTTTAAGTTTAGGTTTTTTTTAGTTTACTATTTAGGTTTTATTTTTTATTTATTTTTAGGTTTTCTTTTTATGCTTATTTTTTAGGTTTAGATTTGTATTTAGTTTTTATTTTATTATATTTTAGGTTTATTTAATTTTTATTTTAGGTTTAGTTTTTATTTTATTTAAATTTTTTATTTTTTTAGTTTTGCTTAGGTTTTTATTTAATTTATTTTAGCTTAGTTTTTATTTTTTATTTTTTTTCTTTTTAGGTTTAGGTTTTAGTTTATGTTTTTAATTTATTTTATTTTGGGTTAAGTTTTTTTATTTATTTTATTTTTATGTTTTATTTAGTTAAGCTTTAAGTTTTTAGCTTTTTAGGGTTTAGGATATAGGATTTGGGGTTTGGGGTTTAGGGTTTAGGGTTTATGGTTTTGCATTTAAGTTTTATTTTGGGATTTAAGGTTTAAGGATTTTTTTTAATAGGGAACAAATTGAGGTTTGACATTTCTTCTTTTTGATTACATCAGCCAAGTAGCACCTAAAGTTTTCTAAGACACAAGCGAAGGCATAGATAAAAAATGAACACCCATAGAGAAAATAAAAAACCATAGATAAGTAGAACCATCCCTACTATAAAGACACGATTCCATAAGCAGCAGATCAGATCTACCATTCTTCAGTTTCTTCAGTTCCCAATAGAACCACCCTCGCTTCTCTAGTAGCAGGATCCGTCATCATATCCCCGATCTCTCCCACCACCACCACCATCGCTATAACCTCCATCATTCCTCTCACCTTGATGGTGATGTCTCACTCACCATTCCTGTGGGTTGGGTTTAGGGTTAGTTTAGGTTTTAGGGTTTAAGTTTAATTTATGATTTAGGGATTAAGGTTAATTTATGGTTTAGGGTTTAAGGTTGTAGGTTTTAATAGTTTAGGGTTTGGGGTTTAGGTTGTGGTTGTGGTTTAGGGTTTGTGGGTTTGGGTTTAGTGGTTTAAGTTTAGGGTTTAAGGTTTTAGGGTTTAGGGTTTAGGTTTAGTGTTTAGGATGTTTAGGAAGGGGTCAGTATAGGGTTGCAGTAGTGGTGTGGTTTAGGTTTTAGTGTTTAGGGTTTAGATTTAAGTTTTAGGGTTTAGCTTTTTTAAATTAAGCAAACCAGAGGTTTTGGTTTATTGAGTTTTACTTTATTATTTATTTATCTAGGTTTATTTTTATTATTTTATTTAGATTTTTTATTATTATTTAGTTCAATTTATTCATTTTTTATTTTATTTTAGTTTTTTTTATTTTAGTTTATTATTTTTAGTTTAGGTTTATATTTTAGTTGATTTTATTTTATTTTATTTTTAGTTTTAGGTTTTATTTTTTATTTTATGTTTAGATTTAGGATTTTATTTTATTTTTGGTTTATTTTATTTTTATTTTGTTTAGTTTGATTTTATTTTTATTTTATGTTTAGGTTTAGTTTTATTTTGGTTTATTTTAAGTTTTATGTTTAGTTGTTTAGATTTATTTTCATTTTATTTTATTTTAATTAGTTTAGGTTTAGTTTATTTATTTTTATTAAGTTTTATTTTATTTATTTTAGTTTATGTTTAGTTTAAATTTTTTTTTTGTTTATATTTTTATTTTATGTTAGGTTTTTTTTTATTTATTTTATGTTTATTTTTTATTTATTTTGGTTTTATTTTAGGTTTATTTTTAGGTTTAAATTTTATTTATTTATTTTAGGTTTATTTTATTTTATTTTACATTTAGTTTTATTTATTTATTTATTTTATTTATTTAGTTTAGGTTTATATTTATTTTATTATTATTATTATATAGTTTGGTTTATATTTTTTATTATTTAAGTTTAGTTTTATTAGGGTTTTAGAGGTTTTGGGAAGAGCCCAGGGTGGTGGAGGGTTAGGTTTAGGTTTGGGAGGGCCCAGTGGAGTTTGTGGTTGGCTTGTTTTGGAAGAGCCTGTGGTAAGGTTTAGCATTAGTTTAAGGAGTTGGCCTGTGAGCCCAGGGTCATAGTTAGAGCCTGGGTTTAGGGTTTATTTTGGGAGAAGGTTAAGATTTTGAGCTCAGGATTTAGGGTAGATTTAGGGTTTAGGAATTCATGGTTTAGTGTTTTGTGGTAGGGTTTAGATTTAGGTCAAGTAGGGTTAGTGGTAGTATTTTTAGGGTCTGGGTTGGATCTGGATTTAAGGTTTAGTGTTTAGGTTTTTTTTATAAATTAAGCAAACCCAGAGTCAGTTTATTTAGTATATTTAGGCTTTTATGTATTTATTTTATTTTATTTTATTTTATATTTTTATTTAGGTTTCTTTTTTTATTTTTATTTAGTTTAGGTTAATTATTTTAGTTTTATTTATTTTTATTTTGGTTTTATTTTAGTTTTAGGTTTAGTTTTTTCTTATTTTTTAGTTTATTTTATTTATATTTTCTTTTAGGTTTAGTGTAGATTTATTTTATTTTATTTTATTTTAATTAGTTTAGTTTAGGTTTTAGTTTATTTATTAGGTTTTATTTATTTTTAATTTTGGTTTAGGTTTATTTTATTTTATTTATTTTACTTTTATTTTAGCTTTAAGTTTTATTTAATTTTAGGGTTTAAGTTTTATTTTAATTTATTTTTAGGTTTATTTTTTATGTTTAAGTTTTTATTTAGTTTTTATTTTATTTTATCTTAGGATTATTTTATTCTTACTTTACATTTAATTTATATTTTATTTAGGTTTTTAATTTTAGGATTATTTTATTTTTTTAGTTTAGTTTAGGTTTTTATTTATTTTATTTTATATTTAGTTTTATGTTTACATTTTTTTTAATTTTGTTTATGTTCAGGTTATTTATTTATTTTATTATTAGGATTTATTTAGTTTAGGTTTAGGTTTTTAGGTTTTTATGGTTTAGGGTTTAGCTCACTTTGAGGTTTAGGGTTTTAGGGTGTCAGGGTTTAAGTCAGTTTTGTGGCCCAGGGGGTTTAGGCTCAGTTTAGGTGGGTTTTGGTGGTAGGTAGTTTAACGCTTTAGTAGCTTTAGAGTCAGGGCTCAGTTTAGGGTAGTTTAGGGAGTTAGGAGGTTAATGGCCTGTAGGAGTGATTTAGGGCCTTTAACCTTTAGGATTAGTGTTTAGGAGGGATGGAGGCCTGGGGACTGGCCAGACTTAACTCAAAAGGGTCAGTGTAGATTTTAGGGTAACTCAGGGCAACATATTGTTTGGGGTTTGAGGTCATTGTTTAGTGGAGATTAGTGGAGGTTTAGGGGGATAGTAGGGTGTGGAGATTTATGGTTTAGGTTTAGGAGTGGTTTTACAAACCAAGAACGAAAGTTGAGGTTTATTTAGTTTATTTAGTTTTTTATGTATTTATTTTATTTTATTTTAATTTTTATTTTTATTTAGTTTTATTTTTTTATTTAGTTTATTTATTTTAGGTTTATATATTTTATTTTATTTTAGGTTTAGGTTTAGGTTTTTATTTTATTTATTTTAGGTTTAGGTTTTAGGTTTTTAATTTAGGTTTATTTTTAAGTTTTATTTTTTAGTTTAGGTTTAGGTTTATTTTTAGTTCATTTTATTACATTTAGTTTAGGGTTTAGGTTTTGTTTATTTTAGTTTAAGTTTTAAATTTTATTTATTTTAGTTTGGTATATTTTAGTTTAGGATTAGATTTATTTTATTTATTTTATTTTAGGTTTAGGTTTTTAGTTAGTTTTATTTTATTTTATTTTAGGTTTATTTTAATTCATTTTAACATTTTGTTTTCATTTTATTTAGGTTTTTTATTTTTAGGTTATTTTATTTTTTAGTTTAGTTTAAGTTTTTATTTATTTTATTTTTTTTAGTTTTTATCTTTTATTTTATTTTATTTTTAGGTTTAGGTTTTAGGTTTAGTTTAGGTTTTATTTTATTTTATTTCATCTTTTATTTAGGTTTAGTTTTTTTTATTTTATTTTAGATTTTATTAGTTTAGCTTTAGGTTTGTTTAGGGTTTAGGGTTTAGGTTTAAGTTTAGGGTTCAGGTGTTAGGGTTAAAGTTTGGGTTTGGTGGGTTTAGGGTAGGGTATTTAGGGTTTAGGGTTTATGGTTTATGGTTTAGTTTTAGGGTTTAGGGTTTTAAGGTTTAGGCAGGGTAGGGTTTAGGTTTAGTGGTATTTATTATTATTTTATTATTTTTTATGTTTTCTAAACTAAGTAAACTTATAGGTTTTGGTTTATTTAGTTAATTTTTTATTTATTTTAGTTTATTTTTTTTTTGTTTATGTTTATTTTTATGTAGTTTAGTTTATTTATTTTAGTTTAGGTTTTTAATTTTAGTTTGATTTTGAGGTTTAGGTTTAGGATTAGGTTTATTTTTTAGTTTAGTTTAAGTTTTCTTTTATTATTAAGGTTTATTTTTTATTTTTTATTTTTTGGTTTAGGTTTAGATTTTTATTTTATTTTTTTAGGTTTAGGTTTTAGGTTTTTATTTTAGGATTATTTTTAGGTTTTATGTTTTAGTTTAGGTTTAGGTTTATTTTTAGTTCATTTTATTTTATTTAAGGTTTTGGTTTCAGTTTAGGTTTAGTTTATTTTAGGTTTAGGTTTAGGTTTTATTTATTTTAGTTTAGTTTATTTTCGTCTAGGTTTAGGTTTATTTTATTTTTATTTTATTTTTAGGTATTTTTTTAGGGATTAAATTTTATTTTTTTACATATTTTTAAGTTTATATTTTAAGTTTAAGTTTATATTTAGTTTTATTTTATTTTATTTTAGGTATATTTTATTTTTATTTTAGGTTTATTTTTTTATTTATGTTTTTTATTTTTCTTAGTTTAGTTTAGGTTTTTATTTATTTTATTTTAGTTTAGTTTTTATTTTTTATTTTTTATAGGTTAAGGTTTAGGTTTAGGATTAAGTTTTAGTTTAGGTTTTTATTTTATTTTATTTTTATATTTTATTTAGTTTAGGTTTAGGTTTTTAGCATTTTAGGGTTTAAGGTTTAGTGTTAGTTCAGGGTTTTGGGTTTTGGATTTAAAGTTTAGGGTTTGGGTTTAAGGTTTAGGGTTTAGGGTTTAGGATTTTAGTTTTAGGGTTTAGGGTTTAGGTTTTTCAGGATTTTGGGTTTATGTTTTAGGTCTAGGGTTTAGGTTTTAGTTTAGGGTTTAGGGTTTAGTTTTTTTTTGTTAATAGATAACAAATTCATATTCAACATTTCTCCTTTCGGATTTTATCAACCAAGTGTCACACCAAGTTTTCTAAGGCATAAGCGATGACATAGATAAAAAATGAGCACACTAATAAAAAATCAAAAACCCTAGATAACAAGACCATCTCTACAGTAAAGGCATAATTCCATAAGCAGAAAATCAGATTGACCGTTCTTCAAATTCTCCAGTTCCCATCAGAACCACCTTGGCCTCTCGGGTACTGGGATCCACCATCATATCCCCGATCTCTCCCTACGCCATCGCATGGCTATAACCTCCCTTGCTCCTCCCACATCCATAACCACCACTGCTCTGACCACTACCTCCATATCCACTATCACCTCCAGATCCCCCACCACCACTGCGACAACTGCCGCCTCCACCTTCGCCTCAACTATAAGATCTAGACTTAGCCTGGTTGACAGTGATGTTCCTGCCATCAAGGTTCTACTAATTCTTAAGGTTTAGGTTCAGGTATAGGTTTATTAGGTTTTAAGGTTTAGGTTTATTTTCTAATTTATTTAGTATTTTATTTGTGGATTAAGTTGGGTTAGGTTTAGGTTGTGGTTTAGTGGGTTTAAGGTTTGGTGGTTTTAGTGTTTTAGGGTTTAGGATTTGGTTTTTTATAGTTTTATTGGGGGTTTTTTTATTAAGCGTCTGGGGTTTAGGGTTTCATTTTAGATTTTGTGTCATAGGTTTAGGTTTGTATGTTTAGGGTCAGTTAGAGGTTCAGGGTAGAGGTTTATGGGTAGGTAGGTGTGTGGATAGGTAGGTTATTTTGGTGTGGTTAGGGTGGATTTAGGGTTTAGGTTTTCTCAAATTAGTAATCCATGTTTAGGTTTAAGACCGCTTATTATTTTATTTATTTTAATTTATTTTATTTTAATTTGTTTTAGGTTTATTTTAATTAGTTTATTTATTTATTTTAGGATTTTTATTTTAAGTTTTATCTAGTTTATTTAGTTTATAGATTTTTTTAGTTGAGTTTTATTTTTATTTTATCTTGGTATAGGTTTTATTTTTTATTTTAGGTTTAGGTTTAGGTTTTAATTTATTCTAGTGTAGGTTTACTTTTAAGTTTTATATTTTAGTTTAGGTTTATTTTAAGTTTAGTTTTTTATTTAGTTTAGGTTTTAGGTTTATTTTTAAGTTTTATATTTTAGTTTAGGTTTAAGTTTATTTTAAGTTTAGTTTTTTATTTAGTTTAGGTTTAGGTTTAGGTTTAGTTTATTTTAGGTTTAGGTTTAGGATTTATTTTATATTTAATTTTAAGTTTTATTATTTATTTATTTTTTAGGTTTAGGTTTTTACTTTATTATATTTTAGGTTTATTTTATTTTATTTTACAGTTAGTTTTTATTTTATAAAGATTTTTTAATCTTAAGTTTATTTTATTTTTCATTTAGTTTAGGATTTCTTTTATTTTATTTTAGTTTACTCTATATTTTTTATTTTTGATTATTTAGGTTTAGGTTTTAGTTTAGGTTTTTATTTTATATTTTATATTTTATATTTTATTTAGGTTTATTTTTTATTTTTATTTTGTTTGGTTTATTTATTTTAGGTTTATTTATTTTAGTTTATTTTTTAGGTTTAGGTTTAGGTAATGTTTATTTTTTAGTTTGGTTTTATTTTTATTTTATTTTTAAGGTTTATGCTTATTTTGGTTTTATTTTTATTTTATTTTTAAGGTTTATGTTTAATTTTTTTTTATTTTTAGTTTTAGTTTTAGGTTTTTATTTTATTTTTAGTTTTAGGTATTAGGTTTCTATTTTAGGTTTATTTTTAGGTTTTATTTTTTAGTTTAGTTTTAGGTTTATTTTTAGTTTAGGTTTAGGTTTATTTTATTTAGTTTACTATTTAGGTTTAATTTTTTAGGTTTTTGGTATATCTATTTTAATTAGTTTATTTTAGTTTAGGTTTAGGGTTATTTTATTTTATTTATTTTATTTTTAGTTTAGGTTTAGTTTTTATTTTTAGTTTGGGGATTGTCTTTTACTTTTTATTTTATCTTAGGTTTAGTTTTTATTTTGTTTTTGTTTCATTTTATTTTAGGTTTATTTTATTTTTATTTTATGTTTAGTTTTTATTTTATTTATGTTTTTTAGGTTTATTATATTTTCTATTTTAGTTTAGGTTTTTATTTATTTTATGTTAGTTTAGATTTGATTATTTATTTTATTTTAATTTTAGGTTTAGGTTTTGGTTTAAGTTTAGGTTTTTTTTAGGTTTTTATTTGATTTGATTTTTTAATTTATTTAGGTTTAGGTTTATTTATTTATTTATTTTATTTTTCAGTTTTATTTAGTTTAGGATTAGTTTTGTGGTCAGGGTTTGGGTTATGGCCTGGGGTAGGGTTTGGGGTCAGGGTGTTAGATTTATAGTATGGTTTAGAGGTAGGTAAGGTTGTAGGGCTCAGGGTGGGGTGTTAGTTTGTTTTATGGGATCAGTGGTGGAGGGTTTAGCTTAGGATTTAGGATTTTTTTTAAAAAAAACAAAGTAACCAGCAGTTTAGGTTTATTTAGTTTATTTTTTATTTCTTTAATTTTTTTATTTTTAGGTTGATTTTTCTTTTATTTAATTATTTTATTTATTTTAGTAGTTTTATTTTATTATTTTTAGGTAGTTTAGTTATGTTTATTTTAGTTTAGTTTATTTTATTTTATTTTTTTAGGTTTAGGTTTAGTAGTTTAGTTTTATTTTTTAAGTTTAGGTTTAGGTTTATTTTTAGTTTAATTTTAGTTTAGGTTTATTTAGTTTTATTTTATTTTATTTACTTTAGGGTTTAGTTTTAGTTTATTTTATGTTTAGGTTTACTATTTATTTATTTTAGTTTAGTTTATTGTAGTTTAGGTTTAGATTTATTTTATTTTGTTTATTTTTATTTTTATTTTAGCATTAGTTTTTATTTATAGTTTAGGTTTCGGCTTTTATTTTTTATTTATTTTTCAGGTTTTATTTTTAGGTTTAGGTGTTTATATTTTATTATTTTAGGTTTATTTTATTTTTATTTTACGTTTAGTTTTTATTTTATTTAGGTTTTTTATTTTTAAGTTTATTTTATTTTTTAATTTAGTTTAGGATTTTTTTATTTTTTTTGTTAGTTTAGATTTAATTTTTTATTTTATTTTATTTTAAAATTTTAGTTTAGGTTTTTATTATTTTTATTTTATTTTATTTAGGTTTAGATTTTTTATTTATTTATTTTTAGGTTTTATTCAATTTAGGTCTGTGGGTCAGTAGGGTTTAGGATTTTGTGTTATTTATGTGGTTTAGGGATTGGGATTTAGGGATTAGGCTTTAGGTTTTAGAGTTTGGGTTTAATTTTTTATTTATTTTTATGTTTAGGTTTTTATTTTTATTTTATTTTAGGTTTATTTTATTTTTATTTTATGTTTAGTTTTTATTTTATTTAGGTTTTTTATTTTTAGGTTTAGTTTATTTTATAGTTTAGTTTAGGATTTTTTTATTTCTTTGTTGGTTTAGATTTAATTTTTTATTTTATTTTATTTTAAGATTTAGGTTTATGTTTAGATATTTGTTTAGGTTTTTATTTTGTTTTAATTTTATTTTATTTATGTTTTATTTTTTTATTTATTTATTTTTAGGTTTTATTTAGTTTAGGTTTAGGTTTTAGGTGGATTTAGGGTTTAGGTTTAGTTTAGGGTTTAGTTTAGGGTTATAGATCTTGGTTTAGTTTCTTTAGTGGGTTTAGGGTTTAGATGGCTCAGGCTTAGGCTTTATTTTTTTATATTTTATTTTTTTAAAATTAATTAAACCAACAGGTTTAGGTTAATTTATTTTTATTTTATTTATTTTATTTTATTTATTTTATTTTATTTTATTTATTTAGTTTATTTTTTAGTTTATTTTAAGTTTAGGTTTAGTTAGCCAGTTTATTTTTTTAGTTTATTTTATTTTATTTTAGGTTTAGGTTTTATTTTATTTTATATTTTAAGGTTTAGGTTTAGGTTTTATTTTATTTTAAGATTTAGGTTTTTATTTTAGGTTTATTTTTAGGTATTATTTTCTAGTTTAGGTTTAGGTTTATTTTCAGTTTAAATTATTTTATTTTTCTTAATTTTAGGGTTTAGGTTTTATTTTTTATTTATTTTTAAGTTTGTTTATCTATTTATTTTTTATATTTAGGTTTTTATTTTATTTTATTTTAGATTTTTTTATTTTTTTTGTTTAGTTTAGATTTTTATTGATTTTATTTTAGTTTACTTTTTATTTTTTATTTTACTTTCTTTTTAGGTTTTTGTTTAGGTCTAGGTTTTGAACATTTTATTTTATTTTATTTTTTCATTTTATTTTGGTTTAGGTTTTATTTATTTAATTTTAGGTTTTATTTAGTTTAGTTTAGGTTTTAGATGTTAAGGTGTAGGTTTTTTTTACTTTAGGTTTATTTTTAGGTTTTATTTTTTAGATTAGGTTTAGGTCAATTTTTAGTTTATTTTATTTTATTTACTTTAGGGTTTAGGTTTAGTTTATTTTAGGTTCAAGTTTCTGTTTTATTTATTTTAGTTTAGGTTTATGTTTATTTTATTTTAGGTTTAGGTTTTTAGTTAGTTTTTATTTTATTTTATTTTTGGTTTATTTTATTTTTAAGTTTAATTTTTATTTTATTTAGATTTTTCATTTTTAGGTTTATTTTCTTTTTTTTAGTTTAGTTTAGGTTTTTATTTATTTTATTTTAGTTTAGTTTTTATCTTTTATCTTTATTTTATTTTAGGTTTTAAGTTTAGGTTTTATTTTATTTTATTTTATTTTATTTATTTAGGTTTAGGTTTATTTATTTATTTTAGATTTTATTTATAGTTTAGGTTTAGGTGTGTAGGTGGCTCAGTTAGTCAGGTTTATTAGGGTTTAGGTCAGGTGGGGAAGGTTTGGGGTTTAGTTTAGGGTTTAGGGTCAGGGTCTAGATTTAGGGCCTGTAGTCAGTGTCGGTTTATGCAGTGTCAGCATTTTAATTTTATTATTTTTTATGTTTTGTAAATTAAGTAAACTTGTAGGTTTATGTTTATTTAGTTTATTTAGTTTATTTTTTATTTATTTTAGTTTCTTTTATTTTTCTTATTTTTATTTAATTTAGTGTATTTATTTTAAGTTTATTTATTTTAGTTTAAGTTTTTTATTTTAGTTTATTTTAGGTAGGTTTTAACTTTAGGTTTATTTTTAGTTTAAGTTTATTTTATTTTTTATTTATTTATTTAGGTTTAAGTTTAGGTTTTAAGTTTTATATTGGGTTATTTTTAGGTTTTATTTTTAGTTTAGGTTTAGTTTATTTTAATTTATTTTATTTTTTTTAATGGTTTAGGTTTAGGCTTAGGTTTTAATTTAGTTTAGTTTATTTTAGTTGAGGTCACGCTTTATTTTATTTTATTTTAGGTTTCATTTTTTATTTAGGGTTTATGTTTTATATTTTACTTATTTTAGGTTTATTTTCAAGGTTTAGGTTTATTTTATTTATTATTTTATTTTTATTTTAGGTTTAGTTTTCTTTATTTGAGTTTTTAATATTTTAGTTTAGTTTAGGTTTTATTTTAGTGTAGTTTTATTTTATTTTTAGTTTATGTTTAGGTTTAGGTTTATTTTTTAGGTTTTATTCTATTTTATTTTTTATTTTATTTTATTTAAGTTTTATATTTATTATATTTTAGGTTTTATTTAGTTTAGGTTTAGGTTTTGGCTTTAGGATTTAGGGTTTAGGTTTAGTGTTATTTAAGTGTTTAGGTTTGGTTTAGGGTTTAGGGATTTGTGTTTAAGGTTTAGGGTTTTGGTTTTAGGGTTTATTGTTTATGGTTTTAGGGTTTTGTGTTTAAGGTTTAGGATTTTTAGGGTTTAGGGTTTAGGTTTTAGGTAAATGGTTCATGTGTTAGTTTTGGGTTTAAGGTTTTTGATTATTTTTTTTAACAGATAAAAAATTCAGATTCAATATTTCTTCATTTAGATTTCATCAACCAAGTAACACAACAAGTTTTCTAAGACACAAGCGAGACATAGATAAGAAATGAGCAAGCATAGAGCAATCCAAAAACCCTAAATAACTAGAGCCATCTCTTCTGTAAAGACAGTTTCATAAGCAGTAGATCGGACCGGGAGTTCTTCAGTTTCTCTAGTTCCCATCAAAATCACTTTGACCTTTTAAGTAGCGGGATCCACCATCATATCCTCGATCTCTCCCTCCGCCACCACCACAGCAGTAACCTCCATCACTCCTCCCGCCTCCATAACCACCACTGCTCTGACCACCACCTCCATATCCACTAGCTCCTCCAGATTCCCCACCACCATTGTGATAACTTCCGCCTCCTTCTTCGCCTCCACCGCAGATCTAGATAGAGCCTGGTTGATGGTGATGTTCCTGCCATCAAGGTTTTGCCCATTCTTAGGGTTTAGGTTTAAGTTTTGGTTTATTATGTTTTAGGGTTTAGGTTTATTTTTTAACTTATTTAGTTACTTTATGTTTAGGTTTAGGGTTTGGGGTTTAGGGTTTAGGGTTTAGGGTTAGAGTTTAGGATTTAGGATTTAGGGTTTAGGGTTTAGGGTTTAGGGTTTACGATTTCGGGTTTAGGGTTTAGGGTTTTAGGGTTTAAGCTTTTATGGTTTAGGGTTTATGGTTATGGTTTTATAGGGTTATAGGTAGGGTTTGGTAGGGTTTAGACCAGGGTGTGAATTTGTGTTTAAGGTAGGTTTAGGTTTATTTAGTATATTTAGTTTATTTTTTATTGATTTTAGTTTACTTTAATTTTTCTTTTTATTTCAATTTTTTTATTTTATTTAGTTTAGTTTATTTATTTTAGTTTAGGTTTTTTATTTTAGTTTTTTTTTAATTTAGGTTTAGGTTTATGTTTATTTTTTAGTTTAGTGCTAATTTTATTTTATTTTTGAGGTTTAGGTTTATTTTTTATTTTTATGTTTAGGTTTAGGTTTTTATTTTAGGTTTATTTTTAGGTTTTATTTTTTAGTTTAGGTTTAGGTTTATTTTATTTTATTTAGTTTAGGGTTTAAGTTTAGTTTATTTTAGGTTAAAATTTAGGTTTTATTTATTTTAGTTTTGTTTATTTTAGTTTAGGTTTAGGTTAATTATATTTTGTTTATTTTAAGTATCATTTTCTTTATTTAGGGTTTAAGTTTTATGTTTTATTTATTTTTAGGTTTAGGTTTTTATTTCATTTTTATTTTAGGTTGATTTCCTTTTTATTTCATTGCCCATAAATATCAAGCTCATACCATCAGCCTTCTTTGATCATTTCTCTGCAGTATCATCTTTCTTTAAATGATTTTTGTAATTGAAGGAGTTGGTTTATCTTCTGTTCCTTCTGCATCTTTCCCCTCAATTATAGGAATAGCATCTAGTGTAGCAACTGCAAGATTTTCATCAATTTTTACATTTTGTTTTGATTTTTCATTAGTGGTTTCTACAACTGCAACATTTGGAGGTTTAGTTGGAGCTGACTCAACATTGGAACTCCCACCTTTAGCCTTCATAACAATTTTCTTCTTTGTAATTTTGATCGCTTTGTCCCCTTCTACCTTCTTACCAATTTTTACATCTTTATCATCTACTTTCTCCACCTCATCTTCAGCCTTTCCAATGGACTCTAGTTTACCATCACTTTCGACTTCTTTCTTTGCATTACCTTGGGTGGACTTATATGGTGACACTTATTTCATCTTCATGGAACTCACATCATTCATTTTCTTATTTGTCATCTTGGCAGTAGATGAGACTGAGGCATCTTCAACGTTCTTCTTTCCTTTCCTTACTAATTTCTTTGTTTCCTTGTTGGAAGAACTATTTATTGCTTCAACCTTCTGGTCATTTTCAGCATTATTGTTACCCAGTTCATCTTCTTTTTCATGCCCATCAACAATGGTAGTTGAAATTTCCACTACCTTTTCTAACACAGCATTTGCATTAACTTCTTCTCCTTGTCATCTTCAAGTGCAATCTGAAATGCTTCTCCATTCTTTCCCCAACTTTTATTTTATCAACCTAGTAGCACCCCACATTTTCTAAGACACAAGCGATGGCATAAATCAAAACCCATAGAGCAAATCAAAAACCCTAGATAAGTAGAACCATCTCGATTATAAAGACACAGCTCCATAAGAACCTGATCGGATCGATCATTCTTCGCTTCTCCATCAACCACCCCGCTTGAGTAGCGGATTCGCCATCATATCCCCAATCTCTCCCTCCACCACCACCACGGCTATAATCTATGTTGATCCTTCTACCTTTATAACCACCATTGCTTCAAACACCACATGCATATCCACCATCTCCTCCAGATTCCCCACCACCAATGCGATAACCCTCCGCCCCTCCGGACGGAGCCTGGTTGATGTGATGTTCCTACCATCAAGGTTTTGTCCATTCTGAGGGTTTTGGGTTAGTTTAGGGTTTAGGGTTTATGACTAGTTTAGGGATTAGGGTTTAAAGTTCAGGGTTTGGGGTTTAGAGTTTAGGGTTGTAGGTTTTAGAGTTTATGGTTTAAGGTTTAGGGTTTTAGTGTTTAGGGTTTAGTGTTTAGGGTTTAGGATTTAGAGTGTTTGTGATTTAGGGTTTATGGTTTAGCTTTAGGGTTTACAAATTTAAGGTTTAGAATTTAGGGTTAAGGTTTAGGGTTTAGGGTTTAGGGTTAGTTTTAGAGTTGTTGGTTTTGGGTTTAGGGTTTAAGGTTTAGGATTTTTAGGCTTTTTTTTATTAAGTAAACTGGTAGGTTTATGTTTATTTAGTTTTTTTTTATTTTTTTATTATATTATATTTATATTTTTATTTAGTTTATTTATTTAGTTTATTTTTAGTTATTTTAGTTTAGGTTTTATTTTAGTTTATTTTAGGTTTAGGTTTATTTTTAGTTTATTTTATTTTATTTTAGGTTTAGGTTTTATTTTATTTTTGTATGTTTAAGTTTTTTTTATTTTTTTAGGCTTAAGTTTTAGGTTTTATTTTAGGTTTATTTTAGGTTTTATTTTTATTTTATTTAGTTATTTTATTTTATTTTGTTTAGGTTTAGGTTTTTTAGTTTATTTTAAGTTTAGGTTTAGGTTTTTTATTTTAGTTTAGTTTATTTTAGTTTAGGTTTAGGTTTATTTTATTTTATTTATTTTAGTTTTATTTAGGTTTAGGTTTTCTTTTAGTTAGGGTTTATTTATTTATTTATTTTAGGTTTATGTTTTTTAGGTTTTATTTAGTTTTATTTTATTTTATTTTATTTTATTTTTATTTTTATCTTTATTTTAGGTTTAGTTTTTATTTTATTTAGGTTTTCTATTTTTTTAGTTTAGTTTTAGTTTTTATTTCTTTTATTTTAGTTTAGTTTTTATTTTTTATTTTATTTTATTTTTGGTTTAGGTGTAGGTTTTAGTTTATGTTTTTTTTTATTTTTTATTTTATTTTATTTTAGTTTGGGTTTTTTATTTATTTTATTTTTTTAGGTTTTATTTAGTTTAGGTTTAGGTTTTTAGTTTTTTATTGTTTAGGGTTTAGGGTTTAGAGTTTAGTTTTTGGGGTTTAGGGTTTAGGGTTTATAGTTTAGGGTTTATGGTTTAGGGTTTAGGGTTTAGGTTTTGGGTTTAAGTTTTAGTTTAGGGTTTAGGGTTTAAATTGTTTTTAATAGAGAATAAATTCATATTCAACATTTGTTCTTTTCGATTTCATCAACCAAGTAGCACCCTGAGTTTTCTTAGACATAAGCAATGACATAAATAAAAAATGAGCACCCATAGAGCAAATCAAAAATCCTATATAAATAGAACCGTCTCTACTGTAAAGACATAGTTCCATAAGCAGCAGATCAGATCGGTCGTTCTTTAGTTTAACCAATTCCCATCATAACCACCTTGACCTCTTGAGTAGCATGATCCACCATCATATCCCTGATCTCTCCCTCCGCCACCACCACTACTCCGACCACCACCTCCATATCCACTAGCACCTCTAGATCACCCACTACCACTATGATAATCATCACCTCCGCCTTTGCCTCCACTGCCAAATCTAGACTAAGCCTAGTTGACAGTGATGTTTTGGCCGTCAAGGTTCTGCTCATTCTTGTCGTTTAGGTTTAGTTTAGGGTTTAGGTGTTAGGGTTAGTTTAGGGTTTGTTGGTTGGGATTTATGGTTTAGCTTTGGGATTTAGAGTTTAGGGGTAGTTTAGGGTTTAGTATTTATGGTTTATGGTTTGGGGTTTAGGGTTTAGGGTTGTAAGTTTTATGGTTTAGAGTTTAGGGTTTAGGGATTAGGGTTTAGGGTTTTATGGTTTAGGGTTTTGGGTTTTGGGTTTTTGATTTTGGGTTTATGGTTTAGGATTTATGGTTTAGGGTTTAAGGTTTAAGGGTTTTGGGTTTTGGGTTTAGGGTTGTAGCTTTAGGGTTATAGGTTTATGGTTTAGGGTTTAATGTTAGTGTTAGGGTTTAGGATTTAGGGTTTAGCCTTTTTTTAAAATTAAGTAAACTAGTAGGTTTAGGTTTATTTAGTTTATTTTTTATTTATTTTGTTTATTTTATTTTTTAATCTTATTTAGGTTTATTTTTTATTTTTATTTTATTTAGTTTATTTATTTTAGGTTTATTTATGTTAGTTTAGGTTTTTATTTTAGTTTATTTTTTACGTTTAGGTTTATTTTTTAGTTGAGTTTTATTTTTATATTATTTTTAAGGTTTATGTTTTATTTTTATTTTTAGGTTTTAGTTTAGGTTTTTATTTTATTTTTTTTAGGTTTAGGTTTTAGGTTTCTATTTTAGCTTTATTTTTAGGTTTTATTTTCTAGTTTAGGTTTAGGTTTATTTTTAGTTTATTTTATTTTTTTTAATTTAGGTTTAGATTTTTGTTTAGCTTATTTTAGGTTTAGGTTTAGGTTTTATTTATTTTAGTTTAGTTTATTTTACTTTAGGTTTAGGTTTATTTTATTTTGTTTATTTTATTTTTATTTTAGGTTTAGGTTTTTTTTTAAGTTTAGGATTTAGGTTTTATTTTCTATTTATTTTTAGGTTTATTTTTTAAGTTTAGGATTTTATTTAGTTTTTATTTTATTTTATTTTTATTTTACATTTTGTTTTTATTTTATTTAGGTTTATTATTCTTATTGTTTGGGGTTTAGGGTTTATGGTTGTAGATTTAGGGTTAATTTTAGGGTTTAGGGTTTAGGGTTTTAGATTTAGGGATTAGGGTTTAGGGTTTAAGGTTTAGGGTATTTTTTCATAAATTAAGTAAACCAGTAGGTTTAGGCTTTTTTTAGTTTATTTTTTTATTTTTTTCTTTAGGCTATTTTATTTAGATTTATTTATTTTAGTTTAGGTTTTTAATTTTTGTTTATTTTTTTAGGTTTAGGTTTTGGTTTATGTTTACTTTTTAGTTTAGTTTTATTTTTATTTTATTTTTTAGGTTTAGGTTTTTTTTAGGTTTACGTTTAGATTTTTATTTTATTTTTTTAGGAATAGTTATTAGGTTTTTATTTTAAGTTTATTTTTAGGTTTTTTTAATGTAGGTTTAGGTTTATTTTTACTTTATTTTATTTTATTTAGTTTATGTTTACTTAATTTTAGGATTAGGTTTATGTTTTATTTATTTTAGTTTAGGTTTAGTTTTATTTTATTTTATTTATTTTATTTTTATTTTAGGTTTTGGTTTTTTTTTTAGTTTAGGGTTTAGGTTTTATTTTTATTTATTTTTAGGTTTTATTTTAAGGTTTATTTTTAGTTTATTTAATTTTATTTAGTTTAGGGTGTAGGTTTAGTTTATTTTAGGTTTAGGTTTAGGTTTTATTTATTTTATTTTAGGTTTATATTTATTTTATTTTGTTTATTTTAGGTTTAGGTTTTTTTCTTTTTAGTTTAGGGTTTAGTTTTTTTTTATTATTTATTTTTAGGTTTATTTTTAGGTTTAGGTTATTATTTAGATTTTATTTTATTTAGGGTTTTGTGCCACCATCCTTCAAGATAAAGATGGTAGTAGGAACCGACGATAAGACATTGCACACTTTAGAGCCAGCTATTGCAACACCGGTGGTAGCAATGCAATCCTCTTCCTCCTTTCCATTAACAGTCTATCAGGTGTTGCATTTGATTGGTACATTAAACTGCCTAATGGTTCAGTGAAGACTTTTGCTAAGTTGGAGCACCTCTTCATGAAGAGGTTTGCTAGAGCTCAACAAGGGTGACTATAGGCGACCTCATTGTAGAGAAACAAAAACTCAATGAGTCCCTTGTAGATTACATTCTCAAGTGGCACAATCTAAGCATGAAATATAAACCACAGCTATCCGAACAACATGCTATTGAGATTCTTCTCAAGAATATCCATGGCCTGGTCGCCTTCATGCTTAAGGACTTTTCCATCAAAACATTCAAGAAATTAATCAACAAGATGGCTAGCCTACAAGGCAAGCTAAACAGTTGCCCTTTCCCGACCAATCATCTAGGCCATGCTGCAAAAGGTGTTTGAGAAAAGCTAGGGACAGTTGTGTCAGTTTACAAAGGGAAGAATCCAACTAGAGTTCAGTATGAGAAACTACGAGCTCAGTAGCCTCCTTTGCCACCTCCTCTTCCACCACCTCGGCCATCATACTAGCCACCACAGTAGCGACAATGACCATTTTCACCACCTCAATAGCCTACCCAGCAGCGATATTCATATCCATCACTAGGTAGCTACTTTCCACCTACTCTTGTGGATAGATTGAATAAGCATATTCATTCAAGAGGGAGGTAGTTAGGAAAATCTTTAAGAATCTCTTAAAGAAACTTGACTTTTAGTTACTAGAGGCTAAGAGGCCAGAGGAAGTGGGTAAAAGTGATGATCCTAGTTATTTACCCTACCACCGCATGTTAGGCCATGTCTTAGAGGATTGTATCACTTTTAAGGACTAGCTTGAGCAAAGCTATAAGTTGGTAGCCATAGTTATCTCTAATGAATACTTATTAGAATAACCATCCAATTCTATTAGAGTAATCCTTGGGGATACTTGTGATCCTCTTAAGACCAAAGAAGGTTAGGATATCTCCCTATCTTGAACCTCTAAGAAGATCATTTCTAAGATCAATAAGCTTTCCTTGTAGGTGTCTGAAGTAGCTCAAACCTCCAACACTAAGGAAGTTTTGTTAGTTGCAAAGGATAACTCGGAGAGGATGATAGCCTAATAGTATCTCACCATACTTGCCTAAGATAGTCCAGTAGCATAGCCACCGTCCGAGTCTAGTACTCCCTCCACTATTGTAGCTACCAGCTCTTTTGATAGCTCCTCTTCTACCCACAGAAGCATTGTATTTATGGACAAGGGCACTAAATCCCTTACTCCACTTACTTTACTTTATTTCTATCATGTACCTTCACCCAAAAAGAAATTAATGAAGAAAGCTAATTCTACTCATATATTGTCTACTTCTTATGCTCCTGATTTTATTCCAATTGAAAGCTCTTTGAGTTTATATAAAAAAATAGCTCTTGTAGTTTTGATCCTTTCCTTTCTGATTCAGAGTCAGACTATCCTATTCTGAATCAATCAGGTTCACCTCTTGATATTGACTTGGAGTCAACTGACTAAGGATCTCATAGAAGAAGCTATAGATATGCTCGATAAGAAGGTGGAACTTTTCACAAGCTCATCATTCCAAGAAGTCAGTAAAGTTAACCTACATAGTGGCAAAGTTCTACTTCCTAGGGTAGCACATCAAGATAAAGGTAAGCAAGTAATTAGTTCTAGTGAGCAGATAGCCCCTCCATAGGATGCTCCACCCATGGATATGCTTGTGGAGGACTAAGCTAGAGTTGATTACAATGTCTTAGCTCACCATAGAAAGTTTCTAGCTAAGTTAAGCATATACAATGCCCTTATCTTATACAAAGAGATGAGGGAATCTCTAATCAAGGCCTTACTTGATCTAGAGATATGCTTAGCTCAGTTGACCACTATTAAATAGGAGGCATGCCAGTTGAAAGACAACTTAGGAGTTACATTCAGTGATGAAGACTTACTCCAAGGGAAGACCGAGCACAATCGCTTTACATTATATGTTTTGAGTTAAAATTTAATTAGATTACTAAGGCTTATAATCCACTAGCACAATGTTATGGGAATGCCTAAGAGGTAAGGATTTATGCTTATAGCCCAAAGGAAATAGCCACCTCAGATCCTAAATCTGGGAGCTTTAGTACACACTAAAGCATGACCTAAATCTAAGCGATAGGTGGACATAACGGTTTATCTCCACAAGAGAGAATAAATTATTCGACTAAGCCCACTTGTCCTAACTTGGATTATGCTTAAGGATTTAAGCAACCTGCAAAAATAGCATTCACATTTCTTTTTAAGCATCACTTAAGCATAATCCACTGCAGAAAACATCATTAGGCTAATATTGGTCTATCATCTAGTCTATGAAGCATACACCCAAACATCCAATCTAAAACAACACATCATAAAACAAAACATACATCATATCATACACCATCTAACTTAAAGCTAGAAGTGGTGGCTTAATTCTAATGTGTGTATTACGGCTTGTGTTACAAGTCTTGCTAGGCATTAGTGTTGTATTTTCTAAGTGTTGAAGGATTCAATTTAACATGAAAGGTTGATTTCACTTGAAGTAGTTTAATTGATTTTAGAATTTTAATTTATGTTTTCTTTTGTTTCATTTAATTACACTTAGCAACTAAGTGTTATAAAGAGAGGAAAAAAGGATTGCCCTCTTTCATCCCTACCATAAGTCACTTTCTAATGTATATTAATTTGATTTAGTTCTCATTAATGAATGGCTTATTAAATGATTTAATTAATCCTAAGTTTAGGTTCACTTAAAATAATCCTATTCAAAATAAAAGGCATCTTAAGATTAATTTAATTGAATTACTACCACATGACACATATTAAATCATTCCTTTCCATCACATGTAATATTCATATGATTTAATCCAAAGTGTATCTATACATGTAACATATTTTAGCACACTTAAATGATGAATGTATGTGTATGTTTAGAATTTATATTTTAATTGATTGAATTATTTAAACATATTAATTTAAAACTTTATCCAAATTCTTATACAAAAAGGACATAATAATGAAACTAAGTAGGCATGTGCCATTGTTAAATCTGGGAAGTAAGGCAATCAAATGACCTCCTTGGAGCTAGCTAAAGCCTCATATTCTTGGGACATTTGCATTCAAACATATGTAAATTCGTATACATGAACATATGAAGTAGGCTCCAAATCATATGACTAATTAATTCAACCACTTAGTCAATTATGATTGCATGCAATTTTAATGTAAAATGGGATTTTCATTCACTAATCACATATGCATATACATGTACAAAGATATAGGAAAGTACGTGTCAATGTTAAACTAGGGAAGTGAGGTATACAAATGAACTCCTTGGGGCTAACTAAAGCCTCGTATTCCTAGGATGTCCAGACTATATACTTGCTTTTCTTTGACACACATGGATGTATACATAAATGAGGCAAAGAAAATCATGCAAAGATTGTATATTTTGTTTGATCGAATCATTTATATATATGAATTAAAGCTCTATCTAAATTCTAATGTTGAAATACATATGAATGAAATCAAATGGGTATGTGTTGTTGTTAAACCAGGGAAGTGAGGTAATCAAATGACCTCCTTGGTGCTAACTAAAGCCTCAAGTTCCAGGGATAAGCTTATATAAATCAACACATGAATAAAGGAAAGAGAACTCAACATTCATACACTTAAGCTATAAGAACATGCATTTTTTATGTATTTATAACTAGCATCATGACACAAATTATTATTCATTTATAAGCTTTTAAAAAATATATTTGGTTTTAATAGTGATAATAGGCATACATATATTAAATTAAATCAACACATGCAAGCTTACATAAAGGAAATCCATTTTATTTTACTTGATTTTGAAAAGATGGATGCATGAATTCAAATAACATACTAAATTTAACATGATTGGAAAGAGGACAATCAAATATAAGCATGTGATTCATTCAACCAAACTAGTTCTTAAGGACATTCAAATCAAATAAGATTATTTAAAGCAAAACAAAGCTTCTTTATTAATTAAGTTATGGATTTGATTTGATTTAAAGAGGAGAAGAGAAAGTTTATTTTATATTTATTTTAGTTTATTTTTCTTATTTAGGTTTATTTATTTATTTTATTTTATTTAGTTTATTTATTTTATTTAATTTATTTATTTTATGTTTATTTATTTTAGTTTAGGTTTTTTATTATAGTTTATTTTTGAAGTTTAGGTTTAGGTTTATGCTTATTTTGTAATTTAGTTTTATATTCATATTTTTTAGGTTTAGCTTTTTTTTAGGTTTAGGTTTAGGTTTATTTTTTTTAGGTTTATCTTTTAGGTTCAATTTTTTAGTTTAAGTTTAGGTTTTATTTATTTTAGTTTAGATTTATGTTTATTTTATTTCATTTATTTTAGGTTTAGGTTTTTTCTTTTAGTTTAGGGTTTAAATTTCTTTTAAATTAATTTTATGTTTTATTTTTAGGTTTATTTTTTAGGTTCAAGTTTTATTTAGTTTTTATTTTATTATTTATTTTAGGTGTATTTTACTTTTATTTTATTTAGTTTTTTATTTTTAGGTTTAATTTAATTTTTTATTTAGTTTCGGTTTTTATTTATTTTATTTTATTATACTTTTATATTAAGGTTTAAATTTAAGTTTAGGTTTAGGTTTAGGTTTTTATTTTATCTTATATTTTTATTTTATTTAGGTTTCAGTTTATTTAATTATTTTATATTTTAGGTTTAATTTAGTTTAGGTTTAGGTTGTTAGGTTTTTAATGTTTTGGGTTTTGGGTTGTAGGTTTTAGTGTTTAAGGTTCAGGATTTAGGGTTTAGCGTTTTAACGTTTAGGGTTTAAAGGTGGGTTTTTATTTTTATTTATATTTAATATTATTTTTTTAACTTAAGTAAACTTCTAGGTTTAAGATTATTTAGTTTATTTTTTATTTATTTTAGCTTATTTAATTTTTTAATTTTTATTTAGATTTATTTTTATTTTTATTTAGTTTCATTTATTTATTTTAGGTTTATTTATTTTAGTTTAGGTTTTTTTATTTTAATTTATTTTAGGTTTAAGTTCAAGTTTAGTTTTTAGTTTAGTTTTATTTTTATTTTTTTATGTTTAAGTTTTATTTTTTACTTTTAGGTTTAGATTTATGTTTTTATTTTATTTTTTTTAAGTTTAGCTGTTGTGTTTTTATTTTAGGTTTATTTTAAGGTTTTATTTTTTTATTTAGGTTTAGGTATATTTTTAGTTTATTTTATTTTATTTATGGTTTATGTTTAGGATTAATTTAGTTTATTTTAGGTTTAGGTTTTATTTATTTCAGTTTAGTTTATTTTAGTTTTGGTTTAGCTTTTTTTTTAGTTTATGGTTTAAGTTTTATTTTTTATTTATTTTTAGGTTTTATTTTTATGTTTATTTTTTAGGTTTAGGTTTTTATTTAGTTTTTATTTTCTTAGGTTTACTTTTTGATTTTATTTGTGTTTTTTATTTTTTAGTTAAATTTAGGTTTTTATATATTTTAATTTAGTTTTTATTTCATATTTTATATTTTTTTTGTTTAGGTTTAGGTTTAGGTTTTAGTTTAGCCATTTATTTTATTTTATTTTAGTTTAGGTTATTATTATTAATTTTATTTTTAGATTTTATTTAATTTAGGTTTAGGTTTTTAGCTCTTCATGGTTTGGGGTTAGTTGAGGGTTTAGGGTTTAGGATTCAGGTTTTAGGGTTTAGGGTTTAGGGTTTTGGGTTTTGGGTTTTGGGTTTAGGGTTTTTAGGGTTTAGGGTTTAGGTTTAGGGTTCAGATTTTAGTTTACTTTAGGGTTTTTAGTTTTTTTCTTTTTAACAAAGAACAAACTCATATTCAATATTTCTTCTTTTAATTTCATCAACCAAGTAACACACCAAGTTTTCTAAAACACAAGTGACGACATAGATAAAAAATAAGCACACATAGCAAATAGAAAAACTCTACATAACTAGAATCATCTCTACTATAAAGACACAGTTCCATAAACAACATATTCGATCAATCATTCTTCAATTTCTCCAGCTCCCATCAGAACCACCCCGGCCTATCGAGTAGTAGGATCCACCATCATATCTCTAATCTCTCCCTCTGGCACCACCATGGTTGTAACCTCCGTCATTCCTCTCACCTCCATAACCACCATAGCTCTGACCACCACCTCCATATCCACCAGCACCTCTAGATCCCCCACCACCACTGTGATAACTGCCACCTCCGCCTTCGCCTCCACCGCCAGATCTAGACTGAGCTTGTTTGACGGTGATGTTCCTACTGTCAAAGTTCTGCACATTCTTAGGGTTTAGGTTTTAGGTTTATTTTTTAATTCATTTAGTTACTTTAGGTTTAAGTTTAGGGTTTGGGGTTTAGGGTTTAGGGTTCAAGGTTTAGGATTTATAGTTTTTGGGTTTATGCTATTAGGGTTTAGAGTTTAAGGTTTATACTTTTAAGTTTAGGGTTTTAGAGTTTAGGGTTTAGTGTTAGGGGTTAACATTTAGGCTTTAGGGTTTAGTGTTTAGGCTTTATGGTTGAGGGAGGTGGAGTTTTAGTTAGAAGGTTAGTGGGTTAGAGGGAGGTGTGGTAGTGGAGGGAGGGTGCAGGTTAGGGTGTAGAGGGTCAGGTTTAGGGTGGGGTGGTTAGGGTTGGTCAGTTTAGGAGGGCCCAGAGTGAGCCTGTGGACGTTAGGGACGATTTAGGTTAGTATGGTTTAGGGAGAGCCCAGGTTTAGAATTTAGGGTAGGATATGTTTTTAAAGATCACAAAACATGTAGGTTAAAGTATATTTAGTTTATTTTTATTTATTTTAGTTTATTTATTTTAATTTTTTTAAGTTTTTTTATGTTTACTTTGTTTAATTTATTTATTTTAGTTTAGGTTTTTATTTTAGTTTATTTTTAAGGTTTAGGTTAAAGCTTCTTTTCATGAGTTTTATTTTTATTTTATTTTTTAGGATTAAGTTTTATTTTAATTTTAGGTTTAGGTTTAGGTTTTATTTTATTTTAGGTATAGGTTTTATGTTTTATTTTAAGTTTATTTTATGTTTTATTTTTAGTTTAGGTTTAGTTATTTTAGTATTTTATTTAGTTTATGTTTAAGTTTAGTTAATTTAGGTTTTATTTAGTTTTGTTTAATCTTAGTTTAGGTTTAGATTATTTTATTTTTATTTTAGGTTTAGTTTTGTAGTTTAGTGTTTAGGTTTTATTTTTTATTTTTTTAGTTTAGGTTTTATTTAGCTTTATTTTATTTTATTCAGATTTTATTTTATTTTAAGTTTTATTTTATTATATTTAGGTTTTTATTTTTTAATTTAGTTTAGGTTTAATTATTTTATTTTAGTTTAATTTTTTATTTTATTTTCTTTTTTGGTGTAGGTTTTAGTTTTAGTTTTTATTTTATTTTATTTTTTCTTTATATTTTGGTTTAGGTTTTTTTTTTCAATTTTAGGTTTTATTTAGTTTAGGTTTAGGTTTTTAGCTTTTATTATTTAGGGTTTTTATTTTAGGTTTTTTTTTAGGTTTTATCTTTTTTAGTTTAGGGTTTAAAGTTTAGGTTTAAGTTTTATTTATTTTAATTTAGTTTAATTTAGTTTAAGTTTATTTTATTTTATTTTGTTTATTTTCTTTTTATTTTAGATAAGTTTTATTTTAGTTTAGGGTTTTTCTTTTATTTATTTATTTATTTTTAGGTTTTATTTTTTAGTTTATTTTTTAGGATTAGGTTTTTATTTAATTTTATTTTATTTTATTTTAGGTTTATTTTATTTTATTTTATGTTTTTGTTTTATTTTAGCTTTTTATTCTTAGGTTTATTTTATTTTAGTTTGTTTAGGTTTATTTATTTATTTTAGTGTCTTTTATTTATTTTATTTTATTTTATTTTAGGTTTAGGTTTTATTTTAGGTTTTGTTTTATTTTATTTGTACACCATTTTATTTATTTTATTTCTAGTTTTATTTATTTATTTTAGGTGGGGTCAGGGCTCAGGTTTTGGGTTTATGGTCAGGGCTCATGGTTTTAGGGTCAGGGTCAGGATCAGGGTTTGGTGGTTAGGGCTCAGGTTTAGGGTCTGGGTTTATGCCTTTAGGGTTTAGGGTTTGTGGTTTTAGGTGGCTCAGGTTGGCCTAGGGAAGGCTCAGGTTGCCTGGGGTTTTGGCCTAGAGTTTTAGGGCTCCAGTATGGTTGTAATTTAGGGTTCAGGGTAGGTTAAGGGGAGTAGGACTAGGCCTGGGTTTTAGGGTCAGTGGCTCAGTGGCCTGTGGGAAGGGTTTAGGTTAAGTTGTGGGGAGGAGGTTAAGAGTTTAGGTTTAGGGTGTGGTTTAGGGGTTCAGGTTTAGGGTTCAAGATAGATTGGTGGTGTGGTGAGTAGGGTTTAGGGTTACAGTTTAGGGTTTAGGGTTTAGGGTTTTGGATTTAGGGAGAGAATTTTGTTGATATAATCAACTTGTATTTTTAAATTTTTGATGATGTTAAAAGGGAGAGAAAAATTAATGTTGGAGAATATCACAAATGATGTTGATTTGAATTTTATTTTCTTAGAAATGTATTTATTGAGGGGGAAAAATATGATAATATAATTTTTACCCTTAACACAAACATCAATTTGTCATCATAAAATATGGGGAGATTGTTAAGAATACACTTTATATCTCTCACCATTTGATTTGATGATAACAAATCTTGTGTAATTAAGATTAATATTTTGTTCATAGGATGAATTATTCAAATTAATAATTATGATTATCATTATTAATTTAAATTTTTATAGATAAAAAAAATATTTTCTTAAAGTTGCTAATTATTTATTTAAGGTATTTCAAGAAATTCATTAGACGCAACTTGCTTCATTAAATCGAGAAAGTCATATCTGTTTGGACAAGGGCTATTTGAAAATTTTCATAGGACTTGTAAAATAAAATAAAAATGAATATTTTTTTTGAATTATTTTCATCTTGTTTATTTTGATTTTTAAAATATTTTTCCATATTTAATTTACATTATTTTCCAATTTTCATGAAATTATTTTATTTGGATAATTTGACTACTTGCACTTAGTTTAGCCTTATCCATTACATCTAAACTTGGGTTTAGTTCATTTATTTCTTCTTCAATCAATTTTCATACTTATAATAATTTCTATCCATTTATTTTAGCATGAGAATTAATTTATTCAGTTAATTATCCAAAGTACCCTTATTGAGATTAAAAGTTTAAAAGGAGAGAATACTAATATTATAAGTAAATTAAATGACATATCTTTTTGTTCTGCAACTTTTAGTTTCCCTCATGCTTTACATTCAGATCCATTCATGTCATGCAAGCAATATTTATGAAATTCACATACTTTAAATTCTTGTGCATCTAACATGCATGTTAGTTTATTCTTAAAATTAAACCTAGAAGTTATAATTCTTTTATGTATGCTTTGCCCAATGTTATACATACTTTTTATTGTAGGCAAGGTCATGTTTCATATGTTTATTCATTTAGGAGATCAATATAATTAAATGCTTCATCTTTGTGCATTTGGATTCCTAAGGAAACTAAGTTGCATTGTGCATCATCTATTTATTCAAATATTTGTTAGGCTACTATTGTTAGTAGATCCAAGATTTCTTGGATACCAAAACCTAGGAAATGAGATTGTATTATAGGATTGTCTTCATGATAGACTAGTGAAGACAAGTCATTAATTCAAGTATACAAAGCAACATTTAATTATAATAGTATACAAGAAGGAATAATATGAGGTAACATATTTTGTATTATTCATTAATACCTTCCTTACATGTATTTAGGTCTTATCATTAGTTCTGTATCATTCATGTGTAACTACTTTCGTTAAGCTTCATATTTTATTTATTTTTTAAATGAATGAGTAATTTTGAAATATGATTTAAAAAAAATTCTAATAATAACATCAAATCCATATTTTAAATATTATTTGACTTATTTTGGAATAATATATTCATAGACTTTATGAGTTTTACATTATTTTACCAATGAATTTTTTAGATTCAATTTTAATTTTTTTAAAATTCATCATAAGTAAATTTAGTTTCTACCTTATGTAGATCTTTTAATCTTTAAAATAAGGGGCTGTTTGGGATCACTTCTATTTTTTATTTTTTGTTTTATATTTTTATTTTGTTTTGTTTATATTTTGTTTCAAAGTAAAACATATTTGATATTATTATTTTTAAAACACTCTAAACATCTAAAAGTAGTTTTAAGTGTTTTAAAATAATGTTATTTTTGAAAATAAAAAAGCATAAAAAAATACATCAAACAAACATGTTTTTAAAGATATCATAAAAATAAAACAAAAAAACATAATTAGTTTATAGTTTTGAAGATAATATGCTTTACATAATTGATATTTACAATTATATAATTGATTTGATCTATTATGCCCCTTTAATAAATTTTGATTTTTGTTAGTTTATTGATTTTATCAAGCTTATTCTGCATATGTTTTGTGATCCAACCTCAATATGCTTAATTTGAAACTCATCATTTCTTGGTATAGTTTATGATTATTAATTTACCTTAGCTTATGTTAAAAATGGATATGATTCATAAATTAGCTTTTATGCATTAAATTGGAACAAAAATAAAATTAGCTTTATGAATGATTTTGAATGATTATAAATTTTCTTGTAATATCTATCTTCATTATTCATGAAAATCTATAATTTTTAGCCTTTATTCTAAATTTAACATTTGATACAATTGCATTTGATTTGATGATAAAATAATTTTAGTTGGTATCTTGAGTTATCATTACTTTCAAAATATTATTCATTTTGATTAACTAAGTTGTAGAATATGGAAAAAAATTTATTTTAGAAACATGTTTGTATTTTTCTTATGCTTAATTGTATATTTTCATCGCATATGACATTTGCCTTCATTTACATGTCTAATCAAAGTTAGTTTCATATTTTTTAAAAAATACAAATTGGTTTATATTAAACATGAGATAATATAAAGGATGTTAATTATTATTTATCTTTATCATCACATGCTTAATTTAATTCTAGAACTAATTAGAGGGAGAAATTTGTTGATATAATCAACTTGTTTTTTAAAATTTTTTATGATCTAAGGGAGAGAAAAATTAATGTTGGAGAATATGACAAATGATGTTGATTATAATTTTATTTTATTAGATATGCATTTATTTATGGGGAGAAAAATCTTTATAATTTAACTTTTACCCTTCACACTAACATCAATTTGTCATCATAAAATAGGCAGAGATTGTTAAGAATACACTTTATATCTCTCACCATTTGATTTGATGATAACAAATATTTTGTAATAAAAATTAACATTTTATTTGTAGGATGAATTATTTATATTAATCATTATGATTATCATTATTAATTTAAATTTTTATAGATTAAAAATATATTTTCTTAAATTTAATAATTACTTATTTCAAGTATTTCAAGAAATTCATCAGACTCAACTTGCTTCATTAAATCTTAAAAGTCATATCAGTTTGGACAGGGTCTGTTTGAGAAATTTCATAGGACTTATAAAATAAAATAAATTAAAGCTCACAATAATGAATATATTTGCTAAATTATTTTTATCTTATTTATTTTTATTTTTAAAATATTTTTCCATATTTAATTTGCATTATTTTCCAATTTTCATGAAATTATTTCTTCAGGATAATTTGATTACTTGTACTTAGTTTAACCTTATCCATTGCATTTAAACTTGAGTTTAGTACATTAATTTCATCTTGAATCAATTTTCATACTTATAGTAATTTTTAACCACTTATTTTAGTATGAGAATTAAATCATTTAGTTAATTATCCAAAGTACCCTTTTATTTTAGGGTTTATGATTTTAGGGTTTAGGGTTTAGGGTTTAGGGTTTAGGATTAAAGATTTAGGATTGTAGGTCGAGGGTTTAGGTTTTAGGGTTAGTTTTAGGGTTTAGGGTTTAGGGTTTAGGGTTTAAAGTGTATGGTTTAAGGTTTAAGGTTTAGTGTTTTCTTTAAAATTAGGTAAACTAGTAGGTTTTGGTTTTTTTTAGTTTATTCAGTTTATTTTTTATTTATTTTAGTTTATTTTATGTTTATTTTTATTTAGCATTATTTTAACTTTATTTTAATTTTTATTTAATTTTTTTAAGGTTTGTTTATTTTAGTTTAGGTTTTTATTTTATTTTTTTTTAGGTTTGGTTTATATATATTTTTTTAAGTTTAGGTTTATTTTTTTTAGTTTAGGTTTATTTTTTTTAGGTTTAGGCTTTATTTTTTGTTTTTAGGTTTAGGGTTAGCTTTAATTTTATTATTTTAGCTTTAAGTTTTAGGTTTTTATTTTAGTTTTATTTTTAGGTTTTATTGTTTGTTTTAGGTTTTATTTATTTTAGTTCAATTTATTTTATGTTTATGTCTAAGTTTATTTTATTTTATTTATTTTAGGTTTAGGTTTAGGTTTTATTTATTTATTTATTTTTTAGTTTATTTTTTAAGTTTAGGTTTTTATTTACTTTTTATTTTATTTTATTTTAGATTTATTTTCTTCTTATTTTTCATTGAGTTTATATTTTATTTAGGTTTTTAATTTTTATATTTATTTTATTTTTTTTATTTAGTTTAGGTTTTAATATTATTTATTTTAGTTAAGTTTTTATTTTTTATTTTATTTTATTTTTAGGTTTAAGTTTAGGTTTAGGTTTAAGTTTTAGTTTAGATTTTTGTTTATTTTATTATTTTATTTTATTTAGGTTTAGGTATATTTATTTACTTTTTTTAGGCTTTATTTAGTTTTGGTTTAGGTTTTTAGGTTTTTAGGTTTTAGGGTTTAGAGAATAGAGTTTAGGGTTTGGTGTTTAGGGTTTAGGGGTTTAGGTTTAGGTTGTGACAGGTTTAGGCTTAGGGTTTAGGGTGTGGAGTTTAGGGTTTAGGGTTTAGTGTGGGTTTATGGTTTAGGGTTTTAGGGTTTTAAGATTTTAGGGTTTAGGGTTGTAGGTTTAGGGTTTATGGTTAGGGTTTTTTAAAATTTTTTTTATTTTTATTATATTTAGGGTTTAAATTTTAGGTTTAGGGTTTAGCTTTAGTTTACAGTTTAGGGTTTTTTGTTTTTTTAATAGAGAATAAATTCAGATTCAATAGTTCTTCCTTTTGATTTCATCAACCAAGTAACACACCAAGTTTTCTAAGACACAAGCGATGACATAAATAAAAAATTAGCACGCATAGGGCAAATAAAAAATGGTAGATAACTACAACCATCTATTGTAAAGACACAGTTCCATAAGCAGTAGATCGAATTAGCCATTTTTCAGTTTCTCCAGTCCTCATTAGAACCACCCCGGCCTCTCGATTAGCGGGATCCACCATCATATCCCAGATCTCACCCTCTGCCACCACCATGGATGTAACCTCCATCACTCCTCTCGCCTACATAACCACCATTGCTCCGACCACCACCTCAAGATCCCCCACCACCATTGAGATAACAGCCACCTCCGTCTTCTCCTCCACTGTGAGATATAAATTGAGCTTGTTGACAGTGATGTTCCTGCCATCAAGGTTCTCCCCATTAAGGTTTCAGTTTCTTAAGTTTTAGGGTTTATATTTATTTTTAATTTATTTAGTTACTTTAGGTTTAGGTTTATGGTTTGGGGTTTAGGGTTTAGGGTTTTGGTTTAGAGTATTAGCATTTTTGCTTTTAGGGTTTAAGGTTTGAGTGTTTTGTTTTTGGGTTTAGGGTTTAGTTTGGTTTAGGTGTGGTGATTAGGGTTTAGGGTTTAGGATTTAGGGTTAATGATTTTTTTGTTTAAAATTAAGCAAACTCGTAGGTTTAGGTTTATTTAGTTTTCATTTATTTATTTTATTTTATTTTATATTTTATTTTTATCTAGATTTATTTTTTATTTTTATTTAGTTTAGTTTATTTATTTTAGTTTAGGATTTTTTAGTTTAGTTTTAGGTTTATTTTTTAGTTGAGTTTTATTTTTATTTTATTTTTGAGGTGTAGGTTTAATTTTTTATTTTTATGTTTATGTTTAAGTTTTTATTTTATTTTTTTAGGTTTAAGTTTTTGGTTTAGGTTTTAGGTTTTATTATTTAATTCAGGTTTAGATTTATTTTATTTTATTTTATTTTATTTCGTTTAGGTGTAGGTTTAGGTTTAGTTTATTTTAGGTATTATTTATTTTAGTTTAGTTAATTTTATTTTAGGTTTAAGTTTATTTTATTTTTATTTTAGGCTTAGGTTTTTTATTTTAGGGTTTAGGTTTTATTTTTAGTTTTATTATTTAGGTTTAAATTTTTATTTAGTTTTTATTTTATTTTAATTTAAGTTTATTTTATTTTAAATTAAATTTATTTTATTTTTATTTTTGGGTTAATTTTTATTTTATTTAGGTTTTCTAATTTTTAGTTTAGTTTAGGTTTATATATATATATATTTTTTATTTTAGTTTAGTTATTATTATTTATTTTATTTTCTTTTTAGGCTTAGGTTTAGGTTTAGGTTTATGTTTTAGTTTATGTTTTTATTTTATTTTATTTTATTTTATTATTTTGCTTTATGTTTTTATTTATTTTAGATTTAGATATTATTTATTTTAGGTTAATTTTATAGGTTTTTAAGGTTTAGGGTAGGCTCAGTTTTAGGCTTAGGGTTTTAGGGTTTTTTGGGTTTAGGTTTAGGGTTTTAGGTTTAGGGTAGTTTTAGGGTTAGTTTTAGGGTTTAAGGTTTAGGGTTAAGGTTTTATTTAATTATATTATTTATTATTATTTTTAATTTTTTTAAATTAAGTAAACTCGTAGGTTTAGGTTTATTTAGTTTATTTTTTATTTATTTTAGTTTATTTTATTTTATATTTAATTTCGTTTTATTTTTAATTTTATTTAGTTTAGTTTATTTTTTAGTTTTAGGTTTATTTTTTAGTTTTGTTTTATTTTTACTTTGTTTTTGTGGTTTATGTTTTATTTCTTATGTTTAGGTTTAGGTTTAGGTTTAGGTTTTTATTTTATTTTTTTAGGTTTAGGTTTTAGGTTTTTATTTTACGACTATTTTTAGGTATTATTTTGTAGTTTAGGTTTAGGTTTATATTTAGTTTATTTTATTTTATTTAGTTTAGGGTTTAGGTTTAGTTTAATTTAGGTTTAAGTTTAGATTTTATTTATTTTAGTTTAGTTTATTTTAGTTTATGTTTATTTTATTTTAGGTTTAGGTTTTTTTTAGTTTATTGTTTAGGTTTTATTTATTTATTTTTATTTTTAGGTTTTTATTTAGTTTTTTTTTTATTTAGGGTTTTTTGCCACCATCCTTCAAGATCTTTGATGATATTATGAACCAACGATAACACATTGCACACTTTTGCACATAACAAGGCAGAATTCAGCCTCTCTACCCTTTGTTAGCAATCTATTAGTTGTTGCATTTGATTAGTACGTCGAACTGCCCAATGGTTCGGTGAAGAGGTTTGCTAGAGTTGGAGCACCTCTTCATCAAGAGGTTTGCTAGAGCTCAGTAGAGGGTGACCGTAGGAAACCTCATTGTAGAGAAACAGAAACTGAACTAGTCCCTTGTTGATTACATTCTCAAGTGGCATAACCTGAGCATGAAATGCGAACCACAGTTGTCTGAACAACATGCCATTGAGATTCTTCTCAAGAATATCCATGGCCAATCACCTTCATGCTTAAGGGCTTTACCATCAAAACATTCAAGAAATTAATCAATATAAGAGGAAGCCAAACAGTTGCTCTTCCTCGACAAATCATCTATGCCCAAGCTGTAGAAGGAGTTTGAGAAGAAGCCAGGGATAGTTATGTCAGTGGATAGAGGGAAGCAGCCAGCCATAGTGTAGTATGAGAGACTACGAGCTCAACAACCTTCTTTGTCACCTCCTTTTCCACCACCTCGGCCATCATACCAGCCACTGTAGCTGCCACAATGATAATTTCCACCACCTCAGTAGCCTACCTAGTAGCGGTATTCATATTCATCACTAGGTAGATACTTTCCACCTACTCTTACCGATAGATTGAATAAGCCATATTCATTCAAGAGGTAGGTAGTTAGAAAAATCTTTAAGAATCTCTTAAAAAACCTGACATTTAGTTACCATTGCCTACGAGGCCGGAGGAAGTGGGCAAGAGCGATGATCCTAGCTATGCCCCAACCACCACATGTTAGGCCATGTCTTAGAGGATAGTCACTTTTAAGGACTAGCTTGAGTGCAACTATAATTTGGGAGCCATAGTTATCCCTAAGGAATACTTATTAGAACAACCATCCAGTTCTATTAGGTAATCCTTGGGGATACTTGTGATCCTCTTAAGAACAAAGAAGGTTAGGATATCTCCCTATCCTAAATTTCTAAGAAGATCATTTCTAAGATCAAGAAGCTTTCCTTGCAGGTGCCTGAAGTAGCGGAAACCTCCAACACCAAGGAAGGTTTCCTAGTTGCAAAAGATAATTCGGGGAGGGTGATAGCCCAGCAGCAGCAGCCGCTCACCATACTTTCCCGGGATAGTCTAGTAGCAAAGCCACCGCTCAGTCCCCTCCACCATTGTAGCTACCACCTCTTCTCGCTTGCTCTATTCTACCTAGATTGTATCTATGGATAAGGGAACAAAATCCCTTACTCTGCTTACTTTACTTGATTTCTATCATGTACTTCCACCCAAAAAGAAATTAATGAAGAAGGCTGATTATACTCATATATTATCTATGTCTAATCCTCTTTATTTTATTCCTATTGAAATCTCTCAAAGTCTAAATAAAAATAATAGATATAGTAGTTCTAATCCTTTCTTTTCTTATTCAGAGTCAGACTATCCTTTCTTTGAATCAATCAAGTTCACCTCTTGAGATTGACTTGGAGTCAACTAACTCTAAGGATCCCATAGAAGAAGCTATAGGTATGTTTGATGAGAAGGTAGAACTTTTCACAATCTCATCATTCCAAGAAGTCACTGAAGTCAATCTATGCAATCACAAAGTTCTACCTCTTAGGGTAGCACCTCAGGATAAGGGTAAGTAAGTCATGAGTTCTAGTGAGCAGATAGCCCCTCCATAGGATGCTCCACCCATGGATACTTGTGGATGACCAAACTAGAGTTGATTATAATGTACTAGCTCACCTTATAAACTTTCTAGCTAAGTTAAGCAAATATGACACCCTTGTCTTATCCAAATAGATGAGGGAATCTCTAATCAAGGCCTTACTTGATCTATATATGCTTAGCTCAGCTAACTGCTACTAAAGAGGAGGCATGCCACTCAAAGGACATCTTAAGAGTTACATGATGAAGACTTACTCTTAGGGACGACCGACCACAACCACCTCTTTACATTACAATGGATGTTGGTAGATACACGCTATCCAGAGTACTAGTTGACCCAGGTGTATCAGTCAACATTATGAGTCTAAGAACCCTTGCCTAGTGGGTGGGGGGTGTACTTTTTAGGTGATTGACATAACATTATGGTTTGATGTACTATCTCGAAAGGTAGAGGCATCACCCCTTATAGTGAGCCTAATCATGTAATAAGGACTCCTAATGCATGATGGGTCTTTTAATGTACTAGAGATTTTTCCCCTACTTTACATTAATGAATAAAGTATGGTTTATATTAAACTAGGTTCTTAAGTTTCTTATGGACGAAGCCTCCTTAGTTAATTACATCTTAGGAAATAAAATTTCCTAAGAATACTTTCGATTAAACTAGACAATTATCATCTCCAAAGATTTCAAGGTTATACTATCAAAGGATTGGTTGTATTTTGAAAATCAATTAAGAAAGTTCAAGGAGAAGATTTATTTTTGGAATCTAAATGAAATAAGTAAGAAATGGCCTAGTGAGCATTCCAATCTATCCTATGATTGGGCTTTATAATTTTGAAGTTGAGGAGATTTATATGTTTTGAGTTGAAATTTAATTAGATTACTAGGGCTTATAATCCACCAACATAAGGTTGTGGGAATGCCTAAAAGGTGAGAATTTATGCTCATAACCCTAAAGAAATAGCTACCTTGGATCCTAAATCTCAGGATCTTTAGTACGAGCTAAATCATGACCTAAATCTAAGCAATAGGTGGACATAAGGGTTTACCTCCATAAGAAAGAATAAATTCTCCGACTTCTGGACTTATAAGCACTTGGAGTTGTTGTTAGCTAAATCCTATGATTTTAAATCCATGTAGTATAGTCTTATGAATTGCAAGATAGATAGGTATTCAATTAAAAATAGACTAAAGTCCTAAACACACTCCCTAAGAGACTAGAGAATGAGTTGTATGAGCATATGACTTAATCTATAGATGAAAAATCTTTTATAATTTTATTTCATTTTAGACACTTCATTTTGATAAAAGCTTTAGGATTTATTATGCATAAATGCAAGATAAAATAGGTTATTGGTCAAATCAACTAAAATAAGGTGTTGTCCACCACAAGGGATGCCCTCATAGGTCAAGCATTCCTTTATCATGTAAGGATGGAGATCCTTCATGTTCAAGAGATAAAGAATATGCATGGATGATGTGAAACATACAACCATACAACTAAGGGGTTGCTAAATATTTTAATTATCTTATTTATGTCTTAGGTTTTATGATGAGGATATGAGTTGTTTAAAATTTAGTTATGAGTGATTAGTTGGGTAGAAAATTTATTTTTATCCTAGGAGCCTAATCATATCCAAGCCACACATTAAAGCATCAACCATTTAAGAAATTATGAAAAGGATACAATCCTAATGCACAATGTAAACATAACATCAAACAATTATATAAAATATCATAAAATAATAAAAGGCCAATGCAGTCGGGTACCGTTGTACAACCCAAAGAGAGAAAATATGGGTAGCCGAGCTCTACCCTTATAAAACATGGAATATGAAAGAATATTTATAATTGTATTAAATGTTATGGGGGGTCTTCTTTCTTCATATCTCCATTTTTGATTTGGATGGTGCTTGCTTCAAAGGCATCACAGGACACCCTAGGACAAAGCCTTCTAGCCATTACTCATCCTAATCCCCCATGGCACTAATCCTATTTCATATTGCAAAAATTACATTTATGTGGGAAAAGTAAATCTAACTACACCTCCATAATAGAGGTTAGCTAAATATACATATAATCCCAAGCAGTTGTATTTATAATTTGGACTTAGTGCCCTACACATGGGTAACTAAGCCCACATGTCCTAACTTGGATTATACTTAAGGATTTAAGCAACTTGCAAAAAAAGCATTCACATTTATTTTTAAGCATCCCTTAAGCATAATCCCCTATAGAAAACATGATTAGGATAATATTATCCTATCATCTAGTCTACGAAACATACATCCTAACATCCAATCTAAAATAATATAACATAAAACAAAACATACATCATATCATACACCATCCTAACTTAGAACTAGAAGTGGTGACTTAATTATAATGTGTGTATTAAGGCTTGTGTGGTAAGCCTTGTTAGGCATTAGTGTTGTATTTTTTAAGTATAGAAGGATTCAATTTAACATGAAAGGTTGATTTCACTTGAAGTAGTTTAATTGATTTGAGAATTTTAATTTGTGTTTTCTTTTGTTTCATTTAATTACACTTAGCAACTAAGTGTTATAAAGAGAGGAAAATAGGATGGCCCTCTTTCATCCCTACCTTAAGTCACTTCTAAAGTATATTAATTTGATATAGTTCTCTTTAGTGAATGCCTTCATAAATGATTTAATTAATCCTAAGTTCAAGTTCACTTTAAATAATCCTATTCAAAATGAAAGGCATCTTAAGATTAATTTAACTGAATTACTACCACATGACATATATTAAATCATTCCTTTCCATAACATGTAACATGCATATGATTTAATCCTAAGTATACCTCTATATGCAACATATTTTAGCACACTTAAATGATCAATGTATGTGTATGTCTAGAATTTATATTTTAATTGATTTTAATTTTTAAACATATTAATTTAAAACTTTATCAAATTCTTATACAAAAAGGACATAAGAATGAAATTAAATAGGCATATCCTGTTGTTAAACCAGGGAAGTGAGGTAATCAAATGACCAACTTGGAGCTAGCTAAAGCCTTATATTCTCGAGATGTCTAGGCTATATACCCATTTGCATTCAAACATATGTAAATTCATATACATGAAGATAGGAAGTAACCTCCAAATTATATGGATAATTAATTAAACATCTTAGTTAATTATGAATGCATGCAATTTTAATGTAAAAATGGGATTTTTATTCACTAATCACATATACATATACATGTACAAAGATATAGACAAGTACGTGTTGCTGTTAAACCAAGGAAGTGAGGTAACCAAATGACCTCCTTGGAGCTAACTAAAGCCTCGTATTCTTAGGATGTCTAGAATATATACATGCTTTTCTTGGACACACATGGATGCATACATAAATGAGTGAAAAGAAAACCATGCAAAGAATGTATATATTTTTTGATTGAATCATTTATATATATGAATTAAAGCTCTATCCAAATTCTAATGTTGAAATACAAAAGAATGAAATCAAATGGCTATGCGCTATTTTTAAACCAAGGAAGTGAGCTAATCAAATGACCTCCTTCGAGCTAGCTAAAGCCTCCCATTCTCGGGATGTCTAGACTATATACCCATTAACATTCAATCTTATATAAATCAACACATGAATAGAGGAAAGAGAACTCAACATTCATACACTTAAGCTATAAGCACAAGAATTTCTTATGTATTTATAACTAGCATCATAACACATATTATTATTTATTTATAAACTTTTGAAAAATTCATTTATATTTAATAGTGATAATAAAGCTTACATAAAGGAAATCCATTTTATTTTACTTGATTTTAAAAAGATGGATGCATGAATTTAAATGACATACCAAATTTAACATGATTGGAAAAAGGACAATCAAATATAAGCATGTGATTCATTCAACCAAACTAGTTCTTAAGGATAATCAAATCAAATAAGATTATTTAAAGCAAACCAAAGCTTCATTATTAATTAAGTTTTGGATTTGAATTGATTTAAAGAGTAGAAGAGAAATCATCACATGTTGTTTTAAACTCATTCCCACATTAGTGATTTGATTTAATTTAAGGAAATGTAATTAAGTTGATTTTATGGGTTAATTATGTCAAACTCTTAATTAGATGAATTAATTACCCTTACCTATGTCACCTTAAAGTAGTTTACTAAATAATTATGAGCCAACATGATATGGATGGAAAATAAACATGCAATGATCTTAGGAAATAAAAGTGCCCTAATGCAATTGAGTCATGATTAATAGTTAATTAGATTAAGAGACTTAATTAATTACTCTTATGGTTTTTCCACACATGTGGACTAACCATAATTTCATTAAACTCCTTTAGGTTATTAAACACCTAAAGATCTACCACATGATTTATTAATTAATCGATGTGATTATGATTTTAATTTGATTAAGTGATTTAATTAATTAGTTAAATCTTAATTAATTTCATTTTTAAAAAGGATGAAATGAACTTAGGGAAAGGGGTCCCAACCCTATTCCTTAGTTTACTTACTGTTGAAAAATAATTAATAAACTTAATTAACCAATTTATTATAATTCATGGGATTAATTAATCATTAATTAACTTAAAAGAGAGTTAAGGTTTAATTAGTCAATATTTTTAATTAAGTGAGCAATAAATCCCAAGAAAATCATGGGAGGTAGAGGTCATCCCAGTAAATTAACCCATAAAATTTAGGATTATTTTCTCAAGTAATTAAAAAATAATTAAGCTAATTAATTTTGTAATTAAATCTTAATTACTATTCAAAATTAGTTAAGATCATTTTTAATTAATTATCCTCTAAAATACCTTTAAAATGAGTATTTATTTGCATTTTTTTATTTCACTATGATTTTTTATTATTTTTAGAAGTTTTGGCCATTAAAAATGATTAATTAAGCCTAATCCTATTGGCGCCACATGACGCATTGATGCGGTGCAATTTCCATGTAGCGTCGTCCGATTGGCTACTTAAAACTTATCTGACTCACTGCCTACGTGACATACACACTTTCTAGTTTGTTGTTTGATCTAAGATCGAATGACTATGATTAATCCCATAGCTTAATAGGATTAAATCAAATCGATATAATGGATCTAATCATGACCGTCCATTCTGATCACATAGAACGGACGGTGCCTAATCTAACATCATGCTAGTGAGGGAGAATGGTGCCTGTTCACCATTACTCACTTGATCTAAGCTTGCCTGAGCATAGATCAACTCCAAAAGGATCCCACACCTTCATGACATCGATCATTAGAGATCCAACAGTCAAGATCACACGAGATGCAAGTTTTCTTCAAAAATCTCCAACCTATTTTTGGCTACGGATCAGTTTTTGAAGCATACCTCACCAGAGCTCAAGACTAATGGCTTGAACGATTGAGGAAGCTTCATCTAGTGCAGACGAAGCTCTGCTAAGCAGCAATTGGATCAATTCCTCGATGTTCACATGAAAGACCATGAATCGATGATTTGGAGCTCGGCTTTGATCGAAGTCCCACCTCGATGCCCAAGAAGCTTCGGAGATGACTCATTCTTGCTCGACCATGTGTAGGGAAGGTGCGTGCAAACTAAATCTGAGTTTGACGGAGAAATGGGAATGTTAGTCAAAAATTGGAGTGTACTATTTTGGGATGGACTGGAATGGAATTTTCTGATAGAGGAACGAGCTTGGGAGCTTAGGGAATGGCTCTAGTGGCTCGTATTGGGTAGCAAGGGCTTTGAGAAATGATTTTTGTGTGTGTTTGAGTGGAAATGAGGGGGTGTATACCCCCCTCCATGTTGATCGGATGGTAGGATAGGGTTTGGCTTCTAGCTATGGGTTTCAAATGCGGATATGGGGAGGGTGAGGTGATTTCACCTCCCATGGGTCATGGCTAACCCAACCACCCCTTGGGTCAAACACAGTGTCCTAGGTGCCTAGGTGGACCATTGAGAGATTACCAAGTGGCTAAGAAATGGAAATGACCACTTACATGGGAGATTTGTCTCATGTGATGCCCTTGACCCAAGGGTAGAATGATCATTTAGCATTGGATTTGATTAAAGATTTAAAATGAGCCAAAAGTGGTTAGCCTAAATTTCAAGTCAGTTGGAGTTGATTTGGTTAGGTTTGGCTCACATTGACTAATTTAGGTCAAATTGGGTTAGGTTGGGTTAGGTTGACCAATTGATCAAATTGGGTCAAACTAAGGGTTGGGTCAAGTTCAAATGATCATTTCAGATGTTTTGGTTCAATTAGTTTGGTTTAGTTTTGCTTAGATTTGATTTTGGCTCATTTGAATTCATTTGGGTCAAATGGGTTAAGCGGACCAATTTGACCAAATTGGCCAAATTGACTATGGTTGGATGTTGGTTTGGGTTTAGTTGACTAATTGAAGATGATTGTAGGCTTTGGTTTCAATTAATTTGGATTTGGTTTTGTTTTTGGCCAACTTGGACCTTTACGTCAATTTGGGCTAAGTAGGTCAATTGGGTTCAATTGGGTCCGATCATGGCTTTGGTCAAGTTCAACTACCAATTTGGAATGAATTTTAATCATTGGTTGCAATCAATTTGGTTTATATTTTGATTTGACCCAATTTGGCCTTTTAGGTCAATTTGGATCAACTTGGGTCAAGAGGTCCAGGTGGGTTTGGTTTGACTTAATTGAAGATCAAGTCATATTCAAATATTAATTTTGATTTGGTATGAATCGTTGGTTTCAAGGGTTTTGGCTTAGGTTGCAATTTGGATAGTTTGGGTTCATATGGTTTAAGGGGTTGACTTGGTCAAATGGCCAAGTTGACTTGGTTTTACCTAATTTATGATAATTGATCAACCTAGGGTGATTAACAATCATGATGTGGGATTTTGATGGGCTTGCTTCAATCTAATTTGGGTAGGATTAGAACTTGGCTCAAATACATCAAATTGGCCACTTTGGATTTAGTTGGCTTGATTTTGGTTGAGTTTTATTTAGTTGAGTTTATATATAGATTTGGGATTGACTTATAAATTTAATTGCAATTGGCTTGGGTTCAAATGAGTTTTGGTTCATTTGAACATTTCAAGTCAAAAGGGTTAAGTTGGGTTTTACTTGGGTTGATTTTGGTTTGGCTTGATGATTGTAGATTTAATTTATATTTGTGAATATAATTAAAGGTATGATTGATTCATGAGAAAATAAATTAAATTTGGGTTTTGGAATGGAGGGATTTGGCTAAGTCCATGGAGTTGGGTCATGTGGCTTAGGTTTGGATTTTGATTCAGTTTGATTTTGTTTTGATGATTTAAATGTATATTCCACTTAAATTTGTGAAGATGATTGAAAATATGATTGATTTGAGAGAAAATCAATTGTGTTTGAATTTATTTGTTTTAATATTTGGCTAAGTCCATGGATAGGTCATATGGCTTAGGGAGGGTTTTGATTAAATTTGATTTAGTTTGATTTAGTTTTGATCATTTGAATGTAACATGATTAAAGATATAAATTGATTATGAGAAAATCAATTGATTTTGGATTGATTTATATTAAGATTTGGCTATGTCCATGGGATAGGTCATATGGCTTTATAAGGGTTTCAAGTTTGGATTTGATTATGGGCTTCAATCATTTGGTTTTGGAATTTGGGTTTGGATTTGGATTTGAATTTGATGTTTGAATTAAACTTGAGGTTTGGTTTGAGAAGGTGAACATGGATTGGATTTGGGTTTTATGGTAGGTGGATTATCCTAATTCCTATGGCATAACCTAATCCTATGATTAACCCTTCTAAGTCATTAAGCTTAGGTTAAGTTTTTATCTAATTGTTAGAAGTGTCTTATGATTAGGGATGTCTTAGTGTTTAGAAAACATCTAATTCTAAGATGGGAAAATTAAATTCACACTCTGAAAGTGAGGTTAACAGGCCTTAGGCTCCATAGTTTTGCCCTTGGAAATAGATGATTGAAAGACCGAAGCCAAGTTTCATATTATAGACTAATACATCTTTCAATGCTTTGCTTGGGAGAACATGGATACATGAGAATAATATAGTTCCATCCTCTCTACATCAGTGTACAAAGTTTATGAGGTGGTATTGTCTCGTGTCAAAGGAGATCTCAAGCCATTTACAGTTCATGAGGTCGGCATATCTAAGGATGATACTTACTACCTCCCTCAAAATCAACAAGTCTATTCTCGTAAACTTGCAAAAGTTTAGAAATAAAAGAAAAGCAAAAATAAAAAGAAAAAGAAAGAGAAATAAAAAAAGCAAAGAAAAAGAGAAAATGAAAAAGATAACAAAATGGAGCAAAAATAGACTTGGAGGAGGAAGTGGAGCCTGACATTAGATTCCACCCACAGTTCATTACTTGATTCGAACATATGGGTAGGATGACCTGACATCCACGGGCAGAGGAAGAGGCCAGTTTAGAGGCAGTCCTAAGGGTGTAAAATTTTTTATTGGCCACCTAATAGAAGATATGTCCCAGCTACTAAGAATACACCTATTATCTATATAGACTTAGAATCTAGTTCATAAGATGAGTCTTATATGGTTAGCACACTAGCCAGCTCTTCTCAATAGTAGATTCTCTTGGAGGTGACACTTGAGCTAGATAGTGATGAAGATCGGCTCCAAAGTAAAGCATAAATGTATCTAAGTCTATATGTGAAACAATTAGTCATCAGTTGGGAACCTTAACTCTAACCCACTTTCCTTTCAAAAGTTGAGGGTTTTGTAGTTAAGGAAGCCCCTAAGTCATCCACAGGTGTGAAGACATAGAGGTTCTTTTTGGAAGCATCATCCTCAAGTCAAGAAGTTGACGTAGAACTTGAAGGTGATTCATATAAAAATTTAATAGAATTACCTTTTGATTGGTAGTTGCCTTGTGTTCATAATTTAGAAAAGAAAGGGTTAATCCCACATACTTGGTCAAAACATAGGTTAGGCTACTTCAAAAGAATATGTAAGAATAGATGCAAAAGCTCTCAATCAAGACCGACTAAGATTCGGTATAGTGGATCCAGTCGATGATGATGATTATTTCTTAGTCATCACCAATCATTTGGAATTGATAGGTTCTTTCCAAATCACATTAACTCATATGAGGAGTTGTGCTTAGAAACTTCAGATGATCTAGATGATTTTAAAGTCAAAGATGCACTACTAGAGTTCAAAGAAGAGATCAAGTCAACCATCAATGAGCTCAAGGAAATCAACTTAGGAACTAAAGAAGATCCATTCTCGACATACATCAATTATTTGTTGAATGAAATTGAAACCAATGACTTAGTAAGGATATTGATTGAGTTTAAGGTCTGCTTTGCATGGAGTTATGAAGAGATTCCTGGATTGGCTCCTAACATTGTGGTCCATAAACTACTAATAGAGATTACTACTAGCCCTATCAAGTAAGATCCTAGACGTATGCGATTAGGCATAGAACAATAGGTCATTTCTGAAGTAAAAAAATTTATCGATGCTGGCTTCATTTGAGAAGAACATTACTCTCCCTGGTTATCTAGTGTCATACCAATTAAAAAAAGAATGGCCAAATTCACATATGGGTCAATTTTAGTGATTTAAATAAGGCATGTCCAAAAGACAAATTTCCACTACCAATCTTAGAGCTGATGGTGGACATTGCCTCATCTTATACAGTCTTCTCTTTGATGGATGGTTCATTTGGATATAACCAATTAAAGATGGTTCTTGAAGATGAAAGAAACACTACTTCTCAAACCTCGATCAGAATCTATTGCTATAAGGTCATGCCTTTCAGCCTTAAAAATGTTGTTGCTACATACCAGTGGGCTATGACTCGAATCTTCGATGAACTCATTCATTCATCATCTTGTTGATCATTAAAAGTAAAGAAAAGGAAGACCATCTCTTTGACTTGAGAGTAGTTTTCAAATAGTTAAGATAATTTAACCTCAAAATGAACCCCCTAAAGTGAGCAATCAGAGTAGCTTCAGAGAAATTCCTTGGGTTTATTGTTCGATGCCAGGGATTCAAAATCATTCTATAGAACATCAAAGAGATATTAGAAATGCCACCCCCTAAAAGTTAAACTTAACTCAAATCATTCTAAGGGTAGTTGGCATATTTAAGATGCTTTATATCCAACCTATCAGGAAGATGTCAGCCATTCTCAGCACTTATCAAAAAGGACACCAAGTTCAAGTGGGATGACAAGTGTGAGCTTGCCTCCAAAGACATCAAGCATTACCTGATGATGTTGCTAGTCCAAACAGCCCCTATCTTAGGCAAGCCGCACATACTTTATACTGTTACATTAGATGACTCCTTTGGTGCTTTGTTTTCCCAAGCCAATGACGAAGGGATGGAAAATGCACTCCACTACCTCGGTCATCATCTAATCCCTTCTGAGGCTAATTATCCACCCATTGAGAAGCATTGCCTAGCTTTAATCTTTGCATCCCAAAGCTATAGTACTACATGCTTCCTCATAAGGTAAACTTAATCTTTAGGATCAATCCACTATTGTATCTCATGACACGATCGAAACTATTTGGATAGTTGACATGATGATCCATGATCCTTTCGTAGTTTGACATTACCTTTATAACCCTCTATGTAGCCAAAGGATAAGTGCTAGCAGATTTCGTAGTAGCACACCCACTTCTTACTGACTCTCCACTTAGTGATGATCTCCCTGATGAATAAATCATGAACTTAGGGGATACTAGCATTCACTACTAGGAGATGTGCTTTGATGGTGCGGCTTCCATTTAAAGAGGAGAAGAACCATAATCAACTATTCTTGAAAAGTCAGTGGTAGAATAGTTCTCTTAACTCTAGACCATGATGTGATCAGATTCTCATATCATCTATCCAATCCTTGCACCAATAATGAAGCTGAATATGAGGCTTTGATTGTTAGTCTAGAGTTAGACATTACTCTAAACATCCAGAACATCAACATCTTTAAGGATTCTCAGCTAGTTATCAACCAAATCATTGGGTTCTATAAGGTTATAAACTGAAGCTCCATCACTATGACAAGTACACCATGGAGTTGTTGGCCCAAATCCTAGAGGTTACCATTTATAAGATTCCTCAAGGAGAGAACACCATAGTGTATGCTTTAGCCAAGCTTGCCAAAGAGTTAGCATGTTCGAAGGATGAGTCCATATCAATAAAGGTCAAAAATAGACAAGTCTTATCCCTTATTGATTTGAACTCATCAAAAAGTACTCTCTTGAAGGGGAGGTTGCCAATACCAAGAAGGACAAGGAGTTAGATTAGAGGAAACCATTCATGGATTACCTAAATAAAGAAAAACTACCTCAAGAGAAGTCCCGAGCCCAACAGATGAAGTAGAGAGCACTTTCCTATGATCTTGTGGATGGTGTCTTGTATCGATGACCTTTTGATCATATGTGGTTATGTTGTTTATACAAGCATGAAGCCTGTATGATCATGATGAAGGTACACTCAAGAATATGTGGAGCCAACCAATATGGTCCAAAGATGAAAGCCAATATCAAGAGATTAGGATACTACTAGCCGTCGATGATCAAAGATTGCATGGATATGGCAAGGCGATGCCATCAATGTCTACAAATACACTACCTACACATAACCTCAACATACATCCTACATTGGCCTCATGGCCATTCGAGTGTTGGGATATCGACATAGTGGATCTGATTGATCCTAATTCTTTCAAGGGTCATCGATTAATCTTAGTTGTTACTGACTACTTTTTCAAATGGGCAAAGATGATTTTTCTCAAAGAGGTCACAACTCAGCATGTTCTCCAATTTTTTAGGAACCATATCGTATATAGGTTTAGTGTGCCTCAATAAATTATATTTGATAATGGTACTGCATTCAAGAGCGTCGAGATCAACAACTTTTTTTGGAGTCATAGTATAGATTGGAGATATTTAACCATTAACTACCCAAGGGTAAATGACTTAGCAGAAGCCTTCAATAAAACTCTTATCTAAATATTGAAGAAGACACTCGACAACAACTAGCGATAGTGGCATCAGCAGTTAGTTAAAACCTTATGGGCCCACTTCACCACATATAAAACACTAACTCAATATACTTCTTTCTCTTTAGTGTATGGGTTTGAAGCTTTTTTACCATTAGAAGTCCAACTCCCATCACTAAGGATAGTTGTGGGTAACAAGATCATAATAGAGCAGAACACCAAGTTGTTGTTAGAAGAGATTGAATGATTGGAGGAGAGACGCTTGTGTGCATGCTAAAACCTTGAGTTGTACAAAGCTAAAATTATTCAATCTCACAACATATAGGTCCATCCTAAAGCTTTTCAAGGTAGGAGAACTTATTTTAGTTTTAAGGAGATTGATTATTGCCCGTCGTAAGATGGGAGACAAGTTTGAACCCACTTGAGAAGGCCCTTTTTTCATAGAGAAGCCCTACTATGGAGGATCTTATCAGATTATTAGTCATAAGGGAGAGTTCCCAATGCTTCCAATCAATGGGCTCTACTTAAAGAAATATTATAAATCATGTTTGAAAATAATTATCATCAATAAAAATTCCATTTTGAATTCAATCTTGTCCATGTTGAAAGTATTCTTATCTGTGAATCTGCCATGATGCTTTTAGGGTAGGTTTACTGAACTTGAGCAGCATCCTATCCTTCATCAACACACCACAAACACAAACTACACACAAACATATAAAACAAACACATATCTTTTGTCTTGAGCTACTCTGAGTTTGGATAACGCCCCCGATGACACTCACTCAGTAGCTACTCTAGGTCGGGCTGACATGCTACCCTACTAGTGTGTCACCCTAGCATTGTTCTTGCTTTGGAGGATGTAAGTCTTCTATGCTTTCCTTCCTTACTTGGCCACTGCACATCGATGAGTACCTTGTTAGTTTGGCAGGCTTTATTGCGTGGCCGGTAAGCTACCTCATGTTGGCTTCATTTAAGAGGATGTGAGTCTGCTACGCTTTCTTCTTGGATTAGCCTTCATACACTGACTAGATCAAGTATATTTAAAGTTTAAGATAAGTCCCATATTAGCTCCTTCCCTCCTAACTGCTTCAAGTGTAGGTCCAGTCTTTCCTCGGGGCTCCCTGCTTAATAGTCGCTCTAGGTTAAATAGTATATGTCCCACAGCTGAAAGACTATCTTGATGTTCAGTTCTGCTTGGAAAGTTGTAAGCCTACATGCTCTCTTTCCAGATTGATCATTACACACTGGTGGGAACCTTAGGTTATTTGGTTCTCACTATGCTAACGGATACACCACTCATGCTAACAAATACAACATAGGTTGGTTGGTTCTCGTACCTTAGGATACACCACTCATGGCAGATGTAAGTCTGTTATGGTTGGCCATCGTAGACCTATAGGCTTTCTTTTCTAGCTCTCTAGATAACGCCCCTAGCAACAACTCCCCTGTGGGCACTATATTTGGATCACATCCTTTGCGACCCCATTTAGATAATACCTAGATTACTATCAGATTGGATAGTTCCCCTTTCCTTATAACCACCCCCGTGGTTGAAGAATCCATCCTATGGATGTGCAAATTCTCCCATGGTCTAGTAAATCTGAGATAGGTCAAGGCTGATATAGCCCCTTCTCAGTGTGATCCCTCACACACAAATAGGGTCCACACAAACATATAAATAAAATATATATTCACTTGTGGATTAGAAGGACACCCCTAGTGGTACCTTTTCCCAACCAGACATCCTATCTTTGGGCAGTATCAGCAAAACTCCCTATAGGAATCTCTTGATTACTCTTGAGTTGAAGTCCCTAGAGACATTCACTCAGCAGTCTCCCCTAAGTTGGGTTCTATTCATTGTGCTATCAATAGGTCACCGCAGCGGTTGTTCCCTGCTTTGGAAGATGTAAGTCTACTATGCCTTCTTTCTAGTATAGTCGTTGCACACCGAAAGGCAACCCCTTAGGTTGGCTAGCTCCTCCCCACTGCTTGTATAATATCCCTTTGGATTTGTAAATCTGAGATAGGACAAGTATGATATAGCCCCTTCTCAGTGGGTCCATTGCACACTGACATGATCCATAAATTAAATCTATCAAATTTGATGGAGGTTGCATCCCCAATGGATATGCCCGCAATTTGAAATCAAACTAATCCAAAAAAATAATATTGAACCACATGAAATTAAGATAAAATTAATCCTGACTACTTTTGAGTTGTTATAAGTCCCCAATGACATTCACTTAATAGTCGCCCTAGATCAGGATCAATTTTTTGTGCATCCAATAGGTCACCCCAATAGTTGTTTTGCACTTTGGAAGATATAAGTCTACTATGTATTCTTCATAGCACAGTCGTTGCACACAAAAAGGCAACCCCTTAGGTTGGCTAGCTCTACCTCATAGTTGGTAGACTATCCCTTTAGATTTGTACACCTAAGGTAGGTCAAGGCTGATATAGCCTCTTCTTAGTGGATGCATCGTACACTGATAGGGCCCATACATTAACTCAAATTAAATTAAACCCAATCTGATTTTCCTCAGTGGAGTTAAATCAAAACATTCTCCCTAGTGGAGCCCCAAATGATATATAAATAATTTAAGCAAACAAATCAAATTCAAAACCAACCTCCCTAGTGGAGCCAAATTAATCCAACTCCCTGAGTAGAGTCTAAATTAAAGAAATTCAACCAAACTCTTATTCCCAGTAGATACATCCCCAAGCAAATCTATGAAATCAAACTCAAATCCCAATCCCCAGTGGATAGCCCAAACTTGCTTCCCTAGTGGAAGGTTCATATATTGGATCCCTAGTAGACTCGAGCCCATATCTAGCGGATGTGCCTCCACATCAATTAAAACAAAATAAATTAAAGTCAATTCAATCTTAATCCATGGTGGATTATAGATTCTTATCCCTAGTGGATCTTCTTTCCATAAATCATATAATCAAATCAAATTCAAACCTTATCCCAATAGATTTTCTTCTTCTATGCCCTCAACATAGACCCCTCACATGTCATGTCCAATGCATGTGTGATCCCTTAGCAGATCTCCCTCCATGTCCTTGACATGGAATTCTTAGCAAATCTTATTTCTTCTCTTATGCACACCTATAATACTTCAACCAAAAGTCTAACAATGTATTCCTTCAAATTACATCATCTTAACATTATAATCAACATTTTATGATTTGTGATGGTGTAAGCTCGAACTAACTATACAATATCATGCTAAACATATTATATTGTAAATTAACACTTTATATTATATTATAATATATGATGCTATATTATAATATATTATATTATATTATAATTTGCTATAATATATTATATTGCCTAACATTACACCTCATTAGAATCACATAAAAGTAACAAATAATAAAATTTTCTCAAATTATGATTAATCTTCATTTTGGATGTAAAATTATTTATTTTCTATTATAAATGGTACAAAATAGCATAATTTTGGTGTTGCTATTTGGTGTGTGTTGTGAATTTGGCCAAATTCTTCCATCTCTACCTTCAAATTAACATTTTTGTGAGTTTTGACCCAATGTATTATAACAAAAGTAAAACAAAGTAAATTGTACAATAATATTTAGTAACACACCACCACATTCTTATATATGTGAAGTTATATTGTTATGTACATTATATTTTAATATGCTTTCATATAATATATTATCTTACATTACACCTTAAAATGAATCTCTTTAAGTAAAAAATTTATAAAATATGGTTGAAAAATGAATATTTATTTTGGATGAAAAATTCCATTCTTTTGATTAAATGACACACCATAGCACAACACCAATGATATTCCCTAATGCTTACCTTAAATTTGGCCAAATCCCATCATCTCAACCTATAAATTAGTATTTTATGAATTATACCAAGTACAAACTCTACTACATCATGCTAACAAACTAAAATATGCTAATAATAAGTAGTAATACTATAATGCATGATGCTACACTATGTTATGGCATATCCTATATTATAATACACTATAACATATTATATTATATATTATATTGCATATCACATCACAAGGGATTGCTAAGATAAAAAATCATAAAATTAGTCTAAAAAACTATAAATTCTTGGCATTTCACTTAAATATTTTAAATTGAAACAATATATTATGATGCCATGCTCTTCCTATTATGAATTTGGAAAATTCCACCATTTTAATGTCTAAATCAACATTTTTATAAATAATGCTAGTGTAGGCTTGATTGCATGATTGTAAAATATTAAAAGAATTTAAAATGCATGGAATAATATATTATAATTTATGATGCTACACTATGCTACAATGTATAATATTTATTTTGAACATAAAATCTTACTTTCTAAACTACAAGTGGCATATAACACCTTTGGTAATACAACCTAATTCCCAATTCAAATTTAACAACTTTCATTGTCTGATTTATTAAATCAAAATTTTTATGATTTATATTAATGTAGACTAGGCCATACTACCATAATATACTAAAATATTTCAAAACATCTTATAACATCCAAAAACACATCACTACATGCTCAAATATATGATGCTACATTATAGTATAATATATGGTATTATAATATGATTTGGTTAGTTTAAGGTATCAAAATCTTTAATAGTCAAGGGAAAGTCTCTGAAGACATTTTTTAGCTACCATAACTATGTTATGAATAGGTCATTCTTAGATATACCCCTAATGACATCTTTATTCAAAGTTTGGGTTTAGGTTTAGTGGTTAGGTTTAGGGTTTAGGTTACTAGTTTAGGTTTAGGTTTGGGGGTTTATTAGGTGTTAGGGTTTGTGGTTTTTAGGATTAAGGTTTATGGTTTAGGTTTAGGTTTAGGGTTTATTTAGGTTTGGTTTAGGGTTTGTTTAGGTTTGTGGCTTCAGTTTCAGGATTTCAGAGCAATACGTAAGTTTAGGGTTTAGGGTTTAGGGTTTAGGTTTAGTGTTTAAGGTTTAGGGTTTTAGGTTTTGTTTAGGGTTTAAATTTAGGGTTTAAGTTTTAGTTTAGGGTTTAGGGTTTATGATTTAAGGATTTTTTATTTAATAGAGAACAAATTCATATTCAACATTTCTTTTTTTTTATTTCATCAACCCAATAGCACCCTAAGTTTACTAAGAAGCGATGACATAGATAAAAAATGAGCACCCATAGAGTAAATCAAAAACCCTAGATAAGTTGAACCATCTCTTCTATATGACACAGTTCTATAAGTAGCAGTCGGATGCCATTCTTATTTTAGTTCCCATCGAACCAACTCTCAGTAGCGAGATTCTCCATCATATCCCCGATCTCTCCCTCTGCCACCACCATGGCTGTAACCTCCATCTCTCCTCTCACCTCCATAGCCACAACTAGTCTGACCACCACCTCCATATCCAGCAACACCTCCAGATCACCCCCCACCCTATGATAAATTTCGCCTCCGCCTTCACCTCCACCATAAAATCTAAACTAAGCCTAGTTGATGGTGATGTTGCTATCGTCAAAGTTTCGCCCATTCTTAGGATTTAGGGTTTAGGGTTTAGGGTTAGTTTAGGGTTTAGGGTTTAGGGTTGTAGGTTTCAGGGTTTATGGTTTAGGGTTTAGGGTTTTAGGTTTAGGGTTTAGGGTTTAGGTTTTAGAGTTTAGGGTTTTAGGGTTTAGGGTTTAGGGTTTAGGGTCGTAGGTTTAGTGCTTAGGGTTTAGGGTTAGTTTTTGGGTTTAGAATTTAGGGTTTAGGGTTTAGGATATAGGGTTTAGGGTTTTTTAAAAAAAATTTATTGAACCGATAGGTTTAGGTTTATTTAGTTTATTTTTTTATTTATTTATGTGAGTTTATTTTATTTTTTATTTTTATTTAAGTTTATTTTTTATTTTTATCTAATTTAGTTTATTTATTTTAGGTTTATTTATTCTATTTTAGGTTTTTTATTTTATTTTTCAGGTTTTGGTTTATTTTTTAGTTTAGTTTTATTTTTATTTTATTTTTTAGGTTTATGTTTTATTTTTTATTTATAGGTTTAGGTTTAGGTTTTTATTATATTTTTTATGTTTTGGTTTTAGGGTTTTTTTAGGTTTATTTTTAGGTTTTATTTTTTAGTTTAGGTTTAGGTTTATTTTTTGTTTGTTTTATTTTATTTAGTTTAGGTTTAGGTTTAGGTTTAATTTTTTTTGGTTTAGTTTTATTTATTTTGGTTTAGTTTATTTTAGTTTAGGTTTTGGTTTATTTTATTTTGTTTATTTTATTTTTATTTTTGGTTTAGGTTTTTTTTAGTTTAGTGTTTTGGTTTTATTTTATATTTATTTTTATGTTTTTATTTTTTAGGTTTATTTCTTAAGTTTAGGTTTTTATTTAGTTTTTATTTAATTTTTAGTTTTAATTTTATTTAAGTTTTTTATTCTTAGCTTTATTTTATTTTTTTTACTTTAGTTTAGGTTTTTATTTTTTATTTTTTATTTTATTTTATTTTGAGGTTTAGGTTTAGGTTTAAGTTTAGGTTTTTATTTTATTTTATTTTATTTAGGTTTAGGGTTTTTTATTTATTTTATTTAGGTTTTATTTTGTTTATGTTTAGGCTTTTAGGTTGTTAGGGATTAGGGTTTAGGGTTTTGGTTTAGGGTTTATGGTTTTAGGGTTTAGGGTTTAGGGTTTAGGGTTTATGATTTATGATTTAGGGTTTTGTGTTTAGGATTTAAGGTTTAGGGTTTTGAGGTTTAGTTTAGGGTTTAGGGTTTAGGTTTAGGGTTAATTTAAGGTTTAGGCTTTATGGATAATTTAGGGTTTAGGGTTTTAGGGTTTTTTAGGGTTTAAGGTTTAAGGATAGGGTTATGTTTACAGTTTAGGATTTAGGGTTTAGGGTTTACTTTTTAGGGTTTTTTAGGGTTTAGGGTCAAGGGTTTAGGGTTTAGCGTTTTAGGTTTAGGGTTTAGGGTTTAGGATTTAGGGTTTAAGGTTTAGGGTTTGGGGTTTAGGGTTTATAATTTTTTATATTCTTAAAATTATGTAAACTGGTAGATTTAGGTTTATTTAGTTTATTTTTAATTTATTTTAGTTCATTTTATTTTTATATTTAGGTTTATTTTTCTATTTAGTTTGGTTTATTTATTTTAGTTTAGGTTTTATATTTTAGTTTAGGTTTAGGTTTATGTTTATTTTTTAGTTTATTTTAATTTTTATTTTATTTTTTAGGTTTAGGTTTAATATTTAATTTTTGGGTTTAGCTTTTATTTTAAATTTTTAGGTTTAGGTATAAGTTTTTATTTTATCTTTTAGGTATAGGTTTTAGGTTTTTATTTTAGGTTTATTTTTAGGTTTTACTTTTTAATTTAGGTGTAGGTTTATTTTTTGTTTATTTTATTTTATTTACTTTAGGGTTTAAGTGTAGTTTATTTTAGGTTTTATTTATTTTAGTTTAGGTTTAGGATTATTTTATTTTGTTAATTTTAGGTTTAGTTTTTTTTTTTTTAGGGTTTATTTTATTTGTTATTTATTTTTAGGTTTATATTTTAGGTTTTCATTTTGTTTTTATTTTATTTTAGGTTTATCTTCTTTTTATTTTACATTTAGTTTTTATTTTATTTAGGTATTTTATTTTTGGTTTATTTTATTTTTTTAATTTAGTTTAGGTTTTTATTTACATTATTTTATTTTATTTTTATTTTTTATTTTATTATATTTTTATGTTTATGTATAAGTTTAGGTTTAGGTTTTTATTTTATTTAAGTTTATGTTTTTTTATTTTTTTTATTTAGTTTAGGCTTTGGTTTTTAGGTTTTTATGGTTTAGGGTTTAGTTTTTGGGTTTGGAGTTTAGGGTTTAGGGTTTAGGGTTGTAGGTTTTAGGGTTTAGGATTTAGGGTTTTAGGGTTTTAGGGTTTATGGTTTAGGGTTTAGGGTTTAGGATTCGAAGGTTTAGTGTTTAGGGTTTAGGGTTGCAGGTTTAGGGTTCAGGGTTTAAGGTTAGTTCTAGGGTTTAGGGTTTCGGGTTAGGGTTTTTTTATTATAGTTTTAATTTATTTTTATTTTTTTAATTAAGTAAACTAGTAGGTTTAGGTTTATTTAATTTATTTTTATTTATTTTAGTTTATTTTATTTTTTATTTTTATTTTGTTTTAGTTTTATTTTTATTTATTTTTTATTTATTTTAGGTTTTTTTACTTCAGTTCAGGTTTTTTATTTTATTTTATTTTTTAGGTTTAGGTTTATGTTTAAGTTTATTTTTTTAGTTTTATTTTATTTTTATTTTATTTTTTTATGTAAAGGTTTTATTTTTTATTTTTAGGTTTAGGTTTAGGTTTTTATTTTATTTTTTTTAGGTTTTGGTTTTAAGTTTTTATTTTAGGTTTCTTTAGGTTTACTTTTTAGTTTAGGTTTAGCTTTATTTTTAGTGTATTTTATTTTATTTAGGGTTTAGGTTTAGGTTAAGGTTTAGTATTTTTTAGGTTTAGGTTTAGGTTTTATTTAGTTTAGTTTAGTTTATTTTAGTTTATGTTTATTTTATTTTGTCTATTTTAGGTTTAGTTTTTTTATTTTAGGGTTTAGGTTTTATTGTTTATTATTTTTAGGTTTATTTTTCAGGTTTAAATTTTTATTTAGTTTTTATTTTATTTTATTTAGGTTTATTTTATTTTTATTTTAGGATTAGTTTTTATTTTATCTAGGTTTTTTTATATTTTTTAGTTTAGTTTAATTTTTATTTTTTTTATTTTTTATTTTTTAGGTTTAGGTTTAGGTTTGGGTTTTAATTTAGGTTTTAATTTTACTTTATTTTTTTATTTTAGTTTTATTTAGGTTTTTTAATTATTTTATTTTTAGGTTTAATTTAGTTTAGGTTTAGCTTTTTAGCTTTTTATGATTTATGGTTTAGGGTTAGTAGAGGGTTTAAGGTTTAGGGTTTTGGGTCTAGGGTTTAGGGTTTAGGGTTTAGGGTTTAGGTTTTAGGGTTTAGGGTTTTAGGGTTTAAGGTTTAGGGTTTAATATTTTAGGGTTTGGGGTTTGGGGTTTATGGTTGAGGGTTTAGGTTTTAGGTCTTGGGTCCATGTTTTAGTTTAAGGTTTAGGGTTTTTGGTTTTTTATTTTTATTTTTACAAAGAACAAATTTAGATTCAACATTTCTTCTTTTTGATTTTATCAACCAAGTAACACTCCAAGTTTTCTAAGACATAAGTGATGACATTGATAAAAAATGAGCATACATAGAGCAAAACCAAAGACATAGTTCCATAAGTAGCAGATCAGATCAGTCGTCTTCAGTTTCTCCAGTTCCCATGAGACCATCACGGCTGTAACCTTCGTTGCTCCTCCCACCTCCATAACCACCACTACTCCAACCACCACCTACATATCCACCACCACCTCTAGATCCCCACCACCACTGATGATCTCGCCTTCACCTCCCTTTGATCTAGGCGAGCGGTTGATGATGATTCTCGTTAAGGTTCTGCACATTCTTAGGGTTTAGGTTTAGGTTTTGGTTTATTAGGTTTTATGGTTTAGGTTTATTTTTTAAATTTATTTAGTTACTTTAGGTTTAGGTTTAGAGTTTAGTGTTTAGGGTTAGGGTTTATGGTTTAGGGTTTATGGTTTTAGGGTTTTAGGGTTTACAGTTTAGTGTTTAGGATTTATAATTTAAGGTTTAGGGTTTAGGGTTTAGGGTTTAGGGTTGTAGGTTTAGTGTTGTATGTTTAAGGTTTCAGGGTTTAGGGTTTAAATTAGTTTTAAGGTTTAGGGTTTAGAGTTTACGAGTTTTTAAATAAAAAAATTAAGTAAAATGGGAGGTTTAGTTTATTTTATTTTTTATTTTTATTTAGGTTTATTTTTTCTTTTATTTAGTTTAGTTTAGGATTTTTTTTAAGTTTACTTTTTAGGTTTAGGTTTAGGTTTAAGTTTATTTTTTAGGTTTTATTTTTTATTTTAAGGTTTAGGTTTAGGTTTTTATTTTATTATTTTAGGTTTAGGTATTTGGTTTTTATTTTAGGTTTTTTTAAACATTTTATTTTTGATTTTAGGTTTTGTTTTATTTTTAGTTGATTTTATTTTATATAGTTTAGGTTTAGGATTAACTTATTTTAAGTTTAGGTTTAAGTTTTTTTTTTAGTTTAGTTTATTATAGTTTAGGTTAAGGTTTATTTTATTATGTTCATTTTATTTTTATTTTAGAGTAAGTTTTTATTTTTAGTTTAGGGTTTGCCTTTTATTTTTTATTTATTTTTAGGTTTATATTTTTATTTACTTTTTATTTTATTTTATTTTAGGTTTATTTTATTATTATTTTATTGTTAGTTTTAATTTTATTTATGTTTTTAATTCTTAGGTTTATTTTATTTATTTAATTTAATTTTGGTTTTTATTTTTTTATTTTAGTGTATTTTTATTTTCTTATTTTATTAAATTTTTAGTTTTAGGTTTATGTTTTTGTTTAGGTTTTGATTTCATTTTATTTTTTTATTTATCTTATTTTTAGGTTTTCTTTATGTTAGGTTTAGGTTTTTAGGTGTTTAGGGTTTATGGTTTGGTGTTTAGGGTTTTGAGTTTAGGGTTTAGGGGTTAGGGTTTTAGGGTTTAGGGTTTTTAAGGTTTAGGTTAGGGTTTAGGGTTTAGGATTTAAGGTTTAGTGTTTAAGCTTTATGGTTTAGGGATTTTAGGATTTAGGATTTAAGGTTTAGGGTTTAGGGTTTAGGGTTTAGGGTTTAAGGTTTATGGTTGTTTAGGGTTTAGGGTTATTTAGGGTTTAGAGTTTAGGGTTTAGGGTTTAGGGTTTAGGAGTTTAAGGTTTATAGTTTTAGTTTAAACTTTACTTTAGGAATAGTTTAGAGTTTTAAGGTATATAGTTTATACTTTAGGTTAGTTAGGGTTTAAATTTAAGATTTAGAGTTTAGAGTTTAGCTTAGGGTTTAGGTTTAGGTTATTAGGGTTTAGGGTTTTAGGTTTTAGGTTTAGGGTTTTAGGTTTTAGGTTTATAGTTGTAGGTTTAGGTTTGAGTTTAATTGAGTTTAGGGTTAGTTTAAACTTGAGTTTAGGAGGTTTAGGTTTAGGGTTTAGGTTTAGGGTTTAAGGTTGAGGTTTTTTTTAAATTAAGCAAATGGGTTTATTTTAATTTAGTTTATTTTATTTATTTTAGTTTATTATTTTTAGTTAGGTTTATTTTTTATTTTTATTTAGTTTATTTTATTTATTGTAGTTTAGGTTTTTTATTTCAGTTTATTTTTTAGGTTTAGTTTTAGGTTTATGTTTATTTTTAATTAAATTTTATTTTTATTTTATTTTTTAGGTTTAGGTTTTATTTTTTATATTTGTAGCTTTATGTTTAGATTATTATTTTATCTATTTAGGTTTCGGTTTGAGGTTTTTATTTTATGTTTATTTTTAGTTTTATTTTTTAGTTTAGGTTTAGGTTTATTTTTAGTTTATTTTATTTTATTTAGTTTAGGGTTTGGGTTTAGTTTATTTTAGGTTTAGGTTTAAGTTTTATTAATTTTAGTTTAGTTTAGTATAATTTAGGTTTGGGTTTATTTTATGTTTAGTTTTTTTTTAGTTTAAGGTATCAGTTTTATTTTTTATTTATTTTTAGGTTTTATATTTAGTTTTATTTTTTAAGTTTAGGTTTTTATTTAGTTTTTTATTTTATTTTATTTTATTTTAGGCTTATTTTATTTTTATTCTTCATTTAGTCTTTATTTTATGTAGGCTTTTTATTTTAAAATTTATTTTATTTTTTTAATTTAGTTTAGATTTTTATTTATTTTGTTTTAGTTTAGTTTTTATTTTTTATTTTATTTAATTTTAGTATTTTATCTATGTTTAGGTTATTTATTTATTTTATTTTTAGGTTTTATTTAGTTTAGGTTTAGGCTTTTAGGTTTTTATGATTTAGGGTTTAGGGTTTAGGGTTTAGGGTTTAGGGTTTGGCCTGGTGTTTTAGGTTTGGGTTTAGGGTTTTAGGTTTTAGTGTTTGGGTTAGGGTTTAGTGAGTAGTTTAGGGTTTAAGGTTTAGCAGATTTGGCTGGGTTTAGGTTTATGGTTTAGGGTTTAGTTTAGAGGTTTTGGGTCAGATTTAGGGTTTGGGTTTTTTTTTTAATTTATACATTTATTTTAGTTTAGATTTAGTGGCTTTTAGGGAGGGTTTATGGTTTAGAGTTTAGGGTTGTAAGTTTTAGGTCAGTTAGGTAGTGGTAGATTTAGTTTATTTTAGGATTAGAATTTAGGATTTTAGGTTTTTGTGGTTTAGAGGATTTAGTTGTAGGAGGTTTGTAGGCTTTAGGGTTTAGGGTTTAGGGTTTACGGTTTAGGGTTTAAAGTTTAAAGTTTGGTGTATAAGGTTTTAGTTCTTAGGCTGTAGGGTTTAGGGTTAGTTTTAGTGTCTAGGGTTTAGGATTAAGGTTTTTATTTATTTATTTTTTATTACTTTTTTATTGTAAAGGTTTACGTTTAGGGTTTAGGGTTCAAGTTTTCATTTAGAGTTTAGGGTTTTTGGTTTTTTTTAATAGAGAAAAATTTTATATTCAACATCTCTTCTTTTGATTTCATCAACCAAGACCAAGTTCTCCGAGACATAACATAGATTAAAATGAGCCTGGTTAATGGTGATGCCATCAAGGTTCTGCCCATTCTTTGGGTTTGTTCTTATGTTTAGGTTTATTAAGTTTTAGCTATAAGTTTATTTTTTAATTTATTAAGTTAATTTAGGTTTAGGTTTAGGGTTTGGGGTTTAGGGTTTAGGGTTTAGGCTTACGGCTTAGGGTTTAGGGCTTAGGGTTTAAGGTTTAAGGTTTTATGGTTTACGATTTAGGGTTTAGGGTTTAGGGTTTAGGGGTTTTAGGGTACAACATTTATGTTTTAGGTTTAGGGTTTAGGGTTTTTGTTTTTTTTTTTAAGAGAGAACAAACTCAGATTCAACATTTCTTCATTTTCATTTCGTCAACCAAGTAACACACTGAGTTTTCTAAGACATAAGTGATGACATAGATAAAAAATGAGCACGCATTGAGCAAATAAAAACTCTAAGTAACTAGAACCACCAACTCTAAGGATACAGTTCTAGAAATAGTAGATCGGATCGACCGTTCTTCAGTTTCTCCCAGATCGGATCGACCATTAGTTTATGGTTTAGGGTTTAGGGTTTAGGGTTTAGGGTTTAGGGTTTATGATTTAGGGTTTTAGAGTTTATGCTTTAAGGGTCTAGGGTTTAGGGTTAGGGTTTAGGGTTTAGGGTTTAGGGTTTAGGGTGTTTGAGGTTATTGAGTGTGTAGGGTTTAGGGTTTAGGTAGGTTTAGTGTTGTAGGTTTAGGGTTTATGGTTAGTTTTAGGGATTAGGGTTTAAGGTTTAGGGTTTAGGATTTAGGGTTTATGAGTTTTTTTTTTTAATTTAAGTAAACCGGTAGGTATAAGTTTATTTAGTATATTTATTTATTTTATTTAATTTTATTTTTATTTAGTCTTATTTTTTATTTTTATTTAGTTTAGTTTATTTATTTTAGGTTTATTTACTTTAGTTTAGTTTTTTTATTTTAGTTTAGTTTTTAGGTTTAGGTTTATGTTTAGAGTTCATATTTTGTTTTAGGTTTAAGTTTTATTTTTTATTTTTAGGTTTAGGTTTAGGTTTTAATTTTATTTTTTTAGGTTTAGGTTTCAGGTTTTTATTTTAGGTTTATTTTTAGGTTTTATTTTTTAGTTTAGGTTTAGGTTTAATTTTAGTTTATTTTATTTTATTTGGTTTAGGTGTAGGTTTAGGTTTAGTTTAGGTTTACGTTTATGTTTAGTATATTTTAGGTTCAGGTTTAGGTTTTATTTATTTTAATTTATTTAATTTATTTTAGGTTTAGGTTTTATTTTTTATTTATTGTTTGGTTTCTTTTTTAGGTTTAGGTTTTTATTTAGTTTTATTTTTTTTATTTTACATTTAATTTATTTTTATTATACATTTAGTTTTTATTTCATCTAGGTTTTTTATTTTTAGGTTTATTTTATTTTTAAAATTTAGTTTAGGTTTTTATTTATTTTATTTTAGTTTAGTTTTTATTTTTTATTTTATTTTATTTTTAGGTTTTTATTTTATTTTATTTTATCATTTTATTTAGGTTTAGGTTTTTTTATTTATTTTATTTCTGTGTTTTATTTAGTTTAGGTTTAGGTTTTTAGGGTTTAGGGTTTGGGGATTAGTTGTAAGGTTTAAGGTCGCAGGTTTTATGGTTTAGGGTTAGTTTTAGTGTTTAGGGTTAGAGTTTAGTCTTTAGAGTTTAGGGTTTAGGTTTCATTTTTTTTTCATTTCTTTTATTTAGGATTTAGGGCTTTTATGGTTTAGGGGTTAGGGTTGATGGTTTAGGGTTATAGGTTTAGGGTTTAGGGTTAGTTTTAGGGTTTAGGGTTTAGGATTTAGGGTTTAGGGTTCAGGATTTAGAGTTTAGGGTTTTTTTTTTCAAATTAAGAAAATCGGAAGGTTTAAGTGTATTTAGTCTAATTTTTTTTATTTTAGTTTATTTTATTTTTTATTTTAATTTATGTTTAGTTTTTATTTTTATTAAATTTAGTTTATTTATTTAGGTTTATTTATTTAGTTTAAGTTTTTTCATTTTAGTTTAGTTTTAGGTTTAGGTTCAGGTTTATGCTTATTTTATAGTTTATTTTATTTTATTTTATTTAGGGTTTAGAGTTTAGGGTTTAGGCTTTAGGCTTTAGGGTTTAGGGTTTTGAGGGTTTAGGGTTTTGGGTTTATGGTTTATGGTTTAGGGTTTACGGTGTTTAGGTTTAGGATTTAGGTTTTAGTTTAAGGTTTAGAGTTTTTGGTTTATTTTTTTAGCAAAGAACAAATTCAAATTCAACATTTCTTCTTTTAGATTTCATCAACCAAGTAACACACCAAGTTTTATAAGACACAAGCGATAACATAGATAATAAATGAGCACACATAGAGAAAATCAAAAACCCTAGATAACTAGAACCATATCCAATTTAAAGACACAATCTATAAGCAGATCGAGTCGGCCGTTCTTCAGTTTCTTCTGTTCCCATCAGAACCACCCTGGCCTCCTGAATAGAAGGATCCAAAATCATATCCCCGATCTCTCCCTCCGCCACCACCACGGTTGTAACCTCCATCACTCCTCCTTCTTCCATAACCACCATTGCTATGACCACCACCTCCATATCCACCAACACCTCCAGATCCCCACCACCACTGCGATAATCGCTGCCTCTGCCTTCGCCTCGACCACCAGATCAAGATTGAGCCTGGTTGACAGTGATTTTCCTCTTGTCAAGGTTTTTCCCATTCTTAGGGTTTAGGTTTATATTTAGGTTTATTAGGGTTTAGGGTTTAAGTTTTATTTTTAATTTATTTTTAGGTTTATTTTTAGGTTTAGGTTTTTATTTAGTTTTTATTTTATTTTATTTTCAGTTTATTTTAGGTTTATTTTATTTTTATTTTACATTTAGTTTTTATTTTATTTAAGCTTTTTATTCTTAAGTTTTTTTTATTTTTTAATTTAGTTTAGGTTTTTATTTATTTTATTTTAATTAGTTTATTTTATTTTATTTTTTGGATTAGGTTTAGGTTTTAGTTTAGGTTTTTATTTTATTTTATTTTATTTTTTATTTAGGTTTGGATTTTATTTATTAATTTTATTTTTAAGTTTTGTTTAGTTTAGGTTTCTAGGTTTTAGGTTTAGGGTTTAGGGTTTAGAGAGGGTTTAGGGTTTAGGGTTTAGGGTTTTAGGGTTTTGGGTTGGGGTTTAGGTCAGGGTAGAGTTTGGGTTTAGCTTTAGATTTAGGTTTGGCTAGTCATTAGTAAGGTTTAGGAAGGTTCTGGGTTAGGGTTTAGGTTTATGGTTGGTGTTTAGGTTTAGGGTTTTTAGGGAGGGCTCAGGGTTAGGAGGGAGTGGTTGGTAGGGTTGGAGGGTTTAGGGTTTAGGGTTTGTATAAGGTTTAAAGTTAGCTTAGGCTTTAGGGTTAGTTGAAGGTTTAGGGTTTACGGATTTTTGGGTTGAGGATTTAGTGTTAGTTTATGGTTTAAGATTTAGTGTTTTAAGGTTTGGGGTTTAGGGTTTAAGTTTTAGGGTTAGGATTAGGGTTTAGGGTTTTTTTGTGGAAAAAGTTAGAATTTTATTACCATAAAAGGAAAATATACAATGTCCTTAAAAGGGATAAAGCTCAGAATTCTACCCCACATTGCTATAAAAAACCTATAGAGCTAAACCCTCATCTATGTACATTAGAAGAAGAAAAGAAAACAATGGTGAGTAACATCAACTAAAATCCACAACTAAAAAGCATGAGAACAAAATGACACATTCAAACAAAACAAAGCATGAAAATAGAAAAAGGTTGGGTAAGCAACAGCTCATTATTCCTTTGAAAAAGCAAGATAAGCAAGCTCCATAGAAACAACAGTAGGGATGACTGAGAAATGACCAGGCCTTTGGTAAAGTTTCAACCTATTAAAGAATTCTACAAAAAACACTACCAAGGAAAAAGTCATAGCTAAAAGGATAAGGATAAAGAGAGCAAAAGGAGAGAGCTGAGAAAGAAAAGGCTCGGGCTAAGTTAAGATCATCTCAAGGGGAAACAATGCATATGATCATCCAAACTTCATAAGAAGTGATACAATCATATGTAAAGCTACCAACCAAAGAGACGTGGTGAGTAACATCAAAGCTATCATAGCAAGCATACCTGATCGCAGCAACCATCCAAGGCAAGTAGTCCATAGTGATCCAGTCCCGCACCAAACAAATAGAGAAAGCAACCGGCAAATAGCCATTCAGTAGCCAACCCACCAACTAAAATCCACAACATGCCAATCACATAAAGCCAACAACCTAGAAGTTACAACAAGATCATTGTCCAAGCTAATGGAACCAAGCAGTAACACCACCAGCATACCTTAACAAGCCAACAACTAAGACCAGCACACACAAAAGGAAGCCAAAGGCAACCACCAACCACCATAAACTAAAAATCCCAATTCAGAAGGATCAGCAAAGGTTTGATCAGCATAGCAAAAGGTTACAACAAATTGGCCAAGAAGAAGAAAAAAAATCAACAAAGAGAAAGGCAACCAACCAAAATTCCAAGGACAACTAAAAGTCCTCCTACCAAAGTAGCTAAGTAAAACATCCATAAGGCAGCCACCAGAGAACAACCCATCATTAGTAACCAACAAAGTAAAGATCCCCATTAGCCAAACAAAAGTATAAAAACCATCAAAACACCACACAATAGAGAAACAACCAACCAATCTAACCAGCCAACATAGCCTACTAGCTAGCCACCACAGCAGCAGAAAACCCAAGTGAAAGTAAAGACCAATAATAGCCATCAAACCAAAATCACCCAAGATAGCTCGAAAATAACAGCCACCAAAAGGCCCTAAACTAGCCAACCCAAAATAATAACCAAACCCAAAGCTACTGCAGCCAAGAGAGAAAGGCTAAAACAAAAGGAGGACAAAACCAAAACCAAAAGAAACAAAATAGAATAAGTAAAACTGACCACCAAGCCCCAATCAACAAGATAGACAAAGTAATAGCCAAAAAAACCCCCACCAATCCAAAATGAAGCCATAACTAAACCACCGATAGTTCCCTAGATATGTCACCAATAGAAGAGGAAAAAATAGCCAAAACAACCAAATAGCCAACGAACCTAACCAGCCAACACTGCTAAAACCACCCATTCAACAACCACAACAGTAGATCCAAAATAGGTAAGTGAGCAACCAGCCCTAAAATGAGGCAAAACCCATATAGGAGGAAAAACCAATAGTAGAAAAAGCCACAACCCATTAAGAGGTTATCAAAAACAACCAAGGAAAAAATATGGTAAAAACCAAACCAGGCAGACAGCAGCCACCACGCCGAAAAAACCAAATCAACCGAGGTTATAATGATAATAACAACTAGAGAGTAAACACTTGGCTAACCCAAAAGTAAAAGGTCAAAAGTAAGAACCAGCACCAGCTAAAGAGTGAAAATAAGTAAATAACCACATCCTAAAGAGGGTTGAACAAAGGGAAAACAAAAGTAAAGGCTCATAAAAAACCAACACAAAAGAAACCAAGCCAAGAAATAATATTTTGAGATAAGACAATCTAATATTATTTAGATTAACCAAGCCTCTTAATAGTTTACACAACGTTTGGTTGTCAAATAAAGTAAACTTAGTTTAGTTGCCACCTAAATTAGCCAAGAAATCAGCACAAGCATTACTTTCATGAAGGATGTGGGAAATTTTAAAATAAACTTAAGAAAGAAGATTTTTTGTATGATTAAGGAGATAAAATAATTCAACATTCCCATTTCTATTGGAATTAAGCATGTCAAGAAGTAAGAGAACATCAACTTCAATCCAGATGTTGAGAAAACATTATTCAAATAAATTTCAAAAGCGTTACTAATAGCCATAAGCTCAACAAAAATAATAGGAAAGGCTTTGAGAGGATAGGCAAAAGCACAAATGATAGTACCTTTAGAATCCCTGAGGATACCACCACAACCATATTTATTAGAAGCTACAGAACCATCAGTATTTACTTTAATCAAGTTGTCTTAAGGTTTGATCCAATAGATAATCTTAGCACCTTTATAAGGGTCCAAGCCAGGTAGAATGATACGTAATTTTTTAGCTACAAATTTATAGCCTCTAAAATAAATATTACTAATAAGATTGCCATTAAACAGAGCATGAATTTTTTCTTTAGTTCTAGCTAGGATCCTTTTATGGTTCATAGGAGTGCCATGAAATTTAGCATCATTTCTATCCATCCAGATGAACTAGAGAAGAGTAAAAGAAATTAAAACTTTGATATGAACTTTCACAAATTTTTTGAAACAAACTTCAAGAAGTTAATATAAAGAAAGAGAACCATGAAAATGGTTGGAATTAAATAAATCATCATACCAAAGCCATAATTTAGAAGCAATAGCACCATTAACAATAACATGATTTACATTTTCAATATGAAAGCAGCAATAACATCTTGATGATAAATAAAACACTTTAGTCTAGAGCAAATGTCAATATGAATAATGTTATTCAAAACCCTCCAAGCTAAAATCGAATAGGAAATGGAAATGATATTGTTCCAAAGTTTAATAAAGACATTGGATGGGTTTTTCTTATCTCTAATAAAATTCCAAACCACTTTAAGAACAAAATTGCCATTATAAGAAATCTTAAAAAGAATTTGATCAGGTTTGTTAGAAGAAATGAGGATATTTTTTAATTGTCAAAAAGAGAAACATGGATATAATTCTCAAGTTTACTTTCATTCCAATTGTTATTAAGCCAAAAAGAGTTAACTTTGATAGCAGCTGTAGAGTGGGTAGATAAAAGGGTGTCAATGGAGTCATTGCTAGCCCAATTGTCTTGCCAAAAGAAAGAAGTACCCGAATGAATACCCCAAGATATTAAAGATTCGGTAACCCATATAATGGAGCAAAGCCTTTTCCAAACTAGAGAGTCACCAACTTTATAAGCACATATAAGAGGTTGTTTACCTTTGCAATATTTTTGCATCATAAAATTAGCCCAAAGGCTATCATTCTTTCTAAAATTCCACCAAAGCTTAGGAGAGAAATTGATGATAGCTTCAAGAATAGGTTTGCAACCTAGAGAACCTTCACCCAAAGGACCACAACATTTAGGTCAACATGTCCAATGCATTCTTTTGGTAGAGTTATTAGAGCCCCAAAATAATTTATTAAGCAAGTGATTAATTCTAATGAGAGTGGCATTAGTGGGGATAATAGTTTAAATCAAATAAATAGCATTGAATTGAAAGTTCTTTTAGGAATAGTGAGCCTACCACCAAAGGAAAGTAAATGGAATTCCCAAATGAAAATTCTATTTAAAATTTTTTGAATTAACTCATCAAAGAGATGGTATCATTTTGGGCCTTTAAAGAGAGGAGCACCCATGTACTTTAGAGGTAAGTGTTGATGCTTAAAATTAGTGATATGTAGGATTTAATTGATTTTATTATTGGAGATATGAGAGGAAGTGATAAAATAGCTTTTGTTATTATTGATAGAAAGGCTACTTTCTCTTCCAAATTTATTTAGAAATTACTTGAGATGCTTGATATGATGAATAAAAGCATTGCAAAAAATAATGAAATCATCTGCAATGCATAAATGAAAAACAAGAAGACCACCAATAGTTCTGTAGTACATACAAGGATTGTTAAAGAATAAATCATTGATGCTCTAGATAAGTACTCAACAATGATAATAAATAAAGGAGGAGATAAAGGATCCCCTTGTCTTAAGCCATGGGAAGAGAGAAAGAAACACAAGGCTACACCATTAAGAAAAATTAAAAACCAAGAAATATTAATACAATTTTTAATAAAATAAATAAATTTATCAGAAAACCCAAATAAATTCAAATTATGGAAAAGAAAATCCTAAGAAATATTATCAAAGGCTTTGATAATATCTAATTTGAAAAGAATGTTGCCACCTTTAGTGTTGGCATCAAGATCATGAATTAATTCTTGGGCCAGTAAAATATTATTAGAAATAGATCTACCTCTAATAAAACTAGTTTGGTTGAGAAAGATAATTTTATTAAGTAAAGGACTGAGCCTGTTTGTTATAATTTGGGAAATCAACATATTGAAGAAGGTGCAAAGACTAATAAGTCTAAAATCACTCCAATAGTCCATATTTTCTTTCTTAGGTCTGAGAATGATAGAAGTACTAGAAAAATATCTAGGAAAAGGATTAGCATTAAAAAAAATCAACCATAGCCTTAATGAAATCATTTTTAATGATAAACCAACATTTTTGAAAAAATTGAGTAGTGAAACCCTCCAAACTAGTAAAAAAATCTATATTCATGCTATTAAGGACTTTAAAAATTTCATCTTCATTAGGCATGATGGTAAGCTAAATCATTACCATCATTTGTAATAATAGAAAGAATCAAATGAAATTTAAAAATAGCTTCATAAGATCAACTCTTATTAAGAATATTTCTAAAGTAATTAATAATTGATTCCTTAACATCATTATTCTCTATAATCCTAACACCATTGTCATCTTTAATTTTTTGAATATTATTTAAATCTCTATTTTTATTAACTAAAGCATGGAAATACCTAGTATTCCTATCACCATACACAATATGCTTACTAGTAGCTTTTTGGTGCAAGTAAGTCTATTCCATATTTTGGAAGTTAACAAGTTTGTCTTTCACCTTAGTGAAGTCATTAATCTTAGAAGGATCAAACATAACAGAGACTTCAAGATCATAAACCAATTTTTCCATATGTTTAATATTAGCAAAAAGGTTTTTAAAATAATGCTTGTTCCACCAACCCAAATTTTGGTCATGACTTTTAAGTTTTAACCAAAGTCTATTCATCCCCATAATCAAATTATCAGGATGTAAAGGGCTTTCCAATTAATAGCCACAAAATCAAAAAAAATCAATATACTGAATCCACATGTTTTGAAATCTAAAAGGAGAGGATTTATGTAATCTATTAGAATTATCTTTAATAGAAACCAAATGAGGAGCATGATCAGACAAGGTTCTCTTAAATGATCAATAAAAGTAATAGGGCATTGAGTAATCTAATGAGCATTAAAAAGAATCTGGTCCAACCTTTGCCAAAGTTTAGAGTTTTTCCAAGTATAATTAGAACCCGTAAAGCCAATATCAATCAAATTACAATCAAGGATCATATTGGAAAAATCTTTCATAGAATGAATATTGGGAGAGCAGCCACCACTTCGTTCAGAAGCAAATAAAATTGTGTTGAAATCACCACCCACAAACCAAGGTTTGTTGATCGAGGTAGCAAAATTCCTCAAATTATCCCAAAAAGATTTCTACCAGATCTATAACAAGATGCATAAAAAAAAGAGCCCAAAACACAATAGTCACCATAAGAGATTTGAGCATTGAGAACTTGTTAAAAAATCATCAATAATTGAAACCTCAATAAAATTATTCCAAAAACACCAAATCTTATTACTAACATTAGAGAAAAATTTATTGAAGCCGATCATTCTAGCAACATTGTTAATTTTATTAGCATGAATAAGAGGCTCCAGAATAATAAATAAATAAATATTATGATTGTGATAAAGATTTCTAATAAGATTATGAATAGAGAGGGTACTGATCCCTCTAACATTCCAAACAAGAAAATTAAACAAGTAAAATAAATATGGGCTAAGCAAAGGTTAATTAAGAGAGGAGTGAGAGGTCGCTGCAGATCTAGTGTTTTTGGACAATTTTGGAGAGTAATTTTTAACACTTTTTTTTCTTTTTAGCATGATAAGTTTGAAAACCATTTTCTTTTTCCTAGAGTCATCATCCGATTAAGATTTAGTAACATTGGTCACAAATTTAGGAGAATTTTCTAAGGGTTTGGAGGAGAGTTCACCCTCTTCCAAATCCATATTAAGTTGAAAAGTTGGATTAACATGAATATCAAGATTATAAATGAGAGACGGTGATGATTTAGAACCATTTAAAGCACAAGTATTTAAATCTGCATCAGAAATGTTTTTAGCATGCTTAACATCATATCAATCCTCATTAAAAGCTTCATTTCCATCAATCAAAGTTGACATAAATGTAGAAATAGAATCAGAGGAAACATAATCGTCTTCCAAAAACTTTGAAAATTTATTATTCTTTACGTTAGAAATATTCAAATTCAAATAAGGAAAAATAGGTAAATCATCCTTCCCAGTTTGAAAATTAGCTAAATCTATATCAATAGTAGGAGCCGAAACTTGTATAACATGATTAACCCCGATATCCAAGGAATCAACCTTAATAACAGCCTTCATACCATTCATAGGATCTGAGGCCAATTTTTGAACAAAAGTAGGGATTAGCTTATGGGTAGGAACAACATTCTCTTTAGGAGGATTTAATTTTTTTAAGTGGGGATGGAAAATAAAACATTCTAAATTATCATGATTATTAATTTTATAATGGGAACAAAAAACTGGAAGGTTCTCCAATACAACCTTATGGGAATACCCATATTTTTTATAGCCCATCCAAACTTCCTTAGGGTATTTTATAGTTAGGTCTAATTCCACGATGATCTGAGCCATAGAAGGGTGAAATCGCTTAGTGGTCACTTGGTTGAGTTACAAGGGTCAACCAAATAAAGTCCAGATAGCAAAAAGCACATGATGGGTAACAAAATGAATGCATATTAGGAAGAGATAACCATATAGGGACATTAGGAGATTCCCATATAATGTCAAAAAGGGGTGACCACTTCAACAAATGCATTTCACAATTAAAGAAGAAATAAGAATGACACAAAAAAACATGTGAATAATTCAGATCGTTAGAAAGTTCAATCAAGATATGTCGAGGTTCAATAAGACCAATCAAGAAGAACCCGTAAGCTTGAGATTATGGAAAAAATAGTGGATCTTATCCAAATTAATATGACAAAGCAAATTTATCAACAAGAGAAAATTCAAATGGTTTTGCCAACTTTTCAACATCCACATCAGAGCACATTACGGCCGACAAACCTCTAAAATACATCAAAATGAGATTAACTGAATCAATAGAGGGAGAAGTCTTACCAGAGAGCGCTTCCTTAAAAGATTTAGTATAAGAAGCAACATTAGGCCACCAATCCCCAAAGTGTCAAATGCCCTAGCCGAAGCATCCATAATCTGAGGTGGATCCCATACAATAAAACACACCCAAGCCATGGTTTTGCCAACTTTTCAATATCCACATCAGAGCACATTACAACAAACCTCTAAAAGACATCAAAATGAGATTAACTGAATCAACAGAGGGATAAGTTTTACCAGAGAGTGCTTCCTTAAATGATTTAGTATAAGAAGTAGCATTAGGGATGCCAACCCATAAAGTGTTAGATGCCCTAGCGAAAGCATCCATAATTTGAGGTGGAGCCCAAGCAATAGAACCACTACAGCCATGGTCAATGATGATGCATCATGCAAATGGCTAGATGCCATTCAAGCCTTTGAATTTTTTCAAAACCAAGGCCAAAGCCATAGAAATTCCCAATTGGGGATGCCACCAAGAGGGATTCAAAAATCACCAAAGAACGAGAGAGCGTTGTGGGGGAGGGTTTGGGTTTTCAGTTTAAAGGTTTATTGTTTATGGTTTAGGTTTACTTTAGGGTTTAGGGTTTATGGTTTAGGGTTTAGGTTTTAGGGTTTAGGGTTTGGGGTTTAGGGTTTAGGTTTAGGTTTAGGGTTTTAGGGTTTAGCATTTATGGTTATAGGTTTAGGGTTTATAGTTTCAATTTTAGGGTTAGTTTTAGGGTATAGAATTTAAGGTTATGGTTTTTTTATTATTTTATTTTATTTATGGTTTATTTATTTATTTATAATTAAGTAAATTGGTAGGTTTAGGTTTATTTAGTTTATTTTTATTTATTTTAGTTTATATTATTTTATTTAGATTTAGGTTTATTTTTATTTATATTAAGTTTAGTTTATTTATTTTTGTTTAGGTATTTTATTTTAGTTTATTATTTATGTTTAGGTTTAGGTTTAGGTTTCTTTTCTAATTTAGTTTTATTTTTATTTTATTTTTTTAGGTTTAGGTTTTATGTTTTATTTTTAGGTTTAGGTTTTTATTTTATTTTTTAGGTTTATTTTATTTTTATTTTAGGTTTAGTTTTTATTTTATTTAGGTTTTTTTTTTTTATGTTTATTTTATTTTTTTTAGTTTAGTTTAGGTTTTTATTTATTTTATTTTGGTTTTGTTTTTATTTTTATTTAGTTTATTTTGGTTTAGATATACGTTTATTTTATTTTTATTTTTAGTTTAGTTTAGTTTAGGTTTTCATTTATTTTAGGTTCATGTTTTTTTTTCATTTAGGGTTTAGGTTAGTTATTTATTTATTTTTAGGTTATATTTTAGTTTATTATTTAGGTTTATGTTTTTATTTAGTTTTTATTTTATTTTATTTTATTTTAGGTCTATTTTATTTTTATTTTAGGTTTAGTTTTATTTTATTTAAGTTTTTATTTTTAATTGAGTTTAAGTTTTTGTTTATTATATTTTAGTTTAGTTTTTATTTTTTATTTTATTTTCTTTTTATTTTTATGTTTAGGTTTAGATTTAGGTTTAGGTTATAATTTTTGTTTTTATTTTATTTCATTTTAGTTTACATTTTTATATTTATTTTATTTTTAGGTTTTATTTAGTTTAGGTTTAGCTTTTTAGCTTTTTAGGGTTTTAGTTTAAGGTTTAGGGTTTATGGTTTAGAGTTTGGTGTTTAGGGTTTAGAGTTTAGGGTTTAGGGTCTTGGTTTAAGGTCTAGGGTTGAAGGTTTAGAGTTTTAGGGTTTAGGGTTTAGGAGGGTTTTTAGGGTTTAGGGTTTAGGGTTTAGGGTTTAGGTTTTTGGTTTGGCATTCAAGATTTAGCTTTTCAATTTCATCAACCAAGTAACACACCAAGTTTTCTAAGACTTAAGCGATGACATAGATAAGAAATGAGCACACATAGAGAAAATCAAAAACCATATATAAGTAGAACTGTCTTTACTATAAAGACACAACTCCATAAGCAGAAGATAGGATCAGCCATTCTTCAGTTTCTCTAGTTCCCATCAAAACCACCCCTGCCTCTTGAGTAGCAGGATCCACCATCATATCCCTAATCTCTCTCTCTGCCACCACCACGGCTATAACCTCTATCACTCCTCCTGCCTCCATAACCACCCCTTCTCTTACCACCACCTCCATACCCACCAACACCTCCAGATCCCCCATAACTGTGACAACCGCCGCCTCCACCTTCTCCTGCACCGCCAGATCTAGACTAAGCCTGATTGATGGTAATGTTCTTGCCGTCAAGGTTCTGCCCATTCTTAGGGTTTAGGTGTAGGTTTAGGTTTATTAGGTTTTAAGGTTTAGGGTTTAGGGTTTAGGGTTTAAGGTTTAGGGTTTAGAGTTTTTTAGGGTTTAGGGTTTAGGGTTTAAGGTTATAGGTTTGAGGTTTAGGGTTTAGCAATTAGGGTTTATGGTTTTGTTTAAATTAAGTAAACCTGTTGGTTTAGGTTTATTTAGTTTATCTTTATTTATTTTGGTTTATTTTCTTTTAATTTTTATTTAGGTTTATTCTTTTATTTTTATTTAGTTTAGTTTATTTATTTTAAGTTTATTTATTTTAGTTTAGCTTTTTTATTTTAGTCTAATTTTTATGTTTAGGTTTAGTTTAGGTTTATTTTTTAGTACAATTTTATTTTTATTTTATTTTTTAGGTTTAGGTTTTATTTTATTTTATATTTTTAGGTCCACATTTAGGTTTTTATTTTATTCATTTAGGTTTAGGTTTTTGGTTTTTATTTTAGGATTATTTTTAGGTTTTATTTTTTAGTTTAGGTTTAGGTTTATTTTTAGATTATTTTATTTTATTTAATTTAGGTTTAGATTTTGATTTAGTTTATTTTAGGATTAGATTTAGGTTTTAATTATTTTAGTTTAGTTTATGTTAGTTTAGGTTTAGTTTTATTTTATTTTGTTTATTTTATTTTTATTTTAGATTTAGGTCTTTTTAGTTTAGGGTTTAGGTTTTATTTTTTATTTTAAGGTTTATTTTTAAGGTTTAGGTTTTTATTTTATCTTATTTTAGGCTTATTTTATTTTTATTTTATGTTTAGTTTTTTATTTTATTTATGTTTTTATTCTCGGTTTATTTTATTTTTTAGTTTAATTTAAGTTTTACTTATTTTATTTTAGTATATTTTATTTTATTTTTGGTTTTAGTTTAGGTTTTAGTTTAGGTTTTTATTTCATTTTATTATTTTATTTTATTTAGGTTTAAGTTTATTTATTTATTTTATTTTTATGGTTTATTTAGTTTTGTATAGGTTTTTAGGTTTTTAAGGTTTAGGGTTTAGGGTTTAGTTTAGGTTGGGTTTAGGGTTGTGGTCAGGTTTTGGGTTTGGTTTTTGGCTCAAGGTAGTTTAGGGTTTAGTTTTTATGGTTTGGTAGTTTAGATGATTTGGGGTTAGGTTTAGGTTTTTTTAGGTTTGTGATTAGGGATTTAGAGGGTAGGGTTTAGTGGTAATTATGGTTTAGGGTTTAGGGTAGTTTGAATTTATTTAGGGTTTTGGGGTTTTCTTTAAAATTAAGTAAACCATCAGGTTTATTTTATTTGTTTTTTATTTATTTGAGTTTTTTTATTCTTATTTAGGTTTGTTTTTTTTATTTTTATTTAGTTTAGTTTATTTATTTTAGGTTTATTTATTTTAATTTAGGTTTTTTTATTTTAGTTTATTTTTTAGGTTTTGGTTTATTTTTTACTTAAGTTTTATTTTATTTTATTGTTTAGGTTTAGGTTTAGTTTTTTTATTTTTTGAGTTTAGGTTTAGCATTTTATTTTATTTTTTTTAGGTTTAGGTTTTATGTTTTTATTTTAGGTTCATTTTTAGGTTTTATTTTTTTAGTTTAGTTTTAGATTTATTTTTAGTTTATTATATTTTATTTAGTTTATGTTTAGGTTTAGTTTATTTTAGGTTTAGGTTTAGGTTTTATTTATTTTAGTATAGTTTATTTTAGTTTATGTTTATTTTATTTTATTTTGTTTATTTTATTTATATTTTAGGTTTATGTTTCTTTTTTGTTTTGGGGCTATGTTTTATTGTTTATTTATTTTAGATTATTTTTTAGGTTTAGGTTTTTATTTCATTTTTATTTTATTTTATTTTAATTTTATTTTATTCTTATTTTACGTTTAGTTTTTATTTCATTTAGGTTTTCTATTCTTAGGTTTATTTTGTCTTTTAGTTTAGTTTAGTTATTTTATAATTTTATTTTAGTTTATTTTTACTTTTTATTTTATTTTATTTTTAGGATTATGTTTAGGTTTTAGTTTGGTTTTTATGTTATTTTATTTTTTATTTTATTTGAGTTTATATTTATTTATTTATTTTATTATTAGGTTTATTTTAGTTTGGTTTAGGATTTTGGATGTGGTTTAGTGGTTTAGGGTTTAGGGTTTTAGGGTTTAGGGTTTAGGGTTAAAGTTTAGGGTTTAGGGATTAGTATTTTAGGCTTTAGGGTTTAGGGTTTTGAGGGTTTAGGGTTTAGGGTTTAAGGTATAATATTTAGGGTTTTTGGTTTTATTTTATTTTAAGTAAATCAGTAGGTTTAGCTTTATTTAATTTATTTAGTTTATTTTATATTTATTTTAGTTTATTATATTTTATATTTTTTTTTGTTTATTTTTTTATTTTAGTTTAATTCATTTTGGTTTGGGTTTTTTATTTTAGTTTAGGTTTTAGGTTTAGGTTTAGGTTTAGGTTTAAGTTTTAGTTAAGTTTCATTTTTATTTTATTTTTTAGGTTTAGGTTTCATTTTTATATTTAGGTGCTAGTTTAGGTTTTTATTTTAATTTTTTTAGGTTTAGGTTTTAGGTTTTTTTTAAGTTTATTTTTACATTTTATTTTTTTGTTTAGGTTTAGGTTTAATTTTAGTTTATTTTATTTTATTTAGTTTAGGTTTAGGTTAACGTTTAGTTTTTTAGGATTAGGTTTTGGTTTTATTTATTTTAGTTTAGGTTTAGGTTTGTTTTACTTTATTTATTTTATTTTTATTTTAGGTTTAGTTTTTTTTTAGTTTAGGGTTTAGGTTTTAATTTATATTAAATTTAAGTTTTACTTTAAGATTTATTTTTTAGGTTTAAGTTTTTATTTAGTTTTTATTTTATTTTATTTTTATTTTATGTTTAGTTTTTATTTTATTTAGATTTTTTACTTAGGTTTATTTTATTTTTTAGTTTAGTTTAAGTTTTTATTTATTTTGTTTTAGTTTAATTTTATTATTTTATTTTATTTTATATTTAAGTTTAGGTTTACATTTTAGGTTATGTTTTTATTTTAATTTAATATTTTATTTTATTTAGGTTTAGGTTTTTTATTTAGTTTATTTTTATGTTTTATTTAGTTTTAATTTAGGTATTTAGGGGTTTTTGGTTTAGGGTTTAGGGTTTAGGGTTTATGATGTTAGGGTTTAGCATTTAGTGTTAGAGTTTAGGGTTTAGGCTTTAGTGTTTAAAATTTAGGGTTTGTTTAGGGTTTAGGAATTAGGGTTTAGGGTCAGTTAGGGTTTTTTATGCTTTAGGGTTGGTTGGTTTAGATTTTAGGGTTTAGGGTGGGGAGTTTAGGGTTTAAGGTGCAGGGTTTAGGGTTTAGGTAGGTTGGGATTTTTAAAAAAAACAAATAAGCAACTGGTCCTGTTATGTAGTTTATATTTATAATTTTATTTAGTTTAGTTTTTATTTTTATTTTTTATTTTTATTTAGTTGAATTTTTATTTTTTATTTATATTTAGGTTTTTATTTTATTTTATTTTATTCAGGTTTAGGTTTTATTTATTTATTTTATTATTAAGTTTTATTTAGTTTAAGTTTAGTTTTGTTTTGTGTAGGTTTAGGTTTAGGGTTTAGGTTTAGGGTTTAGGGTTTTGGTTTAGGATTTAGGGTTTAGGGTTAGGTTTTAGGGTTAGGGTTTATGGTTTTAGGGTTTAGGGTTTGTGGTTTAGGGTTTATGGTGGGGTTTGGAGTTTTAGGATTTAGGGTTTGGAGGGTTTAAGTTTTAGTTCTAGGGTTCATGTTGTAGTCTAGGGTTAGGGTTTTTGGTTTTTCTTTAAACAGAGAACAAATTCAGAATCAACATTTCTTCTTTTTAATTTCATCAACCAAGTAACACACCAAGTTTTATAAAAACACAAGCAACGACAGAGATAAAAATGAGCTCGCATAGAGCAAATAAAAAACCCTAGATAACTAGAACCATCTCTACTGTAAAGATAGTTCCATAAGTAGCTGATCAGATTAGTCGTTCTTCAATTTCTCCAATTCCCATCAGAACCACCGTGGCCTCTCGAGTAGCGGGATCCACCAACATATCCCCAATCTCTCCCTCTGCCACCACCACAACTTTAACCACCGTCACTCCTCCGGCCTCCATAACCACCACTACTCCAACCATCACATCCAAATCCACCAACACCTACAGATCCCTCACCACCACTATAATAATCCGCTTGCCTCCACTTCCGGATCTATCGAGCCCGGTGATGGTGATATTCTTGCCGCCAAGGTTCTACCATTCTTAGGGTTTATGTTTATGTTTTAGTGGTTTAGTTTTTTTTTTAATTTATTTAATTACTTTAGTTTAGTTTAGGTTGTGGTTTAGGTTGGGTTTAGGTTTAGGCTTTAGTGGTTTAATGTTTAAGGTTCAAGTTTTATGCCTTTAGGGTTTTAGGGTTTAAGGTTAGTTTAGGGTTTTAGGGTTTGTGGAGGTTTAGGGTTTAGGTTGTGGGTTTTGTGGAGGGTTTAAGGTTTAGTTTGTGGTTTAGTTTTTAGTTTAGGGTTTAGGGTTTAGATTTGGATTTAAGGTTTAGGATTAGTTTATTGTTTTAGTTTTCAGTTTGCCTATTTTAGAGTTTAGGGTTTAGGATTTAGGGTTAGGGTTTAGGGTTTAGGGATAGTTTAGGGTTTGTGTTTTAGGGTTGTAGGTTTAGGATTGTATGTTTAGTGTTTGGGGTTTTAGGTTAGTTTTAGGGATTAGGGTTTAGCATTTCTTTAATTAAGTAAACCAGTAGGTTTTGGTTTATTTAGTTTATATAGTTTTTATTTATTTATTTTAGTTTATTTTTTATTTTTTATTTTTATTTAGGTTTATTTTTTATTTTTCTTTAGTTTAGTTTATTTATTTTAGGTTTTTTATTTTTATTGGTTTTTTTACTTTAGTTTATTTTATAGGTTTAGGTTTAGGTTTATGTTTATTTCTTAGTTTACTTTTATTTTTATTTTATTTTATATGTTTAGGTTTTATTTTTTTTTTTTAGGTTTAGGTTTAGGTTTTTATTTTATTTTTTTAGGTTTAGGTTTTAGTTTTATTTTAGGTTTACTTTTAAGTTTTATTTTTTAGTTTAGGTTTAGGTTTATTTTGAGTTTATTTTATTTTATCTAGATTAGGGTTTAGGTTTTAGGTTTAGGTTTAGGTTTTATTTATTTTCATTTAGTATATTTTAGTTTAGGTTTAGGTTTATTTTATTTTGTTTATTTTATTTTTATTTTAGGTTTAGGTTTTTTTTTTTTAGGGTTCAATTTTAAATTTATTTTTAGGTTTATTTCTTAGGTTTAGGTTTTTAATTAGTTTTTATTTTATTTCCTTTTAGGTTTATTTTCTTTTTATTTTATGTTTAGTTTTTATTTTTTAGATTTTTTATTCTTAGGTTTTTTTATTCTCTTAGTTTAGTTTAGGTTTTTATTTGTTGTATTTTAGTTTTTTTTTAGGTTTAGGTTTAGGTTTTAGTTTAGGTTTAAGTTTTAGTTTTGGATTTTATTTATTTTATTTTATTATTTTATTTAGGTTTAGGTTTCTTTATTTATTTCATTTTTAGGTTTTATTTAGTTTAGGTTTAGGTTTTTAGGTTTTTAAGGTTTATGATTTAGACTTTATGGTTTGTGGTTTAGGGTTTAAGGTTTAGGGTTTAGGGTTTAGGGTTTTAATGTTTAGAGTTTACGGTTTAGGGTTGTTGGTTCAGGGTTCATCGTGTAGGGTTAGGGTTTTGTTTTCAAATTTTTTAATGGTTTTATCTTTTTTAAATTAAGTAAATTGGTAGGTTTAGGTTTATTTAGTTTATGTTAGTTTATTTTTTTATTTATTTTAGTTTATTTTATTTTTTATTTTTATTTTATTTAGTTTAGTTTATTTATTTTGGTTTATTTATTTTAGTTTAGGATTTTATTTTAGTTTATTTTTTGTTCGTTTTTATTTTTTTAGTTTAGTTTTATTTTTATTTTTTTTTTTAGGTTTAGGTTTTATTTTTTTATTTTAGGTTTAGGTTTAGGTTTTTATTTTATTTTTTTAGGTTTAGGTTTTAGATTTTTATTTTAGGTTTATTTTTAGGTTTTATTTTTTAGTTTAGGTTTAGGTTTATTATTAGTTATTTTATTTTATTTAGGGTTTAGGTTTATGTTATGTTTAGTTTATTTTAGGTTTAGGTTTAGGTTTTATTTATTTTAGTTTGGTTTATTTTAGTTTAGGTTTAGGTTTATTTTATTTTTACTTTAGGTTTAGGTTTTATTTTTTTAGTTTAGGTTTAGGTTTTATTTTTTATTTATTTTTAGGTTTTATTTTTAAGTTTATTTTTTAGGTTTATGTTTTATTTAGTTTTTATTTTATTTTATTTGAGGTTTATTTTATTTTTATTTTAGGTTTAGTTTTTATTTTATTTAGGTTTTGTATTTTTTTAATTTAGTTTAGGTTTTTATTTATTTTATTTTAGTTTTGTTTTTATTTTTTTGTTTTCTTTTTAAGTTTAGGTTTAGGTTTAGGTTTAGGTTTAGGTGTAGATTTTAGTTTAAGTTTTTATTTTATTTTATTTTTTATTTAGTGATTTAGAGAGGGAAACATCAAGGCCATCATTGCCAACATACCTCTTGTAGCCTATCATCCCAAGTCCATCATCTTGCAAGGCTGCAAACTCCTTCAAGCGAGACATAATACCACACAAAGCTAAAAAAAAAAGCCAATAAGGCGAAAATCAACCAACCATCGTGGACGAGCGATAGTGGGAACACCACCAAAGCCACCACCAAAGAGGAATAACAACATCAAAGGAAGCAAGCATCATGACCTTAACAACATAAACCAGAAAAAACAAAGACCACAACAGCAACAACAACAACAACAAGCCTTTATCCCACTAAGTGGGGTAGGCTACATGAATCCTTCATCTCCATTGTCTTCTATTATGTGTCAAATTCTCATTTAATTCAAGTATACTAAGGTCATTTTTTATACATCTTAACCACGTCTTTTTAGGTCTACCTCTACTTTTCTTAACATAAGGCAGATCTAATGCATCTACTCTCCTAACCCGGTCATCGGACGTCTGATGCTTATGTGGCCAAACCATCTAAGGAGACTCTCTCTAATCTTAGCTACCACTGAGCTACTCCAACTTTTTCACAAACATACTCATTTTGCATTTTATCTCTAAGAGTAAAGCCACTCATCCATCTGAGCATCCTCATCTCTGTAAAACTTAACTTAGTCTTATGCTTCTCTTTTATTGGCCAACATTATGCACCATAAGTCATTGCAGGTCTTACCACCATCTTATAAAATTTTCCCTTAAGTTTAAGTGGAACTTCTCTATCACACAACAGGCCAGATGCATTCCTCCACTTCAACCATCCAACTTGAATTCTACTAATAACATCTCCATCTATTTCACCATCATTTTGAACAATAGAGTCTAAATATCTGAATCGTTCTCTCTTATTAATAACTTGTTCACCTAATGTCAAAACACTACCATTAGAACTTTTACAACCAAAATTACACTCCATATATTCAGTTTTAGATCTACTTAAACAAATACCTTTAGACTCTAATATTGACCTCCATAATTCAAGTTTCTCTTGGACTCCCTCTCTAATCTTATCAACAAGAAGAATGTCATCAGCAAAAAGCATACACCAAGGTACATCTTCCTATAAATACTTAGTAAGAACATCCATAACTAAAGCAAAAGGATAAAGGCTTAAAGTTGATCCTTGATGTAATCCAATTGAAATGGGAAAATAGTTTTTCAATCCTCCTTGTATTTGGACACAAGTAATAGCTCTACTATACATAACCTTAATGACTTGAATATAACTAATATTAACTCCTTTCTTTTCTAGAACTCTCCAAAGAACATCTATGTAAACTTTATCATAAGCTTTCTCTAAATCAATAAATATCATATGTAAATCCTCCGTACTTTCTCTATACTTCTCCATCAAACCTCTTAACAAATGTATAGCATCCATAGTAGATCTACCTGACATGAAACCAAACTGATTGTGAGAAACTTTTGTATCACATCATAACCTATGCTCAATTACTCTCTCCATAATTTTAATGTATGACACATTAACTTAATTCCTCTATAATTTGCACACTCTTGTGCATCACCTTTATTCTTAAATATAGGAACCAACAAACTCTTTCTCCACTCATCTAGCATCTTTTTAGTCTTTAAAATAACATTAAAAGATTTGTAAGCCAAGAAATTCCTTGATCTCCTAAACATTTTCACACTTCTATTGGAATATCATCAGGTCCTACTGTTTTTCCACATTTCATTTTCTTAAAGCTTCTCTAACTTCATTTACTAATCATAATAAAATAAAATTCTTTATTTTTTTTTTAGGGTATTAAGGTTGCTAAAATCAATCGTACATTCAGATCCTTCATTGAGAAGTTTGTCAAAATATCTCATCCACCTATTTTCAATATTCTTTTCTAAGAAAAGCACTTTATAATCTTCATCCTTAATACACCTCACTTGAAGTAGGTCTTTAATTCTCCTATCTCTTTGATTGGCTAACTTATATATACATCTTTCACCTTCTTTGTTATCTAATCTATTGTATAAATCACTAAAAGCTAAATTTTTTGCATTATATATTTCTTTCTTAGAATCTCTACAGGCCACTTTATATCTTTCCCAATTCTCCAAGTTTTTACATTTAAACCAAGTTTTATAACGATGCTTCTTGTTACTTATCTTTTCTTGCACACTTTGACTCCACCACCAACTATTTTTATTAAAAGAAACTTTTCCTTTTGATTCTCCAAGCACATTTTTAGCAACTTGCTTAATTTCACTTGCTACTTTTTCCCACATAACATTAGCTTCTTTATGAACATCCCAAATTCTAAGCTCTTGTAGTTTGCTCCTAGAAATATTTTTATTTGTGTTCTTTAAGTATCCCAATCTAATCCTTGGAAAATAATTTGATTTATTTTTCCTCATCCAATCTTTCATCTGAAAATCTAAAACTAACAATCGATGTTGGGTACTTAAACTTTCACTTGAAAAAACCAAGACCAAAAAGAAAAACACAAGAGTTCATGTCTTCCACAAGTAAATAGGAAAGGCATCAAGGTTGTCACCCAAACCAAAAAAAGGGAAGCAGTAGCAGCTAAGAGAAGGGAACGTTAGTAGGAGCAAGCCAACCAGCATGACACCAATAGAGTAGGAAAGAAAGGACAAAATAGCCACCCATCCAACCAACCCAGCCAGCCAAAATAGCCAACCAAACAACCAACGACTGCCACCAACCACCACAAGAGAAAAATCCAAATCAATGAAATGACCAACAGCATCCATCATGCCAAAACCACCCAAGACAACCAAGAAAATGGTAGAAGTAAACATCAGCATCCACCAAACCCAACCAAAGTAACATAAATTCTAATCCAGGTGAGGTGAATAGCCAGCCAAAAACAAAATGGAGCAAAGACCAGTAAGAACACCACCAAAGCCATCCATCAGGAGCAACAATAATACAACAAGAACACCACCAAAGCCAACTGCAAAAAGGGAGAGAAATATCAATGAGTGCAAGCATCATAACCACAACCAAGTTAGGCACCAATACACCAAACTAGGTCACCAGATCCCAAAGCAAAACAACAGCCACTAAATAGCCATCAACCATCCAACCCAAAATAACAACAAAAGTAAAGAAGCTATAGCCAAGAGAGGAAGACCATTATAAGAAGAGACTGAAACCATAACCAAAACAAACAAACCCAAACCAGAAAAACTAACCACCAAAACCTAATCCACAAAAAAGAAGAAATAATAGTCAATAAATAACCTCCACCTTACGAAATCCAATCCAAAATTAGGCCACCAATAGCTCCTTCGATCTTCCATAAATAGAAGCAGATAAACCAGCCAACACAGCTAGCCAGGAAACAACGAACCAACCAACACAGCCAACCCACCCAGGCAACCACCATAGCAAAATAAAATTCAAATCAGTTAAGGAAGCAACAAACCTAGTGATATGGCAAACCCCATACAAAAAATAGTAGGCAAAGGCACCACCCAAATGAACGTCACAAAAAATAATCAAGCAATAATAATTAACCAGCTAGGCAAACAGCAGCCACCAGGCCGAAAAAGCCAAACACTAGCAAAAAAGATAGGAACAACTAGGTAGAAACGACCAGGCCAACCCAAAACCAAGAGCTCAAAAACAAAACCTAGCACAACCCCAAGAGTGAAAAATAAGAAAATGGCCACAACCTAAAGAGGGTTTAATAAAGGGGAACCAAAAGCAATGGCTCATAAAAAACCAACAGAAAATACCAAAAAAAAAATTATAATCTGAGATAAGGTAATCCAATGTTATCCAAATTGACCAAACCCCTTAAAAGTTTAAGAAAATTTTGATTGTCAAATAAAGTGAAATCAGTTAAGTTGGCACCTAAAGTAGCCAAGAAATCAGCACAAGCATTACCTTCATGAAGGATATGGGAAATTTTATAACGAACTTGACAAAGAAGATTTTTAATATGATTGAGATAATAAAATAAATCGGCATTTCCTGTTCTATTAGAGTTTAGCATGTCAAGAAGTAATAGCTCAACAACTTTAATCTAGATGCTGAGGAAATCTTTATTCAAACAAATTTCAGTAGCTTTACTGATAGCTATAAGCTCAACATAAATAACAGAATGGGCTTTGAGAGGATAGGAAAAAGAACAAATGATAGTACCTTTAGAATACCTAAGAGTACCACCACAACCATATTTATTGGAAGCAACAAACTCATCAGTATTCACTCTAATCATAATTTCTTTGGGTTTGATCCAATGGATAATCCTAACTCTTTTATAAGAGTCAACATCAGGAAGAATGATACCCAATTTTTTATCCATAAATTTATAGACTCTAAAATGAATGCTCCTTATAAGATTAGCATTAAACAAAGCATGAATTTTTTCTTTGGTTCTAGCTAAGATCCTTTTATGGATCATAGGAATACCATGATATTTAGCATCATTTTTGTACATTCAGATGAACCAGATAAGGGTAATAGCAACTAGAACTTTGATATGACCTTTCATAGTTTTTTGGAAACAGACTTCAAGAAGTTGATATATGGAAAGAGAGCCAAGAAAGAAGTTGGTATTAAATAAATCATCATACCATAACCATAATTTAGAATAATAACACCATTGACAAAAACATGAATAACATTTTCAATATGGAAGCAACAATAGCACTTTGAAGGCAAATAAAACCCTTTATTCTAGAGTAAAGAGTCCACATGAACAAAGTTATTCAAAATCCTCCAAGCTAAAACCAAATAAGAAATGGGAATGATATTGTTCCAAAGTTTATTGAAAACATTAGAGGAGTTTTTCTTATCTCTAATAAAATTCCAAACCTCTTTAAAAACAAAATCATCATTGTAAGAAAGCTTAAAGAGAATTTGGCCATTAGAGAAAATAAGGATATTTCTAAAGTTATCTAAAAGAGAAATATGGATGTAATTCTCAAGTTTGTTTTCGTTTCAAGTGTTATTATGCCATAAAGAGTTTACTTTGATAGCTGCAGTAGAGTTGGTAGTTAAAAGGGAGTCAATAAGGCCATTGCCAATCCAATTATCTTGCCAAATGAAGGAAGAACCCGAATGAATACCCCAAGATATTAAGGGTTCAGAAACCCATTTAATGGAGTAAAGCCTTTTCCAAACCATAGAGTCACCAACTTTATAAGCATAGATAAGAGGGTGTTTACCTTGGCAATATTTTTTCATCATAAAATTAGTCCAAAGGCTATCATTCTTTCTAAAATCCACCAGAGATTATGAGAGAAGGTAGTAATAGCTTCACAAATCAGTTTACAACTGAGACCATCTTCACCCAAGGGACCACAATTTATGCTAGGAAGTCCAATGCATTCTTTTAAAAGAATTATTAGATCCCCAAAAATATTTATTAAGCAAGAGATCAATTCTGATAAGAGTAACATTAGTGGGGATAATAATTTGAATCAAATAAAGATGCATTGAATTGAGAGTGCTTTTTAGAATAGTGAGCCTGTCACCAAAGGAAAGTAAATGATATTCTCAAACATAAATTTTATTTAAAATTGATTGAATTGACTCATCAAAAAGATGGAATCATTTCAGAGCTTTAAAAAGAGGTGCACCAAAGTACTTAAGAGGAAGGTGTTGATGTTTAAAGTTAGTGATATGGAAGATTTGATTAATTTCATTATTGGAGATGCTTGAAGAAGTAATAAAATAGCATTTGTTATCATTGATAGATAATCCACTTTATCTACCAAATTTATTTAAAAATATCTTGAGATTCTTGATATGATGAAAAAAAGCACTACAGAAAATAATGAAATCATCTGCAAAACATAAATGAGAAATAGGAAGACCACTAATAGTTCTGTAATACATACTAGGATTGTTTAATAATAGATCATTGATGCTCCTAGATAAGTACTCAACAATAATAATAAATAAGGCAAAAGATAGAGAATCCCCTTGTCTTAGGCCATGGGAAGAAGGAAAGAAGCCTAAGGCTTCCCCCATTAAGCAAAATAGAAAATAAGGCATTATTGATACAATTTTTAATAAGAAAGGTAAATTTATCAGGAAACCCAAATAAATTCAGAATATTGATAAGGAAATCTGAAGAGATATTATCAAAAGCATTGGTAAATTCAAATTTGAATATAATGTTGCCACATCTAGTCTTAGCATCTAAATCATGAATTAATTCTTGAGCAAGCAAAATATTATCAAAAATAGATCTACCTCTAATAAAATCAGTTTAACTTAGAGAGATAATCCTGTGAAGTAAAGGACTAAGCCTATTGGTTAGAAATTTTAAAATAAGAGTATTGAAAAAGGTGCAAAGACTAACAGTTCTAAAATCACTCCAATAGTCTAGATTATCTTTCTTAGGTATAAGAATAATAGAAGTGCTACAAAAATATATAGGAAAAGGATTACCATTAAAAAAATCAACTATAGCCTCAACCAAATCATTTTTAATAATAAACTAGCATTTTAAAAAAATTGGGTAGTGAAACCCTCCGGACCAACTATAGAATCTATGTTCATGCTATTAAGAAGTTTAAAAATTTACTCTTCATTATGTACAATAGTAAGAAACTCATTTTCATTTTTGTTTATAATAGGAGTCAAGTGTGATTTAGAAATGGCTTCATAAGAGCAACTCTTATTAAGCATATTTTTAAAGTAATTAATGGAATCCTTAATATCATTATTCTTTGTAATCCATTCTCCATTATCATCATTAATTTTTTGAATATTATTTAAAGATCTCTTTTCATTAACTAAAGCATGGAAATATCTAGTATTTCTGTCACCATCTGCAATATGTTTGCTAGCAGGTTTTTGGTGGCAATAAGACTCTTCCATATATTGACAATTATCAAGTTTATCTTTCGCCTCAATCAAGTCCTTAATATTAGTAGGACCAGACATAATAAAGACTTCAAGATCATAAACCAATTTTTCCATTTCTTTGATATTGGCAAAAAGGTTTTTAAAATAATGCTTGTTCCAAAAACATAGATTTTGTTTAAGTCTTTTAAGCTTAAACCAAAATCTATTCATCCCTATTATCAAATTGTCAGGATGTAAGGGAACTTTCCAATTATTAGCCACAATATTAAAGAAATCAATATGCTGAATCCACGTGATCTAAAATCTAAAATGAAAGAAATTTTTTAATCTATTAGAGTTATATTTAATAGAAACCAAAAAAGGTGCATGGTCCAATAAGGTTCTGCTTAAATGATCGACATAAGTAATAGGCCATTGAGTAATTCATTGAGTATTAAATATAATCTGGCCCAACCTTTGCCAAATTCTAGAGTTTTACCAAGTAAAATTTGAACCCTTAAAGCCAATATCAATCAAATTGTAATCAAGGATCATTTTGGAAAATTCTTCCAAGAAATGAATATTAGGAGAGCAACCACCTCTTCATTCAGAAGAGAATAGAATAGTGTTGAAATCCCCATAAACAAACCAAGGTTTATTGATAGAGGTTGCAAAATTTCATATGATTTGGAATTCATTTTATAGGGTTTGGCTCATGATTTGGAATTCATTTTATAGGGCTTGGCCAAGTTTCATCAGATTTGAAATTCATTTTATAGGGTTTGGCTCATGTTGACCCATTTAGGTAAAAATGGGTCAACTTGAGTCAAGTTGACCAATAGGTCAAATTGGATCAAACCAAGGGTTGGGTCAAGTTCATATGACCATTTTAAATGTTTTGGTGGCTTTGGTTTGATTCAATTTGGTATAGTTTTGAATTTGGTTCATATGACTTCATTTAGGTCAAATGGGTCAAGTTGACCTACTTGACCTATTTGACCTATTTGACCTATTTGAGGTAGGTCAAGGCTAGGTTTTGGTTTGGTTAGTCATATGGAGTGGATTGGTATCTTCATTTCCAATCAATTTTGATTATGGTCAAATTTGACACAACACAACCCCTTTAGGTCATGTTGGGTCTAAGGTTAATTGGGCAAGGTTAGGTTTAATTGGCCAATTGAGGCTTTGGTCAAGTTCCACAAGTGATTTGGAATGGACTTGACCCATTAGTTTGGATCAATTTGGCTTAGATCAAGTTTTCACACATTTTGACCCTTTAGGTCAAAATGGGTCAACTTGGGTCAAGTGGCCAATTGGGCTAGGTCAAGTTCAAACATAAGTCATGAGTGAACTTATATCAATAGTTTCAATTGATTTGGCCTATGCTGGAATTTGGCTATGTTAGGTTTCATTTGGATTAAGTGTTGACTTGGTCAACCCTTAGGTTTGACTTGGTTTGCACCAATTTGATTGATTTATCATCCCGTGATGATTGTTGATCATGATGAGAGGGATATATGAGTTTGGTTCAATCCAATTTGGTTAGGATCAAAATTTAGCTCATAAAGGTACTTAGGCCACTTTGGGTCAAGTGAGCCTAAGTGGGTCAAATGGCTTGGTAAAAGTTTGATTTGAAGTTGGTTGATCTTGTAAATCAACTCATGATTGAAATATTAATCCATTTACAAGTGGTTTGAAGACAAATGGGTTTTGATCCATGTGACAATTTCATATTCAAAGGAAGAATATGAAAGGTTTTGGGTTTGATTTTTGACTTGGGTTTTGACTGAGTGATTGAAGTTTGGATTTATATATGAGCTCATGATTGTAGGGTTGATTGAATCATGAGAGAAAATCAAGAGTTTGGCTTGATTTGAAGTTGATTTGGCTAAGTTCAAGATTTTGACTTGAAAGGCTTAGATTAGATTTTGAGTTGATTTGGGTTTGATTTTTGGAATAGGTTTTGATTGTATGAATTTATATTTCATTTATATATGTGAATATAAATGAGAATATAAATGGATCATGAGAAAATCTCATGACTTTGATATGGTTTGATCAAGAATTAGGCTAAGTTCATTAATGGAAAATTAATGACTTAAAGAGATTTTAAATTGGAAATTTAATTTTTGCCTTTGATTTGATTGATTTATATTTATATTTCATTTATATATGTGAATATAAAGGAGAATATAAATGAGTTTTGAGAAAATCGCATGAGTTTGAATTGATTTGATCAAAGTTTAGGCTAAGTTCATTAATGGAAAATTAAGGGACTTAAGAAAATTTCAAGAATTGATTTGGAATTTTGAGTTTAGTCTTATTGATTTGAATTTATATTTCATTTATATATGTGAATACAAATGAGAATATAAATGGATTATGAGAAAATCTCAAATATTTGATTTGATTTAGATCATAATTTTTGTTAAGTCCTTAAGGGAATATTAAGAACTTTGGCAAAATTTGGACTTAGGAAATTTTAATGAATTTTGATCATGGATTTCAATCATGGATTTCAAACATATGGAGTAGATTTAAATTTGGTGAAAATCAATTAAGATTAATTTGGAGTTTGACTTGAAAGAATGAAAGTGAGGAATTATTTAAGTTAAGGGTAGGAAATTTTCCTAACACCTCTAAGGCATGACCTATTCTTATGGATTACTCTTCTAAGTCTCTAGGGCTAGGTTTGAGAATCCACCTAATCACTAGATATGTCTTATGACTAAGGAACTCTTAAAGTCTAAGTGGAATCCTATGTCTAAGATGGAGTGGTTGAGAGCTCATTCTACAAATGAGGTGAACACCTCCAAAAAAAAACAAAAATCTCTCCATATTTGAACCCCATTTAGTTTGCCTAAATTTGTTAAATGAGGTTTCCAATTCAACAATCAAATCAAGTTAACAATTCAAGTCAACAACATTCAAGCGAATGTCTGATATGATTCTCTTTCGAACAATGCAGAGATTACAGTCCTCATGACCATCAGTAGAGAGGAGGTGGCAGGTAAGAAGCCACTTCTTTAGTTTAACCTACAATCTGATTTTGCATTTCCCTAACCAAAGGAGAAAGGCCATAAAAGTTCTTTTGAAAACCAAGAATAAGATCAATAAGGATTTGTGAGTATGTCTTATCCATTTTAGATAAGTATGACTCAAATGATCTGAATCCTAATTCCCAAAAGAAGACAACTCCCAAAATGCCTATGATAATAACGATCATAATCCATAAAATAGCAGTACCGATGGACTTAATGTCTTTAAGGATTTCAACTCAGGTAGAGATGTCCCCATTCTAAACTTTCATGGTGTCACTATCAACAAAGAGTTAGAATCATCAAATCTAATAGAAGAAATTTCCATAAAAGAGTAGGTAGACATACCTACCTCTTTAAGATATCATAAGCCACCAATTGTAGTGTGGTCCTACAACTTTCATCAAGACCAAAGGAAAAAGCAAATCAATCATTGGAAATAATAAAATTCTAAATCCTTCTTAAGATACACATCATAATCCAAATTAAGGGCATCAAACTATTCTGAAGGTTAATCTTAAGATCCTAAACTATCTTGGAAGGTTGCCCACTAAGCTAAAATTATGAGTGCACCCTCACCTTCTCTAAGAAGATAGAAGAGTGTTTGATTGGAACTTAACCTGATTCTTCCTTGCACAATTAGTGGCAAACTCCTCAAGTCATACTCGACATAGAATATCCTATGGAAAGAAAAGATAAACAATCTCCTCCAGAGAACATAATATAAACAAATACTCAAAAAAAGGAGAGAAAAAATGAAACAAAAAGAGAACAGAAAGAAAAGAAAAAATTAAAAAAATGAATGAAAAAAAAGAGAAGAAGAGAAAGAAAAGAAGAAAAAAAGAAAAAGTAAAACACCAATAATACACATTGATTTGGAATCCAAAGGATAAATCATGTGTACAAGGTGTAAATTTAAAGAAAAGGAGAGAAAAAAAAAGAATATATGAAATAAATTTTGAGTCTACTTTTGACAAGTCTTCAAAGCAGATAATAGTAAAACAAAGAGTTCTAAAAGGATAATTCATGAATGATATGACTAGAAACTTAGTAGTTATACAAGCACATTGACTCCAATTCTACTATCTCATGATATTATTATAGGATTGGAAGTTAAGAGTTTCTCAACCTCTAGCAATATATATATATATATATATATATATATATATATATATATATATATATATATATATATATATATATATATATATATATATATATATATATATATATATATATATATATATATATATATATATATATATATATATATATATATATATATATATATATATATATATATATATATATATATATATATATAATGAGATATCAAATTTCCACTTCATCTCTCTTTAAGCTCAAAAGAGGATTCAACAGTTGTAGATAAACCTTCAAATGAAGTAATAAAATCATCTTTTGCCTAGTCTACCTACTTAGATTAAAAGATTTTGAAGACTTTCAAGTAGAGGATACACTCCTTGATCTTAAGAAGAAAAGTAGATCATCAACCAAGGAGTTTTAAGAGATTAACCTCAGAACATTAAGGTTGTCCACCCACCCTCCCAACATCGATATATGATAAGTTAGAAAAAAAAATGCCAACAATTTGGCTAGGTTATTTTTGTAGTTTAAAGACTACTTTACCTAAGACCATAATGAAGTGCCCAATACATGTCTAAAGGTAGCTATCTACTAACTTAAAATTGAACCTATTGCTATTCCTACATTGCAAAGTTTTAATGTGAACATATGTTATTGAAGAAGAAAGATGCTATCATGAATACCCAACATTATGCCCAGTCGAAAGGAAGGACATTCAAATCATATGTCAATCATGAAGATTTCGAGGCATGTCTTGAAGATGAATCCACATTACCTATTTCAAATTTGATAGCAGACATAGCCTCTTTACATGCGCCTCCTCATTCAAGGATGGGTGAATGATGAAGATGAGAGGTCATTTGCACTCATAATTTCTATTAGGAATTTACCGCTATCAGGTCATGCCTTTCTCTAGTCAATAGGGTTAAAGAAAAAGGAAGACCATCTTTACGATCTAAGTAGTTTCTTCAATTGGTTATGAAACTATAGCCTGAAGTTTAATCCTTAAGTGTACAATTAGGGATGAATTGGGAGGGCTTTGTAGTAAAGCATCATGGAATAATAAAGATCGATCTAAAAGACATTAACGGATATTAGAGATGCACGAGATTCTACTTAAAAGGAGAGTGACTTCAATTAACATTGAATATAAATGGTTTAAAATCTTTCAAAGTTAGTCTATCTTAAAACATTTCAAATCAAGAATCTACTTCCAATCTTTGAAAGGCCTACCTTGGTGCTTCAAAAGGATGGAAAGTAGTTTAAATCACTATGATAGGGGAGTGCCTGATGCTTTCAATCAACAGACTCTATCTAAAGAAATACTATCCTCAAAATAATGTTTGAAAATAATTATCATCAATTAAAATCCTATCTTTCAATTCATAAAATCCCTTCTTAATTGGAAGCATTATTTTCTTATTTGTGAATCTACCATGACGTGTTTAGGATAGGTGTACCCTACTAGTGCATCACCCTCATTCATTAGCTACTTTAGGTTGGAGTGATATGTTACACTACTAATGTGACCAAAATGGTACCTTGTTCAGGAGGATGTAAGTCTACTACACTTTCCTTCCTGACTTGACCACTGCACACTGACGAGCACCTTGTTAGCATGGTAGGCCTTACTGTATGGTCGGTAAGCTACCCTCATGTTGGCTCTAATTAAGAGGATGTAAGTTAGCTACACGTTCTTCTTAAATAATGAGCCACCCCAATGGTTATTTCACTCGTAAGATGTAAGTCGCACGCTTTTCCTAAGTACAAGGTACATCACGGGCAGCTCTAGGTCAGATAGCACCTATCGAGCTGATGATAGAATATCCTGACAATCAGTTCCACTATAGGGAGATATAAGTATACATGCCTTCTTTCTAGACTGATTGTCACACAACGATGGGTACCTTAGGTTGTTTGGTGTTCTCTATGCTGACAGCGACCCACCCGGTGGATACACCACTCATGGTATATGTAAGTCTGTTACACTTTCTCCTTGAGTTGGCCATTATACACTTATAGGCTTTCTTATATTAGAGGGTCCAGGATAATGCCCCTAGTGGCACCTCCCGTGGGAACTCTATTTAGATCACATTCTTTACGACCCCATTTAGACACTACCTGGGTAATCACTGGATTGGGTAGCCACCTTTCTTAGTAACCACCCCTGTGGTTGGAGATTCTATTTTGTGGATGCGTAGATTCTCCCTTATTCCAGTAAATTTGAGATATGTCGACATAGCTTCTCGGTGGTTCCTCACATAGTAGGGTCCATAATAACAACAAATATATATATATATATATATATATATATATATATATATATATATATATTCGCTTATGGATTTAGAATTAATGCCCCCAATGACACCTTTCCCAAGAAAGCATCCTATCTTTAGGGAAGTGTCAGCAAAACTTATATGAATCGCTTGACTACTCTTGAGTTGAGATAAGTGCCCCACAGCACTCTCTCAGTAGTCTCCCTTAGGTTGGGTTCAATTTATTCTTCCACCAACAGGTTACCCCGGCAGTCATGCTAGCTTTGGAAGATGTAACCGCTATATTCTTTCAAGACACCGCACACCAAGCACGTTCAATTTGTTGTGCATCCAACAGGTCACCCCAACATTATTCCTTGCTTTAGAGATGTAATTCTGCTATGCTTTCTCTAGCATAGCTATTGCACTCTGAAAGGCACCCCTTAGGTTTGATAGTCGTACCCTTCCGCCGATAAACTACCCTTTTGTATTGATAAATCTTAGATAGGCTAAGGACAACATAGCCCCTTCTTAGTGCGGTCCATCGCACACTGACGAGAACCATAAAATAAAATAAAAATGAATAAAAGCAAACTAAATGAAATTACAACAAATCAATGAAATTAATCTTGAGTACTTTTGAGTTGACATAAGTCACTCAATAGTCGCTCTTAGGTCAGGTTCAATTTGTTGCAGATCCAACAGATCACCGCAGCAATTGATCCCTACTTTGGAAGATGTAAGTCTACTACACTTTCTTCCTAAGTGTAACAACCTAAAGGCAACCCTTAGTCGATAGTCTTGTGGTCGGTAGACTATCCCTTTGAATTTATAAATTTGAGATAAGTCAATGCCGACATAGCCTTTTATCAGTGGGTCCAACGCACACTGACAGGGTCCATAATAAACTAAATTTAAAACAAATTGAAGAATATCGAATAAACCAAACTTCTCCTTAGTAAGGCACAAATCAAATTAATCTCCCCAATGGAACCATAAGAAATAGCATCAAACTCTTATCTCCAATGGATAGTCTAAACCTGCTTCCTCAGTGGAAGGTTCATATTCCCAATCCCTAGCGGATTAAAGATTCTTATCTCTAATGGATATGTACCCAAATAAATTATATTCATAATCAAACTCAAATCCATATCCCCAACAGGTAGCATGAACCTGCTTCCCTAGTGGAAGGTTCACATGCTCAATCTCCCATAGATTCCTTTTGGCTCTCTTATGCCTTTCTTAGCTACTTTGCACTAAGATCGTGAATCTATCTACCTTTTGGGTTTAGGTATAGAACATTTTCATTAATGTTTGTAGTCTTTTGGACGTTGTTGATTTTCTTGGTCAATGCCAATATGTGCGGTGTGCCTTGTCAATTACACCACACTTTATTGGGGTGTGGGTGGGGTCCTTTTGTTGACCTTACTTTAGAGTGAATTCTCAAGCTCCTGTTCTTAGACCTAGGAACCTTCTAGACTAAGGATTCCTTAGTCATAAGACACTTCTACATATTAGGTAAACACTTAACCTAAGCTTAGAGACTTAGAAGGGTTAATAATGGGATTAGGAGCCTTAGTGATTTAGGAAAATCACTATTATCGCTAAACCCAATCCATGTGCACCTTCTTAAATTTAATTAAAATCCAAATTTCCAGCCAAACCTCAAACTCAATTTCAAATCCAAATCTAAGTCCAAACTCAATTTAAAATGATTGAAACCTAACATCAAATCCAAACTTAAAATCCTTCCCAAGCCCTTTAATCAACCTTCATGAACTTAGCCAAATTTTTATCCAATTCAATCCAAACTCAATTGATTTTCTTATAAATCAATTGTACCTTCAATTATCATCTCAAATATATATTAAATATAAATCCAAATAGCCAAAACCAAATCCAAAATCAAATCAAAACCCAATTTAAACCCTTTAAGCTATTTCCTTGAACTTGCTCAAAACTCATCTAAATGAAGGCAAAATCAATGGATTTTATCTTGAATAAATCATTACTTCAATCATCTATCCAAGTATACATGAAACCTACAATCATCTAGTCAAACCAAAATCAACCCAAGTCAAACCCAACCTAGCCAATTTGACTTGAAATATTGAAATGAACCAAAACTCATTTGAATTCAAACCAATATTAATTGAAATTATATATCAATCTCAAATCTATATATAAACTCAACTAAATCAAACTCAATCCATGATAAAGCCAACTAAATCCAATTGGTTCACTTGACCCAAAGTAGCCAATTTGACCTACATGAACCAAAATCCAATTCAATCCAAATCAAAGTGAATTAAGTCAATTCAAACTTCACGTCATGATTGTTGATCACCTTAGGATGATCAATTGATATAAATTAGGTCAAACCAAGTCAACCTAGCCCATTAACCAAGTCAACCCTTTAGCTTATATGAACCCAAACTAGCCAAATAACAAACTAAGCCAAATCCATTGAATCCAATGATTCAAATCAACCCAAAATCAACATTTAAACATTACTTGACCTTCAATTGAGCCAAACCTAGTCCAATTAGCCCTCTTTACCAAAGTTTACCCAAATTGGCATAAAGGGTTAAATTAGAATAAACCCAAACTAAATCTAAATTAATTCAAATCAAAGCATATAATCCTCTCTAAGTAGTCTTATGAACTTGACCTAACCCTTGGTTTGACCTGATTTGACCAATTGGTCAACCTAACCCGTTTTGATCCAATTTGACCCAAATGGGTAAAATTGATCCAATCCTAAACAAATGAACTCCAAACAACATAAAATTTGGTCCAACTCACTTTTGACTCATTTCCATTCATCCTAAATCAAATTCAATGCTAAATGACCACTCTAATCTTGGGCTAAGGGTATCACATAAGATAAAACACCTATGTAAATGGTAATTTCTCTTTCTTGACCACTTGACACTCATCCATTAGTCCACCTAAGCTCCAAGGATACTGTCCAACCTGACCCAAGAGATGGTTGGGTCAGCCATCACTCATAGGGAGGGGAAATTACCTCCCTTTCACTTGCTAAGGACACCCACTTATCCTTCATAGCACCTCATGCCTTGGCCAACCAAATTAAGCCACCTAAGGAGAATCCCAACAACCCCATGCCAAGCACACCCAGTTGGAGCCAAAAATCACCATGAATGAGTTAATTTTTGGCCACTGCAAGGAGACCAAAAATATAAAGGCAAAAACTCTTCCTCACATTTCACTCTCTAAGATCTCCAAAACCAACTAGCAGCAATTGCCATTTGGTTTTTGAGCAAAAGCTATCAAATTCAAGTGGATTCCGATGAGAAAGCGATGGCCATTGGTAGATAAATTATTTTATGTGAAGCAAGAGCCCGAACTAATTCCAAAGCTTCTTCTTGCCCTCAGGAGTGCACTTAGATCATCACAACCACCAAAAATTATCCTCAATGAGGTTAATTTCAAGAATCGTAGTTTCCTTTGGTTCTTTTGTGTGTAATAATTTTTGCTCAATTTTAGGAATTTTCTTTAGATTACCCTTGCATTTTCTTATTATACATTATCCTCATGCATTTGGAGTGATTTTTAACAAAGATCACTAAAAATTGAGCCTAAAATGAAGTTTTCCATTCAATTTTTTCATAAAAATCACAAAAATCACTCCCAAAATAGTGTTTCATCCGCCTCTTCCACTGGATCACCCACTAGCCATCCGATCTCCTATTCTGGGAGACGGATGGCTCAGATTATGTGAATCATATAGATCTGATTGGCACACGGTTCAGATCACGTGGATCACATGTATCGACCTGGATTATCCGATCCATGATCGGACGGTCGAATCTAATCCTCATGACCTTTTCCACATTCCTGCTCATCTATTGATGTGGCACCATGCCAGCCAGTCACTCGTCATCACGTGGTTAAGTCAACACCACACTTTCGCTGATTGGGTTAGGTAAGAAATTAGGGATTTTATGTTTTTTAAAAATTAATTAAAAACACCTAAAACTTCAAAATTTATAAATAAAATAAAATACTTAACTAAAATTTGTAAATAAGGATTTGTCTTTTCTGAGAGGAATCGAATGAATAAAAGCCCCAAATTTTACATTATTTTAATCTTAATTTAAGTTTTATACAATCAAATTTCATTAATTATACCAAAAGGCACATCATTGATTTGAAATTTATAGAATAAAATTAAAATCTACCTACCATAAAAATTTCAAATCAAAAGGATTTTTGGATTGGGAGATATTGCATTCTGAAGTTCAAATAGTTAAAATAAATTAATGGACTTTATAAAAATCATGGAAAATCATTTAAATCAATTGAAACTTTGGAAAATTATAAAAAATCATAGAAAAATCATAAAAACTTTGAAGGTATTTTAAAGACTATTCAATTAAAATTGTTCCCAATTAATTTTAAATATTAATTAAGGCTTAATTTAGGTTTGATTGAAAACTTAATTAGCTTAATTATTCTCTATTTACCTAAGTAATTAATCCCAAACTTTTGAGATGATAAATGGGATGACCTCTCCCATAATTTCTTGGATTTATTGCTTGCTTAATTAAGGAAATTGGCTATCTTAGCTTGCATTACTTTTCTAATTAAATTGGTAATTAATTAATATTTTAAATAGTAAGGAAATCATTAATTAAGCTTGCCAATCATTATAAAATAGTGAATGGGCATGGGGAATGAGTTTGGAACCTCTTTCCCAATCTTTTCCCTAAGTTCATTTCACTTGAATGAAAATTAATTACTTTGGGATTAATTGATGGTTTAATTCATTAATTAAATTGCTTAATTATTCAATTTAAAACTATAATCACATGGAATATTAATTAATCAATTCATGGGTAGATCTTTAGTCATTCAACAAACCTAAAATATTTAAGGAAATTATGGTTAACCCACATGTGTGGGAAAACTATGAAAGTACTTAATTAAGTTTCTTAACTTATTTAATTTCTAATGTGAGCCAATTGCATTGGCCTCTTTCATTTCTTAGGTTCATTGATTTAATATCCAATGTATATACATATCATTTTGGCTCATAATTACTTGGTTAATTAAATTAAGCCAACATAGGCAAGGGCAAATTAATGGATTTAATGCATAGTACAACCTAATTAACCCATAAAATCAACTTAATTACTTTTTATTAAACCAAATTAAATAAAAAACATTGGAATGGGTTAGGATTAGCAAACATTTGCTCATTTCTTCAAACCAAATCAAATATAAAATTGAAAGTGATAATTAAAAAGCCTTTGTTTTATTTAAATGCTTTTATTTGATTTGAATATCCTTAGGAATTAATTTAATTGAATAAACTCACATGTTTATGCTTATTCATTCCTTTCTAATCATATTAGATGTTTTATGTCAATTAAAATCATATATTCATATTTTCAAAATTAGTTAAATCAAATGGTTTTCCTTTATGTTAAGCTTGCATGTGTTGATTTATTTTATAATATGTATCGCTATTATCACTATTAAATCCAAATGTATTTTCCAAAGTTTATAAATGAATGGATACAAATGATATGAATGCTAGTTATAAATACATAAATACATGTATGTGATTATAGCTTAAATGTATGAAGTGAAGCTTCTTTCCTTTCATTCATGTATTGATTTATATAATTGAGAATGTTAATGGGTATATAGTCTAGACATCCCGAGAATACAAAGCTTTAGTTTGCCCCAAGGAGGTCATTTGATTACCTCACTTCCCTGGTTTAATAATGACATGTACAACATTGTATTTCATTCTTATGTATTTCAATACTAGCATTTGGATGAGGCTTTAATTCATATAAATAATTATTCAATCAAATTAAATATCATTTTTGCTTGATTTTGATTCTCCAAATTATGAATACATGTGTACGTATCTAAGACAAGCGGTATATAGTCTGGACATCCCAGGAATCCAAGGATTTAGTTAGCTTTGAGGAGGTCATTTGACTACCTCACTTCCCTAGTGTAACATAGGCACATACTTGCTTATGTATTTTTTACATACATGTGTATTTTAGAGATTATCCTTCTTTTATAAAAATACATGCATTTTCAATTATTCAAGTGATTGAATTAATTGATTATGTGATTTGGAGGTCTCTTTCTTATGTTCATGCATGTAAATTACATATGGTTTGAATGTAATGGTATATAGTCCCTGAGAATATGAGGCTTTAGCTTCCAAGGATGTCATTTATTACCTCACTTAGTTTAACAATGACATGTACTTGTTTAATTTCATCCCTATGTATTTTTGTATAAGAATTTAGATAGAGCCTTAAAATAATATGATAAAATAGTTCAATCAAAGGTGAAATATAAAGCTTTAAATGTACATACTCACAACCATCATTCAAGTGTGCTCAAACATATTGTATGTGTAGGTATGCTTAAGACTATCATATGCATGTTACATGTGATGGAAATGAATGATTTAGCATGTGTCATGTGATAGTATTTCGATTAGATTAATCTTGAGAAGCCTTTCACATTGAATAGAATTATTTAAAGAGAACCAAAACTTAGGATTAATCTAAAATTTCTAATAATCTATTCACTAAAGAGAACTAAATAAAAATAACATGCTTTAAAAAGTGGTTTAAGGTAGGGATGAAAGAGAGCAACCTCTTTTCTTCTCTTTACAACACTTAGTTGTTAGGTGTAGTCATATGAAACAAAAGAAAACATAAATTAAAACTTGCAAATAAATTAAAGCATTTGAAGTTAAACCACCCTTAAAGTTGAATCTTTCTACACTTAAAAATCTTAACTCTAAAGCCTAGTTAAGACATACCACACAAGCCTTAATACACAGATTAGATTAAGTCACCACTTCAAGCCTTATGTTAGGATGATGCATGTTATGATGTATGTTTTGTTTTGTGATGTATTATTTTGTATTGGATGTTAGGGTGTATGTTTTGTAGATTGGATGGTAGGCCATGATTTTCTTAATCATGTTTTTTTGTAGGGGATTATATTTAAGAGGCTACTTAAAAATAAATATCAATGCTCTCTTTGCAGGTTGCTTAAGCCTCTAAGCATAATCAAAGTTAGGGCAGGTTGGCTTTGTTACCCATGTGTAGGGTGCTAAGTCCAAATTATAAATATAATTGCTTGGGTTATATGTGTGTTTAGCTAACACTTATCTTGTAGGTGTAGTTAGTTTTACCTTTCTATTTTAATTTAATTTTGAATTAATTATGATTAGTGCTATGGGGGGATAAGGATGAGCATTGGCTAAAAGGCTTTATCCTGGGATTTCTTTTCTATCCTTGCACGATAGTGGAATTCTTGACTTATTAGGGCATCCCTTGTGGTGGAAAACACCCCTTTCTTACTAATTTATATAGCAATCTTATTTCTTCATGCATGTAGGCATCAAAAATCCAAAGCCTATGTCAAAATGAAGTATCAGAATAAATAAAATTTGAAAAGAGTTTGCACTAGACTAAGTCATATGCTCATACCACTCATGCTCTAGTCTCTTAGAGAGTGGGTTTAAGAGCTTTAATTTCTTTCTAATTGAACAATATCCTAACTAATCTTGCGAAACATATGACCAAACTTCATGGATTTCAAGCATAGGAGGTGTTAGTGGCTGGCACTCTAAGCGATTATAAGTTCAGTAGTCAGACGATTTATCCTCTCTTATGGAGTTAAACCATATGCCCACTTTCACATAGATTTAGGTAGCACTTTAGCTTATGCTAAAGTTCCTTAGATTTAGAATTTGAGGTGGTTGTTTCATTTTGGACTACAAGCATAAATTCTCACCTCTTAGGCATCTCCACAATCTTGTGTGTTGGATTATACGTCTTAGCTTTATATTGACATGTAAACTTTAACAAAATTGATCTTCTCTTTAATTTCAAAATTATAAAGCCCAATTATAGGATAGGTTGAAATGCTCACTAGGTTTTCTAGTATCAAGAGCATTCTCTACTCCTTTCCTTTGGCTTCGATAATAAGTCTTCTCCTTGAGTTTTCCTACTTGATTTTCTAATACAACTAATCGTTTCATAGTCTATCCTTAAAATCCTTAGAGACTTTCATTGCTACTTTAATCAAGAGTATTCTTAAGAGATTCAGATCCCTTAGGATGTAATTAACTATGGAGGCTTGCTTCCATAGGGAACTTAATGAACCCAGCTTAATATAAACCCTACTTTACTTTTCCATGAAAAGTAAGGGAAAGTTCTCTAGTATAGTCAAAGACCCATCATACCTTAGGAGTCCTTATTAAGTGATTAGGTCTATTATAAGGTGATGATTTCTATTTTTCAAGATAGTGCATCTTTTCTTAATGTCATACCTGATCATTTCAATAAGTACCACTAATATCTGAATGGTGTCCCACATCTCAAAAATAAACAACACACTAAGTTTTCTAAGATACAAGCAATGAGATAGATAAAAAATGAGCATGCATAGAGCTAATAAAAAACCCTAGATAACTAGAACTGTCTCTACTATAAAGACATAGTTTCATAAGCCACAGATCGGATCTATCATTCTTCAATTTCTTTAGTTCTCATCAAAACTAGCCTATCCTTTCGAGTAGCGGGATCCACAATCATATTCAAAATCTCTCCCTCCGCCACCACCATGGATATAACCTCCATCGCTCCTTCTGCTTCCATAACCACCACTACTTTGACCACCACCTCCAAATCCACCAGCACCTCAAGATCCCCCACCACCATTGTGATAATCACTGCCTCTACCTTTGCCTCCACTGCCAGATCTAGATTGAGCCTAGTTGATGGTGTGTTCTTGTCATCATGGTTCTGCCCATTCTTAGGGTTTAGGTTTAGGTTTATTAGGTTTTAGGGTTGAGGTATATTTTTTAATTTATTTAGTTACTTTAGGTTTAGGTTTAGGGTTTGGGGTTTACAGTTTAGGGTTTAAATTTATGGTTTAGGGTTTAGGGTTTATGGTTTAAGTTATATTGTTTTAGGTTTTATGCTTCTAGGGTTTAGGTTTTAGGGTTAGGGTTTAGTGTTAAGGGCTTATGGTTTAGTGTTTAGTGCTTAGTCTTTAGGGTTTAGGGTTAGTTTAGGGTTTAGGGTTTAGGATTTAGGGTTTAGATTTTAAGAGTTATAGTTTTAGTTTAATGATTAGGGTTTAGGGTTGTTTAGGGTTTAGGATGTTTTTTTGGGGAAAGTTAAGAATTTTATTACCATGAAAAGAAAATATACAATGTCCTTAAAAAGGGTAAAGCTTTAAAATTCTACTGCTCTCAGAGCTACAAGAAACTTAAATAGCTAAACCCCCATCTAAGTACATTAGAAAAAGAAAATAATACAAAAGAGCAAAAAAAATAGCTAAAAAGCATAAGAGGAAAAGACATAGAGTAAAACTAAAATAAATCTTGAAAATAGGAAAATGATGAGTCAGCAATAATTCATGATTATTTTTAGAAAGAAAGATAAGCAAGATCCACAACAATAACACTTAGGTTGACTAAGTAACGACCATTCCCTCTGTAAAGTTCCAACCTGTATAAGAAATCTACAAAACACTACAAAGGAAAAAGTCATAGATATAAAGGATAAGGATAAAGAGAGGAAAAGGAGAGAGCCTAGATAGAGTAGGCGCATGCTAAGTTAGTATCATCTCAAGGGGAAATAATACATATGACCATCCAAACTTCATAAAGAAGGGTTACAATCATATGTAATGCTACGAACCAGAGAGAAGAGTTGAGTAACATCAAAGCCATCATAGTCGACATACGATACGTAAACAACCAAGCCAAGTCCTTAGAGTTCTAGATGATGCACCATTAAACAAAGAGCAACTGGTCAGCAACTAGCTAGTAGCCAAACCACTAAACAAAAACCATAATAGATCACATTAACCTAAAGAGAGGCTAGAACAAAGTCAGAACACCAAAAATAGCCATTATCCAAATACCCATCCAAGCTCCAAACCAGGGAAAACTAGAACTAGCCATCAGCAAGCACCAGACCCATGCCAATTAACATAGAAATAACCAACAAAACCAAGATGGGAGCCCTCAAGTAAAAGTCCCAACAAGTAGCAGTCACTAAGCCAAACTAGGGTGAGCAACCACAAATGACTAAACAGCTCACAATTAAAACCATCAACTGAAGGAAACATAAGCTACAGTAAGTGCAAATCACTAGAAGATAAAACCACACAAAATGGGGCCAAAGGTAGCCACCAACCATTAAGTCCAATCTAAAAGGATCAGCAAAGGTTTGGCCACCACATCAAAAGGCTCCAGCAAATTGTCCAAGAAAAAGGAAGAGACCAACAAGAAATAAATCAAATAACTAAAACTCCAAGGACACTAAAATTCCTCTAACCAAACCAGCTAAGTAAAACAGCCATAAGGAAACCACTAGAGAACAACCCATCATAAGTAACCAACAAATTTTGCATCCCCAGTTGCCAAGGAAAAGTAGAAAACCAAGAAAGCACCACACAACAGAGGTCCAAAAGAAGCACAACCACCATAGAAAGGTAATAGCAGTAGCTAGCCAAGACTAGTGAAAAACCAAACTTCCCTAACAATAAAGACTTAACTGATAGGAAGCATAATAATAACATAAAACCTACGTAAACAATGTAGTCAATAAAGACAAATCCTAAGAGAATAACCAAACACTATACTAAGGCAAAAGAAAGATCCAACAACAAATAATAAGGAACTAGGAGGCAACCCCTAAAAATGTTGCTAGCAAACTCTCCAAAAGAAGGCCTAGAAAGGCAACAACCAATAGTAGTTCTCACTAGGAAGACCACCCATTCAACCATGAAAAACCAGCAAAAAGTAATTCAAGTTCAAGAAGAGAGCCAACAAACCAACTAGTGCAAAAAAATAGAATAAAGCTAGAGTAGAAACCATCTCATCCACCATCAATAAGAGTAACATGCCAGAGAAGATAGCAGCCACCAGGTTGAAAAAACTAAGCCAACCTAGGCTAGAAAGATAGGAACCACTATGTAGACAACCACCAGGCCAACTTAGAAACAGAGTCAAAATATAACCCGGGCGAAAAGTGAAAATAGAATAAGTTTAGGGTTTAGGGATTAGGGCTTAGGGTTATAGTGTGGTTTAGGGTTTAGGGTTAGTTTAGGGTTTAGGGTTTAGGGTTTAGGTTAGTTTAGGGTTTAGGAATTAGGGTTTATAATTTAGGGTTTAAGACTTAGGGTTTCAGGTTTAAGGTTTATGGTTTATGATTTTTTAGGGTTTTGGGGTTATTTTTTTTAAATTAAGTAATCTCGTACGTTTAAGTTTATTTAGTTTATTTTTATTTATTTTAGTTAATTTTATATTTTCTTTTTATTTAGGTTTATTTTTTATTTTTATTTAGTTTAATTTATTTATTTTAGGTTTTTTTATTTTAGTTTAGGTTTTCTATTATAGTTTATTTTTTTGGTTTAGATTTAGGTTTATGTTTATGTTTATTTTTTAGTTTAGTTTTATTTTTATTTTATTTTTTAGGTTTAGGTTTTATTTTTAGGTTTAGATTTAGGTTTCATTTAATTTTGTTAGGTTTCGATTTTAGATTTTTATTTTAAATAAATTTTATATTTTATTTTATAGTTTAGGTTTAGGTTTATTTTCAGTTTATTTTATTATATTTAGTTTGGGGTGTCCGTTTAGTTCATTTTAGGTTTATGTTTAGGATTTATTTATTTTAGTTTAGGTTTATGTTTATTTTATTTTGTTTCATTTATGTTTTGGTTATTTTTATTTATTTTTAGGTTTATTTTTTAGGTTTAGGTTTCTATTTAGGTTTTATTTTATTTTATTTTATTTTTGTTTTATTTTACGTTTTACATTTAGTTTTTATATTATTTAGGTTTTTATTTTAGGTTTATTTAATTTTTTTAGTTTTGTTTAGGTTTTTATTTAATTTTTTAGTTTAGTTTTTATTTTTTATTTTATTTTATTTTTAGGTTTAGGTTTAGGTTTAGGTTTAGGGTTTGAGTTTTAGGGTTTATGACTGTAGGTTTAGCATTTATGGTTTATGGTTTAGGATTTAGGTTTTAGGGTTTTAGGGTTTAGGGTTTAGGGTTTAGGATTTAAGGTTTAGGGTATTTAGATTTAGGGTTCAGGGTACAGGGTTAGTTTTAGGGTTTAGTGTTTAGGCTTTAGGATTTAGAGTTTTTAGGGTTTATTATTACTTTAGGGTTTAGGGTTTTGGTTTTTAGAGTTTAAAGTTTATGGTTTAGGGATTAAGTTTTAGGGTTTGTGGTTTAGAGTTGTAGGGTTTAGGGTTTAGTGTTTAGGGATTAGGGTTTAGGGTTTTAGGGTTTAAGGTTTAGGGCTTAGGGTTTAGGGTTGTGGGTTTAGGGTTTAGGGTTTAGGATTTAGTGTTAATTTTAGGGGTAAAGGTTTAGGGTTAGGGTTTTTTTATTTTTTTTATTCTTTATTTTTATTTTTTTAAATTAAGTAAACTAGTAAGTTTATTTTTATTTAGTTTATTTTTTATTTATTTTAGTTTATTTTATATTTTATTTAGGTATATTTTTATTTTTATATTATTTAATTTATTTATTTTATTTTTTTATTTTAGTTTATTTTTTAGGTTTAGGTTTAAGTTTAGATTTACCTTTTTAGTTTAGTTTTATTTTTATTTTATTTTTTTAGGTTTAGGTTTTATTTATTAATTTTAAGTTTAGGTTTGTTTTTATTTTTTATTTTTTTTAGATTTTAGGTGTAGGTTTTTATTTTTAGGTTTTATTTTTTAGTTTAGATTTATGTTTATTTTTATTTTATTTTATTTTATTTAGTTTAGGTTTAGGTTTGGGTTTTATTTATTTAAGTTTTATTTATTTTAGTTTAGTTTATTTTAGTTTTTGTTTATGTTTTTTTTTTTTTTATTTTAGGTTTAGGATTTTTCTTAGTTTAGGATTTATGTTTTATTTTTATTTATTTTTACGTTTTACTTTTATGTTTAACTTTTAGGTTTATGTTTTTAGTTCATTTTTATTTTATTTTATTTTTTTAAGTTTAGTTTTTAGTTTATTTAGGTTTTAAATATTTTAGTTTAGTTTAGGGTTTTATTTATTTTAATATTTTAGTTATTATTTTTATTTTTTATTTTTTTAGGTTTATGTCTAGGTTTTAATTTTAATTTAATTTATTTTATTATTTTATTTTGGTTTAGTTTTTTTATTTATTTTATTTTTTAGGTTTTATTTAGTTTATGTTTAGGTTTTTAGCTTTTTAGGGTTTAGGGTTTAGGGTTAGTTTAGGGTTTAGGGTTTAGAGTTTAGGGTTTGGAGTTTAGGTTTAGGGTTTTAGGTTTAGGGTTTAGGTTTTAGGATTTAGGGTTTAGGGTTTAGGGTTTTAGGGTTTAGGGTTTAGGGTTTAGGGTTTAAGGTTTATGGTTTTTAGGGTTTAGGATTTAGGTTATAGGTTTAAGGTTCAGGTTTTAGTTTAGGGTTTAGGATTTTTAGTTTATTTTAATAGAGAAAAAATTCAAAATCATCAACCAAGTAAGACACCGAGTTTTCTAAGGCACAAGCGACGACATAGATAAAATATGAGCTCGCATAGAGCAAATCAAAACCCCTTGATAAATAGAACCATCTTTTATGTAAAGACATAGTTCCATAAGCAGTAGATCGGATCGACCATTCTTTAGTTTCTTCAGTTCCCATTAGAACCACCTCGGCCTCTCGAGTAGTGGGATCCACCATCATATCCTTGATCTCACCCTTCGCCACCACCACAGATGTAACCTCCGTCGCTCCTTTCGCTTCCATAACCACCACTGGTTTGACCACCACCTCCATATCCACTAGCACCTCCAAATCCCCCACCACCACTATGATAACCGACACCTCCACCTTTACCTCCACCGCCAGATCTAAATTGAGCCTGGTTGATGGTGATGTTCCTGCTGTCAATGTTCTGCCCATTCTTATGGTTTAGGTTTAGGTTTATTAGGTTTTAGAGTTTAGGTTTATTAATTTATTTATTTAGTTACTTTATCTTTAAGTTTAGGGTTTGGGGTTAAGGTTTAGATTTTAGCGTTTAGGGCTTATGGTTTAGAGTTTAAGGTTTAGGGTTAAGGGTTTTAGGTTTTATGTTTTTAGGGTTTAGGGTTTATGGTTTTTTAGGGTTTTTTTAGGGTTTAGGGTTTAGGGTTGTAGGTTTAGGGTTTAGGGTTCAGGATTTAGGGTTTAAAGTTTTTTTTAAAAAAAATTAAGTAAACCAGTAGGTTTAGGCTTATCTAGTATATTTAGTTTATTTATTATTTATTTTAGTTTACTTTATTTTTTATTTTTATTTAGGTTTATTATTTATTTCTATTTAGTTTAGTTTATTTATTTCAGGTTTATATATTTTTGCTAGTTTTTATTTTAGTTTACTTTTTTAGGTTTAGGTTTAGATTTAGGTTTATTTTTGAATTGAGTTTTATTTTTATTTTATTTTTTAGGTTTAGGTTTTATTTTTTTAATTTTAGGTTTTGGTTTAGGTTTTTCTTTTATTTTTTAGGTTTAGTTCTTACATTTTATTTTAGGTTTATTTTTAGGTTTTATTTTTTAGTTTGGGTTTAAGTTTATTTTAAGTTTATTTTATTTTATTTAGTTTAGGTTTAGGTTTAGGTTTATTTTATTTTAGGTTTAGGTGTAGGTTTTATTTATTTTAGTTTAGGTTTAGGTTTATTTTATTTTTATTTTAGGTTTAGGCTTTTTTATGGTTTAGGTTTTTTTAATATTTTTTTAGGTTTATTTTTTAGCTTTTATTTTTTATTTTGTTTTAACTTTATTTTATTTTAGGTTTATTTTATTTCTATTTGACATTTAGTTTTTATTATATTTAGGTTTCTTATTCTTGGCTTTATTTTATTTTTTAGTTTAGTTTAAGTTTTTATTTAATATATTTTAGTTTTTTATTTTTTTATTTTAATTTATTTTTAGGTTTAGGTTTTGTTTAGTTTAGGTTTTATTTTATTTTATTTTATTTTCATTTTATTTAGATTAGGTTTATTAATTTATTTTATTTTATGTTTATTTAGAGTTTAGGTTTTGGTTTTTAGGTTTTTAGGGTTTAGAGTTTAAGGTTTAGGGTTTAGGGTTAGGATTGAGGGTTTAATGTTTAGGCTTTTGGGTTTAGGGTTTTTAGGATTTAGGGTTTAAGGTTTAGGGTTTACTGTTTAGGATTTAGGGTTTAGGGTTTAGGATTTTTAAGATTTATGATTTAGGGTTTAGGCTTTAAGATTTATGGTTAGCTTAGGGTTTAGGGTTAGATTAGGGTTTAGGGTTTAGGTTTAGTATTTTTAGGGTTTATGGTTTAGGGTTTAGGGTTTAATGTCTAGGGTTTATGGTTGTAGGTTTAGGATTTATGTTTTAGGGGTTAGGGTTTAGGGTTTTGTGTTTATGATTTAGGGTTTAATGTTTTTTTTACATTAGGTAAATCAGTAGGTTTAGGGTTTAGGTTTTTTGGGTTTAGGGTTTAGGGTTTAGGGTTTAGGGTTTAGAGTTTGGGGTTTATGATTTAGGGTTTAGAGTTTTGGGTCGTAGGTTTTATGGTTTAGGGTTTAGGGTTTAAGGTTTAGTTTTAGGTTTAGTGTTCATGTTTTAGTTTAGGGTTTAGGGTTTTTAGTTTTTTTCTTAAGAGAACAAATTGATTCAACATTTCATCTTTTGATTTCATCAACCAAGTAACACAAAAGTTTCTAAGACACACAACATAGATAAAAAATGAGCACACATAGAGCAAATCAAAACCTAGATAACTAGAATCATTTCTACTATAAAGAATAGTTCCAAAAGCGACAATCGGTTAGTTCTTCAATTTCTCTGTTCTGTTGGAACCACCCGCCTTCGGTAGCGGGATCCACCATCAAATGGCGATCTCTCCCTTAGCCACCACCATGGTATAATGTCCATCATCCTCCTCTATTACCATTGCTCACCACTTATAACCACTGGGACTATAGATCCCCACCACCACTACGATAATCAACCTCCACTTTAGCATCCACCAGGATCTGACTAAGCTAGTTCGGTGATGTTCTGTGATCAGGTTACGCATTCTTAGGGTTTAGGTTTAGGTTTATCAGGTTTTAGGGTTTAAGTTTATTTTTTTAAATTTATTTAGTTACTTTAGGTTTAGGTTTAGAGTTTAGGATTTAGGCTTTAGGGTTTATGGTTAGGTTTAGGGTTTAGGGTTTAGGGTTTAGGGTTTAGCGTTTAGGGTTTAGGGTTGCAGGGTTTAAGATTTAGAATTTATGATTTTTTTGAATTAAGCAAAGGTTAGGTTTATTTAGTTTATTTATTATTTATTTTAGTTTATTTTATTTTTTTATTTTCATATAGGTTTATTTTTATTTATATTTAGTTTACTTTATTATTTTAGTTTAGTTTTTATTTTAGTTTATTTTAGGTTTAGGTTTTGGTTTATTTATTAGTTGAGTTTTATTTTATTTTATTTTAGGTTTAGGTTTTATTTTTTTATTTTATTTAGGTTAAGTTTTTATTTTATTTTATTTTTAGGTTTTATTTTAGGTTTATTTTTTTTTTTTTAGGTTTAGGTTTATTTTAGTTTATTTTATTTTATTTTAGTTTAGAGGATTAGTTTTAGGTTTAGTTTAGGTTTTATTTATTTTAGTTTAGGTTATTTTATTTATTTTTATTTATTTTATTTAGTTTAGGTTTATTTTTAGTAGGGTTTAGGTTTTATTTTATTTATTTTATTTTAAGGTTTTATTTAGGTTTTATTTATTTTATTTTTATTATATTTAGTATTATTTTATTTTTATTTTATTTTATTTATTTATTTTAGTCAGATTGGTTTTGTAGGTTTTATTTATTTATTTAGTTTAGTATTATTTAATATATATTTATAGTGTGTGTTTAGGTTTAGGGGTTTTAGTCAGGTTTAGGTTTTTAGGGCTCAGTGGTAGGGTTTGGGTTAGTCAGTTTTTGCAGGCCCAGGATGGTTTATTTTATTCTTTATTTAGGGGGTTTAGCTGGGTCATTTTGGTCAGTTCAGTTTAGGTTTTTTTTTAGTTGGTTTTAGGTTGAGGGTTGTTGGGTTTAGTAGGGTTGGGCTAGGATTTGGGTTTATAGTTTTTGGTGGTTTTATTTAAATTAAAAAGTTAGTTTATTTATTTTATTTTAGTTTATTTTTATTTTATTTATTTATATTTTATTTATTTTTTTTATTTTTGGTTTATTTATTTTATTTTATTTATTTTATTTTAAGTTTAGTTTAGTTTTATTTTTTTAGTTTTTTTTATTTTAGGTTTATTTTATTTTTTTATTTTTTTAGGTTTAGGTTTTGGTTATATTTTTAGGTTTTATTTTAGGTTTATTTTTATTTTTTTAGTTTAGGTTTAGTTTATTTTAGTTTATTTTATTTTATGTTTAGTATTTTATTTTTATTTTTATTTTATTTAGGTTTATTTTATTTTAGGTTTAGGTTTATTTTATTTTATTTATTTTAGTTTATTTTTAGGGTTTATTTGTATTTATTTAAGTTTTATTTTATTTAGGTTTTTATTTATTTTATTTTATTTTATTTTATTTATTTTATTAGTTTAGTTTATTTTTTTTTAGGTTTTAGGTTTATTTTATTTTTAGTTTAAGTTTTATTTATTATTTTATTTAGTTTATTTTATTTATAGTTTAGTTTAGTTTAGGTTTAAATTTTAGTTTAGGTTTTATTTATTTATTTTTCATTTTATTTAGGTTTAGGTTTTTTATATTTAGGTTTATTTAGTTTGGTTATGTTTTGTGGTTTAGGGTTTAGTTTAGGTTGTGGAGGGAGGTTTGGGGAGTGGAGGGTTTAGTGGTTTGGGGTAAGGTTTAGGGTTTAGGGTGGGTTTAGGGAGTTTTAGGTTTAGGGTTTAGGTGGGGTTAGAGTTGGGTTAGGTTTAGATTAGGGTTTAGGTTAGGGTTTTTTGCTTTATTATTTTATTTTTATTTTTGTAAGTAGGTTTATGTTTATTTAGTTTATTTTATTTTTTATTTTTTAAAATTAAGTAAAATGATAGGTTTAGTTTATTTAGTTTATTTTTTATTTATTTTAGTTTTATTTTATAAATTGCTGACTTATAACCATGTGGAGTGGTCATAACTCCTCCTGATTTTAAAACCATGTATGGTCTTATTGATTTGCAAGATAACTAGGGTAGTTATTTAATTAGAAAGAGACTAAAGTCCTAAACACCTCTCTAATATTTAGAGCATGAGTGGTATGAGCATATGACTTAATCTATAAATGCAAAATCTTTTCAAATTTTATTTGATTTTAGAACATCATTTTGATAGAGGCTTTAGGATTTCATATACCTAAATGCATGATGAAATAGGTTATGGGTCAAATCAACTAGAAGAAGTTGTTCTCCACCATAAGGGATGCCCTCACAGTCAAACATTCCTTTATCTGGATGGAGATCCTTCATGTTCAAGAGAGAAAGAATATGCATGCATGATGATACATATAGCCATACAACTAAGGGTTGCTAAATCTTTTAATTATCTTATTTATGTCTTAGGCTTTATGATGAAGTTATGAGTTGTTTAAAATTTAGTTATGAGTGATTAGGGTAGAAAAGTTATTATTATCTTAAGAGACTAATCATATCCAAGCCACACATTAAAGCCTTAATCATATAAGAAACTATGAGAAGCATTCCAACCTAATGCACAATTCTAACATAACATCAAACAATTATATAAACTATCATAAAAGAATAAAAGACCGGTGTGGTCGGGTGCCGCCGTACAACCCGAAGAGAGAAAAGCTAGGTAGTCGAACTCTACCCTTATACAACCTGGAACATGAAAGAATAATTATAATTGTATTAAATTCTATGGGGGTCTTCTTTCTTTATATCTCCATTTCCTATTTGGTTCCTTCTTTGATTTGGATGGTGCTTGCTTCAAAAGAATCACAGGGCACCCCAAGACAAACCCTTCTGACCACTGCTCATCCTAATCCCACATAGCATTAATCCTAATTCCTATTGCAAAAAATTATATTTATGTGGGAAAATTAAATATAATTACACTTGTGAAATAGAGGTTAGCTAAATATACATATAATCCCAAGTAGTTGTATTTATAATTTGGACTTACTACACATAGTAACTAAGCTATCCTAACTTGGATTATACTTAAGGATTTAAGCAACCTGCAAAAAGAGCATTTACATTTATTTTTTAACATCCCTTAAGCATAATCCCTTATAGAAAACATGATTAGGCTAATATTGGCCTATCATCCAGTCTACGAAGCATACACTCTAACATCCAATCTAAAATAATACATCATAAAATAAAACATACATCACATCATACACCGTCCTAACTTAGAGCTATAAGTGGTGACTTAATTCTAATGTGTGTATTAAGGCTTGTGTGGTAAGTCTTGTTAGGCATTAATGCTATTTTCTGTAGAAGGATTCAATTAACATGAAAGGTTGATTTCACTTGAAGTAGTTTAATTGATTTAAGAATTTTAATTTGTGTTTTCTTTTGTTTCATTTGATTACACTTAGCAACTAAATGTTATAAAAAGTGGAAAAGAGGATTGCCCTCTTTCATCTCTATCTTAAGTCACTTTCTAAAGTATATTAATTTGATTTAGTTATTTTTAGTGAATGGCTTATTAAATGATTTAATTAATCCTAAGTTTAGGTTCACTTTAAATAATCATATTCAAAATAAAATGCATCTTAAGATTAATTTAATTAAATTACTACCACAAGACATATATTAAATCATTCCTTCCCATCACATGTAATATGCATATGATTTAATCCTAAGTGTAGCTATACATGCAACATATTTTTTAGCTCACCTAAATGATGAATACATGTGTATGTTTAGAATTTATATTTTATTTGATTGAATTATTTAAACATATTAATTTAAGACTTTATCCAAATTCTTATACAAAAAAAGGACATAAGAATGATATTAAATAGGCATGTCATTGTTAAACCAGGAAGTGAGGTAATCAAATGACCTCCTTGGAGCTAGCTAAAGCCTTATTCTGGATGTCCAAACTATATATGCATTTGCATTCAAACATATGCAAATTCATACATGAACATAGGAAGTAAGCTCCAAATCATATGGCTAATTAATTCAACCCACTTAGTTAATTATGAATGAATGCAATTTTATGTAAAATGGGATTTTCATTCACTAATCACATATACATATACATGTACACAACATAAAGTAAGTGTCATTGTTAAACTAAGAGGTAATCAAATGACTCCTTGGGGCTAACTAAAGCCTCATTCCATGTGATGTCCACTATACTTTCTTTTCTTGGACACACATGTATGTATACATAAATGTTGGAAACAAAACCATGCAAAGATTGTATATATATTTTTTGATTGAATCATTTATATATATGAATTAAAGCTCTATCCAAATTCTAATGTTGAAATACATAATAAAAATCAAATGGGTATGTGCCATTGTTAAACCAAGTGAAGTGAAGTAATAATGACCTCCTTGGGACTAGCTAAAGCCTCGTGTTCCTGGATGTCCAGACTATATACCCATTACCATTCAATCTTATATAAATCAACACTTGAAGGAAAGAGAACTCAACATTCATACACTTAAGCTATAAGGACATGCATTTCTTATGTATTTATAACTAGCATCATAACACATATTATTATTCATTTATAAGTGAAAAAATACATTTGGATTTAATAGTGATAATAGCATATATTAAATTAAATCAACACATGCAAGCTTACATAAAGGAAATCCATTTTATTTTACTTGATTAAGAAAAGATGGATGCATGAATTGAAATGACATACCAAATTTAACATGATTGGAAAGAGGACAATCAAATATAAGCATGAGATTCATTCAACCAAACTAGTTCTTAAGGACAATCAAAACAAATAAGATTATTTAAAGCAAACCAAAGCTTCTTTATTAATTAAGTTTTGAATTTGATTTGATTTAAAGAATAGAAGATAAATCATCACTTGTTGTTTTAAACACATTCCCACATTACTTGATTTGATTTAATTTAAGAAATGTAATTAAGTTGATTTTATGGGTTAATTAGGTTGAACCCTTAATTAGATGAATTAAGTACCCTTACTTATGCCACCTTAAAGTAATTAACTAAATAATTATGAGCCAACATGATATGCATGGAAAATAAACTTGCAATGATCCTAGAAAAAAAAGGGCCTAATGCAATTGGCTCATGATTAATTAGATTAAGGGACTTAATTAATTACTCTTATGGTTTTCCACACATGGACTAACCATAATTTCATTAAACTCTTTAGGTTATTAAACACACCAAAAGATCTACCCCATGATTTAATTAATTAAGGTCGATGTGATTATGATTTTAATTTGATTAAGTGATTTAATTAATTAAATCTTAATTAATTTCATTTAAAAAAGGGTGAAATGATCTTAAGGAAAGGGGTCCCAACCCTATTCCTTAGTTCACATGTTGAAAAATTATTTATTAATTAACTAATTTATTATTCATGGAATTAAATAATTAACTTAAAAGAGTAGTTAAGGTTTAATTAGTCAATTTTCAATTAAGTGAGCAATAAATCCCAAGAAAATCATGGAGAGGTCATCCCATTAAATTAACCCATAAAATTTTGGATTAATTGCTCAAGTAATTAAAGAGTAATTAAGCTAATTAATTTTGTAATTCAATCTTAATTACTATTTACAATTAATTAAGATCATTTTTAATTAATTATTCTCTAAAATACCTTTAAAATGAGAATTTATTTGAGTTTTTTATTTCTCTATGTTTTTTTATGATTTTAGAAGTTTAGCCATTAAAATGATTAATTAAGCCTAATCTGTAAGCCATAATTCTGACGCAACATGCTTTCCACATGGCACCGCAGGATTGGCTACTTAATATTTTTTGACTCAACACCTATGTGGTGGTGCTTTTTTTGTACCCAATCTAAAATTAGATGGCTATGATTAATACACAACTTAATATGATTAAATCAGATCGATCTAGTAGATCTAATCACGATCGTTTGTTGAAATCACGTAGAATGAATAGTGAAAGATTTAACATCACACGAGTGAGGGAGAATGGAGTCCATCCACCATTGCTCACTTGATCGACAGCTCGGATCAACTCCAAAAGGATCCCACACCACATCAATCGAGGGAGATCCAATGGTCAAGATCACATGAGATGCAAGTTCTCTTCAAAAGCTCCAACCCATTTTTTGACTAAGGATCCATTTCAAGCATACCTCGCGACCGATGGCTTGAATGATTGAGGAAGCTTCATCTAATGGAGACGAAGCCCTATTGACCAGTAATTGGATCAATTCTTTGATGTTCACTCGGAAGGCCATGAACCAATGATTTGGAGCTCAGCTTTGATCAAAGTCCCACCTCCAGTGCTTGGGAAGCTTGGGAGATGATTCATTCTTGCTTGACGAGGCCTAGAGAAGGTGCGTGCAAAGTTAATTTGAGCTTGATGAAGAAATGGGGAAGTTAGGTCAGAAATGGGAGTGTCCTATTTCGAGATGGATGGGAATGGCATTTTGATCAGAACAAGCTTGGGAGCTTGGGAATGGCCCTAGAACTCATCTTGGGTAGCTACTAAGAATGATTTTGTGTGTGTGTTTGAGTGGAAACAAGGGGTGTATACCCCTTCCTCTTGATCGATGGTGGATTGGTTTGGCTTCTAGTGGAAGTACCATCTAGTGGGAGTTATGGGTGTGGGAGGATGTGAGTTGGCTCGCATGGTTGAAGGTGTGGAGGTGGCGCCAAGGAGGAATCATGGGTGTCCTATGGGTTTCAAATGCTGATGGGGAGGTGAGGTGATTTCACCTCCCATGGGTCATGGTCACCAAACCACCCTTGGGTCGCATGTCAGGTGCAGGTGGACCATGGGAGAGTACCAACTAGTCAATGAATGGAAATGACCACTTACATGGGTGATCTGTCTCATGTGATGCCCTTGACCCAAGGGCAGAATGATCATTTGGCATTGGATTTGATTTGTCCAGATTTGAAATTAGCCAAAAGTGGGTTAGCCTAAATTTCAAGTCAATTGGAGTTGATATGGTTAGGTTTGGCTCAATTTGACTTATTTAGGTCAAATTAGGTTGGGGTCAAGTTTGACCAATTGAAATTGGGTCAAACCAAGAGTTTGGTCATATGATCATTTGGGATATTTTGGTTCAATTGGTTTGGTTTAGTTTGGCTTAGATTTGATTTTGGCTCATTTGAATTCATTTTGAGTCAAATGGTTAGTTGAACCATTTGACCACATTGGCCAAATTGGTTGGGTGTTGGTTTGGGTTTAGTGACCAATTGAAGATGATTATAGGCTTTGGTTTCAATTAATTTGGATTTGGTTTTGATTTAGGCAACTTGACCTTTAGGTCAATTTGGGCTAAGTAGGTCAATTGGGTTCAATTGGGTCCAATCATGGCTTTGGTCAAGTTAAACAATCAATTTGGAATGAACTTGAGCCATTGGTTGCAATCAATTTGGTTTATATTTTGATTTGACACAATTTTATCTATTAGGTCAATTTGGGTTAACTTGGGTCAAGAGGGCCAATTGGGTTTGGTTTGACTCAATTGAAGGCCAAGTCATATTCAAATATTGATTTTGATTTGGTATGAATCATTGGTTTCAAGGGATTTGGCATAGTTCCAATCTAGATAGTTTGGGTTCATATGGGTTTGGGGTGACTTGATCAAATGACCAAGTTGACTTGGTTTGACCTAATTTGTGATAATTGATCAACTTAGGGTGATCAACAATCATGATGGAAGGTTTTGATGGGCTTGGTTCAATCCAACTTGGGTAGGATTGAACTTGGCTCAAAGTCAAATTGGCCACTTTGGGTCAAGTGGACCAATTGGGTTTAGTTGGCTTGATTTTGGGTTGAGTTTGTTTTAGTTGAGATTGATTTAGTTGAAATTCAATCAATTGGCTTGGGTTCAAATGGGTTTTGGATTCATTTTGTCAAAAGGGTTTAGTTGGGTTTGACTTGGGTTGATTTTGGCTTGATGATTGTAGATTTCATTTATATTTGTAAATATAATTGAATGTATGATTGATTCATGAGAAAATCAATTGAATTTGGGTTTTGGAATGAAGGAATTTGCCTAAGTCCATGGAGTTGGGTCATGTGGCTTAGGTTTGGATTTTGATTTGGTTTGATTTAGTTTTGATGATTTAAATGTATATTTCATTTAAATTTGTGAAGATGATTGAAAATATGATTGATTTGTGAGAAAATCATTTGAGTTTGACTTGATTTGGATTAAGATTTGGCTAAGTCCATGGGATAGGACATATGGCTTAGGAAGGGTTTTGATTTAATTTGATTTATTTTGATTTAGTTTTGGTCATTTGAATGTAGATTTGATTTATATTTAGGAAGATGATTGAAGATATAAATTGATTATGAGAAAATCAATTGATTTTGGATTGATTTGGATTAAGATTTGTCTAAGTCCATGGGATAGGTCATATTGCTTAGGAAGGGTTTCAAGTTTGGATCATGGGCTTCAATCATTTGGTTTTGGAATTTGGGTTTGGATTTGAATTTGATGTTTGAATTGAACTTGAGGTTTGATTTGAGAAGGTGAACATGGATTGGATTTGGGTTGTAGGGTAGGTGGATCATCCAAATCCTTAAGGAATAACCCAATCCTATGGTTAACCATTCTATGTCTTAGTGTTTACCTATTTATTAGAAGTGTCTTATGATTAGGGAAGTCTTAGCGTCTAGAAGACTCATAAGTCTAAGATGGGAAGATTGAATCTGCAAAGTGAGGTCAACAGGACTCAGGATCGATAGTGTTGACCTTGGAGATAGATGATTGGAAGACCAAGCCAAGTTTCACATTATAAATTGGATACATCTTTCAATGCTTTGCTTGGGAGACCATGGATACATGAGAGCAACATAGTTCCATCCTCTATATCAAGTATGAAGTTCGTGAGAGGTGGGATCTCTATATGTCAAAGGAGATCTCTAGCCATTTACAGTTCATGAGGTCATATATATGAGGATGCTTTTACTACCTCATCAAAATCAACAAGTCTATTCTTGTGAACTTGGTCAAAGTTTAAAATAAAAGGAAAAGAATTAAAAGAAAAAATAAAAAGAAAAGAAGAGAGAAAATGAAAAAAATAAATGGGAGAATAGACATGGAGGAGGAAGTGGAGCTTGACAATCGATTCCTCCACAATTCATTACTCCATTCAACATATGGGTGGATGACCAACCTCACCAAAGAGAAGAGGCTAGAGGCCCGGGGTGGAAAACCTTTATTGGCCACCCAATAGAAGATATGTCCCAACCAGAGTACACTATCCATATAGACTTAGAATCTAGTTCATAGGATGAGTCTTTTTTGGTTAGCACATCAGCCATCTCTTCTGAGTAGTAGATTCCCTTGGTGGTGACACTTGAGCCAGATTGCGATATAGATCAGGCTCCAAAGCAAAGCATAAGTGTATCCAAGTCCATATGTGAAATAAATTAGGCATGGTTGGGAACCTTAGCTCTAGTCCCACTTTCCTTTCAAAAGTTGAGGGTTTGGTAGAAGAAGCCCCTAAGTCATCCACAGTGTGAAGACTTAGAGGTTCTTTGAGAGCATCATCCTCAAGTCAAGAAGTTGATGTAGAACTTGAGGATGATTCATATAAAGATTTAATAGAATTACCTTTTGATTGGTACTTGCCTTGTGTTCATAATTTAGCAAAGAATGGGTTAATCCCACATACTTCATCAAAGCACAAGTCAGACTACTGAAAGAATATGGAAGAATAAAATGCAAAAGCTCTCAATCAAGACCAAGACTAGGATTCTGGTTCCAATCAATGATGATGATATCGTAGTCATCACGATCATTTGGAATTTGATAGGTTCTTTTCAAATCACATTAACTCATAGGAGTATGCTTAGAAACTTTAGATGATCTAGATGATTTTGAAGTCAAAGATGCACCCAAAGTTTGAAGAAGAGATCAAGTCAACCATCAACGAGCTCAAGGAAATCAACTTAGAACCAAGAAGATCCATGACATACATCAATTCTTATTGAATGAAATTGAAACCAATGACTTAGTTAGGCTATTGAGAAGTTTAAGGATTGAAGAGTGGAGTGCCTGCATTGGCTCACATGTAGCGTCCATAAACTAGTAATAGAGCCTATAGCTAACCCTATCAAGCAAGCTCCTAGATGCATGAATTAGACATAGAATAATAGCTCATTTATGAAGTCAAGAAATTGATCGATGTTGGGCTTCATCAAAAGAAAAATACCCTACCGTTAACCAAAGATCATCCCAAGAAGAAAAGATTGGCCAAATTCTTATATCATCGATGTTAGGGATTTAAATAAGGCATGTCCAAAAGATGAATTTCCAATCATCATGAAGTGATGGACATTTCCTCATCTCATGCGCCTTTCTTTCATGGATGACTCATCTGATATAACCAAATAAGATGGACCTAAAGATGATAGAAACATTGCTTTTAGAACCCCATCAGAATCTATTACTATAAGGTCATGCCTTTCACCATAAAATGCAATTATCAAGGGCTATGACTCAAATCTTCAATGAACTCATTCATCATCAAGTCGAGTGTCGATGATCTCTCAAAAGTTGAGAAAAGGAAAACCATCTATGACTTGAGTAGTTTTTGATTAAGATAATTTAACCTCAAAATGAACCCCGTGAAGTGTGCATTCAGAGTAGCTTCAGGGAAATTTCTTGGGTTTGTTGTCTGACACAAGAGAATTAAAATCAATCTAGAGAAGATCAAGACAATATTAGAAATGCCACCCCCTAAAAGTTTAACTCAACTCAGGATCATTCCAAGGGTTGGCATATCTAAGATGCTTTATATTCAACCTATCAAGAAGATGTTATTCTCGACTTGTCAAAAAAAGGATGCCAAGTTCAAGTGGGATGACAAGTGTGAGCATGCCTTCAAGACATCAAGCATTACCCGATGATGCCGCGAAATTCTAAAAAGCCACTCATACTACACTGTTGTGTTAGATGACTCCCTTGATATTTTGTTGGCCCAAGACAATGATGAAGGTAAGGAAAACACACTCTACTACCTTAGTCATCATCTAATCCCTACTGAGGCTAATTATCCACCCATTGTGAAGCATTGCCTAGCTTTAATCTTTTCATACCAAAAGCTATAGCAGTACATGCTTTCTCATAAGGTAAACCTGATCTCTAGGATCAATCCACTATAGTATCTCATGACACGACCGATGCTATCTAAATGGTTGGCACGATGGTCCATGATCCTCTCATAGTTTGACATTACCTTCATACCCCTCCGTGCGATGAAAGGACAAGTTAGCAAATTTCTTAGACACACCTTGCTGACTCTCTACTTAGTGATGATCACCCCATGAACAACAAATCATGAACTTAGGGATACTAGAATTCACTACGAGATGTACTTTGATGGTGTGCTTCCTCTCAAAGAGGAGAAGAACCATAATCTACTATTCCAAGAAAGGTAGGGTAGGAATAGTTCTCTTAACTCTGAACTATGATGTGATGAGATTCTCATATCTTCTATCCAATCCTTGCACCAACAATGAAGCCAAATATGAGGCTTTGATTGCCAGTCTGGAGTTAGCCTTTACTCTAAGCATCCAGAACATCAACATCTTCAAGGATTCTTAGCTAGTTATCAACCAAATCATTGGGTCCTATAAGGTTATAAAGCCCAAGCTCCATCACCACCATAAGTACACCATGGAGTTCTTGGCCCAAATCCTAGAGGTTACCATTTATAAGATTCCTAAAGGAGAGAGAATGTCATGTATGCTTTTAGCCAAGCATGAGAGTTACATGAAGGATGAGTCCATATCAATAAAGGTCCAAAAAAGATAAGTCTTATCCCTTATTGATATTGAACTCATCAAAAAGTACTCTCTTGAAGGAGAGGTTGCCATTGCTAAGAAGAACGAGGAGTTAGATTGGAGGCAACCATTCATGGATTACCTAAATAAAGGACAACTACCTCAAGAGAAGCCCCAAGCCCATCCGATGAAGTAGAGAGCACTTTCTTATGCATTTGTGGATGGTGTCTTGTACTGGAAATATTTCGATCATATATGGTTACATTATTTAGACATGCATGAAGCCCGTAAGATTGTGATCGAGGTACACTCAGGATTATGTGGAGCCAACCAATCTGGTCCGAAGATGAAAACCAAGATCAAGAGAATAGAATACTATTGGCAATTGATGATCAAAGATTGCATGGATATGGCTAGGCGATACCACCAATGTCAAATACATGGTGTGGTCCTACACCAACCATCCAACATTCTACATCCTACACTAGCCTCATGGCCATTCAAGTGTTGGGGTACCAACTTAGTGGGTCTGATTGATCCTCCTTCTTCTGACAACTTTTCCAAATGGGCAAAGACGATTCCACTCAAAGAGGTCACAACTCAGTATATGCTTTAGTTTTTTAGGAACCATATCATATATAGGTTCAGAGTACTTCGATGAATTATATCTGATAATAGTATTGAATTCAAGAGCACTGAGATCAATAACTTTCCCTGAAGACATAATATAGATTATTGATATTCTACCATTAACTACCTGAAGGAAAATGACTTAGCATAAGCCTTCAACAAAACTCTCATCTAAATACTGAAGAAGATACTCGACAACAATAAGTGATAGTGGCATGAGCAGTTAGTTGAAGCCTTGTGGGCCTACCGCACCACATATAGAACTCCAACTTAGTCTACTCCTTTCTCCTTAGTGTATGGGTCCTAAGTCATTCTACCATTAGAAGTCCAACTCCCTTCACTAAGGATAGCTGTGGGTAGCAAGATCACATAGAGCATAGCCAAGTGTTAGAAAAGCTTGAAGGTTTGAAGGAGAGATGCTTGCGCATGCTAAAACTTGAGTTGTACAAAGCTAAAATGATTCAAGCTCATAATAAGTTGGTCCTTTCAGATCTTTTCATAGGAGAGCTTATTTTAATTAAGGACGATTGTTCACATAAGATGGGAGACATGTTTGAACCCACTTGGGAAGGCCCTTTTGCCATAGAGAAGGCCTACCAAAAAGGATCTTATCAGCTTATTAATCATAAGGGAGAGCCAATGCTTCCAATCAATAGCTCTACTTAAAGAAATATTATAAATTATGTTTAAAAATAATTACCATCAATGAAAATTCCATTTTGAATTCAATATCTTTAATGTTCAAAATATTCTTATTTGTGAATCTGCCATGATGTGTTTAGGGTAGGTGTAAGGAACCCGAGTAGCATCCTATCCTTCATTGACACAACACAAACACAAACTACACATAAACATATAAAATAAACACATATCTTTTATCTCAGGCTAATCTAAGTTGAGATAACTCCTCGACACTCACTTAGTAAGTCGTGCCACCCTAGTGTATTACCCTAGTGGTCTTCTTGCTTTGGAAGATGTAAGTTTGTTATGCTTTCCTTCCTTACTTGGCCATTGCTCACTGATGAGAGCCTTGTTAGTTTGGTAGAGCTTACTACGTGGCCAGTAGGCTACCTCAAGTTGGTTTCATTTAAGAGGATGTGTGTCTGCTACACTTTCTTCTTGGATTAGCTTTCATCGATTGGGTCAGTATATTTGAGGTTTAGGATAAGTCCCCAAGCTCCCTTCCCTCCTTACTACTTCAAGTTTGTGTCCAATCCTTCCTCGGGCTCCCCTTAGTAGCTCTATCTCAAATAGCATTTATCCCATCGAATGATTATCCGATGATCACTTGGAAAGTTGTAAGCCTACACGCTTTCTTTCCAGATTGATTATTGCACACTGATGGGCACCTTAGGTTGGTTGGTTCTCACTATGCTCCACCACTCATGCTGATGGATACACCTTAGGTTAGTTGGTTCTCGACCTTAGATACACCACTCATGAGATGTAAGTATGGTTTCTTATTGAGTTGGCCACCGTACTTATAGCCTTTCCTCTGGAGATAACGCCTAGCAGCACTCCTGTGCACTATATTTGGATAACATCCTTTGTGACCCCATTTAGACACTACCGGGTTACTAAAATTGACGTTCCCTTTCCTAATAACCACCCCTTTGGAGAATCCATCTTGTGGATGTGCACATTCGCCTTAGTCTAGTAACTTGAGATAATTAAGGCACATAGCACCTTCTTAGTGTGGTCCCTCACACCAATAGGGTCCACACAAACATATAAACAAAATATATATTCACTTATGGAATAGAGGACACCCACGATACCTTTTCGAGAAGGCATCCTATCTTTAGGCAAGAAAAACTCCTATAGAATCACCGAATTCTCTTGAGTTGATATAAGTCCCAAAGCATTCACTCAATAGTCTCCCATAAGTCAAGTTTGATTTGTTGTGCTACCAACAGGTCACCCCAGCAGTTGTTCCTTGCTTTAGAAGATGTAAGTCTGTTGCACCTTCTTCCTAGCACAATCATTGCACACTGAAAGGCAACCCCTTAGGTTGGCGAGCTCTACCCCAAATATCCCTTGGATTTGTAAATGAGATAGGACAAGTTTGATATAGCTTATTCTTGGGTCCATCACCGACATGGTCCATAAATTAAACCTATCAAATTTGACCGAGCTCACATCCCTAGTGAATATGCCTTCAATTCAAAATTAAACTAAACCAAACAAACCATATAAAATCACATGAATTTAAGATAAAATTAATCCTGACTACTTTTGAGTTGACATAAGTCCCCATTGGCATTCACTCAATAGTCACCCTAGGTCAGGTTCGATTTGTTGTGCATCCAATAGCTCATCCTAGTGGGTGTTCCTCGCTTTAGAAGATGTAAGTCTGCTACACCTTCTTCCTAGCACAGTTGTTGTGCACTGAAAGACAACCCCTTAGGTTGGCTAGCTCTATCCCATATCCGGTAGACTATCCCTTTAGATTTGTAAACCTTTGGTAGGTCAAGGCTGATATAGCTCCTTCTCAATGGGTCCATCGCACACTGATAAGGTCCATACATTAACTCAAATGAAATTAAACCCAATCTAATTTTTTTTAGTGGAGTTAAATCACACCCTTCTCCCTAGTGGAGCCCCAAATCATATATAAACAAGTCAAGCAAATAAATCAAATTCAAATTGACCTCCCTAATGGAGCCAAATTAAACCAACGCCCCTAGAAGAGTATAAATCAAGAAAATCCAACCAAACTCTTACCCCTAGCGGATACATCCCCAAAAAAATCTATGAAATCAAACTCAAATCCCAATCCCCAAATAGCCCACATCCCTAGTGGAAGGTTCATATACCCAATCCCCAGTGGACTGGAGCCCATATCTCTAGCAGATATGCCTCCACGTCAATTAAAACAAACAAATTAAAGTCAATTTGATCTTAATCCCCAATGGTTTATAGATTCTTATCCTTAGAAGATCTTTTTTCCATAAATTATATAATCAAATGAAATTTAAACCTTATCCCTAGTAGATTTTATTCTTCTATGCCCTCGACATAGACCCCTCACATGTCATGTCCAATGCATGTGTGATCCCCTAGTTGATCTCCCTCCATGTCCTTGACATGGAATTCTCATCAAATCTTATTTCTTCTCTTATGCACACCTTTAATACTTCAACTAAATGCATAACAATGTATTTGTTCAAATTACATTATCTTAACATTGTAATGAACATTTTATGATTTGTGATGGTGTAAGCTCAAACTAACTATACAATATCATGCTAAACATATTATAGTGTGAATTAACACACTATATTTATTATAATATATGATGTTATATTATAATCAATAATATAATATATTATCTAACATTACACCTCATTAGAATCACTTAAAAGGAAAAAATAGCAAACTTTTCTCAAAATATCAATAATTTTCATTTTGGATGTAAAATTATTTTTTTTTCTATTATAATTTTGGTGTTGCTTCTTCATGTGTGCTGTGAATTTGGCCAAATTCTTCCATCTCAACCTTCAAATTAACATTTTTGTGAGTTTTGACCCAATGTATTATAACAAAAGTAAAACATACTAAAATGTACAATAACATTTAGTAACACTCCACCACATTCATATATATGTAAAGTTATATTATTATGTACATTATATTTTAATATGCTTTCATATATTATATTATCTTACAATACACCTTAAAATAAATCACTTTAAGCAAAAACTTTATAAAATTTTGTTAAAAATTGAACCTTTATTTTGAATGCAAAATTCCATTCTTCTGATTAAATGACACACCATAGTAGACCCCCAATGATATTTCCTAAAGCTTACCTTAAATTTGGCCAAATCCCATCATCTCAGCCTATAAATCAGTATTTCTATGAATTATACCAGTACAAACTCTACTACTTCATACTATAACAAACTAAAATATGCTAAATAATAAGTAGTTATACACAATAGTATGCTATAATGCATGATGCTACACTATGTTTGAGCATCCTATATTATAATACACTATAACATATTATATTATATTATATTGCATATCACATCACAAGGTATTGCTTAAGATAAAAAATCATAAAATTACTAAATAATAAAATATTAGAAGTTATACAAGGTTTATTTATTTTAGTTTATTTTATTTTATCCAGTTTAGGTTTAGGTTTATGTTTTGGTTTATATTTTTTAGTTTATTTTAGTTTAAGATTAAGTTTATTTTAGTTTAGGTTTTTTTAGTTTAAATTTGGGTTTTATTTTATTTGTTTAAGTTTTATTTTTAGTTTTATTTAGGTTTTATTTAGTTTTATTTATTTTTATTTTATTTACATTTTAGTTTATTTATTTAGGTTTTATTTTATTATTTTATTTTTAGTTTAGTTAAGTTTATTTTATTTTATTTTGATTTAGTTTATTTTTTATTTAATAATTTTTAGTTTTTTTAATTAATTTTTATTTTATTTTATTTTATTTTTATTTATTTATGTTTAGGTTTTATTTATTATATTTTTAGGATTTAGTTAGTAGTTGGGTTGGGTTTAGAGCCTTTTTTTTAAGATTTAGGTTTAGGTTTAGGGTTAGTTGGGGGTTAGTAGAGGGATTGTTTTTATTAGGTTTATATATTTTTAGGTTTAGGCTTTAGGTTTTATTTAATGTTTTAGGTTTATTTTATTTAGGTAGTTTAGGTTTATTTATTTATTAGTTTAGTGTTTATTTTATTTATTTTAAGTTTATGAGGTTTAAGTTTAGGTTATTTGGTTTTAGGGTTTATTTTATTTTATTTTATTTAGGTTTGGTTTTATTTAGGTAGTTTAGTTGTCAGGGTTTATCCAGTTTATATTTTAGGGTAAGTAGGGCCTAGGTTTTTAGGTAGTGGGTGGTTTAGTATGATGGTTAGGTTTATGGTTATTAGTAGTTTATATTTAGGTTTTATTTTTAGGTTTATTTTAGTTTATTTAAGACATTTTATTTAGTTTAGTTTTATTTATTTTATTTTATTTTATTTTAGGTTTAGGATCAGTTTAAGTTTTAGTGGTTTATCATTTATTATTTAGATTTAAATTTCATTTTATTTTTGGTCTTATTTATAGTTTAGGTTTAGGATTTGGGAGGGGTTAGTTTGGAGAGGTTGTAGATTGGGTATTAGGGGTTTAGGTTTTGGTTTAGGGTTTAGTGGTTTGGGTTTTGGTTGGTTTAGATTTAGGGATTAGGGTTGATGCAAGGTTTAGGGTTTTTAGGGTTTGGTTTATTAGTTTAGGGTTTTTTGGTAGGGTTTAGGTCTTTTTATTTATTTTTTATTTTTTATTTTATTATTATTTTTAATTAAGTAAACTAGTATGTTTAAGTGTATTTAGTTTATTTTTATTTATTTTATTTTATTTTATTTTATATTTTTGTTTAGGTTTTATTTTTAATTTATTTTTATTTTGTTTAATTTATTGATTTTAGGTTTATTTATTTTGGTTTAGGTTTTTTATTTTAGTTTATTTTTTAGGTTTAGGTTTCGATTTAGGTTTATTTTTAGTTTATTTTATTTTTTATTTTATTTATTATTTTATTTTTAGTTTGGTTTAAATTTTTTATTTATTTTTAAGTTTAGGTTTATTGTTTTTAGGTTTTATGTTTAGGTTTAGATTTAAAGTTTATTTTATTTAGTAGTTTAGGTTTAGCTTTTAGTTTAGGTTATATTTATTTTGTTTATTTTATTTTTATTTTAGGTGTTTTAGTTTAGTTTTATTTATTTTTAGTATTTTTTAGGAAATTTTATTTAGTTTATTTATTTAGTATTTAGGTTTAGGTTTTATTTATTTTATTTTTATTTATTTAGTTTAGGTTTTATTTATTTATTTTAGTTTTATTTAGTTTATGTTAATGTTTGGTTTTAGATTTAGGGTTTTAGGGTTTAGAGTTTATGGTAGGATTTAGGATTTAGGGTTTAGGTTATTTTATTTTTATTTAGTTAGTATTTATTTTGGTTTATTTACTTTTGTTTTATTTTAGTTTATTTTTAGGTTTAGTTAGGTTTATGTTTATTTTAGTTTAGTTTTATTTTATTTATTTTAGGAGGTTTTATTTTTTTATGTTTAAGTTTTAAGTTTTAATTTATTTTTTAGGTTTAGGTTTAGGTTTTTTTTTATGTTTACTTAAATTTTATTTAGGGTTTTTTATTTTTAGGTTTATTTTTTTTAGTTTAGTCTAACTTTTAATTTAATTTATTTTACTTTAGTTTTATCTATTTTATTTATTTATAGGGTAATAGGTTTAGTTTTATTTATTTTATTATTTTATTTTATTTAGGATGGTATTTATTTATTTTATTTTAGTTTTAGAGGTTTAAGTTTAGGTTTAATAGGTTTAGGGTTTAGGGAGGAGGGTAGGGAGTGGTCCGGGTCAGGTTTATTTAGGGTAGGGTTTTGGGGTTTGGTTTTAGGGTTTTGGGGGGGTTAGTGGTTTAGGGTTAGGAGAGTTTATGGAGTTTAGCATTTAGGGTTATTTAGGGTTTAGGTTTATAAATTTAGGTTTATTTAGTTTATTTCTTATTTATTTTAGTTTATTTTATTTTTTATTTAAGTATTTTTATGTTGTATTTAGTTTTATTTATTAATTTTATGATTATATATTTTAGTTTACATTTTTTATTTTAGTTTATTTTTTATTTTAGGTTTAGGTTTATTTTTTATTTTTTTGTTTTATTTTTTATTTAATTTAGGTTTAAGTTTATTATTTATTTTAGTTTAGTTTTATTTTGTTTAATTATTTAGTTAGTTTTAGGTTTTATTTTAGGTTTATTTTATTTTATTTCTTTTAGTTTAGGTTTATTTTTAGTTTATTCTATTTCATTTAGTTTAGATTTTAGTTTGTGTCTATTTATTTTGTATGCTTCAGTTTCAGTTATTAATTTTAGTTTAGATTTAGGCTTATTTTATTTTTATTCTAAGTTTAAGTTTTTTTTTTAGTTTAGGGTTTAGTTTTTTTAATTTATTTTTAGGTTTTATTTTTAAATTTATTTTTAGGTTTAAATTTTTATTTAGTTTTTATTTCATTTTATTTTAGGTTCATTTTATTTTTATTTATGTTTAGTATTTATTTTATTTAGGTATTTTTGTTGTTATTTTATTTTTTTTAGTTTAGTTTAGGTTTTTATTTATCTTATTTTAGTTTAGTTTTTATTTATGTTATATTTTATTTTTAGGTTTAGCTTTAAGTTTAGGTTTAGCTTTAGGTTTAGCTTTTATTTATTTATTTTCTTTCCAGGTTTTATTTTGTTTAGGTTTAGGTTTTTAGGTTTTTAATGTTTAAGGTTTAGGGTTTTGGGTTTAGGATTTAGGGTTTTAGGGTTTAGGGTTTAGGGTTTAGGGTTTAGGGTTTTGGCTTTTAGGGTTTAAGGTTTTGGGTTTAGTGTTTTGGGTTTTAGGTTATGGGTTTTAGGAATTAGGTTTAGGTTTTAAGGTTGGTTTAAGGGTTTAGGGTTTAGGGGTAGGGTTTTTTTATTTTTAATTTTAAAATTTTTTTTAAATTAAGTAAAATAGTAGGTTTAGGTTTATTTAGTTTAATTTTTATTAATTTTAATTTATTTTATGTTTTATTTTTATATAGGTTTATTTTTATTTTTATTTAGTTCAATTTATTTATTTTAAGTTTATTTATTTTAGTTTAAGTTTTTTACTTTAGTTTATTTTTTAGGTTTATGTTTAGGTTTAGGTTTATTTTTCAGTTTAGTTTTATTTTTATTTTATTTTTTAGGTTTAGGTTTTATTTTTTATTTTTAAGTTTAGGTTTAAATGTTTATTTTATTTTTTTAGGTTTAGTTTTTATGTTTTTTTTAAATTTTGTTTAGGTGTTATTGTTTAGTTTATTTTATTTTATTTAGTTTGGGTTTAAGTTTTTTTTTTAAATTTAGGGTTTTAGTTTTATTTCTTATTAATTTTAAGGTTTATTTTTTTGGTTTAGGTTTTTATTTAGTTTTTATTTTATTTTATTTTAGGTTTATTTTATTTTTATTTTAGGTTTAGTTTTATTTTAGTTATGTTTTTTAATTTTTAATTTAGTCTAAGTTGTTATTTATTTTATTTTAGTTTAGTTTTTAATTTTTATTTTATTTTCTTTTAAGTTTAGATTTAGGTTTAGGTTTTAGTTTATGTTTTTATTTTATTATATTATTATTTTTTTGGGTTTGGATTTTTTTATTTAGTTTAGCTTTTAGTTTTCTTTTTAAGGTTACTTTAGGTTTCAAGATTTGGGATTAGGGTTTATGGTTTAGTGTTTAGGGTTTAGGGTTTAGGGTTTAGGGTTTAGGGTTTAGGGCTTAGGGTTTAGGGTTTTAGGGTTTAGGATTTACGGTTTAGGGTTTAGGGTTTAAGGTTTAGGATTTTTAGGGTTTAGGGTATCGATTTTAGGTTTAGGGTGCAAGTTTTAGTTTAGGGTATAGGTTGAGAACAAATTCATTTTCAACATTTCATCTTTTTGATTTCATCAACCAAGTAACACACCAAATTTACTAAGACACAAGCGACAACATTGATAAAAAAATGGGCATGCATAGAGTAAATCAAAAACCATAGATAATTAGAACCATCTCTACTGTAAAGACATGGTTCCATAAATAACAGATTGGATCGGCCTTTCATTAGTTTCTTTAGTTCCCATCAGAACCACCCCAGCTTGTCGAGTAGCAAGAACAACCATCATATCCTCGATCTCTCACTCTTCCATCGCCACGACTGTAACATTTATCACTCCTCCCACCTCCATAACCACCACTACTATGACCACCACCTCCATATCCACTAACACCTCCAGATCCCCCACCACCACTGTGATAATCGTCGCCTCCACCTTATGATTTTTTATTCTTAGGGTTATTTTATTTTTTTAAATTTAGTTTAGCTTTATATTTATTTTATTATTATTTATTTGTGTTAGGTTTAGGTTTAGGTTTTAGTTTACATTTTTTATTTTATTTAGGTTTAAGTATTTTTATTTTATTTAGGTTTAGGTTTTTAGATTTTTAGGTTTAGGGTTTAGGGTTTAAGGTTTAGGGTTTTAAGGTTTATGGTGTTAGAGTTATTGATTTAGGGTTAGGGTTTAGAGTTTAGGGTTTAGTGTTTAGGCTTTAGAGTTTAGGGTTTTTAGGGTTTAGGGTTTAGAGTTAGCTTAGGGTTTAGGGTTAGTTTAGGTTTTAGGGTTTAAGGTTTAGGGTTTTGAGTTTAGGGTTTTTAAGGTTTAGGGTTATTTTACGATTTAGGGTTTAGGGTTTCAGAGTTTAGGGTTCAGGGTTTAGGGTTTATGATTTAGTGTTAGGGTTAGGGTTTAGGGTTTAGGGTTTAGGGTTTAGGGTTTTAGGGCTTAGGGTCTAAGGTTTAGGGTTTAAGGTTTAGGGTTTGAGAATTTAGGGTCATTTATTATTTAGGGTTTAGGGCTTATAATTTATGGTTTATGATTTAGGGTTTAGGGTTTAGGATTTAGGATTTAGTGTTTAGGGTTTAGGTTTTATGGTTTACTGTTATTGGGTTTAGGGTTTAGGGTTGTAGGGTGGTTTAGGGTTAGTTTTGGATTTAGAATTTAGGGTTCAGGGTTTAAGGTTTTAGGGTTTAGGATTTAAGGTTTTTAGTTTTTTAGGGTTCAGGGTTTAGGGTTTAGGATTAGTTTAGATTTAGTGTTTAGGGTTTTAGGGTTTAGGATTTAAGGTTTAGGGATTTTTAGGGTTTAGGATTTAGGGTTTAAGGTTAGGTTTAGGGGTTAGGGTTTTATTTTATTTTTTATTTTTTTATTTTTTCTATTTATTTTTTATATATTTTAGTTTATTTTATTTTCTTATTTTTATTTAAGGTTATTTTTATTTTTATTTAGTTTAGTTTATTTATTTTAGGATTATTTATTTTAGTTTAGGTTATTATTATTATTTTTTTAGGTTTAGGTTTAGGTTTACATTTATTTATTTAGTTTAGTTTTATTTTTATTTTATTTTTTAGGTTTATGTTTTATTTTTTTATTTTTAGGTTTAGGTTTAGGTTTTTATTTATTTTTTTAGGTTTAGATTTCATATTTTTTTTACGTTTATTTTTAGGTTTTCTTTTTAAGTTTAGGTTTAAGTTTATTTTTTCTATAATTTATTTGTTTTAGTTTAGGTTTATGTTTTATTTATTTAAGTTTAGTTTATTTTAGTTTAAGTTTTGGTTTATTTTATTTTTATTTTAGGTTTTGGTTTTCTTTTTAGGGTTTAGGTTTTTTTTAATTTATTTTTAGGTTTATTTTTTAGGTTTAGGTTTTTATTTTATTTTTTTTAGATTTATTTTATTTTTATTTTAAGTTTAGTTTTTATTATATTTAGGTTTTTTATTTTTAAATTTAGCTCAAGTTTTTATTTATTTTTTTTAGTTTAGTTTTTATTTATTTTTTTATTTTCATTTTAGGTTTAGGTTTAGGTTTAGGTTTAGGTTTAAGTTTTAATTCATTTATTTTAATTCTTATTAATTTTTTTTGGCTAGGTTTTTTGGGTTTAGGGTTTAGGGATTAGGGTTTGTGGTTTAGGGTTTAGGGTTTAGGGCTTATGGTTTAGGGTTTAGCATTTCAGGGTTTAGGGTTTAGCATTTTAGGGTTTAAGGTTTAGGGTTTAGGGTTTAGGGTTTAGGGTTTAGGTTTAAGTTTTAAGGTTTAGGGTTTTTGGCTTTTTTAAGGGAGAATAAATTTAGATTCGACATTTCTTCTTTCAATTTCATTTTAGTATTTTAGGACACATGATAAGATCATTTAGTTTAGAAAATTAAAACCTATATATCTCTACCATAAAGAGGTTTTTTAGTCGGATAGGCCATTCTTTAGTTTCTTTTATTTTTGTGTATCCATTTATCTTTATTTTAACATTTGTCGCTTTTAGCCTTTAGTTTATTACCTCTAGATATTATTTTTTAGATTTAGTAGGATGTTTTATTTAGGTTTATTTCATTTTGTTTAGGTTTATTGGGTTTATTTAGGTTTATTTTTAATTTATTTAGTTACTTTTGGTTTTTGAGGTTTGGGGTTTAGGGTTTAAGGTTATGGTTTTTTATTTAGTTTATGCTTAGGGTTTATGGTTTAGGGTTTAGGGTTTAGGTTTATGGTATGGTTTAGGGTTTAGTTTAGTGTTAGGGTTCAAATTTAGGGTTAGGGTTTAGGTTAATGGTTTTGGGTTTTAGGTTTAGGGTTAGTTTTGGGTTTAGTTAGTTTACTTGTTTAGGGTTTAGGGTTGTGGTTAAGTTAGGTTTAGTGTTTGGGGTTTAGGGTTAGATTTAGGGTTTAGTTTAGGTTTATTTTAGGTTTATTTTTTATTTTAATTTATTTTAGTTTTATTTTATTTTTATTTTACATTTAGTTTCAATTTTATTTTAGTTTATTATTTTTAGGTTTAATTTATTTTTTATTTTAGTTTAGGTTTATATTTATTTTATTTTAATTTATTATTATGTTTAGGTTTAGGTTTTAGTTTACATTTTTATTTTTTTTATTTTATTTTGATTTAAGTTTTTTTATTTAGATTGGGATTAGGTTTTAGTTTTTTTAGTTTAGGGTTTAGGTTTATGGTTTTATGTTTTTTGGTTAATGGTTAGGTTTAGGGTTTAGGGTTTAGTGTTTAGGCTTTAGAGTTTATTTTAGGTTTAGTATTAGTTTAGTTTAGGGTTTAGTTTAGATTTTAGGCTTTAGGGTTTATTGTTTATTTAGTTTGATTAGCTTAGGATTTATTTATCATTTAGGGTTTAGTTTAGTTTAGTGTTTAGGTTGGGTTAGGTTTATTTCTTAGTTTTAAGTTTGGGGTTTAAACTTTAGGATTTAAGTTTAGGTTTAGGTTTAGTTTTGGGGTTTTAGTTTAGGGTTTAGTTTAGGGTTTAGTTTAGGTTTAGGTTTAGTTTAGGTTTAGTTTAAGTTTAGTTAGTTTTAGGGTTTAGGTTTTAGTTTGATTTAGTTTTTATTTTAGGTTTATTTTATTAAACTTTTAGTTGTTTATTTAGTTTATTTTTTATTTTTTTATTTTATTTTTTATTTTATTTGTATTTATCTTTTAGTTTTAGCTTAGTAGTTTATTTTCTTTTTTAGTTTAGGGTTTAAGGTTTTGGATTTAGTTTAATCTTTAACTTTAGGTTTTAGGTTTATGTTTAAGGTTTAGGTTTAGTTTTAGTGGTTTATAGTTTTAGGTTTAGGGTTAGGTTTGAGTTTATTTATTATTTAGGGTATAGGGTTTACGATTTAGGGTTTATGATTTAAGGTTTAGGATTTAGTGTTTAGGGTTTATGGTTTATGGTTTTGTGCTATAGGATTTAGGGTTTGAGGTTGTAGGGGGGTTTATAGATTAGGGTTTAGGGCTTTGTGTTAGTTTACAATTTTGGGTTTAAGGTTTAGGGTTTAGGGTTTTCAGGTTTAGGTTTTAGAGTTTAGGAGTTTCTGATTAATTTTAAAGTTTAAGTTTAAGTTATTAGGTTTAGGTTTAGTTTAGGCTTAGGGTTTGAGTTTAGGGTTTAGTTTAAATGTTTAGTTTTATTTTATTTTATTTTAGGTTTATTTAATTTTTTTTTACATTTAGTTTTTATTTTATTTAGGTTTTTGATATTTAGGTTTTTATTATTTTTAGTTTAGTTTAGGTTTTATTTACTTTATTTTAGTTTATTTTCATTAGTATATTGTATATTATTTTTAGGTTTAGGTTTAGGTTTTAGTTTAGGTTTATTTATTTTATTTTATTTTGGTTTATATTTTTTATTTATTTCATTTTTATGATTTATTTAGTTTAGGTATTAGTTCTAGGGTTTAGGGTTTCGGGTTTTAGGGTTTAGGGTTTAAGGTTTTGGAATTTTTAGGGTTTAGGGTCTAGGGTTTAGGGTTTAAAGTTTAGGGTTTAGGTTTTGGTTTTGGGTTTTAGGGTTTCGAGTTAGTTTTAGAGGTTAGGGTTTAGGGTAGGGTTTTGTTTATTTTTTATTATTTATTTATTATTTATTTTTTTAAAATTAAGTAAACAAAATGGTTTAAGTTTATTTAATTTATTCCTTATTTATTTTAGTTTTTTTATTTTTTTTATTTTTTTATTTTTAATTTGTTTTATTTTTATTTTTATTTTGTTTAGTTTATTTATTTTAGTTTAGGTTTTATTTTAGTTTATTTTATGTTTAGTTTATTTATTATTTTTTAGTTTAGTTTTATTTTTATTTTATTTTTTAAGTTTAGGTTTAGGTTAGGTTTAGGTTTTATTTTATTTTTTTTAGGTTTAGGTTTCAAGTTTTTATCTTAGGCTTATTTTTAGGTTTTATTTTTAAGTTTAGGTGTAAGTTTATTTTTTAATTATTTTATTTTATTTAGTTTAGGTTTAGGTTTTATTTATTTTAGTTTAGTTTATTTTTATTTTGGTTTAGGTTTATTTTATTTTTGTTTAGGTTTAGGTTTTAGTTTAAGGTTTAGGTTTTATTTTTTGTTAAGTTTGGGTTTTTATTTTTGGTTTATGTTTTTATTTTATTTTTTGGTTTATTTTATTTTTTATTTTAGTTTAGTTTTTATTTTATTTAGGGTTTTTATTTTTAATTTAGTTTAGGTTTTTATTTATTTTATTTTAGTTTAGGGTTATTTTAGGATTTATGGTTTAGGGTTTAGGGTTTAGGGTTTTAGGCTTTAGGGTTTAAGGCTTAGGGTTTTTAGGGTTTTGGGGTTGGGGTTTAGGATTTAGGGTTTAGGGTTTAGGGTTTAGGGTTTAGGGTTTAGGGTTGTAGGTTCAGGGTTTAGGGCTTAGAGTTTAGGATTTAGTGTTTAGGATTTATGGTTTAAGGTTTAGGGTTTCAACTTTAGGGTTTAAGGTTTATAGTTTTATTTTTTTTTATTTTGGTTTATTTTTGGTTTTTTTTATGTTTAGCTTTTATTTTATTTAGGTTTTTTTTTCTTAAGTTTATTTTATTTTTTAAGTTTAGTTTAGGTTTTTATTTATTTTATTTTAGATTATTTTTATAAGTTTATTTACATCATTTTTAGGTTTAGGTTTAGGATTTTGTTAATGTTTTTATTTATTTTTATTTTATTTTATTTAGGTTTAGGTTTATTTATTTATTTTATTTTTAAGATTTATTTAGTTTAGGTTTAGGTTTTTAGGTTTTTTTTTAGGTTTAGGGTTGACTTAGGGTTTATGGTTTTGGGTTTAGGGTTTGGTTTAGGATTTATTGTTAGGTTTAGGGTTTAGGGTTTAAGGTTTAGGTTGATCCAGTTTAGGGTTTTGGATTTAGATTTAGGTTTAGGGTTTAGGGTTTAGGGTTTAGGTTTAGGTTTAGGGTTTATGGTTTAAGGTTGTAGGGTTTAGGGTTTAGGGTTTAGGTTTTAGAGTTTAGTTTAGTTTTAGGTTTAGGTTTAGGAGTGTTTAAGTTTAGGGTTTAGGGTTTATGGTTTCTGATTTTAGGTTTAGTTTTATGGTTTAGGTTTATTTATTTTAGGTTTAGGGTATATTTTAGTTTAGTTTTTTTATTTATTTAGTTTATTTTCATTAGTATATTGTATATTATTTTAGGTTTAGGTTTAGGTTTTAGTTTAGGTTTATTTATTTTATTTTATTTTGGTTTAAATTTTTTATTTATTTCATTTTTAGGATTTATTTAGTTTAGGTATAGGTTCTAGTGTTTAGGTTTTCGGGTTTTAGGGTTTAGGGTTTAAGGTTTAGGAATTTTTAGGGTTTAGGTTTAGGGTTTAGTTTATTTAGGGTGGGTTTTAGGTTTATTTGGGTTAGTTATAGGTTAGGGTTTTTAGGTTTTTTTATTTATTATTATTTATTTATTATTTATTTTTTTAAAAATTAAGTAAACAAAATGGTTTAAGTTTATTTAATTTATTCCTTATTTATTTTAGTTTTTTTATTTTTTTATTTTTTTATTTTTAATTTGTTTTATTTTTATTTTTATTTAGTTTAGTTTATTTATTTTAGTTTAGGTTTTTATTTTAGTTTATTTTTTATGTTTAGGTTTACATTTATTTTTTTAGTTTAGTTTATTTTATTTTAAGTTTAGTTTATTTTTTAGGTTTAGGTTTAGGTTTTGTTTTTTTATTTTTAGGTTAGGTTTCAAGTTTTATCTTAGGCTTATTTTAGGTTTTATTTTAAGTTTAGGTGTAAGTTTATTTTTTAATTATTTTATTTTATTTAGTTTAGGTTTAGGTTTTATTTACTTTAGTTTAGTTTATTTTTATTTAGGTTTAGGTTTATTTTATTTTTATTTTTAGTTTAGGTTTTTTTAGTTTAAGGTTTAGGTTTTATTTTTTTTGTTAATTTTTGGGTTTATTTTTTAAGTTTATGTTTTTATTTTATTTTATTTTGGGTTTATTTTATTTTTATTTTACGTTTAGTTTTTATTTTATTTAGGGTTTTTATTTTTAATTTAGTTTAGGTTTTTATTTATTTTATTTTAGTTTAGGGTTATTTTAGGATTTAGGGTTTAGGGTTTAGGGTTTAGTTTAGGTTTAGGGTTTTATTGGGGTTTTAGGGTTTTGGGGTTAGGGTTTAGGATTTAGGGTTTAGGGTTTAGGGTTTAGGGTTTAAGGTTTAGGGTTGTAGGTTCAGGGTTTAGGGCATAGAGTTTAGGATTTAGTGTTTAGGATTTATGGTTTAAGGTTTAGGGTTTCAAGTTTAGGGTTTAAGGTTTATAGTTTTATTTTTTATTTTTTTTGTTTTGGTTTATTTTTGGTTTTTTTTATGTTTAGCTTCTATTTTATTTAGGTTTTTTATTCTTAGGTTTATTTTATTTTTTAAGTTTAGTTTAGGTTTTTATTTATTTTATTTTAGATCATTTTTATTAGTTTATTTACATCATTTTTAGGTTTAGGTTTAGGTTTTTGTTTATGTTTTTATTTATTTATATTTTATTTTATTTAGGTTTAGGTTTATTTATTTATTTTATTTTTAAGATTTATTTAGTTTAGGTTTAGGTTTTTAGGTTTTTTGGGTTTAAGGTTTAGGCTTTAGGGTTTATGGTTTTGGGTTTAGGGTTTTGAGGTTTAGGATTTATTATTTGGTTTAGGTTTAGGTTTAGGTTTAGTTTAGGGTTTAGGTTTAGATTGGATTTAGGGTTTGGATTTGATTTAGGGTTTAGGGTTTAGGGTTTAGGATTAGGTTTAGGTTTATGTATATGTTTAGGGTTTAGGTTTAGGTTTAGGGTTTAGGGCTTAGTGTTTTAGGGTTTATAGTTTTGGGTTTTAGGTTTAGGGTGTAGGTTTAGGTTTTAGGGTTTAGGTTTATGGTTTTTAGTTTTTTTGGTTTAAGGTTTTATGGTTTAGGTTTATATGGTTTTATAGTTTAGGTTTAGATATGTTTTTTGGTTTAGGGTTCACATTAGTTTAGGGTTTAGGGTTTTTGGTTTTAATAGAGAATAAATCAGATTAAACATTTCTTCTTTTTTAATTTCATCAGTAACCAAGTTTTCTAAGACATAAGAACATAGATAAAAAATGAGCACACATAGAGCAAATCAAAATCTTATAACTAGTACCATTCTTTGAAGACATAGTTTATAAGTAGCGGTGATCAACCATTTTTAGTTTCTCCGGTTCATCGAACCACCCAGCCTCTAGGCGGATCACCATCATATCCCAATTTCTCTCCCTATGGGTATAACCTCTCATTCCTCCCGCCTAACCACCATTGCATGCCACTATGATAATTTTTATGCCTCCACCATCTAGGCACGGTTGTGATGTTTATCAAGGTTATTCTTATTTAGGTTTAGAGTTTATTAGGTTTAGATTTAGGTTTATTTTTTATTTATTTAGTAGGTTTAGGTTTATGGTTGGGTTTTAAGGATTAGGTTTAGGTTTATTAGGTTTTAAGGATCAGGTTTATTTTTAATTTATTTAATTACTTTGGGTATAGGCTTAGGTTTTAGTTTATTTTAGGTTTAGGGTTTAGGTTTAGTTTTATTTTATGGTTTATTTAGGGTTTAGTTTAGGTTTAGGTTTATGTTTAGTTTAGGTTTAGGGTTTACATTTAGTTTGGTTTAGGTTATAGTTGTTTATGGTTTTAGGTTTAGTTTATTATTTAGGTTTAGTTTAGGTTATTTATAGTTGATAGTTTAAGATTAGGTTGTATAGGTTTTAGTTAGTTTAGGTTTATGGTTTTTTTTTTTGGTTTAGTTTAGCGTTTAGTTTAGCATTTAGGTTTAGGTTTTAGGGTTTAGGGTTTAAGTTTAGGCTTGGGTTTTAGGTTTAGGGTTTAGGGTTTAGGGTTTAGGGTTTAGATTTAGGGTTTAGGGCTTAGAGTTTGATTTAGCATTTAGGATTTAAGGTTTAGGTTTAGTTTAAGTTTAGGTTTAAGTTTTATTTTTTAATTTTATTTTGGGTTTATTTTGGATTAATTATTTATTTGTTTTCCCTTTAGTTTTATTTTATTTAATTTTATTCATTGATTTATTTTCGTTTTAGTTTAGTTTAGGTTTTATTTATTTTATTTTTTTTATTAGTTTATTTTAAATTATTTTAAGGTTTAGGTTTAGGTTTTTATTTAGGTTTTTATTTATTTTTATTTTATTTTATTTAGGTTTAGGTTTTTTTATTTATTTTATTTTTAGGATATATTTAGTTTAGGTTTAAGTTTTTAGGTTTTTAGGGTTTATGGTTCGGGGTTTAGGGTTTTGGGTTTTGGATTTGTTTTTTTGGGTTTAGGGTTTAGGGTTATGGTTTAGTTTTAGGGTTTTTGTTTAGGTTTAGTTTAGGGTTTTTATAGGGTTTAGGTTTTAGTTTATTTATGATTTAGGGTTTATGGTTTAGTGTTTAAGGTTGTAGGGTTTATGGTTTAGGGTTTATGGTTTAGGGTTTAGGGCTTAGAGTTTAGGATTTAGGGTTTATTTTGGCTTAGAGTTTAGAGTTTAGGGTTTAGGGTTTAGGGTTTGTGTTTTAGGGTTTAGGGATTTAAGGTTTTTATGCTTTTAGGTTTAAGGTATGTTTGTTTAGGTTCATGTTAGTTTAGTTTTATTTTTTTTAATAGAAATATTAAACATTCCTTCAATTTCAACCAAGTAATGTTTTCTAAGATGCAAGCAACAACATAGAGCAAATAAAATCCTAGAAACTAGTGTCTCTTATGAAGACACAATTATAAGTAGCAGATCATATCGACCATTTTTTTTTCTATTTACCACCTCTCAGATCCACCATCATATCGATTTCTCCCTGCCATAATGGCTATAACCTCCATCGTTTCGCCTCCATAAACATCACTTCGACCACCATGATTGTTATTCTTGCCTTCACCTCCACCCATATCTAGTTGATGGTAATGTTCTTGCCATCAAGGTTCTGAACATTCTTACGGTTCAGGTTTATGTTTAGGTTTATTAGGTTATAGGGTTTAGGTTTATTTATTTATTTACTTTAGGTTTAGGTTTATGGTTTGGGGTTTAGGTTTAGGTTTATTAGGTTTTCAAGATCAAGTTTATTTTTTAATTTATTTAATTACTTTAGGTTTAAGTTTAGTGTTTGGGGCTTAGGGTTTATGGTTTAGGTTGGTTTAGGTTTAGGGTTTTGGTTTTAGGTTTAGGATACCTTTAGTTTAGTTTAGGTTTAGTTTAGTTTAGTTTAGGTTGGTTTGGTTTAACATTTAGGGTTTTAGGTTTAGGTTGTTTAGGTTTTAGAGTTTAGGGTTTATAGTTTAGGGTTTAGGTTTACAATTTAGATTTAGGATTAGGTTTATGAGTTTTAGTAAAGGTTAAGTTATTGGTATAGAGTTTAGGATTAGTTTATAGGTTTAGGTTTAGGTTTTAGTTTAAGTTATATTTAGGGTTTATAGTTATAGTTTTAGTTTAGGGGTTTAGTTTAGTTTATTTATGAGGTTTAATATTTTTTTTTGGTTTTAGTTTAAGGTTTAGAATTTAGGTTTAGGTTTTAGGTTAGGTTTGGTTTAGGTTTAGTTTAGTTTAGGTTTTAGGTTTGGGTTTAGGAGTTTAGTTAAGTTTATTTAGGTTTAGTTTTAGGTTTAGGTTTTTTAATTAACAGTAGGTTTAGGTTTATTTAGTTTATTTTTTAATAATTTTTGTTTATTTTATTTTCTATTTTTCTTTAGGTTTATTTTTATTTAATTTAGTTTATTTATTTTAGGTTTATTAATTTTAGTGTAGATTTTTTTTTATTTTAATTTATTTTTTAGGTTTAGCTTTAGGTTTAAAATTATTTTTTAGTTTAGTTTAATTTTTATTTTGTTATTTTAGGTTTAGGTTTTATTTTTTATTATTAGGTTATGTTTAGGTTTTAGGTTGTTATTTTAGGTTTTATTTTTTTAGTTTAGGCTTAAGTTTATTTTTATGTTTAGGCTTCTTTTTTAGGGTTAGTTTATTTTAGGTTTAGGTTTCAGTTTTATTTATTTTATTTTAGTTTATTTTAGTTTAGGTTTAGGTTTATTTTATTTTGTTTATTTTAGTTTTATTTTAGTTTTAGGTTTTTTTTTAGTTTAGGGTTTAGTTGTTATTTTTTAGTTATTTTTAGCTTTTATTTTTAGATTTATTTTTTAGGTTTAGGTTTTTATTTAGTTTTTATTTTATTTTATATTAGGTTTAGTTTATTTTTATTTTAGGTTTAGTTTTTATTTAATTTAGCTTTTTTATTTTTTTAGGATTATTTTATTTTTTTAAGTTTAGTTTAGATTTTTATTTATTTTATTTTTGTTTATTTTTTATTTTCTTTTTTTTATTTAGGTTTAAGTTTAAGTTTAGATTTTTGTTGAGGCTTTTATTTTATTTTTTTATTTAGGTTTAGGTTTTAGGGTTTAGGGTTTAGGGTTTATGGTTTTAGGCTTTATGGTTTTGGGTTTTTGGTTTAGGGTTTAGTGTTTATAGTTTAGGGTTTTTAGGATTTAGGGTTTTGGGTTTTGGGTTTAGGTTTTAGGTTTAGGGTTTAGGTTTTTGTTTAGGGTTTAGGGTTTATGGTTTAATGTTTTGAGTTTAAGGTTTTTTTTTAACAGAGTTTAGGGTTTAGGGTATAGGGTTTAGAGTTTTAGGGTTTAGGGTTTTTCTTTAATTTTTTTGAAAATTGTTTTTAGGGTTTTGGGTTTAGGTTTAGGTTTTTATTTTTAGGTTTAGGGTTTAGGGTTTATTTTTTTAGGTTCAAGTTTTTATTTAGTTCTTATTTTATTTTATTTTAGATTTATTTTCTTTTTAATTTTGGTTTTGTTTTTATTTTATTAAGGCCTTTTATATATTTTTTTAGTTTAGTTTATGTTCTTATTTATTTTATTTTTTATTTTTATTTTATTTTCTTTTTAGGTTTAGGTTTAGGTTTAAGTTTATGTTTTAGTTTTACTTTATTTTATTTTTTTCTTTTCTTTTGGTTTAGATTTTTTTATTTATTTTATTTTTAGATTTTATTTAGTTTAGGTTTAGTTTTTAGCTTTTTTGGGTATGCGGTTTTGGGTTTAAGGTTTAGGGTTTAGGATTTTTTTAGGGGGAAAGTTAAAATTTTGTTATCATAAAAGGAAAAGATATAATGTCCTTAAAAGCAATAAAGCTCTAAAATTCTACTACTCTAAGAGCAACAAGAAACCTAAAGAGCTAAGCTCACATGTAAGTACATTAGAAAAAGAAAATAAAACAAAAGAGCAAATACAACAGCTAAAAAGAATAAGAGAAAAAGACACAGAACAAGATGAAAACAAATCCTGTAAATAGAAAAAGGATGAGTTAGAAGCAGTTCATGATTCCTTTAAGAAAGCAAGATTTGCAAGATCCACAGCAACAACACTTAGGTTGACTGAGTAATGACCATTCCCTTTGTAAAGTTCCAACCTATGAAAGAAATCTGTAAAACACTATAAAGGCAAAAGGCATAGATAAAATGGATAAGGATAAAGAGATTAAAAGAAGAGAGCTGCGAAAGAGATGGCTCAAGCTCAGTTAGGATCATCTCAAGGGGCAACAATACATATGAGCATCCAAACTTCATAAATAAGGGTTAAAATCATATGTAATGCTACAAACCAGAGAGAAGAGGTGAGTAGCATCAAAGCCATCATAGGACATGCAGTAGAGCAAACATCCAATACCAGCAATTTGTAGAGTTCTAGATCTTGCACCATTAAATAAAGAGCAACCGACCAGCAACAAGGTAGTAGGCAAACCACCAAACAAAAACCATAATGGACTAATCACAATAACCTAAAGAGAGGCTAGAACAAAGTCAGAACACCAACAATAGCTATTATCCAAATACCCATCCAAGCTCAAATTAGAAAACTAGAACCAACCATCAACAAGCAGGACCCATGCCAATTAATGAAACAACCACACAAAAAATCAACCAACCAAGATTTCAAAGGCAACTAAAAGTCCTCCAACCAAACCATCTTAGTAAAATAGCCATAAGGCAACCACTAGAGAACAACCCATCATAAGTAACCAACGAAGGAAACATCCCAAGTAGCCAAGGAAAAGGAAAAAATTAAAAAAGCACCACACAATAGGGTTCTAAAAGAAGCACAGCCACCATAGAAAGGAAACAACATTAGGTAGCAAGGACAAGCCAAAAAACCAAACTTCGCCAGCAATAAAGACTAACCTGACAAGAAGTATAATAATAACATAAAACATTCTTCAAATAAAGGACCTAGTAAAGGCTAAACCCAGGAGAATAACCAAACACAAAATGAAGGCAAAAGAAGGATCCAGCAACAAACAATAAGGAACTGGGAGGCAACATGCAAAAAGCGAGAAATTCTTCAAAGTAAGGCCCAAAAGGAACAACCAAGTTCCCACAAAGAAGGCCACCCATCCAACAAAAAAACTTGCAAAAAAAAATTTGAGTTCAAGAGTAGAGCCAACAAAGTTCATAAAACATAATAGAGAAAAACCATCTCATCCACCAACTAGAGTAATAGCGAGAAAATACTACATGAAAAAACCTAGTAGGTTGAAAAGATAGGAACCACTAAGTAGCAACCACTAGGCCAACCCAAAAGAAAGAGGTCAAAAACATAACCTAACTCAAGCCAAAAAGTGAAAATAAGTTTAGGGTTTAAGGTTATAGTTTAAGGTTTAGGGCTTAGGGTTTAGGGTTAGGGTTTAGGGTTTATGGTTTAGGATTTAGGGTTTAGGGTTTAAGGGTTAGGGTATAGTGTCTGAGCTTTAAGGTTTAAGGTTTAAGGTTGTTAGGGGGTTTATGGTTAATATAGGTTTTAGGGTTTAGTGTTTAGGTTAGTTCAGAGTTTAGAGTTTATGGTTTTTAAGAGTTTAGGATTTAGGATTTAGGGTTTAGGGTTTAGGTTTTTAGGGTTTAGTGTTTAGGGTTTAAAGTTTATATTTTTTTAGGGTTTAGGGTTTATGGTTTATTTTAGGTTTAGGTTTTTCATTAAAAATTAAGGAAAGTGGTAGATTTAGGTTTATTTAGTTTATTTTTTTAGTTCATTTTATTTTTTAGTTTTATTTAGGTTTATTTTTATTTTTATTTAGTTTAGTTTATTTATTTTAGTTTAGGTTTGTTATTTTAGTTAATTTTTTAGGTTTAAGTTTAGGTTGCTATTTTTTAGCTTAGTTTTATTTTTATTTAATTTTTTTGCTTTAGATTTTTTCTTTTCATTAGGTTTAGGTTTAGGTTTTTATTTTATTTTTTTAGGTTTAGGTTTTAGGTTTTTATTTTAGGTTTATTTTTAGGTTTTACTTTTAGTTTAGGTAGAGGTTTTTTTTTTGTTTATTTTATTCTATTTAGTTTGAGGTATTGGTTTATTTTATTTGAGGTTTTGGTTTAGGTTTTATTTATTTTAGTTTAGTTTATTTTAGTTTAAGTTTAGGTTTATTTTATTTTATTTATTTTAGGTTTAGGTTTTCATTTAGTTTAGGGTTTTATGATTTATTTTTTATTTATTTTTAGGTTTATTTTTTAGGTTTAAGTTTTTATTTAGTTTTTATTTTATTTTATTTTTATTTTATGTTTAGTTTTTAGTTTATTTATTGTTTTTTATTTTTAAGTTTATTTTATTTTTTAGTTTAGCATAGGTTTTTTATTTATTTTATTTTAGTTTTTTTTTTTATTTTTAGGTTTAAGTTTAGGCTTTAGTTTCGGTTTTTATTTTATTTTATTTTTTTATTTTATTTGGGTTTAGGTTTCTTTATTTATTTTATTTTTATGTTTTATTTAGTTTAGGTTTCAAATTTTGGGGTTTAGGTTTTTTTTTTTTTTTAGGGAAGCCCATGTAGTATTTTATTGCCACAAAAGGGTTACAAGATCCTTAAAGGGGTAAACTCAAAACTGCTCAAAGAGCTACAATTAACTAAAGTAAATCCCTATCTAAGTACATCCAAGAGAAAGCATAAAATAATCAAAGGATACAAGATGATTAACATAATAAGCTAAAGTAAGATTAAAAATCGGAGGATGTGGGAATGCATGAGCGCGACAAAAAGAAGGAGAGAATCACAAAGTTATAATAAGAGAGATTAGAAAGTTAAGGTAATGCAGACAAAAGTTAGAATAACATAATATGAGTATGTTAGTAAGGAATTGTGATAGAAGGCTCGCTCAATCACATCTGTTGGAGCGAGAGAAGTATGAGCATCCAAACTTGAAGGGTTACATCACATGAGCTACTAGAACCAATAGGGTGAGATCATCACGACCATCATAGCCGGGAGAAGGTAGCACCCAGGTTGTTGATATTCTTGTGAGCTTTATTACGCAAACTTAAGAAAAATCATATCTAAAATATATAGGTAATTGCTAGAAGGAAGGATAAGGAGTCTCATTCAAGAAAAATATCATCAATATAGTCATCTTGGCATGAGAATACATAAACATAAGTGAGTGAGCCATCTTTAGGAATCTCATGAATAGCCATATTAGAAAGAAATTAGTTCAGCATATAATCCCTCCATAAGAAAATTACGGAGAGAACTGCGAAAACACATTAAATAAGTCAATGAGCTTATAATTAACACCATCCCAATCACATGATATGTAAATGAATATTTGGTCTGAGAAAACAACCGGAAACAATCCCCATTAATGTCACGGAGAAAGCAATAGTGAAGGAAGATAGCATAGCTCAACACAGGGAATGAAGCACCAACCAAAATAAGCACCCAAAAAAAAGTTAGAGCGGCTCCAATAGCGGCATTCAGGGCCTCCATTGAGATAATTGGATCAATCAATCCAAAAGAACAAAGGCAGAAAAGGCAACAACATCCAAGATGAAAGGGAGCGGCCATAATACCATTCTTTATAAGCTCATAAGGCGCACCACAGTCGAAGCGAGGTAGCGGTGATGAGGTCAAAAAATAAGAGATAAATTACCGTAAGTGTCAGAAAGCCAACTAGCAAACAGCTAATACAACATTGGAACCCGCTAAAAAAAACCAACAAGTGAATTGAAATGAGTCTCAACATTAAAATCCAGAAAATAGCAATAGTTAAGACGGCAACATCCAAGATAGACAGATACAATAAATTGGCCATAAAACTCCTCAATCAGAGTAGACATGGCAATAATAGATAAATAAATAAATAAAGCATAAAGTTACCTGAAGCGACAAATCGGAATCACCAAAAGCCCTCACCATCAGGATAGTAATGTTAGGAACAGCATTCAGGGTATGAGACCCTGAAATTCTACAACCAACAAAGAAAGAACCAACTGAGGTGACAAGGTAAAACAAAAAGGTAAATCTCCAAGATAAGAGACAACCAAAATAGCAAAACCAGTTAGCTTGCCATGATGCCACTCATCCACTATAATCAAAACAATAGATACAAGTTTGTGAGAAAAGGATGAAGTATAGAAAAGGTAGATCAATGAATTCCAATGATAAGCATAAAATAAACCGGTAAGGTGGTTCAAAGCAAAATCTACCAAGCAATCAACAACTTAGGGACTTGTACAAAATAATCCAAAGCCCGAGCGTGGGTGGGTATTGATCGATCGACCAACCAACAAGGCAGTTAAAACCAACAAGCTGTCCAAGATTCCACCCATAAACATATATAGGTAAAGGAAAAGATAGATAATGAATAGCTCCCCACCATAAGCCTATCCGATGACATTGAGAAATCGGTCGATGGGATGCTTATTCACCATAACCCCCAAGGGTAATGACAATAATAACCGGTGGGTTTGTCAATTATGCATATAAGATAAATCATTGATTAATTCCAAGCATAACAAAGAAATGTGCTTCAAGTTGTACATGTTCCGATCATAGCATAGGATGGGAGAAAAATAGCAAGGAAGAGCAACAACATCCCAGGTGTTAGCAATCAATAATCTAGAAAACAGCAGCATGGACAATTTTACTGTTAACACTCCCATTAGGAAAAGGACTAAAAAGGATATAAAGTAAAAATTGTATGAGTTCAAGGATTTTCCACGAGTAAGCGTTACAATCTGTGATGCACAATGATAATCCCTTGAAAAACTCAAACCGATCATGGGAGGCAAGACCAAGCAAGACTAGTATTGAAAAAAAACACAATTCGCAAAGAGATATTAGTGTAGACATGGGATATCCCAATCAACAAAATAACAGCAATAAAGAAAATTGCAACCAATAGGTGCTCAATAGCAGTCCTAAGAGCAAAAGTTGATGAGGTTGCTTTATCACATTATTGCCAAGGATATTGGCAGTCATAATCAGTAGGCATATAGGATAGACCATTGGTTACATATAAGCATAACAGTAGAATGGTCTTGATTTTCATGATCTCCTCAAAGCATGAAGGGTGAAAACAATTGTAGTAAAGTCCAACATCAACCCAAATGTTAACAACAAGAGTAGAAAATGAAACAAAAAGGGGAGGGTTAAAAAACCAAATCAACAAACAAATCAACAAACAACCATGGCAGCAAACCTCCAAAACCCAAAAAGTAATTAAGCCCAATCCATTCCAGTACAAGGATTTCAGGCCAAAATAACCATTAAAAGAGACCAGGGTATTACAATTTCTTCCCTTGTAGGAAAGCATGCTGAGGTTAGGCATTATATAAGCAAGGACAGCCGGCTGTACAGAAAGTCCTGAAGCCCAACCAAAATCCTTTCAGCATAAGTGTTGAAATCTTTATGAATTAGGCCTTCAAGGAGGAAAGAGTCCCAAGGAATGTAAGCATCAGCCAAAGAAATACTATAATTATCAAAATAAAAACTGCAACCAGCATAATGCACACTAATCTATTGCCTAGAAGCAACATAGGTAGTAGCAATGCTCCAAGCCATATTGTTAGAGAGAAAAAATTGGTTAAAGAAGTTAGTACTAAAATCTAAGCCCATCAAAACAAATAACTTCCTCCAGCAATGGATAATTCTCTCAGGTTTAGAAATGAATGTATCAATGAAATTAAAGTCCCAAGCGGGATTACAGTTATAAAACTAGTAATAGGTAACACAAGGCTCAACTAGGTTCCAATTCAAGATATTGATGTGCATATAGTTCAACATTTGCCCCATAATATTGTAAATGCCAAAAATAGAATTCTTCCAACAAAAGGAGAAGGGTAAAGCGACAAAGTGGCATCATCAATGATATCTATGAGGACTATCCATAAACACCAGAAATAGAGGCTAGAGGAGAATTAGATGGGGTAAGGAAGCCGGTGTCCAAGTTAACCGGACCAGTATTTGGGTAATGTAAATTGATCAAAGAGGATGATCGTCTAATCTACTTTTGCAAGGTAATCGAGCGTTACCTTCATGACATGAGTGATGGTAAAATTCGGTTGAGAGAAGAGCCCTAGTTTGCTTGAGGAGGTAGTACAAGCGTTGCTCATATTGGTAGAAGTCAAAGGTCAATCTAGAAGAGTGTCCACCTCTATCCAAATATTGAGCGTTTGAAGACAAATTTCTGTTGTGGCTCGTGTTCTTTGGAAATAAGGGGATAAGCAAATGCACATAGGACTATACCCTTAGAATCCACGAAAATGCCTCCACTATAGCCATTATGAGGAGAGCCATTAGTATTAATTTTAATAATATGATCAAGAGGTTTTCCAAAAACCATTCTATCATTTCGATAGTAAGGCCGGCGGAAGGTTGAGGCCGTTTATTATTCTGATTCTGACCTTTAAAATGTTTGTGATGAATTAAATTGCCTTTAAATAGTCACAAATTTTGTTTTAGTTCTAGCAATAATCCTCATGTGATTCATACGAATCACGATGTTTAGCTTCATTTGGTCCATCCATATGAACCAAATAAGAGTAATGGCGATTATGATTTTAATATGACCTTTAATTGCATTGTCAAGTAAACTTCAAGAAGTTGATATAAAGTAAAAGAATAATTAAAATTGACTGTGTTGAATAGATCGTCATACCAAATCCAAATTTTAGAGGCAATAGCCCCATTAACAAAACATGGTTAACATTCTCAATATGAGAACAACATTGACATTTAGAGGGTAAATAAAACCCTTTACCCCACAACAAAGAATCAACAGGAATAAAGTTTTTTAGGATATGCCAAGTTAGAACAGAGTAAGAAGAGGGGATATTGTTGTTCCAAATTTTGGAGAACACAATAAAAGAATCTTGAGTGTCTTTAGGGTGAAGCCACATATTTTTAAGGTTAAAATATCCATTATGAGATAGCTTAAAGATAATCTGATCATGATTGTTAGGAGTGATAGGAATATTAGTAATCATATTTAAGAAAGTGGGAGGAATAGAATCGGTAATCTTACTAGTGTTCCACTTGTGGTTTTTGAATAAACTAATAGCGGAGGAGTGAGTGTAGAGTAAGTCATCAATGGATCCACAACCACTCCAGTTGTCTTGCCAAAGAAGGAATTGCGAGTTTATGCCCCAAAAAATTAAGGATTCATCCCATTTGTGACAAAGTCTTCTCCACGGAGAATCACCCGATTTAAAGGGACAAATGAGAGGATGTTTACCCTGGTAATATTTAGAAGTCATGAAATTCTCCCAAAGACTATTTTTGCTCCTAAAATTCCACCAAAGTTTGTAAGAGAAGGCATTGATAACTTCTTTGATGGATTTACATTCCAGACCTCCCTCTTCAAGAGTACCACAACTTTTAGACCAAGATGACCGTGTATTCTTTTAGAGGTATTGGTTCCCAAAAAATTTGTTTAAGAGATGCTCAATTCTATTGATGGTAGAGTTGGTAGGCACAATGGTTTGAAGAAGGTATATAGGCATGGAATTTAGAGTGCTCTTGATCAAGGTAAACTACCACAGAGAGAGTAAATGAAATTCCCAAGCGAAATTTTGTTAGAAATTTTCTGAATTAGATCATCAAAAGGTGTGATCTTTTTTGGCCTTTAAAAGTGAAGCCCAAGGTAATTAAGAGGAGTTGATTTTGCTTAAAATTAGTAATTACGGATATTTGATTAAGTCTATTAGGAGGAATCTTAGTTGAAGGAATAAAAGCGCATTTTCCTTCATTAAGAAAAGATCACTAACTTTACCAAAATCATTTAGGAGGTTCTTAATGGTTTTAACATGTTGAAGCCATTGCGAAGATAATGAAATCATCTGCTAAGATGAAATAGGGAAACCTCCATGAGTTTTAAAAGACATATTAGGATTATTAGCAAAAGATCGTTAAGGCTCCTTGAGGTATTCAATAGCGATGATAAAAGAGAAGGTGATAGTGGGTCACCTTGCCTCAAACCATGGCTAGAAGGAAAGAAACCTATGGACTCACCATTCATGATAATGAAAACCGGATATTACACCTTTTATAATTGGATAAAACTATCAAAAAAAACCAAACAAATTGATTTGAAAGAGAAAATCCATGAGAGATTGTCAAAGGCTTTAGCGATGTCAGTTTGAATAAGATGTTGCCTCCTCTAGAAGGGACATCAATGTCATGAACTATGAGCAAGAAGAATATTATCAGAGATATTTAAACCGTTTGATTTGGGAGATGATTTTAGGAAGCAAAGGGCTAAGCTATTATTTATTAATTTAACAATGAGTTTTTGAAAAAAGGTGCAAAGACTAATCGGTCTAAAATGCCCCAAGATTGAGTGTTAGTTTTGGAAATAAGGACAATAGAAGTGCTTGAAAAGTATTTGGGAATAGGATTGCCATCAAAGAAATCAATAACATCAACTAAGTTGTTTTAATAAATGGCCAATGCTGAAAGAAGTGGGTGTATAGCCTTGGGGCCAAAGTCGAGTTCATGTTCTTAAGAGTATTACTAATCTCCTCTTCGGAAGGACACATAGTGAGTAAATGATTATCCTCACTGTTAATCATAGAAGGGATAAGATGGGTGTTTGATAAAGTTCCCAGCAGCGGATTAGAATTTAATAAAGTTTGGAAATGATGTATGACAGAATCCTTAATATCATTGTTATCGGTTATCCATTCACCATTAGAGTTCTTAATTTTCTTAATCGAGTTTAAGGCTTTCCGTTTATTACAAATGGCATGAAAATACAGTGTTTGTCACCATCGACAATATGTTTGCTTTACTTTTGATGCCAATAGGTTTTCTTCCATGTTTTGATAATTAACCAAGTTATTCTTGGCAATGTTCAAATCCTCAAGTTTGGGATCGGTTGAGACGACCTCTTCAAGAGAACAAACCTCTTGTTCCATAGCTTTAAGATTTGTGAAAAGGTTTTTAAAAATGTGTTTGTTCCACCAATTGAGATTTTGTTTAAGTCTTTTGAGCTTAAGCCAAAAGCAGTCATACCTTTTATTATCAGAAAATAGGGGCCATCCAATTAGTGAGCGACATTGGTGAAGTCACTATGTTGGGTCCACATATTTTGAAATCGAAAGGAGGAGTAGGCGGGTTAGGGGGATTTTTGAAGGAAATCAAAAGAGGAGCATGGACAAAGTTGCTCAAATGCTCAACAATGGTAGTAGGCCACCCTGATTGATCCAAAGAGAATTAAAGAGGGTCCTATCAAGATCGCCAAAGTCTAGAGTTGTGCCACGTGAAGTTAGACCCAGTGAAACCAATGTCGATCAGATTGCAATCAAGGATCATATTTGAGAAGTCCTCCATGGAATGAAGGTTAGGAGAACATCCTCCCTTCTTTTGAACTAGCTATATGATATTGAAATCACCTCCAACCAACGGAAGGTTAGCAGAGGAAGCGAAGGTGTAAGTGATTCAAGGATGTTCTACCGACTCTATTAGAAGCATAGATAAAAGAGCCAAAAGCGATAAGTCACCTAAGGAGATTTTTACATTAACCAATTGGTCAAGATCATCAATGATGGAAATGGTGATGGAGTTGTGCCAAAAGCACCGAATTTTATTATTAAGATTGAAGAAGAAATTATGGAAACCAAGGGATCTAGCGACAAAAGCAATCTTAGAAGAATTAATGAAAGGTTCAATAAGAACAAGTAACTTGATATTATGAACACGACAAAGACTCCTAACGATTGCGGAGGAAGAGACCCACAACCGGATATTCCAAATAAGAAAATTAATCATAAGGGGACAACAAAGGGAAAAGGAAAAAGAAAGGAAAGAGAGGAGAGAAATGAGGACACATTACTTGTGTGGGGTGGAAGAAGAGTGGTTCTAGTGAAGTTATTATTAGAAAATTTTGCTTTGTAGGGTTTTTTGTTTTAACAATTTGAAAGGGTCTATCGAGAATCCAAATTATCTCCATCGAAAGTGATTGATTTTGGGTTGAATAGTAGAAGAATCTATCAATGTTTTAGAAGAGGATTTCACCTTCCATATCGGATAGAGTGTGAAATTGGGTTCAATTGATTATCACTCACGAAGGGAAATAGATGGGGAAGTTTTGGCACCATTTGTAATACAAATATCTTTCTCAATATGTTCTGAAGCCATAGGGTCATCATTATTTTGGTCCATTATATGATTCCCATTCAAATTATTTAATTGGGTGTCCAATATAAGGCTACCATTCAGATTTTTAGGATTTAAATGAAGCAAAGAGCTATCATGGAAACAGTTATTATTAGTAGGGGTGAGGTTAGGTAAATTGCCATTGCGTCACACTCCTCAATGGCTATTTTAGTACCAAGGTCGAGTGTTTTCCACTAGCAGTAGGAGGTGTAGGGAGGAGAGGTTCTTTTTGAGTATTTTTAGGCACATATGCTAGAGTATTGGTTTTCCCAGTTCCATTAATGGTATTCAAATTCTATGGTAAATTTTTTTTGAGATTAGGATGAAGCACAAAGCATTCTGAGTGATTGTGCTCGTGAATCTTGCAGTGAGTGCAAAAGATAGGAAAATTTTCGAATTCAACTTTTTGACTATATCCAAATTTTTCATAGCCAATCCAAACCTCTTTGGGATATTTTTTTGTGATTTCTATCTCAACGAGAATACAAGCGACAGATGGCCTAGATCTAGTGGTCGTTGCTTGGTCTATTTGGAGGAATACCAAAAGGCCATATGACAAACAAAACTTGATGAGTGACATAATGTATTAGCATGTTAGGAAAAGCAAGCCAAGAGGGACAATGGGAGATTCCTCTTTGACATCAAAGAGGCGACCATTTCAATAAGCATTTGGCAATTATGCACAAAGTAAGAATGACGAAGTGAATCTAAATCATTTGAGAGTTGAATAAGAATGTGAGGGGATCGATCAGCAGATAGAAAGTACCGATAATTTTAAACTATGAAAGAAAAGAATATTATGAGTGGTGTCTAAGGGAGAATTTACCCCAAAGAACTTCGAAGGGCTTAGCAAGTTTCTCAACATCCTCGAACACATTCTTTACGCAATCCATGATAAGATGTCAAAATGAGATTAGAAACATTGAGCTAGGGATCTTACGGATAAAGCATCTTTGAATGATTTAACAAGTGCATGCAGGTGCAATTGAATCAAAACAGCAGAGAAGCAAAGCCAGTCGGCGCCGAGGCTGAGCGGATTCAGAGACGAGCCTCCACCATTGCTCTAATCCAAAGGATGTCACATCTGGGGGAGCAGATCTGCCTTCGGTGAGAGAAGCGTGAGAAAGCGACGATTACGAGCAGCCAATCCAGAGAATGCAAAATTTCCGGAGAGAAGCGGCCAGAGGAGAGGAGTTTGTTTGGGGTTTAGGGTTTAGGATTTAGGGTTTATGGTCTAGGGTTTTGGTGTTTAGGGTTTAGGGTTTTGAGTTTAGGGTTAGTTTTAGGGTTTAGGGTTTAGGGTTTAGGGTTAGGGTTTTATTAAAATTTTAAATTTTGTTTATTTATTTTTAAATTAAGTAAACAAGTAGGTTTAGGTTTATTTAGTTTATTTTTTATTTATTTTAGTTTATTTAATATTTTATTTTTATTTAGGTTTATTTTGATTTTATTTAATTCAGTTTAATTATTTTAGGTTTATTTATTTTAGTTTAGGTTCTTTCTTTTAGTTTATTTTTTAGGTTTAGGTTTAAGTTTCAGTTATGTTTTAGTTTAGTTTTTTTTATTTTTTATTTTTTAGGTTTAGGCTTTATTTCTTATTTTTAGGTTTAGGTTTGGTTTTCTATTTTATTTTTTTAGGTTTACTGTTTGATTTTATTTTTTTTAGTTTAGGTTTACATTTATTTTAAGTTTATTTTATTTTATTTAGTTTAGGTTTAGGATTAGGTTTAGTTTATTTTAGGTTTTATTTATTTTATTTTAGTTTATTATAGTTTAGCTTTAGGTTTATTTTATTTTTATTTTAGGTTTAAGTTTATTTTTAGTTTAGGGTTTATGTTTTATTTTTATTTATTTGTAGTTTTATTTTTTAGGTTTAGGTATTTATTTAGTTTTTATTTTAGGTTTATTTTATTTTTATTTTAGGTTTAGTTTTTAGTTTATTTATGTTTTTTTTAGTTTAGTTTAGGTTTTTATTTATTTTATTTTAGTTTAGTTTTAATTTTTTTTATATTTTTTTAGGTTTAGGTTTAGGTCTTAGTTTAGGTTTTTTATTTTATTTTAATTGTTCTTTTATTTTGGTTTAAGATTTTTTATTTATTTTATTTTTAGGTTCTATTTAGTTTAGTTTTGGTCTTAGGTTTTTAAGGTTTAGGGTTAGTTTAGAGTTTAGGTTTAGGGTTTAGCTTTGGGGTTTAGGGTTTAGGGTTTAGGGTTTAGGTTTGAAGGTTTAGGGTTTAGGGTTTTATGGTTTTAGGGTTTAGGGTTTTAGGGTTTAGGGATTAGGGTTTAGGGTTTAAGGTTTAAGGTTTAGGGTTTAGGGTTTTTTTGGGTTTAGGGTTTAGGGTTTATGTTTTAGGTTTAGGGTTCAAGTTTTAGTTTAGGGTTTAGGGTTTTTGGTTTTTTTTAAACATAGAACAAATTCAGATTCAATATTTCTTTTTTTTATTTCATCAACCAAGTAACACCAAGTTTTCTAAGACACAAGCAACAACATAGTTAAAAAATGTGTAGGCATTGAGCAAATCAAAACCCTAGTAAAACCATCACAATTGTAAAGACACAGTTCCATAAGCAGATGATCGGATCAACCTTTCTTTAGTTTCTCTAGTTCTTATCAGAACCACCCCGACCTCTCAAGTAGCGGGAGCACCATCATATTCTCGATCTCTCACTCTACCACTATCACAGCTGTAACCTTCGTTGCTCCTCCCACCTCCATAATAAACACTACTTCAACGACCACCTCCATATCCACCAACATCTCCAGATACCCCACCATCATTGTGATAATCATCGCCTCCACCTTCACCTCCATCACGGATCATGATCAGTTGATGGTGATGTTCTTATCAAGGTTTCCATTCTTAGGGGTTAGGTATAGGTTTATGTTTATTAGGTTTTAGTGTTTAGATATATTTTTTAATTTATTTATTTACTTTAGGTTTAGGTTTAGGGTTTGGGGTTTAGGGTTTTAAGTTTAAGGATATGGTTTAGGGTTTAGGCTTTAGGGTTTTAGGTTTTATGCTTTTTGGGTTTAGGGTTTACGGTTAGGGTTTAGGATTTAGGGTTTAGGTTTTAGTGTTTAGGATTTAGGGTTTAGTGTTTAGGACTTAAGGTTTAGGGTTTTTAGGGTATAGGATTTAGGTTTAGAGTTTTAGGTTTGGTGTAGGGTTTATGGTTTAGTGGTTTGGGTTTAGGGTTTGGATTTAGGGTTTAGGGTTCAGGGTTTAGGGTTTTAGGGTTTAGGGTTCTTTAGGGTTTACGATTTATAGTTTTTTGTTTATGATTTAGGGATTAGGGTTTGGGGTTATAGGTGGTTTAGGGTTTAGGGTTTATGGTTTTTAAGGGTTTAGGGTTTACGATTTGGAGTTTAAGGTTTAAGGTTTAGGGTTTAGGTTTTAAGTTTAAGGTTTAGGGTATTTTAGGGTTTAGGTTTAGGGTTGTAAGTTTAGTGTTTATGGTTGTAGGTTTAGGGGTGTAGGTTTAGGGTGTAGGGTTTAGAGTTTAGAGTTTAGGGTTTATGATTAAGGGTTTCAGGTTTTTAGGGTTTAGTGTTAAGGGTTTGAGGTTTAGGGTTTTTTGTAAAAAAATTAAGTAAACTAGTAGATTTAGATCTATTTAGTTTATTTTTTTATATATTTTAGTTTATTTTATTTTTTATTTTTTTATGTTTATATTTATTTTTATTTCATTTAGTTTATTTATTTTAGGTTTCTTAATTTTAGTTTATTTTTTAAGTTTATGTTTAGGATTAGGTTTATTTTTTAGGTTTAGGTTTTATTTTTTATTATTAGGTTTACGTTTAGGTTTTTATTTTATTTTTTTAGGTTTAGGTTTTAGGTTGTTATTTTAGGTTTATTTTGAAGTTTTATTTTTTAGGTTAGGCTTAGGTTTATTTTTAGTTTATTTTATTTTATTTAGTTTAGGTATATGTTTAGGTTTTATTTATTTTAGTTTAGTTTATTATAGTTTTGGTTTAGATTTATTTTTTTGGTTTATTTTATTTTTATTTTAAGTTTTGGTTTTTTTCTAGTTTAAGGTTTAGGTTCTATTTTTTATTTATTTTTAGGTTTATTTTTTAAGTTTAGGTTTTTGTCTAGTTTTTATTTTATTTTATCTTAGGTTTATTTTATTTTATTTTTATTTTAGGTTTAGTTTTTATGTTATTTAGGTTGTTTATTTCTAGGTTTTTTTTTATTTTTTAGTTTAATTTTTATTTATTTTGTTTTAGTTTAATTTTTATTTTTTATTTTTTTTATTTTTAGGTTTAGGTTTAGGTTTTTATTTAATTTTGTTTATCTTTCTTATTTAGGTTTATGTTTTAAAGTTTATGGTTTAGGGTTTAAGGTTTAGGGTTTTAGGGTTTAGGGTTTAGGGTTTAGGGTTTAGTTTTAGGGTTTAGGCTTTTTAGGGTTTAGGGTTTAGGGTTTAGGGTTTAGGGTTTAGGTTTTAGGTTTAGGGAGATTTTAGTTTATTATGAATTTGGCCAAATTCCACCATTTTAAAGTCCAAATCATCATTTTCATAAATAATGCTAGTGTAAGCTTGACTACATGATTGTAAAATATTGAAAGAATTTAAAAATATGATATATGATCTTTTCTACAACTTATAATATTTATTTTGAACATAAAATCTTACTTTCTAGACTACAAGTGGTGTAGCACACCTTTAGCACTACAACCTAATTCCCACTTCAAATTTAACAAATTTTGTCATATGATTTATTAAATAAATAATTTTATGATTTATATCAATATAGACTATAGGGAACAATTCCATAATATATTAAAACATTTCAAAACATCTTATAACATCCAAAACACATCACTCATGCTCAAATATATGGTGCTACATTATAATATAATATAGGGTATTATAATATGATTTAGGTTTAGGTTTAGGTATTCAAATCTTTAATAGTCAAGGGAAAGTCTCTTGAAGACATTTTCTTTAGCTACCTATGTATCTTTAGTAGGATGTTCTTTAGATCTATTCCTAATTACATCTTTATTCAAGGTTTAGGTTTAGTTTAGGTTTAGGGTATAGGGTTTAGGGTTTGGGGTTTAGGGTTTAGGGTTTAGGGTTTAGGGTTTAGGGTTTAGGGTTGTAGGTTTTAGGGTTTAGGGTTTATGGATTTAGGGTTTAGGTTTAGGGTTTAGGGTTCAGGGTTTTAGGATTTAGGTTTTAGGGCTTAAGGTTTATGGTTTAGGGTTTAGGTTTAGGGTTTAGTGTTTAGGGTTTAGAGTTTTTAAGGTTTAGGGTTTAAGGTTTAGGGTTTAGGGTTTAGGTTTAGGGTTTAGGTTTAGGGTTTAAGTTTTAGTTTTGGGTTTAAGGTTTAGGATTTGAGGGTTTTTTTAATAAAAAACAAATTCAGATTCAACATTTCTTCTTTTTGATTTCATCAACCAAGTAGCACCCAATTTTTCAAAGACACAAGTGATGACATAGATAAAAAATGAGCACCCATTAAGAAAATAAAATCTCTAGATAAGTAAGCTCATATCTAAAGACATAGTTCCATAAGCAAAAGATCGGATCGACTGTTCTTTAGTTTCTCCACTTCAAATCAAAACTACCCCCACCTCCCTAGTAGCAGGATCTGCCATCATATCCCAGATCTCTCCCTCGGCCACCATCACTGCTATAACCTCCATTACTCCTCTCACCTCGATAACCACCGCTACTCCTACCACCAACTCAATATCCACCAGCACATCCATATCCCTCACCACCACTGCGATAGCTGCCACCTCCGCCTTTGCCTCAACTGTGAGATCTAGACTGAGCCTAGTTGATGGTGATGTTCCTTCCATCAAGGTTTTGTTCATTCTTAGGGTTTAGGGTTTAAGGTTTAGGGTTTAGGGTTTGGGGTTTGGGGTTCAGGGTTATACTTTTAGGGTTTAGGGTTTAGGGTTTTAAGGTTTAGCATTTAGGGTTTAGGGTTTAAAGTTTTAGGGTTTAGGGTTTAGGTTTTAGGGTTTAGGATTTAGGGTTTAGGGTTTTAGGATTTAGGGTTTAGGGTTATAGGTTTAGGGTTTAGGGTTTAGGGTTAGCTTTAGGGTTTAGGGTTTTAGATTTAGGGTTTAGGGTTTAGCATTTTTTTATTTTAGGTTTATTTTATTTTTATTTTAATTTATTTAAGTTTTTTTATTTTTCAATTTCATTTTGGTTTTTATTTATTTTATTTTACTTTATTTTTATTTTTATTTTATTTAATTTTTAGGTTTAGGTTTAGGTTTTAATTTTGGTTTTTATTTTATTTTATTTTATTTTATTTAGGTTTAGGTTTTTTATTTATTTTATTGATAAGTTTTATTTAGTTTAGGTTTAGGGTTTTTAGTATTTTAGGGTGAAGGGTTTACAATTTAGTGTTTAGGGTTTAGGGTTTAGGGTTAGAGTTTAGGGTTTAGTGTTTATTATTTAGGCTTTATGGTTTAAGGTTTTGAGGGTTTAGGGTTTATGGATTAGGGTTAGTTTAAGGTTTAGGCTTTCGGGTTTAGGGTTTTTAAGATTTAGGGTTTAGGGTTAGTTTAAGAATTAGGGTTTTGGGTTTAGGATTTAGGAGTTTAAACTTTAGGTTAGTTTAGGTTTAAGGTTTTATTAGTTTAGGTTTAGTTTAGGTTAGGGTTAAGGGTTTAGGTTTAGTGTAGTTTAGTTTAGGGTTTAGGTTTAGGATTTAGGGTTTAGGGTTTTGGGTTTATGGTTTTAGGGTTTAAGGTTTAAAGTTTAGTGTTTAGGGTTTAGGGTTTAGGGTTTTAAGGTTTAGGGTTTAGGGTTTAGGGTAGTAGGTTTAGGGTTTTAGGTTTAGGGTTTAGGGTTTAGGGTTTAGGGTTTAGGGTTAGTTTTAGTGTTCACGAATTAGGGATTAGGTTTAGGATTTAGAGTTTAGTGTTTTAAAAAAATGGGTAGGTTTAGGTTTATTTAGATTATTTAGTTTATTTTTTATTTATTTTGGTTTATTTCATTTTGTATTTTTACTTAGGTTTATTTTTTATTTTTATTTAGTTTAGTTTATTTTTTTGGTTTAAATATATTTTTTTAGTTGAGTTTTTTTTTTCAATTTTGGTTTTACGGTTTAGGGTTTAAGGTTTTTTTAAACAAAGAACAAATTCATATTCAAGATTTGTTCATTTTGATTTCATCAACTAAGTAGCACCACAAGTTTTCTAAGACACAAGTGATGACATAAATCAAAAATGAGCACCCATAGAGCAAATGAAAAACCCTAAATAAGTAGAATCATCTCAACTATAAATACATCGATCCATAAGGAGCAGATCGAATTGACCATTTTCTAGTTTCTACAATTCCCATAGAAATGACCACCGCTTCTCGAGTACCAGGATCTACTATCATATCCCCGAACTCTGCCTCTGCCACCACCATGACTGTAACCTCCATCGTTCCTCCCACCTCCATAACTACTACTACTCTGACCACCACCTCCATATCCACCAGTACCTCCAGATCCCCCACCATCTCTATGATAACTGCCACCTCTGACTTTGCCTCCACTACTAGATCTAGACTGAGCCTTGCTAACGGTGATGTTCTTGCCGTCAAGGTTCTACCCATTCTTAGGGTTTAGGGTTAGTTTATGGTTTAGGTTTTCAAGTTAGTTTAGGGTTTAGGGTTTAGGGTTTATGGTTTGGGGTTTAGGGTTTATGGTTGTAGTTTATTTAGTTTATTTTTTATTTATTTGAGTTTTTTTTGTTTAGGTTTATTTTTTATTTTTATTTAGTTTAGTTTTTTTTATTTTAGGTTTATTTATTATAATTTAGGTTTTTTGTTGTTTATTTTTTAGGTTTAGGTTTATTTTTTAGTTTGAGTTTTCTTTTTATTTTAATTTTGAAGTTTAAGTTTTATTTTTTATTTTTAAGTTTAGGTTTAGGTTTTTTTTAGGTATATGTTTTAGGTATGTTTTGAGGTTTATTTTTTAATTTAGGTTTAGTTTTTTTAGTTTATTTTATTTTATTTAGTTTAGGTTTAGGTTTAGGTTTAAGTTTAGGTTTTGTTTATTTTAGTTTAGGTTTAGGTTTATTTTATTTTATTTTCATTTTAGGTTTAAAGTTTTTATTGACAAGGGTTTAGGTTTTGTTGTTTACTTATTTTTAGGTTTTATTTTAGGTTTACTTTTTTAGGTTTAGGTTTTATTTAGTTTTTATTATTTTAGGTTTATTTTAATTTTATTTTATGCTTAGTTTTCATTTTTTTTTAGGTTTATTTTATTTTTTAGGTTAGTTTAGGTTTTTATTTTATTTTATTTTATTTAGGTTTATGTTTTTTTATTTATTTTATTATTAGGTTTAGATTTTTAAGTTTTTAGGGTTTATGGTTTAGAGTTTAGGATTTAGGCTTTAGGGTTTAGGGTTTTAGGGTTTAGGGTTTAGGGTTAGGGTTTAGGGTTTAGGGTTCAGGGTCTAGTGTTTAGGCTTTAGGGTTTAGAGTTTTGAGGGGTTAGGGTATAGGATTTAGGGTTAGCTTTGGGTTTAGGGATATTTTAGGGTTTAAGGTTTATGCTTTAAGGTTTAGGGTTTTTATGGATTAGGGTTTAGGGTTTTATGGTTTAGCATTTAGGGTTTAGGGTTTAGGGTTTAGGATTAGGGTTAGAGTTTAGGCTCTAGGGTTTAGGGTTTAGGGTATATTTAGGGTTTTGGGTTTAGGGTTGTAGGTTTAGGGTTTATGATTTAGGGTTTAAGGTTTAGTATTTTTTTTATTTATTTTTAGCTTCAGTAAATTAGTAGGTTTAGGTTTATTTAATCTATTTTTTATTTATTTTAATTTATTTTATTTTTTCTTTTTATTTAGGCTTAATTTTATTTTTATTTAGTTTTATTTATTTATTTTAGGTTTATTTATTTTAGTTTAGTTTTTCATTTAGTTTTTTTTAGGCTTTGGTTTAGGTTTATGATTATTTTTTAGTTTATTTTTATTTTTATTTTATTTTTTAGGTTTAGGTTTTATTTTTTAGTTTTAGGTTTAGGTTAAGGTTTTCATTTTATTTTTTTTAGGTTTAGATTTTAGGTTTTTATTTTAGGTTTATTTTTATGTTTCATTTTTTAGATTAGGTTTTTATTTATTTTTAGTTTATTTTATTTTATTAACTTTAGGGTTTAGGTTTAGTTTATTTTAGGTTTTAATTATTTTAGTTTAGTTTATTTTAGTTTAGGTTTAGATTTAGGTTTATTTTCTTTAATTTAGGTTTAGTTTTTTTTTAATTTAGGGTTCAAGTTTTATTTTACATTTAGGTTTTATTTATTTTTTATTTTATTTTTTTAGGTTTTTTTATTTTTATTTTATGTACAATTTTTATTTTCTTTACGTTTTTTTATTTTTAGGTTTATTTTATTTTTTGTTTAGTTTAGATTTTTATTTATTTTACTTTACTTTAGTTTTTATTTTTTATTTTATTTTATTTTTAGGTTTAAGTTTAGGTTTAGGTTTTAGTTTAGGTTTTTATTTTATTTTATCTTATATTATTTAGGTTTAGGCTTATTTATTTATTTTATTTTTGGGTTTTATTTACTTTAGGTTTAGGTTTTAGTTTAGGTTTTTTTTGTTTAGGTTTTAGGGTTTAGGGTTTAGGGTTGAGGGTTTGGGTTTTAGGGTTGTAGGTTTTATGGTTTAGGGTTTAGGGTTTAGGATTTATGGTTTAGGGTATAGGGGTTTAGGGTTTAGGGTTGCAGATTTAAGGTTTAGAGTTTACGATTTAAGGTTAGGTTTTTTTTATTTTAGGTTTATTTATTTTAGATTAAGTTTTTAATTTTAATTTATTTTTTAGGTTTAGGTTTGGTTTTAGTTTATTTTTAGTTGAGTTTTATTTTTATTTTATATTTTAGGTTTAGGTTTTATTTTTTATTTTTAGGTTTAGGTTTTTATTTTATTTTTTTAGGTTTAGGTTTTATTTTTTAGTTTAGGTTTAGATTTTATTTTATTTTATTTTATTTTATTTACTTATTTTAGTTTAGTTTATTTTTTGGTTAATTTTAGGTTTATTTTATTTTGTTTATTTTATTTTTATTTTAGGTTAAGATTTTTTAGTTTATGGTTTTGGTTTTATTTTTAGGTTTATTTTTTAGGTTTAGGTTGTTATTTAGTCTTTATTTTAGGTTTATTTTAATTTTATTTTATTTTTATTTTACGTTTAGCTTTTATTTTATTTAGCTTTTTTATTCTTTGGTTTATTTTATTATTTTACTTTAGTTTTGTTTATTATTTATTTTATTTTAGTTTATTTTTATTAGTTTATTTTATTTTATTTTTAGGTTTAGGTTTAGGTTTTAGTTTAGGTTTTAGTTTAGGTTTGGTTTTTGTTTTATTTCTATATTTTATTTAGGTTTAGGTTTTTTATTTATTTTTTTTTTAGGTTTTACTTAGTTTAAGTTTAGGTTTTTGATTTATTTTTATTTTATTTGAGTTTATTTTTATTTTTATTTAATTTAGTTTTTTTCATTTTAGGTTTATTTAGTTTTTGTTTTATTTCTATATTTTATTTAGGTTTAGGTTTTTTATTTATTTTATTTTTAGGTTTTACTTAGTTTAAGTTTAGGTTTTTGATTTATTTTTTATTTTTATTTGAGTTTATTTTTATTTTTATTTAATTTAGTTTTTTTATTTTAGGTTTATTTATTTTACTTTATCTTTTAGGTTTTGGTTTTGGTTTAGTTTTATTTTTATTTTATTTTTTAGGTTTATGTTTTAATTTTTATTTTAGGTTTAGTTTTATTTTTTTAGGTTTTAGGTTTATTTTTAGGTATTATTTTTTTGTTTTGGTTTAGGTTTATTTTTAGTTTATTTTATTTTTTTAATTTAGGGTTTAGGTTTAGTTTATCTTAGGTTTTCTTTTCGATTTTATTTATTTTTGTTTAGGTTTAGTTTTATTTTATTTTGTTTATTTTAGGTTTAGGTTTTATTTCTTTTTATGTCTAGGTTTTATTTTTAGGTTTATTTTTTAGGTTTAGGTTTTGAATTAATTTTTATTTTATATTATTTTGGGTTTATTTTATTTTTATTTTACGTTTAGTTTTTATTTTATTTAGGTTTTTATTTTTATGTTTATTTTATTTTTTTAGTTTAGTTAAGGTTTAGGGTTTATGCTTTAAGGTTTAAGGTTTTAATGGATTAGGGTTTAGGGTTTTATGGTTTAGCATTTAGGGTTTAGGGTTTAGGATTAAGGTTAGGGTTAGGATTTAGGCTTTAGGGTTTAGGTTTTGGGTTTAGGGTTGTAGGTTTAGGGTTTAGGGTTTAAGATTTAGGGTTTAAGGTTTAGTGTTTTTTTATTTATTTTTAACTTCAGTAAATTAGTAGGTTTGAGTTTATTTTGTCTATTTTTTATTTATTTTAATTTATTTTATTATTTATTTTTATTTAGGCTTAATTTTATTTTTATTTAGTTTTACTTTTTTATTTGAGGTTTATTTATTTTAGTTTTAGTTTTTTATTTTAGTTTTTTTTTTTATGTTTTGGTTTAGGTTTATGATTATTTTTTAGTTTATTTTTATTTTTATTTTATTTTTTAAGGTTAAGTTTTATTTTTTATTTTTAGGTTTAGGTTAAGGTTTTCATTTTATTTTTTTAGGTTTAGATTTTAGGTTTTTATTTTAGGTTTATTTTTATGTTTAATTTTTTAGTTTAGGTTTTTATTTATTTTTAATTTATTTTATTTTATTAACTTTAGGGTTTAGGTTTAGTTTATTTTAGGTTTTAATTTTTAGTTTAGTTTATTTTAGTTTAGGTTTAAATTTAGGTTTATTTTGTTTAATTTAGGTTTAGGTTTTTTTTTAATTTAGGGTTGAGGTTTTAGTTTTACATTTAATTTTTTATTTAGTTTTATTTTATTTTTTTTAGGTTTTTTTATTTTTATTTTATGTTCAATTTTTATTTTCTTTAGGTTTTATTTTAGGTTTATTTTATTTTTAGTTTAGTTTATATTTTATTTATTTTACTTTAGTTTAGTTTTATTTTTTTTTTTTTTTTTTAGGGTTAGTATAGGTTTAGGTTTTATTTTAGGTTTTATTTTATTTTATTTTATATTATTTTTAGGCTTATTTATTTTATTTATTTTCAGTTTATTTTAGTTTAGGTTTAGGTTTTAAGTTTTCTGTGTTTAGGGTTTAGGCTTTGTGTTTAGGGTTTAGGGTTTAGGGTTATGTTTGGTTTAGGGTTTAGGGTTTAAGGTTTAGGGTTTAGGATTTATGGTTTAGGGTATAGGGGTTTAGGGTTTAGGGTTGCAGATTTAAGGTTTAGAGTTTACGCTTTAGGGTTATGTTTTTTTATTTTAGGATTATTTATTTTAGATTAAATTTTTAATTTTAATTTATTTTTTTGGTTTAGGTTTGGTTTTAGTTTATTTTTAGTCGAGTTTTACTTTTTATTTTATTTTTTAGGTTTTGTTTTTATTTTTTATTTTTAAGTTTAGGTTTTTATTTTATTTTTTTAGGTTTTAGGTTTTATTTTTTAGTGTAGGTTTAGGTTTATTTTTAGTTTATTCTATTTTATTTACTTTAGGTTTAGGTTTAGTTTATTTTTTTGTTTAGGTTTAGGTTTATTTTATTTTGTTTATTTCATTTTATTTTAGGTTATGGTTTTTAGTTTATGGTTATGATTTTATTTTAGGTTTATTTTTTAGGTTTGGTTGGTATTTAGTCTTTATTTTAGGTTTATTTTAATTTTATTTTATTTTTATTTTACATTTAGCTTTTATTTTATTTAGGTTTTTTATTCTTTGGTTTATTTCATTATTTTACTTTAATTTTTCTTATTATTTATTTTATTTTAGTTTATTTTTATTAATTTATTTTATTTTATTTTTAGGTTTAGGTTTAGGTTTAGGTTTTAGTTTAGGTTTGTTTTTTATTTATTTATATATTTTAAGTTTAGGCTTTTATTTATTTTATTTTTAGATTTTACTTAGTTTAAGTTTAGGTTTTTGGTTTATTTTTTATTTTTATTTGGGTTTATTTATATTTTTATTTACTTTTGTTTTTTATTTTAGGTTTATTTATTTTAGTTTATCTTTTAGGTTTTTGTTTTGGTTTAGTTTTATTTTATTTTATTTTTTAGGTTTAGGTTTTAATTTTTATTTTTAGGTTTAGTTTTAGTTTTTTATTTTATTTTTTTAGGTTTAGGTTTTAGGTTTATTTTCAGGTATTATTTTTTAGTTTAGGTTTAGGTTTATTTTTAATTTATTTTATTTTTTTTAATTTAGGGTTTAGGTTTAGTGTATTTTAGGTTTTATTTTTGATTTTATTTATTTTAGTTTAGGTTTAGGTTTATTTTATTTTGTTTATTTTAGGTTTAGGTTTTATTTTTATGTTTAGGTTTTATTTTTAGGTTTATTGTTTTAGGTTTAGGATTTGAATTAATTTTTATTTTATTTTATTTTGGGTTTATTTTATTTTTGTTTTATGTTTAGTTTTTATTTTATTTAGGTTTTTATTTTTATGTTTATTTTATTTTTTATTTTAGTTAAGGTTTATATTTATTTTATTTTAGTTTAACATTTATTTTATTTATTTCATTTTCTTTTTAGGTTTAGGTTTAGTGTTAGGTTTAGGTTTAGCTTTAGGTTTTAGTTTAGGTTTTTATTTTATTTTATTTTTACTATTTTATTTAGGTTTAGGTTTATTTATTTATTTTATTTTTAGATTTTATTTACTTGATGTTTAGGTTTTTAGGTATTTAGGATTTGGGGTTTAGGGTTTGGGTTTTAAGGTTTAGGGTTTAGGGTTTAAGGTTGTAGGTTTTAGGGTTTATGGGTTTAGGGTTTAGGGTTTAGGGTTTTAGGGTTTAGGGTTTAGGATTTAGGGTTATAGGTTTAGGGTTTAGAGTTTAGGGTTTAGGGTTTGGGTTTTTTTATTTATTTTAGGTTTATTTATTTTATTTTAGGTTTTTTATTTAGTTTATTTTTTAGGTTTAGGTTTAGGTTTAGTTTAACTTTTTAGTTGAGTTTTATTTTTATTTTATTTTTTAGGTTTAGGTTTTATTTTTTATTATTAGGTTTAGGTTTAGATTTTTATTTTATTTTTTATGTTAGGGTTTTAGGCTTTTATTATAGTTTTATTTTTAGGTTTTATTTTTTAGTTTAGATTTAGGTTTATTTTTAGTTTATTTTATTTTATTTAGTTTATGTTTTGGTTTAGCTTTAGTTTATCTTAGGTTTAGGTTTAGGTTTTATTTAATTTAGTTTAGTTTATTTTAGTTTAGGTTTAGGTTTTTTTTTTTTAGTTTTAAGGTTTAGGCTTTATTTTTTATTTATTTTTAGGTTTTATTTTTAGGTTTATTTTTTAGGTTTAGGTTATTATTTAGTTTTTATTTTATTTTATTTTAGGTTTATTTTAATATTATTTTACATTTAGTTTTTATTTTATTTAGGTTTTTTATTCTTAGGTTTATTTTATTTTTTTTAGTTTAGTTTAGGTTATTATTTCTTTTATTTTAGTTTATATTTTATTTTAATTTTATTTCATTTTTTGGTTTAGGTTTTGGTTTAAGTTTTAGTTTTGGTTTTTATTTTATTTTATTTTATTTTTATTTTGGTTTAGGTTTAGCTACAACATATAACATTTACTTTGAACATAAAATCTTACTTTTTAGACTACAAGTGGCAAACCTTTGGTACTACAACCTAATTCCCACTTCAAATTTTACAAATTTCATCATCTCATTTATTAAATCAATATTTTTATGATTTATATTATTATAGACTACAGAGCATAATGCCAAAATATACTAAAACTTTTCAAAACATCTTATAACATCCAAAAACACATCACTACATGCTCAAAAAGTTTATGCTACATTATACTATAATATATGGTTTTATAATATGATTTAAGGTTAGGGTTTAGGGTATTCAAATCTCTAAAAGTCAAGGGAAAGTCTCTTGAGGATATTTTCTTTAGCTACCATAACTATGTTAGGATTAGGTCAATTTTTAGATCTACTTCTAATGACATCTTTATTCCAGGTTTAGGGTTTAGGGATTAGGGTTACGGTTTAAGGTTAATTTACAGTTTAGGGTTAGTTTAGGGTTTAAGGTTTAGGGTTTAGGGTTTAGGTTTTAGGGTTTAGGGTTTAGGGTTTGGGGTTTAGGGTTTTATGGTTTAGGTTTTAGGGTTTAGGGTTTATTGTTTAGGGTTTAGGGTTTAGGGTTTATGGTTTATGGTTTACATTTCAGGCTTAAGGTTTATGTTTTAGTTTAGGGTTTAAGCTTTTTTTTAACAGAGAACAAATTCAGATTCAACATTTCTTGTTTTCAATTTCATCAACAAAGTAGCACCCCAAGTTTTCTAAGACACAAGCGACAACATAGATAAAAAATGAGCACTCATAGAGCAAATAATAACCTTACGATAAATAGAACTGTCTCTACTATAAAGATAGTTCCATAGCTGATCCGATCGGTCGTTCTTCAGTTTTCATCAGAACCAACCCCCACCTCTCGAGTAGCAGGATCCGCTATCATATCCCCGATCTCTCTTTCTGTGACCACCACATCAGTAACTTTCTCCACTCCTCTCGCCTCCATAACCACCACTGCTCAAACCACCACCTCCATATTCACCAGCACCTCCAGATCGCCCACCACCACTGTGATAATCACTGCCTCCGCCTTTGCCTCCACCAAGAGATCAAGATTGAGCCTATTTGACGGTGATGTTCCTACCATCAAGGTTCTACCCATTCATAGGGTTTATGGTTTAGGATTATTTTAGGGTTTAGGTTTGGGGTTTAGGGTTTAGGGTTTATGGTTTAGGGTTTAGGGTTTAGACTTTATGTATTAGGGTTTAGGGTTTAAGGTTTTAGGGCTAAGGGTTTAGGGTTTAGGGTTTAGGGTTTAGGGTTTAGGGTTTAGGAGTTTAAGTTTCTGGGTTTAGGGTTTAGGGTTGTAGGTTTAGGGTTTAGGGTTAGTTTTAGGGTTTCGAGTTTAGGGTTTAGGGTTGTAGGTTTTAAGGTTTGGGTTTAGGATTTTATTGTTTAGGGTTTAAGGTTTATGATTTAGGGTTTAGGGTTTAGGGTTTAGGGTTTATGGTTTACATTTTAGGTTTAGGGTTTAAGTTTTAGTTTAGGGTTTAAGATTTTTATTAACAGAGAACAAATTCATATTCAACATTTCTTCTTTTCAATTTCATCAACCAAGTAGCACCCCAAGTTTTCTAAGACACAAGCGATAACATAGACAAAAAATAAGCACCCATAGAGCAAATAAAAACCCTACGATAAGTAGAACCATCTCTACTATAAAGATAGTTCCATAAGTAGCATATTAGATCGATCGTTCTTCAGTTTCCATCAGAACCAACCCCTACCTCTCGAGTAGCAAGATCCGCTATCATATCCCCAATCTCTCCTTCTACGACCACAAGGGAAGTAATTTCTGCCACTCCTCTCGCCTCCATAACCACCACTGCTCCAACCACCACCTCCATATTCACCAGTACCTCCAAATCCCGCACCACCACTATGATAATCACCGCCTCCGCCTTTGCCTCCGCCGACAGATCAAGACTGAGTCTAATTGACGGTGATGTTCTTGCCATCAAGGTTCTGTCCATTCTTAAGGTTTAGTGTTTATGGTTAGTTTAGGGTTTAGGGTTTGGGGTTTATGGATTAGGGTTGTAGGTTTTATGGTTTTGGGTTTAGGGTTTAGGGTTTAGAGTTTAGGGTTTTAGGTTTTAGGGTTTAGGGTTTTAGGGCTAAGGGTTTAGGGTTTAAGGTTTAGGGTTCAGGGTTTAGATTTAGGGTTTTAGGGTTTAGTGTTTAGGGTTTAGGGTTTAGGGTTGTAGGTTTATGGTTGTAGGTTTCGGGTTTAGGGTTAGTTTTAGGGTTTAGGGTTTAAGATTTAGGGTTTAGGTTCTCTAAAAAAATTAAGTAAACTAGTAGGTTTAGGTTTATTTAGTTTATTTAGTTAATTTTTTATTTATTTGAGTTTATTCTATTTTTATTTTTATTTAAGTTTTATTTATTTATTTATTTTAGTTTATTTTTTTTTTAGTTTTTTATTTTAGTTTAGGTTTTATTTATTTATTTTTAGGTTTACATTAATTTTTAATTAATTTTATTTTATTTTATTTTTTTTTATGTTTATGTTTTTTTATTTTTTTAGGATTAGGATTAGGTTTTTATTTTATTTTATTTGGTTTAAATTTTAGGTTTATTTTTTTATTTTTTTTATTTTAGGTTTAGGTTAATTTCTAGTTTATTTTATTTTATTTAGTTTAGGGTTTAGGTTTAGTTCATTATAGGTTTAGGTTTAGGTTTTATTTATTTTAGTTTAGTTTATTTCTATTTAGTTTTATGTTTATTTTAGGTTTAAGTTTTTTTTTAGTTTAAGGTTTAAGTTTTATTTTTTATTTATTTTTAGGTTTATTTTTTAGGTTTAGATTTTTATTTAGTTTTTATTGTATTTAGGGATTTGTGACACCATCCTTCAAGATCTTTGATGGTAGTAGAAACCCACGATAACACATTGCACACTTTAGGACTGCAACTTCGGTGGTAAAACACACCCTCTTCTACCTTTTAGTATCAATGTCGTGTTGCATTTGATTATGAACCGCCCCATGTGAAGACTTTTGCCAAGTTGGAGCACCTCTTCATCAAGAGATTTGTTGTCACTTAGCAGAGGGTGACTATAGGTGACCTCATTGCAGAGAAACAGAAACTCAATGAGTCCCTTATTGATTACATTCTCAGGTGGCGCAACCTAAGCATAAAATTCTAACCACAGCTGTCTGAACAACATGCCATCGAAATTCTTCTCAAGAATATCTATTGCCTGATCGCCTTCATGCTTAAGTGCTTTACCATTAAAACATTCGATAAATTAATCAATAAGGAGGCTAGCCTACAAGAGGAAGCCAAACAGTTGCCCTTTACTAACCAATCATCTAGGCCCAAGCTGCAGAAGGTGTTTGAGAAGAAGCTTGGGACAGTTGTGTTAGTGGACAGAAGGAAGCAGTCAACCAGAGTTCAATATGAGAGACTAAGAGCTCAATAGCCTTCTTTGCCACCCACTCTTCCACCACCTCGGCCAACATACCAGCCACTGTAGCCACCATAAAGACCATTTCCACCCCTCAGCTTTAGTAGCGTATATTCATATCCATCACCAGGTAGTTACTTTCCACCTACTCTGGCCAATAGATTGAATAAGCCATATTCATTCAATAGGGAGGTAGTTAGGAAAATCTTTAAGAATCTATTAAAGAAATTTGACTTTCAGTTACCAAAGCATAAGAGGCCATAGGAAATAGGCAAGAGTGATGATCCTTGCTATTAATCCTACCATGGCATGTTAAGCCATATCTTAGAGGATTGTATCAGGTTTAAGGACTAGCTTGAGCGCAACTACAAGTTGGGAGCCTAGTTATCTCTATGGAATACTTATTAGCACAACCATCCAATTCTATTAGAGTAATCCTAAGGGATACTTGTGGTCCTCTTAAGACCAAAGAAGGATAGAAAATCTCCCTATCCCAAACCTCTAAAAAGATCATTTCTAAGATCAAGAAGCCTTCCTTGCAAGTGCCAGAAATAGCTCAAACCTCCAACACCAAGGAAGGTTTACTAGTTACAAAGGATAATTCGAGGAGGATGATAGCCCAATAGCACCAGCAGCTCACCAAACTTGCCCTCTGATAGTCGAATCACGCATTGTCAGCTAGTACTCCCTCCAGTTGCACCACCTCTTAAGCTACTTTTATACTTGATGGAGTGTTGTATCTGCAGATAAGAGCACTAAATCCCTTACTCTGATTACTTTATTTGATTTCTATGATGTTCCTCCACCCAAAAATAAATTAATTAAGAAAGCTGACTCTACTTATATATTGTCTACTTGTGATGCTCTTAATTTTATTTTTATTGAAAGCTCTTTGAGTCTAAATAAAAATAATAGCTCCAATAGTTTTGATCCTTTCTTTTCTAATTCAGAGTCAGGCAATCCTTCTTTGAAACAATTAGGTTCACCTCTTGAGAGTGACTTGGAGTCAACTTACTCTAAGGATCCCATAAGAGAAGCTGTAGGTATGCTCGATGAGAAGGTAGAACTTTCCATAAGCTCATCATTCCAAGAAGTCACTGAAGTCAATCTACATAGTGGCAAAGTTCTACCTCCTAGGGTAGCACTTTAGGATAAGGGTAAGCAAGTCATTGGTTCCAATGAGGTGATAGCCTTTCCATAGGATGCTCCACCCACAAATATGCTTATGGAGGACCAAGCTAGACTTGATTACAATGTCCTAGCTCACCTTAGAAAGTTTTCAGCTAAGTTAAGCATATATGATGACCTTATTTTATCCAAAAAGATAAGGAAATCTCTAGTCAATGCCTTACTTAATCTAGAGATATGCTTAGCTTAGTTGACCACTACTAAAGAGGAGAAATGCCATGCAAAGGACAGTTTAGAAGTTACATTGAGCGATGAAGAATTACTCCTAGGGATGAGCAACCGCCTCTTTACATTATAGTGGATGTTGCGGATACAAAGCTATCTAGCATTTTGGTTAACCCAAGTGTATCAGTCAACATTATGAGTTTAGAACCCTTTCCTACTTGAGGATAGATATCTCCAAACTCCAAAAAGAAAGGATGATGCTGAGAGGATTCAATGAACAAGGAGAGAGAGCCTTGTGGTGTTTATTTTTGGATGGAGGGGGTACTTTTTAAGGTGATCGGGTACAACATTGAGGCATGATGTAGTATCTCGAAAGATGTAGGCATCACCCTACAATAGATGTAATCATGTAATAAGGACTCCTAAGGCATGATAGGTCTTTGAATGTACCAAAGATTTTTTCCTACTTTATATGAATGAATAAAGTAGGGTTTATATTAAACCATTTTAAGTTCTATGGAGGCCTCCATAGAAGTCACATCTTAGGAAATGAAATTTCTAAGAATACTCAATTAAAGTAGATAGTTATCATCTCCAAAGATTTCAAGGTTAGACTATCAAATGATTGGTTGTATTTGGAAAATCAATTGGCAAAGTTCAAGGAGAAGACTTATTTTTGGAATTCAAATAAAATAAGTAGGAGATGCTCATGATACTAGGAAGCTTAGTGAGCATTCCAATTTAAAGTTAAGGAGATTTATATGTTTGAGTTGAAAGTTAATTAGATTATTAGGGCTTATAATCCACCAACACAAGTTTATGGGAATGCCTAAGAGGTGAAAATTTATGCTCGTAGCCTGAAGGAAATAGCTACCTTAGATCCTAAATCTGGGGAGCTTTAGTATAACCTAAAGCACAACCTAAATCTAAGCGATAGTTGGACATAAGGGTTTACCTCCATAAGAGAGAATAAATTGTCCAACTTCTAGACTTATAACCACCTGGAGTGGCCGCCAGCTAACTCCTCCTATAACTTTAAAACCATGTAGTTTGGTCTTATGAATTACAAGATAGCTAGGGTAGTTAATTAATTAGAAAGAGATTAAAGTCCTAAACACTCCCTAAGAGACTAGAGCATGAGTGGTATGAGCATATGACTTAATCAATAGATGCAAAATTGTATCAAATTTTATTTTATTTTAGACACATCATTTTGATAGAGGCTTTAGGATTTCTCATGCCTAAATGCATGATAAAATAGGTTATGGGTCAAATCAACTAGAAGATGGTGTTCTCTGCCACAATGGATGCCCTCACAGGTCAAGCATTATTTTATCATACAAGGATGGAGATTCTTCATGTTTAAGAGAGAAAGAATATGCTTGAATGATGTGAAACATACAACAATATAGCTAAGGGGTTGCTAAACCTTTTAATTATCTTATTTATGTATTAGGCTTTATGATGAGGTTATGAGTTGTTTAAAATTTAGTTATAAGTGATTAGTTTGGTAGAAAAGTTATTTTTATCCTAGGAGCCTAATCATATCTAAGCCACACATTAAAGCATCAATCATTTAAGAAACTATGAAAAGCATGTCGTCCTAATGCATAATGTAAACATAACATTATATAAACTATCGTAAAAGAATTAAAGGTTGTTCAGTCGGGTACCGCCATACAACCTGAAGAGAGAAAAGATGGGTAGTTGAGCTCTACCCTTATACAACCTGAAATATGAAAGAATAATTATAATTGTATTAAATGCTATGAGAGTCTTATTTTTTTATATCTCCATTTATGATTTGGTTCCTTCTTTGATATGGATGGTTCTTGTGTTAAAGGCATCATAGGTTGCCCTAGGATAATGCCTTCTAGCCACTGCTCATCCTAATCCCCCATAACACTAATCCTAATTCCTAATGCAAAAAGTATATGTATGCAAGAAAAGTAAATCTAACTAAACTTGAAAAATAGAGGTTAGCTAAATATACATATAATCCCAAGAAGTTGTATTTATAATTTAGACTTAGTGCCTTACAAATGGGTAACTAAGCCCACCTATCCTAACTTGGATTATGCTTAAGGATTTAAGCAACCTGCAAAAAGAGCATTCACATTTATTTTTAAGCATCCCTTAAGCATAATCCCCTGCAAAAAACATGATTAGGCTAACATTGGCCTATCATCTAGTCTATGAAGCATACACCCTAACATCCAATCTAAAATAATACATCATAAAACAAAACATACATGACATCATACACCATCCTAACTTAGAGCTAGAAGTGGTGACTTAATTCTATTGTATGTATTAAGGCTTGTGTGGTAAGTCTTGTTAGGCATTAGTGTTGTATTTTCTAAGTGTAGTAGAACTCAATTTAACATGAAAGGTTGATTTCACTTGAAGTAATTTAATTGATTTGAGAATTTTAATTTGTGTTTTTTTTTTTCATTTGATTACACTTAGCAACTAATTGTTATAAAGAGAGGAAAAGAGGATTGCCCTCTTTCATCCCTACCTTTAGTCACTTTCTAAAGTATATTAATTTTATATAGTTCTCTTTAGTGAATGGATTATTAAATAATTTAATTAATCCAAAGTTTAGGTTCACTTTAAATAATACTATTCAAAATGAAAGGCATTTTAAGATTAATATAATTCAATTACTACCACATGACCTATATTAAATCATTCCATTGTATCCATGTCTGTATTTACACATGCAACATGCAGTACAATAATGTATGTGTATGTTTAGAATTTATATTTTATTGAAGCTAGCTAAACATATTAATTAAAACTTTACCAAATTTTATACAAAAGGACATAAGAATGAAATTAAATGTATATGTGCTATACACCAAAAATAAATGTATTATTTAACCATAAATTTCATGCATTAATGTTAAAATGGATTTCATAATTCATATATATATATATGTATAAAGATATAGGCAAGAAAATTTGCATGCATGAACATAGGAAGTAAGCTCCAAATCATATGGAAAATTAATTCATCCACTTAGTCAATTATGAATGCATGTAATTTTTATGTAAAAGGGGATTTTCATTAACTAATCACATATGCATATACATGTACAAAGATATAGGCAAGAACATTTCAGTGTTAAACCAGGGAAGTAAGGTAATGAAATGACCTCCTTGGGGCTAACTAAAGCCTCGTATTCCCGGGATGTCCAAACTATAAACTTGCTTTTATTGGACACACATGGATGTATACATAAATGAGGGAAAGAAAATCATGCACAAGTTCTATTTTTTATTGAATCATTTATATATATGAATTAAATCTCTATCCAAATTATAAAGTTGAAATACATAAGAATGAAATCAAATGGGTACGCGCCGTTGTTAAACTAGGGAAGTGAGGTAATTAAATGACCTCCTTGGGGCTAGATAAAGTCTCGTATTCCCAGGATATCCAGACTATATACTGGTTACCATTCAATCTTATATAAATCAACACATGAATAGAGGAAAGTGAACTCAACATTCATACACTTAAGCTTTAAGCACATGCATTTCTTATGTATTTATAACTAGCATCATAACACATATTATTATTGACTTATAAGCTTTTGAAAAATACATTTGGTTTAATACTGATAATAGTCACACATATATTAAATTAAATCAACACATGCAAACTTACATAAAGGGAATCCATTTTATTTGATTTGATTTTGAAAAGATTGATGCATGAATTTAAATGATACACCAAATTTAACATGATTGGAAAGAGGACAATAAAATATAAGCATGTGATTCATTCAAGCAAACTAGTTCTTAAAGACAATCAAATCAAATAAGATTATTTCAAGTAAACTAAAGTTTTTTTGTTAATTAAGTTTTGGATTCGATTTGATTTAAAGAGGAGTAGAGAAATCATCACTTGTTGTTCTAAACCAATTCCCACATTACTGATTTGATTTAATTTAAGAAAATGTAATTAAGTTAATTTTATGGGTTAATTAAGTTGAACCCTTAATTAGATGAATTAATTTCCCTTACCCATGTCACCTTAATGTAATTAACTAAATAATTATGAGCCGACATGATATGCATAGAAAATAAACTTGCATTGATCCTAGGAAATAAAAGGAACATAATGCAATTGGCACATGCTTAGTAGCTACTTAGATTAAGGGACTTAATTAATTACTCGTATGGTTATTAAACACCTAAAGATCTACCCAATGATTTAGTTAATGAAGGTCTAATGTTATTATGATTTCAATTTGATTAAGTGATTTAATTAATTAGTTGAATTTTAATTAATTTCATTTCAAAAAAGGGTGAAATGAACTTAGGGAAAAGGGGTCTCAACCCTATTCCTTAGTTCACTTACTATTCAACAATGATTAATAAACTTAATTAACCAATTTATTATTGTTCATGGGACTAATTAATCATTAATTAACTTAAAAGAGGAGTTAATGTTTAATTAGTCAATTTTCCTAATTAAATGAGTAATAAATTCGAAGAAAATCATGGGAGGTAGAGTTCATCCCATTAAATTAATCAATAAAATTTAGAATTAATTGCTCTAGTAATTAAGGAGTAATTAAGATAATTAATTTTTTAATTAAACTTTAGTTAAACCATAATTACTATTAAAAATTAGTTAAGATAATTTTTAATTAATTCTCTTCTAAAATATTTTTAAAATGAGTATTTATTTGCATTTTGTTTATTTTTCTATAATTTTTTATGATTTTTAGAAGTTTTAGGCATTAAAAATGACTAATTAAACCTAATTAATGCCTAATTTTATTGGAGCCATGTGACATGCTGACGTAGCATGGTGTGCTTTTAAAACTTATCTAACTTAGAGCTTACGTGGTAGCGATAGACTCACTTTCTTATTTGCCATCCTATCTAAGATCAGATGGCTATGATAAATCTCACAGCTTAATAGGATTAAATGAGATCGAACTAGAGGATCTAATCACAACCATCCATTCTGATCATGCAGAATGGATGGTGCATGATCTAACGCCATTCGAATGAGGGAGAATGGAGTCATTTTCCATTGCTCACTTGATTAGAGCTTACCCGAGCTCGGATCAACTCCAAATGGATCTCACACCTTCAAAACATTGATCGTCAAGGATCCAACTATCAAGATCACATGAGATGCAAGTTTTCTTCAAAACCTCCAACCCATTTTTGCCTAAGGATCAATTTTGGAAGCATACCTTACTAGAGCTCAAGATTAGTGGCTTGAATGATTGAGGAAGCTTCATGTAATGGAGATGAAGCCCTGTTGAGCGGCAATTGGATCAATTCTTTGACAGTCACTCAAAAGGTGATGAACTGATGATTTGAAGCTCGGCTTTGATCAAAGTCCCACCTCCGGTGCCCAGGAAGCATGGGAGATGATTTTTCTTTCTTGACAAGGCCTACGGAAGGTGCGTGCAATGTTAATTTGAGTTTGATGGAGAAATGTGGAAGCTAGGTTAAAAATGAGAGTGTCTTATTTTATGATGGATGAGAATGGCATTTTTTGATTGAGGAACAAGCTTGGGAGCTTAGGGAATGGCTTTAGTGACTCGTCTTGGGTATCTAGGGCTCTAAGGAATGATTTATGTGTGTGCTTGAGTGGAAATGAGGGTGATACTTTTCATCTTGATGGTGGATTGAGTTTGGTTTCTATGAGGCATCTCAAGGAATCGGTGGTGGGAAGAGGTGAGTTGGCACGCTTGGTTGGGTTGTGGAGGTGGCTACCAAGGAGGAATCATGGGTGTCACATGTGTTTCAAATGCTCTAATGGGGAGAGTGAGGTGATTTCACCTCCCATGGGTCATGGCCGACCCAACCACCCATTTGGTCGGGTTTGGTAGTGTCTTAGGTGCCTAGGTGGACCATTTGGAGAGTACATAGTGGCCAAGGAATGGAAATGATTACTTAAATGGGTGATTTGTCTCATATGATTCCCTTGACCCAATGGTAGAATGATCACTTGACATTGGATTTGATTTGTGCATATTTGAAATGAGCCAAAAGTGGTTTAGACCAAATTTCAAGTCAATTGGAGTTGATTTGATTAGGTTTTGTTCAATTTGACTCATTTAGGTCAAATTGGGTTAGGTTGAGTAAAGTTGACCAATTGGTCAAATCAAGGGTTGGGTCAAGTTCATTTGATTATTTGGGATGTTTTGGTTCAATTGGTTTGGTTTAGTTTGTCTTAGATTCGATTTTGGCTCATTTGAATTCATTTGTGTCAAATGGGTTAAGTTGACCAATTTGACCAAATTGGCCAAATTGGCTTGCGTGTTAGTTTGGGTTTAGTTGACCAATTGAAGATGATTGTAGGCTTTAGTTTCAATTAATTTGTATTTAGTTTTGATTTAGGCTAACATGAACCTTTTGGTCAATTTGGGCTAAGTAGGTCAATTGGTTTGGGTCCAATCATGGCTTTGGTCAAGTTCAACAATCAATTTGGAATGAACTTGATCCATTGGTTGCAATCAATTTGGTTTATATTTTGATTTGACCCAATTTGGTCTTTTAAGTCAATTTGGGTCAACTTGGGTCAAGAGGGCTAATTTGGTTTGGTTTGACTCAATTGAAGGTCAAGTCATATACAAATATTGATTTTGATTTGGTATGAGTCATTAGTTACAAGGGATTTGGCTTAGGTTGAAATTTGGCTAGTTTGGGTTCTTATGGGTTAAGGGGTTGACTTGGTCAAATGACCAAGTTGACTTGGTTTGACCTAATTTGGGATAATTGATCAACCTAGGATGATCAACAATCAAGATGGGAGGTTTTGATTGGCTTGGTTCAATCTAATTTGGGTAGGATTAGAACTTGGCTCAAATAGGTCAAGTTAGCCACTTTGGGTCAAGTACACCAATTAGGTTTTATTAGCTTAATTTTGGATTGAGTTTGATTTAGTTGAGTTTACATATGGATTTTGGATTGATATATAAATTCAATTGCAATTGGCATTGGTTCAAATGGGTTTTGGTTCATTTGAACATTTCAAGTCAAAAGGGTTAAGTTGTGTTTGACTTGGGTTGATCTTTGTTTGACTTGATAATTCTAGATTTCATTTATATTTGTGAATATGATTAAAGGTATGAATGACTCATGAAAAAATTGATTGAATTTGGGTTTTGGAATAAAGGAATTTGGCTAAGTCCATGGAGTTGGGTCATGTGGCCTAGGTTAGGATTTTGATTTGGTTTGATTTAGTTTTGATTATTTAAATGTATATTTCATTTAAATTTGATAATATGATTGAAAATAAGATTTATTTGTGAGAAAATCAATTGAGTTTGATTTGATTTGGATTAAGATTTAGCTAAGTCCATGGGATAGGTCATATGGCTTAGGAAGGGTTTTGATTTAATTTGATTTAGTTTGATTTAGTTTTGACCATTTGAATGTAGATTTTATTTATATTTAAGAAGATGATTGAAGATATAAATTGATTATGAGAAAATCAATTGATTTTGGATTGATTTGGATTAATATTTTGCTAAGTCTATGGGATAGGTCTTAGGGCTTAGGAAGGGTTTCAAGTTTGGATTGCCTTGGAGGTGACACTTGAGCTAGATAGTGATGAAATCCATGCTCCAAAGCAAAGCATAAGTGTATCCAAATATATATGTTAAACAGTTAGGCATCAGTTGGGAACCTTAGCTCCAACCCAACTTTCCTCACAAAAAGTTGAAGGTTTGGTAGTTAAGGAAGCCCCTAAGTCATCCATAGGTATGAAGACTCCAAGGTTCTTTCTGGGAGCATCATCCTCAAGTTAAGAAGATGATGTAGAACTTGAGGATGATTCATATAAAGATTTAATGTAATTACCTTTCGATTGGTACTTGCCATGTGTTCATAATTTAGCAAAGAAAGGGTTAATCCCACATACTTGGTCAAAGTACATGTCAGACTATTTTGAAAGAATATGAAAGAACAAATGAAAAATCTCTCAATCAAGACCGAGACTAGGATTCATTACAGTGGGTCCAGTCAATGATGATGATTATTTCTTAGTCATCATCTATCATTTGGAATCTGATAGGTTCTTTTCAAATCATATTAACTCATATAAAGAGCTATGCTTAGAAACTTCAGATGATCCATATGACTTTGGAGTCAAAGATGCACTGCCAAAGTTTGAAGAAGAGATCAAGTTAACCATCAATGAGCTCTAATAAATCAAGTTAGGAACTGAAGAAGATCCATGTTGACATACATCAGTTCTTTATTGAATGAAATTGAAATCAATTACTTAGTAGGTTATTGATTGAGTTTAAGGACTACTTTGCATGGAGTTATGAAGAGATGCCTAGATTTGCTCCTAATGTAGCAATCCATAAATTAGTAATAGAGCCTATGGCTAACCCTATCAAGCAAGCTCCTAGATGCATGCGATTAGAAATAGAACATATCATTTATGAAGTTAAGAAACTGATCGATGTTGGCTTCATCTGGGAAGAAAAATACCCTACCTGGTTAGCAATCATCATCCTTGTTAAGAAAAAAGAATGGCAAAATTCACATATGTGTCAATTTTATGGATTTAAATAAGGCATGTCCAAAAGATGAATTTCCACTACCAATCCCAGAGTTGATGATGGACATTGCCTCATCAAATGTAGTATTCTCTTTCATGGATAGCTCATTTGGATATAACTAAAAAAAGATAGCCTCTGAAGATGACAAAAACACTACTTTTAGAACCTCGATCAGAATCTATTTCTATAAGGTCATGCCTTCCATCCTTAAAAATACTAGTGCTACATACTAGTGGACTATGGCTCGAATCTTCGAAGAACTCATTCATCATCAAGTCGAGTGCTATGTTGATGATCTCATGGTCAAAAGTAGAGAAAAGGAAGACCGTCTCTTTGACTTGAGAGTAGTTTTTGAATAGTTAAGATAATTTAACCTCAAAATGAACCCCCTGAAATATGCATCCAAAGTAGCTTTAAGGAAATTCCTTGGGTTTATTATCGGGCACCAGGGAATTGAAATTGATTCAGAGAAGATCAAAGCAATATTAGAAATGCCACCCCATAAAAGTTTAACTCAACTTAGATCATTCCAACGTTGATTGACATATCTATCTAAGATGCTTTATATCCAACTTATCAAAAAGATGTCAACCATTCTAAGCACTTGTCAAAAAGGATGCCCAGTTCAAGTAGGATGACAAGTGTGAGCATGCCTTCGAGGACATCAAGCATTACCTAATGACATCATCGGTTCTAGCAGCCCCTATCCTGGGTAAGAGACACATACTTTACATTACTTTGTTTGGCAACTCCCTTGGTGCTTCGTTGGCCAAAGATAATGACAAAGGAAAGTAAAATGCACTCTACTACCTCAGTCATCATCTAATCCCTGATGAGGCTAATTACCCACCCATTGAGAAGCATTGGTTAGCTTTAATCTTTGCATACCAAAAGCAATAGAACTACATGCTTCCTCATAAGGTAAACTTAATCTCTAGGATCAATCCACTAAAGTATCTCATGACACGGCCGATGCTATCTGGATGATTGGCATGATGGTCCATGATCCTCTCATAGTTTGACATTACCTTCGTACCCCTCCGTGCGGTGAAAAGACAAATGCTAGTAAATTGCTTAGCAGTACACCAACTTCTTGCTGACTCTCCACTTAGTGATGATCTCCCCGATGAACAAATCATTAACTTAGGGGATGCTAGCATTCATCACTAGGAGATATACTTTGATGGTACGACTTCCTCTCATAGAGGAGAAGAACCATGATCTACTATTTCAGGAAAGGCTAGGGTATGAATAGTTTTCTTAACTCGGGACCGTGATGTGATGGGATTCTCATATCATATGTCCAATTCTTGCACCAACAACTAACTTGAATATGAGGCTCTGATTGCCAATCTGGAGTTAGCCATTACTCTAAGCATCGAGAACATTAACATCTTCGGGGATTCTCAGCTTATTATCAACCAAATCGTTGGGTTGTATAAGGTTATAAAGCCCAAGCTCCATCACTACCATAAGTACATCATTGAGTTGTTGTCCCAAATCCTAGAGGTTACCTTTTATAAGATTCCACGAGGAGAGAACACCATAGAATATGCTTTAGCCAAGCTTGCTAGGGAGTTGGCATGTTCAGAGGATGAGTCCATATCAATAAAGGTCCAAAATTGATAAGTCTTATCTCTTATTGATATTGAACTCATCAAAAAGTACTCAATAAAGGGGAGGTTGCCATTGCCAAGAAGGATGAGGAGTTATATTGGAGGAAATCATTCATGGATTACCTCAATAAAGGTAAACTACATCAAGAGAAGTCTCAAGCCCATTAGATGAAGCAGAGAGCACTTTCCTATGCTCTTGTGGATGGTGTCTTGTACCAGTGATCTTTCAATCATATATGGTTACATTGTTTAGGCAAGCTCGAAGCCCATAAGATTATGATCGAGGTACACTAAGGATTATGTGGAGCTAACCAATCTGGTCCAAAGATGAAAGACAAAATCAAGAGGCTAGGATACTACTGGCCATCAATGAACAAAGATTTCATGGATACAGCTAGGCGATACCACCAATGTCAAATACACGGTGTGGTTCTACACTAACCACCCAACATTCTACATCCTACATCCTACATTGGCCTCATGGACATTAAAGTGTTAAGTTACTGGCATAGTGGGTCTAATTGAACTTCTTTCTTCCAAGGGTCATTGGTTCATCTTAGCTATTATTGACTACTTTTCCAAAAGGGCGAAGGTGATTTCGCTCAGAGAGGCCACAACTCAACATGTGCTCCAATTTTTTAAGAACCATGTCGTATATAGGTTCGGAGTGCCTCGATGAATTATATCTGATAATGGTACTGCATTCAAGAGCATCGAGATCAACAATTTTTCCTGGAGACACATCAAAGATTGGAGTTATTCTACCATCAACTACCCGAATGCAAATAGCTTAGCAAAAGCCTTCAATAAAATGGTCATCCAAATTCTAATTAAGACACTCGACAACAATAAGCGATAGTGGCATGAACAGTTAGTTGAAGCATTATGAACCTATCGCACCATATATAGAACTCCAACTTAGTCTACTCCTTTCTCCTTATTGGATGGGTCCAAAGTCAATCTACCATTAGAAGTCCAACTCTCATCACTAAAGATAGTTGTGGGTAGCAAGATCACAACAAAGCAGAATGACAAGTTGCAGTTAGAAGAGCTCAAAAGTTTAGAGGAGAGATGCCTGTGGGCCTGCCAAAACCTTAAGTTGTACAAAGCTAAAAGGTTTCAATCTTACAATAAGTTGGTCCATCCTAGAGCTTTTCAAGTAGGAGAGCTTATTTTGGTTCTAAGGAGACTAATTATTTCTCATTATAATATGGGAGGCAAGTTTGTACCCACTTGGGAAGGCCATTTTGACATAGAGAAGGCCTACCAAGGAAGATCTTATTAGCTTATTAATCACAAGGGGGAGCGCCCAATGCTTCCAATCAATGGGCTCTACTTAAAGAAATATTATAAATCAGGTTTGAAAATAATTATCATAGAAAAATCCATTTTGAATTCAATCTCTTCCATGTTGAATGTATTCTTGTTTGTGAATCCACGACGATGTGTTTAGCTTAGGTGTAAGGAACTCGAGTGACATCCTATCTTTCATTGACACAAGATAAACACAAACTACACACAAACATATAAAATAAACACATCTTTTGTATCGGGCTACTATGAGTTGAGATAACGCCCCTAGTGGCCCTCACTTAGTAGCTGCGCTAGGTCGGGCTGACATGCTACCTTGCTAGTGTACCACTCCAGTGGTCTTCTTGCTTTGGAGAATGTAAGTCTACTATGCTTTCCTTCTTTATTTGGCCACTGCACACCAAGGAGGGCCTTATTAGTTTGGTTGGCCTTATTGCATGGCCGGTAGCTACCTCATGTTGGCTTCATTTAAGAGGATGTGAGTCTGCTATGCTTTCTTCTTGGATTACCCTTCGTGCACAGACTGGGTTGAGTATATTTAAGGTTTAGGATAAGTCTCCTAGTGGCTCCTTCCCTCTTGACTGCTTCAAGTCTGAGTCTAGTCCTTCCTTAGGGCTCCCTGCTTAGTAATCGCTCTAGGTCAGATAACATCTATCCTGCCAACTATAGACTATCCCGATGATCAGTTTCACTTAGAAAGTTGTAAGACAACATTTTTTCTTTCCAGATTGATCGTTGGATGCCATCGAGCATCTTATGTTGGTTGGTTCTCACTATGCTAGAGGATACACCACTCATGTTGATGGATACACCATAGGTTGGTTGGCTCTCACACCTTAGGATACACCACTCATGGAAGATGTAAGTCTGTTATGCTTTCTCCTTGAGTTAGCCACCGTACACATATAAGCATTCTTTTCAAGGGCTCAAGATAATGCCCCTAGTAGCACCTCTCCTATGAGCACAATATTGGGATCACATCCTTTGAGACCCCATTTAGACACTACACATGAGTTACTATCAGATTGGACAGTTCCCATTTCCTAGTAACCACCCCTATGGTTGGACAATCCATCCTGTGGATGTTTAAATTTTCCCTTGGTCCAGTAAATCTAGGATTGGTCACAGCCAACATAGCCCCTTCTTAATGTCATCCCTCGCACACCAACACGGTCTATGCAAACATATAAACAAAATATATATTCACTTCTGGATTAGGAGGACACCCCTAGTTGTACCTTTTCATAATCAGGAAGTACATAATGACATTCACTCAGTAGTCAACCCTAAGTTGGGTTCAATTTGTTATGCTACCACACGCAACCCCAGTGGTTGTTTCCTACTTTAGAAGATGTGAGTCTGCTATGCCTCCTTCCTTGCACAACCATTGTACATCGAAAGGTAACCCCTTTGGTAGGCTAGCTCTACCCCACGACTAGTAGACTATCTTTTTGGATTTGTAAATCTAAGATAGGACAAATCTGATATAGCCCCTTCTCAGTGGGTCCATCACACACCGACATGGTCCATAAATTAAATCTATCAAATTTGATCGAGCTCACATCCCCAGTAGATATGTATTTTCCAAATCAAACTAAACAAAATAAACCATATTAAATCACATGAAATTAATATAAAATTAATCCTGACTACTTTTGAGTTGATATAAGTACCCAATGACATTCACTTAGTAGTCACAATTGGTCAGTTTCAATTTGTTGTGCATCCAACAAGTCACCCCAGTTGTTGGTCCTAGGTTTGAAAGATGTAAGTCTTCTACGCCTTCTTCCTACCATTGTCATTGCAAATTGAAAGGCAACCCCTTAGGTTGGCTAACTCTACCCCATAATTGGTAGATTATCCCTTTGTACTTGTAAACCTGAGGTAGGTCAAGACTGATATAGCCCCTTCTAAGTGGGTCCATTGCACGTCGACATGGTCCCTACATTAACTCAGATTAAATTAAACCCAATTTAATTTTCCCTAGTGGAGTTAAATCACACCCTTCTCCCTAGTGGAGCCCTAAACTATATATAAACAAGTTAAGAAAATAAATCAAATTCAAAACCAACCTCTTTAGTGGAACCAAATTAAACCAACTCATGCAGTAGAGTCTAAATCAAAGAAATCAGACCAAACTCTTATTCCCAGTGGATATAGCCCCAAAAAACTTTATGAAATTAGACTCAAATCCCAATTCTCAGCGGATAGCCCAAACCTTCTTCTCTAGTGGAAGGTTCATATACTTGATCCCCAATAGACTCAAGCCCATATCTCTAGAAGATATGCTTCCACATTAATTAAAATAAAATAAATTAAAGTCAATTCGATCTTAATTTTTAGTGGATTATAGATTCTTATCCACAGTAGATCTTCTTTCCATAACTCATATAATCAAATCTAATTTAAACCTTATCCCCAACAGATTTTCTTCTTCTATCCCTACATACCCTCACATGTCATGTCCAATGCATGTGTGATCCCATAGCGATCTCCCCGGTCCTTGACATGGAATTCTCATCAAATCTTATTTCTTCTCTTATGCACACCTTTCATACTTCAACCAAAAGCCTAACAATTTATTCATTCGAATTACATCATCTTAACATTATAATCAACATTTTTTGAATTGTGATGGTGCAAGCTCAAAGTAACTATATAATATCATGCTAAATATATTATAATGTGAATTAACACACTATATTATATTATAATATATGATGCTATATTATGATTTGCTATAAAATAATATAATGTCTAACATTAGACCTCATTAGAATCACTTAAAAGGAACAAAAAACAAAATTTTCTCAAAATATGAATAATGTTCATTTTGGATGTAAAATTATTTTTTTCCTATTAGAAATGGTAGAAAATAGCATAATTTTGGTGTTGCTTCTTGGTGTGTGCTATGAATTAGGCTAAATTCATCCATCTCAACCTTCAAATTAACATTTTTGTGAGCTTTGACCCAATGTATTATAACAAAAGTAAAACATACTAAAATGTACAATAACATTTAGTAACACACCACCATATTCATATATATGTGAAGCTTTCATATAATATATTATCTTACATTACACCTTAAAAATGAATCACTTTAAGAAAAAAAAGTATAAAATTTGGTTGAAAAACAAATATTTATTTTGGATGCAAAATTCCATTATTTTGATTAAATGACACACCATAGATGATGTTCCCTAAAGCTTACCATAAATTTGGCCAAATCCCATCATCTCAGCCTATACATTACATTTTTTTTATTTTTTTATTTAGTTTAGTTTATTTATTTTAGGTTTATTTATTTTATTTTATCTTTTTTATTTTAGTTTATTTTTTATGTTTAGGTTTAAGTTTCAGCTTATTTTTTTAGTTAAGTTTTATTTTTAATTTATTTTTAAGGTCTAGGTTTTATTTTTTATTTTTAGGTTTAGGTTTAAGTTTTTATTTTATTTTTTTAGGTTTTAGTTTTTAGGTTTTAGGTTTTATTTTATTTATATATAAAAACCTAAACCTAAATAAAATAAAATTAAATTAAAACCTAAACTAAAACTAAATCTAAACCATAAAATAATATAATAAACTAATAAAAAACTAAAATAAAAGAAATAAAAACCTAAACTAAACAATAAATAAATAAATCTAAGAACTAAAAACCTAAATCTAATAAAATTTAAACATAAAATAAAGATAAAATAAACATAAAATAATTAAAAAAACTAAATAAAAAATCAAACATAAAATATAAACCTAAAAATAAAACTTAAAAATAAATAAAAAATAAAACAAAAACCTTAAACTAAAAAAAAACTAAACCTAAAATAAAAATAAAATAAAAAAAATGAAATAAACCTAAACCTAAACTAAAATAAAGTAAACTAAAATAAATAAAACATAAACCTAAACCTAAAATAAACAAAACCTAAACCTTAACTTAAACTAAATATAATCAAACAAACTAAAAATAAACCTAAATAAAAACTTTATAAAAACCTAAACTTAAAGATTAAACCTAAAAGGAAAACCTAAAAATAAATAAAAAAAAAAACTAAACCCTAAGCTTAAAAAAAATCTAATCCTAAAGTAAAAATAAAATAAACCTAAACCTAAAATAAAATAAAAAAACTTAAACCTAAGCCTAAAATAAACTTTACCTAAACCCAAACCTAAACTAAATAAAATAATCTAAACTAAAAATAAACCTAAACCTAAACTATAAAGTAAAACCCAAAATAAAAATCTAAAACTTAGAGGTTTAAGGTTTAGGGTTTATAGTTTAGGGTTTTAGGGTTTAGGGTTTTAGGGTTTAGGCTTAGGGTTAGGGTTTAGGGTTTAGTGTTTAGGCTTTAGTGTTTAGGGTTTTTAGGGTTTAGTGTTTAGAGTATTTTTTAAATTAAGTAAATTAGTAGGTTTTGTTACATTTAGTTTATTTTTATTTATTTTAGTTTTTTTATGTTTATTTTTAATTTTTATTTAGTTTAGTTTATTTATTTTAATTTAGGTTTATTTTAGTATATTTTTTAGGGTTTAAGGTTTAAGGTTTGGCATTCATGGTTTAGGTTTTAGGGTTCAGCTTTTAGGGTTTAGGTTTTAGGTTTAGGGTTTAGGGTTTAGGGTTTAGGGTTTTAGAGTTTATGGTTTAGGGTTTAGGGTTTAGTGTTTATGGTTTTTACGATTAAGGGTTAAGGGTTTAGGGTTTAGGTTTTGGGTTTAGGGTTTAGGTTTTAGTTTAGGGTTTTTGGTATGTTTTTAACAGAGAACAAATTCAGATTCAATATTTCTTTAAGACACCAAGTTTTCTAAGACCCAACTGAGGACATAGATAAAAAATGATCATGCATAGAATAAATCAAAAATCCTAGTTAACATAAACTGTCTCTACTATAAAGGCATAGTTCCAAAAGCAGTAAATCAGATCAGACATTTTTTAGTTTGTCCAGTTCCAATCAGAACCACCCTGACCTCTCAAGTAGCAGGATCCACAATTATATCCCCAATCTCTCCCTCCGCCACTACCATAGCTATAACCTCTATCACTCCTCCCATCTCCATAACCACCACTACTTTGATGACTACCTTCATATCACATTCCCCACCACCATTGTAACCTTATGCATCACCTTGGCCTTGAGGATTTAGGAGCCTATTGGCGGTGATGTTATTGCCATCAAGGTTCTTCCCATTTTTAGGGTTTAGGTTTCGGTTTATTAGGTTTTAGGGTTTAAGTTTTTTTTAATTTATTTAGTTGCTTTAGGTTTAGGTTTAGGGTTCGTGGTTTAAGGTTTAGGGTTTAGGATTTAGGGTTTAGGGTTTAGGGTTTTAGGGTTTATGCTTTTATGGTTTAGGCTTTAGGGTTCAAGGGTTTTTTAGGGTTTATGGTTTAGGGTTTAGGATTTAGAATTTATGGTTTTTTGAAAACAAATTAAGTAAACAAGTAAGTTTATGTTTATTTAATTTATTTTTTATTTATTTTAGTTTATTTTATTTCTTATTTTTATTTAGGTTTATTTTTTAATTTATTTTTATTTATTTATTTTAGGTATATTTTTTATTTATTTTATTTATTAGGTTCAATTTTAGGTTTAGGTTTATTTTTTTAGTTTATATTTGTTATTATTTTATTCTTTAGGTTTAAGTTTAGGTTTTTGTTTTATTTTTTTATGTTTAGGTTTTAGTTTTTTATTTTAGGTTTATCTTTAGGTTTTTTTTTTAGTTAGGGTTTAGGGTTATTTTTAGTTTATTTTATTTTATATAATTTAGGTTTAGGTTTAGGTTTATTTTATTTTTGGTTTAGGTTTTGTTTTTATTTATTTTAGTTTAGTTTAAATTTAGTTTAAGTTTAGGTTTATTTTATATTTATTTTAGGTTTAGTTTTTTTTTTAAGTTTAGAGTTTAAGTTTTATTTTTTATTCTTTTTAAGTTTATTATTTAGGTTTAGGTATTTATTTAGTTTTTAATTTATTTTATTTTTGGTTTGGTTTTTATTTTATTTAGGTTTTTATTTTTTTAGTTTAGTTTAGGTTTTTATTTATTTATTTTATTTTAGTTTTTAGTTTTTATTTTATTTTCTTTTTTGGTTTAAGTTTAGGTTTAGGTTATAGTTTATGTTTTTATTTTATTTTTTATTTTATTTTATTTTATTTTTGTTTAGATATTTTATTTATTATATTTTTTGATTTATTTAGTTTAGGTTTAGGTTTTTAGCTTTTTAGGGTTTAAGGTTTTTTTTGGGTTTAGGGTTTAAGGTTTAGGGTTTAGTGTTTAAGCTTTAGGGTTTAGGGTTTTTATGGTTTAAGGATTAGGGTTTAGGGTTAGCTTAGGGTTTAAGGTTAGTTTAGGGTTTAGGGTTTAAGGTTTAAGGTTTAAGCTTTAGTGTTTAGGGTTTTTATAGTTTAGGGTTTTAGGTTTATTATTAGTTTAGGGTTTAGCATTTCAGGGTTTAGGGTTTAGGGTTAGGGTTTTTTTTATATATTTTTTCATATATCTTTATTTTTTATTTTAAAATTAAGTAAACTAGTAAGTTTAGGTTTATTTTATTTATTATTATTTATTTTAGTTTATTTTTATATTTAGGTTTTATTTATTTATTTTAGTTTATTTATTTTAGGTTTTTTCTTTTACTTTATTTTTTAGGTTTTGGTTTAGGTTTAGGATTATTTTTTAGTTTAGTTTTATTTTTATTTTATTTTTTAGGTTTAGGTTTTATTTTTTATTTTTAGGTTTAGGTATTTTTTTTAGGTTTAGGTTTTAGGTTTTTATTTTAGGTTTATTTTTAGGTTTTATTTTTTAGTTTAGGTTCAGGTTTATTTTTGGTAGATTTTATTTTATTTATTTTAGGGTTTAGGTTTAGTTTACTTTAGGTTTATGTTTAGTTTTATTTATTTTAGTTTATGTTTAGGTTTATTTTATTTTTTTTTTTTATTTTAGGTTTTTTTTTAGTTTAGGGATTAGGTTTTATTTATTATTTATTTTTAGGTTTTATTTTTTTGTTTATTGTTTAGGTTTAGGTTTTTATTTACTTACATTCTGTGATGAAGACTTACTCCTGGGACGACTGAGCACAACCGCCTCTTTACATTACAGTGGATGTTGGAAAATACAGGCTATCTAGAGTTCTGGTTGACCCAGGTGTATCAGTCAACATTATGAGTCTAAGAACCCTTGCCTACTTGAGGATCAATATCTCCAAACTCCAAAAAGAAAGGATGATGTTGAGAGGATTCAATGTACAATACGAGAGGGCCTAAATGCATGATGAAATAGGTTGTGGGTCAAATCAGCTAGAAGAAGTTGTTCTCCACCTCAAGGGATGCCCTCACAGGTCTAGCATTCCTTTATCATGCAAGAATGGAGATCCTTCATGTTCAAGAGAGAAAGAGCATGCATGCATGAAGTGAAACATACAACCTTACATTTAAGGGGTTGATAAATATTTTAATTATCTTATTTATGTCTTAGGCTTTATGATGAGGTTTTGAGTTGTTTAAAATTAAGTTATGAGTGATTAGTTGAGTAGAAACATTATTTTTATCCTAAGAGCCAATCGTATCCAAGCCACACATTAAAGCATCAATCATTTAAGAAACTATAAAAGCATGCCATCATAATGCACAATGTAAACATAACGTCGAACAATTATATAAGCTATCATAAAAGAAAAATGCCGATGCTGTAGGGTACCGTCATACAACTTGAAGAGAGAAAATATTGGTTGCCGAGGACTACCCTTATACAATATGGAATATGAAAGAATAATTATAATTGTATTAAATGCTATGGAGGTCTTCTTTCTTCATATCTCCATTTCTAATTTGGTTTCTTCTTTGAATTGGATGGTGGCTGCATCAAAGGCATCACAAGGCACCCCAGGATAAATCCTTCTGCCCACTACTCATCCTAATCACCCATTGCACTAATCCTAATTCCTATTGCAAAAACTACATTTATGTGGAAAAAGTAAATCTAACAACACCTACAAAATAGAGGTTTGCTAAATATACATATAATCCTAAGCATTTGTATTTACAATTTGGACATAGCACCTTACACATAGGTAACTAAGCCCACCTGTCCTAACTTGGATTATGGTTTAGGATTTAAGCAACCTGCAAAAAGAGCATTCACATTTATTTTTAAGCATCCCTTAAGCATAATCTACTACAAAAAATATGATTAAGCTAATATTAGCATATCATCCAGTCTACGAAGCATACACCCTAACATCCAATCTAAAATAATGAGGGAAAGGAAATCAGGCAAAGATTGTATATTTTGTTTGATTGAATCATTTATATATATGAATTAAAGCTCTATCCAAATTCTAATGTTGAAATACATAATAATGAAATCAAATGGGTATGTACCATTATTAAACCAGGGAAGTGAGGTAATCAAATGACCTCCTTGGGGCTAGCTAAAGCCTCATTTTCCCGATGTGTCTAGACTATATACACATTACCATTCGATCTTATATAGATCAACACATGAATAGATGAAAGAGAACTCAACATTCATACACTTAAGCTATAAGCATAAGCATTTCTTATGTATTTATAACTAGAATCATAACACATATTGTTATTCATTTATAAGCTTTTGAAAAGTACATTTTGGATTTAATAGTTATAATAGCCACACATATATTAGATTAAATCAACACATGCAAGCTTAAAAAAAAGAAATCCATTATCTTTTACTTTATTTTGAAAAGATGAATGCATGAATTCAAATGACATACCAAATTTAACATGATTGGAAAGAGGACAATCGAACATAAGCATGTGATTCATTCAACCGAACTAGTTCTTAAGGACAATCAAATCAAATAAGATTATTTAAAGCAAACCAAAGATTCTTTATTAATTAAGTTTTGTATTTGATTTGATTTAAAGATGAGAAGAGAAATCATCACTTGTTATTTTAAACCCATTCCCACATTAGTAATTTGATTTAATTTAAGGAAATTTAATTAAGTTGATTTTTTGAGTTAATTAAGTTGAAACTTTAATTAGATGAATGATTTACCATTACCTATGTCACCTTAAAGTAATTAACTAAATAATTATGAGACAACATGATATGCGTGGAAAATAAACTTGCAATGATCCTAAGAAATAAAAGGGCTTAATGTATTAGCATGCTTAATAGTTAACTAGATTAAAGACTTAATTACTCTTATGTTTTCCCACACATATGGACTAACCATAATTTCATTAAACTCCTTTAGTTTATTAAACACCTAAAGATTTACCCCATGGTTTAATTAATTAAGCTCTGATGTGATTATGATTTCAATTTGATTAAGTGATTTAATTAATTAGTTAAAATTTATTTAATTTAATTTTAAAAAAGGGTGAAATGAACTTAGGGAAAGGGGTCCCAACCATATTCTTTAGTTCACTTACTGTTGAACAATGATTAATAAACTTATTTAACTAATTTTTTACTGTTCATGGGATTAATTAATCATCAATTAACATAAAAGAGTAGTTAAGGTTTAATTAATCAATTTTCCTAATTAAACACATAATAAATTCCAAGAAAATCATGGGAGGAAGAGGTCATCCCATTAAATTAACCCACAAAATTTAGGATAAATTGCTCAAGTAATTAAGTAATTAAGCAAATTAATTTTGTAATCAAACCTTAATTACTATTTAAAATTAGTTATGATCATTTTTAATTAATTCTTTTATTAAATACCTTTAAAATGAGTATTTATTCACATTTTTTTTATTTCTCTATGATTTTTTATTATTTTTAGAAGTTTTAGCCATTTAAAATGATTAATTAAAATTAAAGCTAATCCTGTTAACCACATGGTGCACTAAGCGACATACATGGTATTTTGACTTTCCATGTAGTGATTGAACTTATCATGGATGTGGCAATGCTTTTCATGTGATCAAGATGATGACTATGATTAATTCCACAGGTTAATAGGATTAAATCAGATCAATCTAGCAGATCTAATCACGATCATCTGTTCTGGTCATCCGGAAGGGATGGGTGATCTAACATCACACGAGTGATGGAGAATGGAGTCCGTCTAGCATTGCTCACTTGATTCAAGCTTACCTGAGCTTAGATCAACTCCAAAAGGATCCCAGACCTTCACAACATCAATCAAATAGGATTGAATGGTCAAGATCACATAAGATGCAAGTTTTCTTCAAAAAGCTCCAACCCATTTTTTTCCTAAGGATTGATTTTGGAAGCATACCTCTCAAGAGCTCAAGATTGATGGCTCAAATGATTGAGGAAGCTTCATCTAGTGGAGACAAAGCCTTATTGAGCAATAATTTGATGAATTCCTTGACATTCACTCAAAAGGCCATGAATGGATGATTTGGAGCTCGACTTTGATCAAAGTCCACCTCGTGTTAAAGCTTGAGATAATTTTCTTACTTGATGAGGCCTAGGAAGGTGCATGCAAAGTTAATTTGAGTTTAAAGAGAAATGGGTAAGTTAGGGTCAATCGAGTGTCTATTTTTAAATGACATTTTTGATCGAGGAACAAGCTTGGGAGCTTAGGGCATGTCTCTAGCAGCTTGTCTTGGGTAGCTAGGGATGTGAGGAATGATTTTTGTCTGTGTTTGAATGGAAATGAGGGGGTGTATATCCCCGTTCATCTTGTTCGAATAGTGGGATTAGGTTTGGCTTCTAGTGGTCGTCCGACCATCTTAGGGAGTCATGGGTGCCAGAGAGAAGGTGAGTTAGCTCGGCTTGGTTGGTTGAAGGTGTGGAGCTGGCTGCCTAGGAGGAATCGTGGGTGTCCTATGGATTGCAAATGCTCCAATGGGGAGATTGAGGTGATTTCACCTCCCATGGGTCATGGTCATTTGATCCACCCCTTGGGTCAGGTTGGGTAGTGTCTTAGGTGCTTATGTGGACCATTGGGAAAGCATCTAGTGGCCAAGGAATGGAAATGAGCACTTACATTGGTGATTTGTCTCATATGATGCCGTTGACCCAAGGTATAATGATCATTTAACATTGGATTTGATTTGGGAAGAATTGAAAAGAGCCGAAAGTGGGTTAGCTAAATTTCAAGTCAAATTTGAGTTGATTTGGTTAGGTTTGGCTCAATTTGACTCATTTGGGTCAAATTGGGTTAGGTTGGGTAAAGTTCATCAATTGGTCAAATTGGGTCAAACCAAGGGTTGAGCCAAGTTCATATGATTATTTGGGATGTCTTGGTTCAATTTGTTTGGTTTAGTTTGGCTTATATTTGATTTTGGCTCATTTGAATTCATTTGGGTTAAATGTGTTAAGTTGACTAATTTGACTAAATTGGCCAAATTTGGCTTGGGTTGGGTGTTGGTTTGGGTTTAGTTGACACATTGAAGATTATTGTAGGCTTTGGTTTCAATTAATTTTGATTTGGTTTTGATTTAGGCCAACTTGAACCTTTAGGTCAATTTGGGCTAAGTAGGTCAATTGAGTTCAATTGGGTCCAATCATGACTTTGGTCAAGTTCAACAAATAATTTTGAATGAATTTGAGCCATTGGTTGCAATCAATTTGGCTTATATTTTGATTTGACCTAATTTAGTCTTTTAGGTCAATTTGGGTCAACTTGGGTCAAGAGGGTCAATTTAGTTTGGTTTGACTCAATTAAAGGTCATGTCATATTCAAATATTGATTTTGATTTGGTATGAATCAATGGTTTCAAGGGAATTGGCTTAGGTTGCAATTTGGCTAGTTTGGGTTCATATGGGTTAAGGGGTTGACTTGGTCAAATGACCAAGTTGACTTGGTTTGACAAAATTTGTGATAATTGATCAACCTAGGGTCATCAACAATCATGATGGAAGGTTTTGTTTGGCTTGGTTTAATCCAATTTGGGTAGGATTAGAACTTGGCCCAAATAAGTCAAATTGGCCACTTTTGTTCAAGTGGACCAATTGGATTTAGAAGGCTTGATTTTGGTTGAGTTTGATTTAGTTGAGTTTATATATGGATTTGGGTTGATATATAAATTCAATTGCAGTAACTTGGGTTCAAATGGGTTTTGGTTCATTTGAACATTTCAAGTCAAAAGGGTTAAGTTGGGTTTGACTTGGGTTGATTTTGGTTTGGCTTGATGATTGTATATTTTTGAATATGATTGAAGGTATGATTGAAGGTATGATTGATTCGTGAGAAATTCAATTGAATTTGGGTTTTGGAATGAAAAAATTTGGCTAAGTCCATGGAGTTGGTCATGTGGTTTAAGTTTAGATTTTGATTTTATTTGATTTAGTTTTGATGAATTAAATGCATATTTCATTTAAGTTTGTGAAGATGATTGAAAATATGATAGAGTTATGAGAAAATCAATTGAGTTTGACTTGATTTGGATTAAGATTTGGCTAAGTCCATGGGATAAGTCATATGGCTTAGGAAGGGTTTTGAATTAATTCTATTTAGTTTTGATCATTTGAATGTAGATTTTATTTATATTTAAGAAGATGATTGAAGATATAAATTGATTATAAAAAATATTTAATTTTGGATTTATTTGGATTAAGATTTGGCTAAGTCCATGGGATAGGTCATATGGCTTAGGAAGAATTTTAAGTTCGGATTTGATCGTGGGCTTTAATCATTTAGTTTTAGAATTTGTGTTTGGATTTTGATTTGAATTTGATGTTTGAACTGAACTTGAGGTTTGGTTTGAGAAGGTGAACATGCATTGGATTTAGGTGGTAGGGTAGGTCGAATATCCTAATCCCTAAGGCATAACCTATTCCTATGGTTAGCCCTTCTAAGTCTTTAGGCTAAGGTTAAATTTTTACCTAATTGTTAGAAGTGTCATATGACTAGAGAAGTCTTAGTGTCTAGAAGACTCTTAAGTATAAGATGGGAAGATTGAATCCACACTCCAAAAGTGAGGTCAATAGGCCTTAGGCTCCATAGTGTTTCCTTGGAGATAGATGATTGTAGACCAAAGCAAAGTTTCACATTATATACTTTGATACATATTTCAATGCTTTGCTTGGGAGACCATGAATACAAGAGAACAATATAGTTCCATCCTCTTTGCATAAGTGTATGAAGTTTGTGAGAGGTGGGATCGTCTGTTGTGTCAGTTCATGAGGTCGGTATATATGAGGATGTGGCTTACTATCTCCCTCAAAATCAACAAGTCTATTATCGTGAACTTGGCTAAAGTTTAAAAATAAAAGAAATATAAAAAAAAAGGAAAATGAAAGTGAAAAATAAAAAGAAGAAAATAAAAAATGAAAAAGAAAAATAAAAGGGAGTGGAAATATACTTGGAGAAGGAAATGGAGCCTGACATTAGATTCCACCCACAGTTCAATATTCCATTCAAACATATGGGTAAGATGACCTGACCTCCAGAAGGCCTAGGAAGAGGCCAGTTCAGAGGCAGTCCAAGGGGTAGAAAACCTCCTTATTGGCCACCCAATAGAAGATATGTCCCACCGAGTACACACTATCAATATAGACTTAGAATGTAGTTCATAGGATGAGTCTTATATGGTTAGCACACCAGCCAGCTCTTCTCAATAGTAGATTCCCTTGGAGGTGACACTTGAGCTAGATAGTGATGAAGATCGAGCTTCAAAATATAGCATAAGTGTACCCAAGTCAATATGTGAAACAGTTAAGCATCAGTTGGGAACCTTAGCTCTAACCCACTTTCCTCTCAAAAAGTTAAGGGTTTGGTAGTTAAGAAATCCCTAAGTCATCCACAGGTGTGAAGACTCAGAGGTTCTTTCTGGGAGTATCATCCTCAAGTCAAGAAGTTGATGCAGAACTTGATGATAATTCATATAAAGATTTAATTGAATTACCTTTTTATTGGTACTTGTCTTGTGTTCATAATTTATCAAAGAAAGGGTTAATCGCACATACTTGGTCAAAGTGCAGGCAGACTACTTCGAGAGAATATGGAAGAACAAATATAAAAGCTCTCAATGAAGACTGAAACTAGGATTCAATACATTGGGTCCAGTCGATGTTGATGATTACTACTTAGTGAATACCAATCATTTGGAATTTGATAAGTTCTTTTCAAATCACATTAACTCATATGAGGAGTTGTGCTTAGAAACATGAGATGATCTAGATGATTTTAAAGTTAAAGATGCACTACCAGAGTTAGAACAAGCGATCAAGTCAACCATCGACAAGCTTAAAGAAATCAACTTAGGAATTGAAGAAGATCGACGCTCGACATACATCAGTTCTTTGTTGAATGAAATTGAAACCAATGACTTAGTTAGGCTACTGACTATGTTTAAGGACTGCTTTGCAAGGAGTTATAAAGAGATGACTAGATTGGCTCCTGACATAGTGGTCCATAAACTAATAATAGAGCTTACTACTAACCATATCAAGCAAGCTCCTAGATGCATGTGACTAGACATAGAACAACGGGTCATTTATGAAGTCAAGAAACTGATCGATGTTTGCTTCATCTGGGAGGAAAAATACCCTACCTAGTTAGCCAGTGTCATCCCAGTTAAGAAAAAGAATGGACAAATTTATATATGCATCGATTTTAGGGATTTAAATAAGGCATGTCTAAAAGATGAATTTCCACCAATCCTGGAGCTGATGGTGGACATTTCCTCATTTGATGTAGTCTTCTCTTTCATGGATGGCTCATCTAGATATAACCAAATAAGGATGGCCCTTGAAGATGAAAGAAACATTGCTTTTAAAACCCCGATCAGAATCTATTACTATAAGGTCTTGCCTTTTATAATTAAAAATGATAGTGTTACAAACCAATGGGCTATGACTCGAATCTTCGATGAACTCATTCATCATCAAGTCAAGTGATATGTCAATGATCTCATGGTCAAAAGTAGAGCAAAGAAAGACCATTTATTTGACTTGAGAGTAGTTTTTGAATAGGTAAGATAATTTAACCTAAAAATGAACCCTCTGAAGTATACATTCAGAGTAGCTTCAGGGAAATTCCTTGGGTTTGTTATCCGACACTAGGGAATTGAAATCAATCTAAAGATGATCAAGGAGATATTAAAAATGCCACCCTATTAAAGTTTAACTCAACTCAGATCATTTCAAAGGTGATTGGCATATCTAAGATGCTTAATATCCAACTTATCGAGAAGATGTCAGCCATTCTCAACACTTATAAAAAAGGATGGAAAGTTTAGGTGGGATGATAAATGTGAGCATGCCTTTAAAGACATCAAGCATTACCTGATGATTGCCACCAGTTCTAACAGCTCCTATCTTGGGCAAGCCACTCAAACTTTACACTACTGTGTTAGACGACTCCCTTGGTGCTTTGTTAGCCAAAGCCAACGATGGAGGGAAGGAAAACACCCTCTACTAGCTCAGCCATCATCTAATCCTTATTAAGGCTAATTATCCACCCATTGAAAAAAGCATTGCTTAGCGTTAATCTTTGCATCCCAAAAGCTATAACACAACATGCTTCCTTATAAGGTAAACTTAATCTCTTGGATTAATCTAATACAGTATCTCATGACACAATTGATGCTATCCAGATGGTTGGCACAACGGTCCATGATCCTCTCACAATTTGACATTACCTTCATACCCCTCTATGCAGTGAAAGGACAAGCGCTAATAGATTTCTTTATAGCACACTCACTTCCTGCAGACTCTCCGCTTAGTGATGATCTCCCCAATGAATAAATCATGAACTTAGGGGATACTAGAATTCACCACTGGAAGATGTACTTTGATGGTGCAACTTCCTCTCAAAGAGGAGAAGAACCATAATCTACTATTCTAGGAAAGGCAGGGGTAGGAATAGTTCTCTTAACTCTGGACTAAGATGTGATGAGATTCTCATATCTTTTGTCTAATCCTTGCACCAACGATGAAGCCAAATATGAGGCTTTGATTGCTAGTTTGGAGTTAGATGTTACTTTAAGCATCCAAAACATCAACATCTTTGGGGATTCTCAGCTAGTTATTATCCAATTTGTTGGGTCCTATAAGGTTATTAAAGCCCAAGCTCCATCACTACCATAAGTACCCTATGGACTTATTGGCCCAAATCCCAGAGGTTACCATTTATAAGATTCCTCAAGGAGAGAACACCGTAGTGTATGCTTTAGCCAAGCTTGCTAAGGAGTTGGAAAGTCCAGAAGATGAGTCCATATTAATAAAGACCCAAAATAGACATGTCTTATCTCTTATTAATATTGAACTCATCAAAAAGTACTCTCTTGTGGATGGTGTCTTGTACCGGTAGTCTTTCGATCATATGTGGTTACGTTGTTTAGACAAGCATGAAGCTCATAAGATCAGGACCGAGGTACACTCAAGATTATGTGGAGCTAATAAATCTGGTCAAAAGATGAAATCCAAGATCAAGAGAATAAGATACTACTGGACGTCGATGATCAAAGATTACATGGATATGGCTTGGCGATTCCACCAATCTCAAATACATGGTGTGGTCTTACACCAACCACCCAACATTCTACATCATACATTGGCTTGATTGCCATTCGAGTGTTGGGGTACTGAAATAATGGGTCCAATTGATCCTCATTCTTCCAAGGGTCATCAATTCATCTTAGTTACTACTGACTACTTTTCCAAATGGGCAAAGGTGATTCCACTCAGAGAGGTTATGGCTCAGCATGTGCTCCAATTTTTTAAAACTCCTATCCTATATAGGTTCAGAGTGCCTCGATGAATTATATCTTATAATGGTATTGCATTCAAGATCACTGAGATCAATAACTTTGCCTAGTGACATAACATAGATTGGAGATATTCTACCATCAACTACTTGAGGAAAAATGGCTTTGAAGCCTTCAACAAAACTCTCATCCAAATACTAAAGAAGACACTCAACAACAACAAGCGATAGTGGCATGAGTAGTTAGTTTAAGCTTTGTGGGCCTACTGCAGAACATATAGAACTCCAATTCAATCTACTCCTTTGTCCTTAGTGTATGGGTCTGAAGTCGTTCTACCATTAGAAGTTCAACTCCTATCTTTAATAATAGTTATGGGTAGCAAGATAACAATAGAGTAGAATGCCAAGTTTTAGTTAGAAGAGCTCAAAGATTTGGAGGAGAGATGCCTGCGGGCATGCCAAACCTTGAGTTGTATAAAGCTAAAATGATTCAAGCTCACAATAAGTTGGTCCATCCTAAAGCTTTTCAAGTAGGAAAGCTTATTTTAGTTCTAAGGAGATCATTTACTACTCGTCGTAAGATGGGAGGCAAGTTTAAAGCCACTTGGGAAGGGGCCTTTGCTATAGAGAAGGGCTATCTAGGAGGATCTTATTAGCTTATTAATCATAAAAGAGAGCACCCAATACTTCCAATCAATGGGCTCTACTTAAAGAAATATTATAAATTATGTTTGAAAATAATTATCATTAATGAAAATTCCATTTCAAATTCAATCTCTTCCAAGTTGAATGTATTATTATCTGTGAATCCTCTACGATGTGTTTAGGGTAGGTGTAAGGAACCTGAGCGACATCCTATCCTTCATTGACACAAACACAAACTACACACAAATATATAAAATAAATACATATCTTTTATCTTGGGCTACTCCGAGTTATGATAAAGCCCCCAACGACACTCACTCAGTAGCTACTCTAGGTCGGGCTCACGTGCTACACTGCTAGTCTGTCACCCTAATGGTCTTCATGCTTTGAAGGATGTAAGTCAGTTATACTTTCCTTCCTCACTTGGCCACTACACACTTATGAGTGCCTTGTTAGTTTGGTAGGCCTTACTATGTGGCTGGTAAGCTACCTCATGTTGGCTTCATTGAAAAGTATGTGAGTCTGCTATGCTTTCTTCTTAGATTAGCCTTCATGCACTGACTGGGTTGAGTATATTTGAGGTTTAGGATAAGTCCCATAGCAGCTCCTTCTCTCTTGACTGCTTCAAGTTTGGGTCCAATTCTTCCTCGGGGCCCCCCGCTTAGTAGTCCCTCTAGGACTGATAGCATCTGTTCGACAGATAATAGACTATCTCGATGATCAGTTCCACTTGGAAAGTTGGAAGCCTACATGTTTTCTTTCCAGATTGATCATTGCACACTGACAGACACCTTAGGTTTGTTGGTTCTAACTATGCTAACGGATACAATACACATGCTACACTCATGCTAATACTCACTAATGGATACACCTTAGGTTGTTTGTTCTCACACCTTAGGATACACCACTCATGGAATATGTAAGTCTGATATACTTTCTCCTTGAGTTGGCCATCATACACCTATAAGCTTCCTTTTCAAGGCCTCCGGATAATGCCCTTAGCACACCTCCCTTTGCAACACCATTTAGACACTACTTGGGTTACTATCAAAGTGGACAATTCCCCTTTCCCAGTAACCACCTCTGTGGTTAGAGAATCTGTTCTATGGATGTGTAGTTCTCCCTTGGTCCAAAAAATTTAAGATTGGTTAAGGCCAACATAGCCTTTTCTCAGTGTGGTCCCTCCCACACCAATAGGGTCCACGCAAACATATAAACAAAATATATTCACTTTTGGATTAGGAGGACACCCTTAACGGTATCTTTTCCCAAGCAGACATCCTATCTTTAGGGCAGTGTTAGCAAAACTCCCTATAGGAATTTCTTAGCTACTCTTTAGTTGATATAAGTCCCAAATGGCATTCACTCAGAAGTCACCCCTAAGTGGGGTTTGACTTGTTGTGCTACCAACAAGCCACCCCAGCAATTATTCCTTCCTTTAGTAGATGTAAGTCGGCTATGCCTTCTTCCTAGCACAGCCATTGTACACTGAAAGGCAACCCCTTAGGTTGGCTAGCTCTACCTCATGGCCAGTAGACTATCCCTTTAGATTCATAAATCTAAGATATGTTAAGTCTGATATAGCCCCTTCTATGTGGGTCCATCGTACATTGACATAGTCCATAAATTAAATCTATCAAATTTGATCAAGCTTACATCTCCAAGGGATATGCCCTCAAACCAAACCAAACAAACCATATCAAATCACATGAAAGTAAGATAAAATTAATCCTGACTACTTTTGAGTTGACATAAGTCCCTAATAGAATTCACTCAATAGTCACCCAAGGTCAGGTTCAATTTGTTGTGCATCCAACAGGTCACTCTAGTAGTTGTTCCTTACTTTGGAAGATGTAAGTCTACTAGGCCTTCTTTTTAGCACAGTCGTTGCACACTGAAAGGAAACCACTTAGGTTGGCTAGCTCTACTCTATAGTTAGTAGTCTATCCCTTTGGATTTGTAAACCTGAGAGGTCTAGGCTAATATAGCCCCTTCTCAGCAGGTCCAATGCACACTAACAGGATCCATACATTAACTCGATTAAATTCCCAAATTTTTTAGTTAAATCACACCCTTCTCCCCTGGAGCCCCAAATCATATAAAATGAGTCAAAAAAACCAAATTCAAAACCAACACCCCAATGGAGCTAAATTAAACCAACTCTCCTAGATCTAAATCAAAGAAATCCAACCAAACTCTTATTCCCATTGGATACATCCCCAAACAAATCTATGAAATCAAAAAATCTCAATCCCCGGGATAGCCTAAACTTGCTTCTAGTGGAAGGTTCATATGATCCCAGACTCAGCATATCTCGAGATATGCCTCCACATCAATAAAAAATAAAAAAAAGTTAAAGTTGATTTGATCTAAATCCCCAGTGGATTATAGTTTCTTATCAACAATGAAACTTCTTCGCACAAATCATATAATCAAATCAAATTCAAACCTTATCCACAGTAGATTTTCTTCTTCTGCTGATATAGACCCCTCACATGTCATGTCCAATGCATGTGTGATCCCCTAGTTGATCTCCCTCCATGTCCTTGACATGGACTTCTCATCAAATCTTATTTCTTCTCATATGCACACCTTTAATACTTCAACCAAAAGCCTAACAATGTATTCATTCAAATTACATCATCTTAACATTGTAATAAACATTTTTTGATTTGTGATGGTGTAAGCTCAAACTAACTACACAATATCATGCTAAAAATTATATAGTGTGAATTAACACACTATATTATATTATAATATATGATGTTATATAATAATCTGCTATAATATAATATATTGTCTACCATTACAACTCCTTAGAATAACTTAAATGGAACAAATAATGAAATTTTTTCAAAATATAAATAATGTTCATTTTGGATGTAAATTTGTTATCTTTTATTAGAAATGGTACAAAATAGCATAATTTTGGTGTTTCTTCTTGGTGTGTGCCATGAATTTTGCCAAATTCTTCCATCTCAACCTTCAAATTAACATTTTTGTGAGTTTTGACCCAAAATATTATAACAAAAGTAAAAATACTAAAATGTACAATAACATTTAGTAACACACCACCACGTCATATATATGTGAAGTTACATTGTTATGTACATTATATTTAAATATACTTTCATAGAATATATTATCTTACATTACACCTTAAAATAAATCACTTTAAGCAAAAAATTTATAAAATTTGGTTGAAAAATTAACATTTATTTTTGATGCAAAATTCCATTCTTTTGATTAAATGACACACTATAGCACACCCCCAATGATGTTCTCTAAGGCCTACCTTAAATTTGGCCAAATCCCATCATCTTAGCTAATAAATCAGTATTTTTATGAATTATACAAGTACAAACTCTACTGCATCATACTATAATTGACTAAAATATGCTAAACAATAAGTAGTAATACACAATAGTATGTTATAATGTATGATGCTACGCTATGTTATGACATCCTATATTATAATACACTATAACATATTATATTATATTATATTATATTGCATATCACATCAGAAGGGATTGCTTAAGATAAAAAAATCATAAAATTTGTCTAAAAAATAAAAAATTATCTATTTTAATTGTATCACTTACATATTTTAAATTGAAATAATACATTATGATGCCATACTCTACCTATTATGAATTTGGCCAAATTCCACCATTTTAAGTCTAAATCAACATTTTGTAAATAATGCTGCTAGAGTAGGCTCATTTGCATGATTGTAAAATACTAAAGAATTTAAAATGCATAGAAACATGATATATTATGATATATATATGATGATGTTATACTATGCTACAACATAAAATATTTCTTTTGAACATAAAATCTAACTTTTTAAACTATAAGTGTCGTAGCACACCTTTGGTACTACAACCTAATTTGCACTTCAAATTTAATAAATTTCATCATCTAATTTGTTAAATCAATATTTTTATGATTTATATTAATATAGACTATAGGGCACAATACCATAATATACTAAAACATTTCAAAACATCTTATAATATCCAAAAACACATCACTACATGCTTAAATATATAATGCTACATTATACTATAATATATGGTATTATAAAATGACTTAGGGTTAGGGTTTAGGGTATTCAAATCTCTAATAGTCAAGGGAAAGTCTCTTGAAGACATTTTCTTCCTTCCATAACTGTTGATTAGGTCATTCTATAGATCTACTCCTAATGACATATTTATTCAAGTTTTAAGGTTTAGAGATTAGGGTTAGGTTTCAAGGTTAGTTTAAGGTTTAGGGTTTAGGGTTTATGGTTTAGGGTTGTAGCTTTTAGGGTTTAGGGTTTAGGGTTTAGGGTTTAGGGTTTTAGGTTATAGGGTTTAGGGCTTAGGGTTTAGGGTTTATGGTTTTGGGTTTAGGGTTTAGGTTTTAAAGTTTAGGGTTTTAGGATTTAGATTAGGGTTTGGGTTGAAGTTTAGGGTTTTAGTTTTAGGGTTTAGGGTTTTAGGGTTTTAGGTTTAGGTTTTACAAATCTAAATCTACAAGTTTAGGTTTATTTAGTTTATTTTTTATTTTTTATTTTTCTTTAGGTATAATTTTTTTATTTACTTTAGTTTATTTATTTTATGTTTATTAATTTTAGTTTAGGTTTTTTATTTCAGTTTTTTTTTCAAGTTTAGGATTATTTTTTAGTTGAGTTTTATTTTTATTTTATTGTTTTATTTATGTTTTGTTATTTATTTTTAGGTTTAGGTTAGCTTTTTATTTTGTTTTTTTAGGTTTAGGCTTTAAGTTTTTATTTTAGGTTTTCTTTTTTAGTTTAGGTTTCAATTTATTTTTAGTTCATTTTATTTTATTTAGCTTAGGTTTAGGTTAAGGTTTAATTTATTTTATGTTTAGGTTTTATCTATTTTAATTTAGTTTATTTTAATTTTGGCATAGGTTTATCTTATTTTGTTTATTTTATTTTTTTAGGTTCAGTTTTTTTTTTAGATTAGGATTTAGGTTTTATTTTTTATTTCTTTTTAGGTTTTATTTTTTGGTTTATTTTTTATGTTTAGGTTTTTATTTAGTTTTTATTTTATTTTATATTAGTTTATTTTATTTTTAGTTTTATTTATGTCTTTTATTCTTAGGTTTATATTATTTTTTAGTTTAGTTTAGGTTTTTATTTTTTATTTTATTTTATTTTTATTTTAGGTTTAGGTTTTAGTTTAGATTTTTATTTTATTTTATTTTATTTATTTTATTTAGGTTTTATTTATTTAATTATTTTATTTATAGGTTTTATTTAGTTTAGGTTTAAGTTTTTAAGTTTTTTTTAGTTTAAATTTAGTTTAGGGTTTATGATTTATGGTTTTAGGTTATAGATTTAGTATTTTAGGGTTTGTTTAGGTTAGGTTTTGGGGTTTATTTGTTTAGGGCTTAGTGTTTAGGCTTTAGGGTTTAGTTTGAGGTTTATAGTTTAGAGTTTGTTTAGGTGAGTTTTGGGTTTAAGTTTTAAGGTTTAAACTTTATAGTTAGTTTAGGTTTAGGTTTAGTTTTAGGTTTAAAACTTAGTTTAGGGTTAGGGGTTTAGTTTAGGGTTTAGGTTAGGGTTTAGGTTTAGTTTAGTATTTTAGTAGTTTAGGTATTTTAGGTTATAAGTTGGTTATAGGTTAGTTAGTTTTTTTAGGGTTTAGAGTTTTAAATTTAGTAGTTTAGTTTATTTATTTTATTTATTTTTATTTATTTTGTTTTTTTTTTTCTTATTTAGGTTAGTTTAGGTTTTCAATTTTGGTTTATTTTTTAAGTTTAGGTTTACTTTTTAGTTGAGTTTTATTTTTATTTTTATTTTATTTTTCAGGTTTAGGTTTATTTTTTATTTTTATGTTACTATTTAGGTTTTTTTTATTTTATTTTTGGTATAGGTTTTAGGTTTTTATTTTAGTATTTTTTTGGTTTTATTTTCTTGTTTAGGTTTAGGTTTATTTTTAGTTTATTTTATTTTATTTCGTTTAGGTTTAGGTTTAGGTTTAGGTCTAGTTTATTTTAGGATTTTGTTTAAATTTATTTTATTTTAAGTTAGTTTAGTTTAGTTTAGGTTTAAATTTATTTTTTATTTATTTTAAATTTTATTTTTAGGTTTATTTTTTTACGTTTAGGTTTTTATTTAGTTTTTATTTTATTTTATTTTAGGTTTCTTTTATTTTTAGTTTTTATTTTATTTAGGTTATTTATTCCCAGGTTTATTTTATTTTTTAGTTTAGTTTAGGCTTTTATTTATTTATTTTTAGTTTAGGATTTTTTATTTTATTTCATTTTTAATTTTATGTTTTAGTTTAGTTTTTTATTTTATTTTATTTAGGTTTAGGTTTATTTATTTTATTTTTATGTTTTATTTAGTTTAGGTTTAGATTTTTAGGTTTTATGGTTTAGGGATTAGGGCTTAGGGTTTATGGTTTAGGATTTTAGGGTTTAGGGTTTAGGGTTAGAGTTTAGTAGGGTTTAGGGTTTAGTGTTTAGGCTTTAGGGTTTAGTATTTTGAGAGTTTAGGATTTAAGGTTTAGTTTTAGGGTTTAGGTTTGGAGTTTTAAACTTTATAGTTTAGGGTTTTAGGGTTTAGGTTTAGGGTTTTAGTTAGTTTAACTTTAGGGGGGTTTATTAATTTTGGGGTTAGGTTTAGTTTAGTTTAGGTTTATTTAGGGTTTAGTTTATTTGGTTTAGGGTTAGTTGAGGTTTAGGGTTGAAGGTTTAGGTTTAGGTTGAGGTTTAGGGTTGTAGGTTTTGTTTATTTAGATTTTGTTTAGGTTTAGTTCAAGATTTAAAATTAAAGTAGGTAGGTTTAGGTTATTTATTTTATTTTATTTTATTTCATTTTTTTAAAGTTAATTTTTTATTTTTATTTAGAGTTTATTTATTTTAGGTTTGTTTGCTTTTGTTTAGGTTTTTTATTTTAGCTTATTTTTTAGGTTTAGGTTTATGTTTATGTTTATTTCTTAGTTTAGTTTTATTTTTTTACTTTATTTTTTAAGTTTAGATTTTTTATTTTTTAAGGCTTAGGTTTAGATTTTATTTTATTTTTTTATGCTTAGGTTTTAGGTTTTTATTTTATGTTTATTTTTAGTTTATGTATATTTTTAGTTTATTTATTTTTTTTAGTTTAGGGTTTAGGTTTAGTTTATTTTAGGTTTAGTTTTTTTTGTTTATTTTAGTTTAGTTTGTTTTAGTTTAGATTTAGGTTTTTTTATTTTGTTTATTTTAGGTTTATGTTTTTTTTAGGGTTTAGATATGTTTTTTAATTATTTTTAGGTTTCATTTTATGTTTATTTATTTAGTTTAGGTCTTTAATTTATTTTATTTTAGGTTTTATTTTTATTTTATGTTTAGTTTTTATTTTATTTAGGTTTTCTATTTTTTGGTTTATTTTATTTTTTAATTTACTTTAGACTTTTATTTATTTTAGTTTAGTTTTTATTTTTTATTTTATTTTATTTTTACAATTAGGTTTAGGCTTAGGTTTAGGTTTATGTTTAGGTTTTTGTTTGGGTTTTTATTTTTTTAATTTTTTTAATTTATTTAAATCTAGGTTTTTAGTATTTTTAGGTTTTATTTTGTTCAAGTTTAGGTTTTTAAGTTTTTAAGGTTTAAGGTTTAGTGTTTAGGTTTGGGGTTTAGGGTGTTAGGTTTAGGGTTGTAGGTTTTAGGGTTTAGGGTTAGCTTAGGGTTTACAGTTAGCTTATTATTTTGGGTTTAGGGTTTTAATTTTTTGGATTTTGGGGTTAGGGTTAGGTTTAGGGTTCAGGATTTAGGTTTAAGGTTTAGGGTTTAAGGTTAGGGTTTTTTAATTTTATTTTATTTGATTTTATTATTATTTATAAATAAAGTAAACTAGTAAGTTAAGTTTTATTTAGTTTATTTAGCTTAGTTCTTTTATTTTAGTTTATCTTTTAGGTTTAGGTTTAGGTTTAAGTTTTTTTTTTTTAGTTTTAGTTTTATTTTATTTTATTTTCGTTTAAGTTTTATTTTTTTATTTTTAGGTTTAGGTTTTTATTTTATTTTTTAGGTTTAGGTTTTAGGTTTTTTATTTTAGGTTTATTTTTAGGTTTTATTTTTTAGTTTAGTTTTAGGTTTATTTTTAGTTTATTTTATTTTATTTAGGGTTTAGGTTTAGGTTTAGTTTAATTTAGGATTAGGTTTAGGTTTTACTTATTTTAGTTTAGTTTATTTAGTTAGGTTTAAGTTAATTTAATTTTTATTTTAGGTTTAGGTTTTTTTTTTAGTTTAGGGTTTAGGTTATATTCTTTATTTACTCTTAGGTTTACTTTTATGTTAAGGTTTTTATGTATTTTTATTTTATTTTATTTTAGGTTTATTTTATTTTTATTTTAGTTTTAGTTTTTATAATATTTAGGTTTTTTATTTTTTAGTTTAGTTTAGGTTTTTATTTATTTTATTTTAATTTAGTTTTTATTTTTTATTTTATTTTATTTTTAAGTTTAGTTTTAAGTTTAGGTTTTAATTTAGGTTTTATATTATTTTATTTATTTATTTTATTTTAGTTTAAGTTTTTTTATTTATATTATTTTTAGGTTTTATTTAGTTTAGGTTTAGGTTTTTAGCTTTTAGGGTTTAGGGTTTAGGGTTAGTTGAGAGTTTAGGGATTAGGGTTTAGGGTTTGGGTTTTAGGCTTTAGGCTTTAGGGTTTAGGGTTTAGGGTTTAGGGTTTAGTGTTTAGGTTTTAGAATTTAGGGTTTAGGGTTTAGTGTTTTAGGGTTTAGGGTTTAGGGTTTAGGGTTTAGGGTTTAGGCTTTAGGTTTTAGGTCTAGGGTTCAAGTTTCTTTTAGAGAAAAATTCAGATTCAGTATTTCTTCTTTTCAATTTTATCATGGAAGTAACACACCAAGTTTTCTAAGACACAATCAATGACATAAATAAAAAATGAACACGCATATAGCAAATGTAAAACTTTAGATAATTAGAATCATCTCTACTATAAAGACACAATTCCATAAGTAACACACCAAGTTTTCTAAGACACAAGAAATGACATAAATAAAACATGCACACTAAATGAAAATAGATAACATGTCTACTAAAGACATAATTCCATAGCGGCGATTGGTCGATTCTTTTTTTGGTTCCCACCAGAACCACCCTAGTCTCTCGATTAGCGGGATCCGTCATCATATCCCGGATCACTCGCTCTGCCACCACCACTGTTTCGATTATCTCCTTCATATCCACTAGCACCTTCAGATCCCCCACCACCACTACGATAATAGCTGCCTCTGCCTTTACCTCCATCGCCAAAACTAGAATGAGCCTGGTTGACGTTGATGTTCCTGTCATGAAGGTTCTTCCTGTTCTTAAGGTTTAGGTTTAGGTTTATTAGGTTTTAGAGTTTAGATTTATTTTTTAATTTATTTGGTTACTTTAGCTCAAGGTTTTGGGTTTGGGGTATAGGATTTTGGGTTTTGGGTTTAGGGTTTATGGTTTTAAGGTTTTAGGGTTTCTGCTATTAGGGTTTAGAGTTTAGGCTTAGCGTTTAGGGTTTAGGGTTTAGGGTTTTTTAGGGTTTGGTGTTTAGGGTTTAAGGTTATAGGTTTATTGTTGCAGGTTTAGGGTTTAGGGTTTAAGGCTAGTTTTAGGGTTTTGGGTTTTGGAGTTTTTTTTTAAAAAAAATAAAAAATTAGGTAAACTTATAGGTTTATGTTTATTTAGTTTATTTTATTATGTATTTAGATCTATTTTTTATTTTTATTTAGTTTACTTTATTTATTTTAGTTTAGGTTTTTTATTTTAATTTATTTTTTAAGTTTAGGTTTTATTTTTTATTTTTTTTTAGGTTTAGGTTTCAAGTTTTTATTTTAGGTTTATTTTTAGGTTTTATTTTTTAGTTTAGGTTTAGGTTTGTTTTTAGTTTATTTTATTTTATTTAGTTTTACTTTTGGTTTAAGTTTAGGTGTATGTTTTATTTATTTTAGTTTAGTTTATTTTAGTTTAGGTTTAGGTTTATTTTATTTTATTTTATTTATTTTAGGATTAGTTTTTTTTTTAGTTTAGGATTTAGGCTTTATTATTTATTTATTTTTCATTTTATTTTGAGGTTTATTTTTCAGGCTTAGGTTTTTATTGAGTTTTTATTTTATTTTATTTTCAGTTTATTTTATTTTAATTTTATGTTTAGTTTTTCATTTTATTTAGGACGTTTATTCTTATGTTTATTTTATTTTATTTAGTTTAGGTTTTATTTATTTTATTTTTTTTTTATTTTATTTTAGTTTAGGTTTTAGTTTAGGTTTAGTTTAGGTTTTTAATTTTTTTTATTTTTTTATTTTATTTAGGTTTAGGTTTTATTTAGTTTAGGTTTAGGTTTAAGTTTTAGGTTTAGGGGTTTTAGTTTAGGATTTAGGTTTAGGTTTAGTTTGTTTAGTGTTTAGGGTTAGGGTTTAGGGTTTAGGGTTTAGGGTTTAGGGTTTAGGGTTTAGTGCTTAGTCTTTAGGATTTTTATAGTTTAGGGTTTAAGGTTTAGGGTTTAGGGTTAGCTTAGGGTTTAGGGTTAGCTTAGGGTTTAGGATTTTATGGTTTAGTATTTAGGCTTTAGGGTTTAGGATTTTTAGGGTTTATAATTTAGGGTTTAGGGTTTAGGGTTTTAGGGTTTATGGTTTAAGGTTTAGGGTTTAGGGTTTAGGATTTTGGGTTTAGGGTTTAGGGTTTAGGGATTAGGGTTTATTTTTTAAATTAAGTAAATCTCTAGGTTTAGGTTTATTTAGTTTATTTTGATTATTTTTATTTATTTTAATTTATTTTATTTTTTATCTTTATTTAGGTTTATTTTTTATTTTTATTTAGTTTTATTTATTTATTTTAGGTTTTTTTATTTTAGTTTAGGTTTTTATTTTTGTTTATTTTTTAGGTTTAGGTTTATGTTTATGTTTATTTTTTAGTTTAGTTTTATTTTTATTTTATTTTTTAAGTTTAGGTTTTGTTTCTTATTCTTAGGTTTAGGTTTAGGTTTTTATTTTATTTTTATAGGTTTAGGTTTTAGGTTTTTATTTTAGGTTTATTTTATGTTTTTTATTTTTAGTTTAGGTTTAAGTGTATTTTTAGTTTATTTTATTTTATTTAGTTTGGGGTTTAGGTTTAGGTTTTATTTATTTTAGTTTAGTTTATGTTTGGATTATTTTGTTTATTTCAGGTTTAGGTTTTTTTTTATGTTTAGGGTTTAGGTTTATTTTATTTTATTTTGAGGTTTAGGTTTTTATTTAGTTTTTATTTTATTTTATTTTATTTTATTTTTACTTTATTTTTATTTTAAATTTATATTTTATTTTATTTAGGATTTTTTTTTTGGTTTATTTTATTTTTTAGTTTTGTTTAGGTTTTTGTATTTATTTTATTTTATTTTAGTTTTTCTTTTTTATTTTTTTATTTTTAGGTTTAGGTTTTGGTTTAGGTTTTAGCTTAGGTTTTTATTTTTTTATTTTTTTATTTTATATAGGTTTAGGTTTTTATTTATTTTATTTTTATGCTTTATTTAGTTTAAGTTTAGGTTTTTAGGTTTTTAGGGTTTACAATTTAGGGTTTAGGGTTTATGGTTTAGGGTTTGGGGTTTAGGGTTTAGGGTTTATGGGTTTTATGGTTTAGGTTATAGGTTTAGGGTTCAGGTTTTAGTTTAGGGTTTAACATTTTTCATTTTTTTTAATAGAGAACAAATTCATATTGAAAATTTCTTCTTTTCAATTTCGTCAACCAAGTAACAAACCGGGGAAGTGAGGTAATCAAATGATCTCGTTGGGGCTAGCTAAAGCCTAGTGTTCCCGGGATGTCCAAACTATATACCCATTACGTTTCAATCTTATATAAATCAACACATGAATAGAGGAAATAGAACTCAACATTCATACACTTAAGCTATAAGCACATGCATTTATTATGTATTTATAACTAACATCATAACACATATTATTATTCATTTATAAGCTTTTGAAAAATACATTTTGATTTAATAGTGATAATAGACACGCATATATTAAATTAAATCAACACATGCAAGTTTACATAAAGGAAATGCATTTTATTTTACTTGATTTTGAAAAGATGGATGCATAAATTCAAATGACATACCAAATTTAACATGATTGGAAAGCGGACAATCAAATATAAGCATGTGATTGATTCAACCAAACAAGTTTTTAAGGACAATCAAATCAAATAAGATTATTTAAAGCAAACCAAAGCTTCTTTATTAATTAAGTTTTGGATTTGATTTGATTTAAAGAGGAGAGAGAAATCATCACTTCTTGTTTTAAACCCATTCCCACATTAGTGATTTGATTTAATTTATGAAAAAATAAAATTAAGTTCATTTTATGGGTTAATTAAGTTGAACTCTTAATTAGAAGAATTAATTACCCTTACTTATGTCACCTTAAAGTAATTAACTAAATAATTATGAGCCAACATGATATGCATGGAAAATAAACTTGCAATGATCCTAGGAAATAAAAGGGGCCTAATGCAATTGGCTCATGATTAATAGTTAATTAGGTTAAGGGACTTAATTAATTACTCTTATGGTTTTCCGACACATGTGGACTAACCATAATTTCATTAAACTCTTTTAGCTTATTAAACACCTAAAGATCTATCCCATGATTTAATTAATTAAGGTTTGATGTTATTATGATTTCAATTTGATTAAGTGATTTAATTAATTAGTTAAATCTTAATTAATTTCATTTAAAAAAGGGTGAAATGAACTTATGGAAAAGGGTTCCAACCCTATTCCTTAGTTCACTTATTGTTGAACAATGATTAATAAATTTAATTAACCAATTTATTATGATTCATGAGATTAATTAATCATTAATTAACTTAAAAGAGTAGTTATGTTTTAATTTGTTAATTTTACTAATTAATTGAACAATAAATACCAAAAAAATTATGGGTGGCAGAGGTCATACCATTAAATTAACCCACAAATTTTAGGATTAATTGCTCAAGTAAATAAGGAGTAATTAAGCTAATTAATTTTGCAAATAAACTTTAATTACTAGTCAAAATTAGTTAAGATCATTTTTAATTAATTCTCCTCTGAAATACCATTAAAATGAGTATTTATTTGCATTTTTTTATTTATCTGTGATGTTCTATGATTTTTAGAAGTTTCAGCCATCAAAAATGATTAATTAAGCTAATATTGATCTTATGTGGCGCCTGGGATTGGCTACTTAAACTTATCTAGCACTTGCGGAGTGACTCTTTCTTATCTGATCTAAGATCGGATGACTATGATTAATCCACGGCTTAATATGATTAAATCGATCGATCGGATCTAATCATGACCATCTATCATGTGGAAAGGCGGTGCGTGACATCACATGAGTGAGGGAGATAAAGTCGTCACCATTACTCACTTGATCTAAGCTTACCCGGCTTGGATCAACTCCAAAAGGATCCCACATCTTCATGACATCGATCGGAGGGGTTTCAATGGTCAAGATCACACGAGATGAAAGTTTTCTTCAAAAAGCTCCAACCCATTTTTTTCCTAAGGATCAATTTTGGAAGCATACCTCGTCAGAGCTCAAGACCAGTGGAATGATTAAGGAAGCTTCATCTAGTTGAGATAAAGCCCTGTTGTGTAGCAATTGGATCAATTCCTCAATGTTTGCTCGAAAGGCCATGAACTGATGATTTGGAACTCAACTTTGATTGAATCCCCCTCTGATGCTCAAGAAACTTGGGAGATGATTCGTTCTTGCTCAATGAGGCGTACGGAAGGTGTGTTCAAAGTTAATTTGAGTTTGATGGAGAAATGGAGAAGTTAGGTCAAAAATGGGAGCATCCTATTTTGAAATGGATAGGAATGAAATATTTTGATCAAGGAATGAGCTTGGGAGCTTAGGGAATGGGTCTAACAACTCATCCTGGGTAGCTAGGGCTCTGAGGAATTATTTGTGTGTGTGTTTGAGTGGAAATGAGGGGTTATATACCCCCTTCATCTTGATTGAATGGTGGGATCAGGTTTGGCTTCTAGTGGCCATCCGGCGATCTCAGGGTTTCGTAGGTGGAAGGGAGGAGGTGAGTTGGCTCAGCTTGGTTGGTTGAAGGTGTGGAGGTGGCTGCCAAAGAGGAATCATGGGTGTCTTATGGGTTTGAAATGCTCTAATAGGTAGGGCTAGGTGATTTCACCTCCTATGGGTCATGGCCAAACCTACCACCCCTTGGGTCAGGTTGGACGGTGTCCTATGCTTAGGTGGACCATTGGAAGAGTACCAAGTGGCCAAGGAACATAAATGACCACTTACATGGTTGATTTGTCTCATGTGATGCCCTTGACCCAAAGGTAGAAGGATCATTTGGCATTGGATTTGATTTGGGTTGATTTGAAATGAGCCAAAAGTGGGTTAGCCCAAATTTCAAGTCAATTGGAGTTGATTTGGTTAGGTTTTCCTCAATTTGACTCATTTAGGTCAAATTGGGTTAGGTTGGTCAAGTTGACAAATTAGTCCGATTGGGTAAAACCAAGGGTTGGCAAAGTTCATATGATTATTTAGGATGTATTGGTTCAATTGTTTTGGTTTAGTTAGGCTTAGATTTGAATTTGGCTCATCTAAATTCATTTTTATCAAATGGGTTAAGTTGACCAATTTGATCAAATTGGCCAAATTGGCTTGGGTTGGGTATTAGCTTGGGTTTAGTTGACCAATTGAAGATGATTCTAGGCTTTGGTTTCAATTAATTTGGATTTGGTTTTGATTTTGGTCAACTTGAACCTTTAGGTCAATTTGGGCTATGTATGTCAATTGGGTTCAATTGGTCAATCATGGCTTTGGGCAAGTTCAACAATCAATTTGGAATGAACTTGAGTCATTGGTTACAATCAATTTGGTTTATATATTGATTTGACCCAATTTAGTTTTTTGGTTAATTTGGGTCAACTTGGGTCAAGAGGGACAAATGGGTTTGGTTTGACTCAATTGAAGGTCAAGTCATATTCAAATATTGATTTTGATTTGGTATGAATCATTAATTTCAAGGCATTTGGCATAAGTTGCAATTTGGCTAGTTTGGGTTCATATGGGTTAAGACTTGGTCAAATGACCAAGTTGACTTAGTTTGACCTAATTTGTGATAATTAATCAACCTAGGGTGATCAACAATCATGATGGGAGGTTTTGATCGGCTTTGTTCAATCCAATTTGGGTAGGATTAGAAGTTGGCTCAAATAGGTCAAATTGGCACTTTGGGTCAAGTGGACCAATTGGGATTAGTTGGCTTAATTTTTGGTTGAGTTTGAATTAGTTGAGTTTATATATGGATTTGGGATTGATATATAAATTCAATTGTAATTAACTTCAAATGGGTTTTGGTTCATTTGAACATTTCAAGTCAAAAGGGTTAAGTTGGGTTTTACTTGGGTTGATTTTGGTTTGGCTTGATGATTGTAGATTTAATTTATATTTTTGAATATGATTGAAGGTATGATTGATTCATGAGAAAATCAATTGAATTTGGGTTTTGAAATGAAGGAATTTGCCTAAGTCCATAGAGTTGGGTCATGTGGCTTTGGTTTGGATTTTAATTTGGTTTGATTTAGTGTTGATGATTTAAATATATATTTTTCATTTCAATTTATGATTGAAAAATGATTGATTTGTGAGAAAATCAATTGAGTTTGACTTGATTTGGATTAAGATTTGGCTATTTCCATGAGATAAGAAGGATTTTGATTTAATTTGATATAGTTTGATTTAGTTTTTATCATTTGAACATAGATTTAATTTATATTTTGGAAGATGATTGAAGATATAAACTGATTATGAGAAAATCAATTGGTTTTGGATTGATTTGGATTAAGATTTAGCTAAGTCCATGGGATAGGTCATATGGCTTAGAAAGGGTTTCAAGTTTGGATTTGATCATGGGCTTCAATCATTTGGTTTTGAAATTTGGGTTTGGATTCGGATTTTAATTTGATGTTTGAATTGAACTTGAGGTTTCATTTTAGAAGGTGAACATGGATTGGATTTGGGTTGTAGGGTAGGTGAATTATCCTAATCCCTAAGGCATAACCTAATCCTATGGTTAACCCTTATAAGTCCTTAGGCTTAGGTTAAGTGTTTACCTAATTGTTAGAAGAGTCTTATGGCTAGAGAAGTCTTAGTGTCTAGAATACTCCTAAGTCTAAGATGAGAAGATTGAATCCGCACTCCAAAAGTGAGGTCAACAGGCCTTAGGCTCTATAGTGTTGCCCTTAGAGATAGATGATTGGAAGACTGAAGCCATGTTTCATATTATATACTTAGATATATCTTTCAATTCTTTGCTTGGGAGACCATGGATACATGAGCACAACATAGTTCCATTCCTTCTACATCAATGTATAAATTTTGAGAGAGATGGGATCGTCTATTATGTTAAAAGAGATCTCAAGCCATTTATAGTTCATGAGGTCGGCATATATGAGGATGCATCTTTCTACCTCCCTCAAAATCAGGAAGTCTATTCTCGTGAACTTGGCCAAAGTTTAAAAATAGAAGAAAAAGAAAATGATAAAATAAGAGAAAAAGAAATAGAGAATACAAGAGAAAATGAAAAAGAAAAAATAATGGAGCGGAAATAGACTTGGAGGAGGAAGTGGAGCCTTACATTAGATTCCACCCACAATTTATTACTCCATTCAAACATTTGGGTAGGATGACCTGACCTCCATGCAGGAGGAGAAGAGGCAGGTTTAGAGGCAATCTAGGGGTGCAAAACCTCTTTATTGGCCACCCAATAAAAGTATGTCCCAATACCAGTACACACACATCCATATAGACTTAGAATCTAGTTCATAGGATGAGTCTTATGGTTAGCACACCACCTCTTCTCGATAGATTCCCTTGGAGGTAACACTTGAGCTAGATAGCGATGAAGAGCATGTTCCAAAGCAAAGCATAAGTGTATCCAAGTTTATATGTGAAAAATTTAGTTTTTAGTTGAGAACTTTATCTCTGACCCACTTTCCTCTCATAAAGCTAAGGGAGTGGTGGTTAAGGAAGCTCTTAAGTCATCTACAAGTGTGAAGACTCAGAGGTTCTTTCTGTGAGCATCATCCTTAAGCCAAGAAGTTGATGTAGAACTTGAGGATAATTCAAATAAAGATTTAATTGAATTACCTTTTGATTGGTACTTGCTTGGTGTTCAGAATTTAGCAAAGAAAGGGTTAATCCCACATACTTGATCAAAGCATAGGTCTGGCTACATCGAAAGAATATGGAAGTACAAATATAAAAGCTCTCAATCAAGACCAGGACTAGGATTCAGTACAGTGGGTCTAGTCAATGATGATGATTACTGCTTAGTCATTACCAATCATTTGGAATCTAAAAGGTTCTTTTCAAATCACATTAACTCATATGAGGTGCTATTCTTTGAAACTTCAGATGATCTAGATGATTTTGAATTCAAGGATACACCTCCAGAGTTCGAAGAAGAGATCAAGTCTACCATCGAGGAGCTCAAGGAAATCAACTTAGGAATTGGAGAAGATCCACCTACATACATCGTTCTTTATTGAATGAAAACCAATGACTTAGTTAGGCTATTGACTGAGTTTAAGGGATGCTTTGCATGGAGTTATGAAGAGATGCATGGATTGCTCTTAACATAGCGATCCATAAACTAGCAATAGAGCCTACTAGTTACCCTATTAGGAAAGCTCTTAGACACATGCGATTAGACATAGAACAACAGGTCATTTATGAAGTCAAGAAATTGATCGATGATGGCTTCATTCGAGAAGAAAAATACCCTACTTGGTTTGTCAACATCCTAGTTAAGAAAAGAATGTCTAAATTCAATGCATTGATTTTGGGATTTAAATAAGGCATGTTGAAAGATAAATTTCCAATGAATCCTAGGCGATGGTGGACATTGCCTCATCTCATGTATTCTCTTTCATGGATGGCTCATTTGGATATAACCAAATAAACATGGCCCATGAAGATGAAAGAAACACTACTTTTAAAACCTCGATCAAAATCTATTACTATAACGTCATGCCTTTTAGCCTTAAAAATTCCAGTGCTCCAACGGGCAATGAATCGAATCTTCGACGAACTCATTCATCATCAAGTCGAGTGCAATGTCGATGATTTCGTGCTCAAAAGTAGGGAAATGTAAGACCATCTCTTTGACTTGAGAGTAGTTTTCAAACATTTAAGATAATTTAACCTCAAAATGAATCCCCTGTAGTTTCCATTTGGAGTAGCTTTAGCAAAATTTCTTGGGTTTGTTGTCTGACACCATGGAATCAAAATCGATCCAAAGAAGATCAAGGTGATATTAGAAATGCCACCCCCTAAAAGTTTAACTCAATTAAGATCATTCCAAGGGTGGTTGGCATATCTAAGATGCTTTATATCCAACTTATTGAGAAAATGCCATCCATTCTCAGCACTTGTAAAAAAGGATGCCAAGTTCAAGTGGGATGACAAGTATGAGCATGCCTTCAAAGACATCAAGAAGTTCCTGATGATGTTGCCGATTCTAGTAGCCCCTATCCTGGGCCAACTGCTCATACTTTACACTACTACATTAGAAGACTCCCTTGGTGCTTTGTTGGCCCAAGCCAGTGATGAAGATAAGGAAAATGCACTCTACTACCTCAGCCATCGTCTAATCAATGTTGAGGCTAATTATCAACCCATTGAGATGCATTGCCTAAATTTAATCTTTGTATCCCAAAAGCTATAACACTACATGCTTTCTCATAAGGTGAAATTAATCTCTATGATAAATCCACTTATCTCATGACATGGGCTACGGGCCGTTGGCATGATGGTCCATGATCCTCTCGCAGTTTGGCATTACCTTCTTACCCCTCAGTGCGGTGAAAGCTGCGATTTCTTAGCGACACCCACTTCCTGCTGACTCTCCACTTAGTGATGATCTCCCTGATGAACAAATCATGAACTTAAGGGATACTAGCATTCACTGTTGGGAGATGTACCTTGATGGTGTGGCTTCCTCTCAAAGAGGAGAAGAACCACAATCTATTATTCACGGAAAGGTAGGGGTAGGAATAGTTCTCTTAACTCTAGACCGTGATGTGATGAGATTATCATATCATTTATCCAATCTTTGTACCAGCAACAAAGTTGAATATGAAGCTTTGATTGATAGTCTGGAGTTATCTATTACTCTAAACATCTAGAACATCAACATCTTTAGGGATTCTCAGCAAGTTATTAACCAAATCACTAGGTCCTATAAGGTTATGAAGCCCAAGCTCCATATCTACCATAAGTACACCATGGAGTTGTTGGCCCAAATCTAAGAGGTTACCATTTATAAGATTCCTCCAGGAGAGAACACCATAGTATATGCTTTAGCCAAGCTTGCCAAGGAGTTGGCATGTCCGGAGGATGAGTCCATATCAATAAAGGTCCAAAATAGACAAGTCTTATCCATTATTGATACTGAACTCATTAAAAAGTACTCTCTTAAAGGGAGGTTTCCATTGCAAAGAAGGATGAGGAGTTAGATTGGAGGCAACTATTCATGGATTACCTAAATAAAAGAAAACTACCTCAAGACAAGTCATGAGCCCATCAGATTAAGTAGAGAGCACTTTCTTATGCTCTTATGGATGGTGCCTTATGCCGATGGACTTTCGATCATATGTGGTTTCATTATTTAAATAAGCATGAAGCTCATAAGATTGTTACTTAGGTACACTCAAGATTATGTAGAGCCAACCAATTCCATTCAAAGATGAAAACCAAGATTAAGAAACTAGGATACTACTGGTCGTCGATGATAAAAGATTGCATGGATCTATGGTACCAATGTCAAATACACAGTGTGGTCCTACACCAACCACCCAACATTCTTTGTCCTACATTGGCCTCATGGCCATTCAAGTGTTGGAGTACCGACATAGTGGGTCTGATTGATCCTCTTTCTTCCAAGGGTCATCAGTTCATCTTAGCTGCTACTGACTACTTTTTCAAATGGGCAAAGGTGATTCAACTTAGAGAGGTTAGAACTCAGCATGTGATCTAGTTTTATAAGAATGATATCATATATAGGTTTGGAGTGCCTTGACAAATTTTATCTGATAATGGTACTGCATTCAAGAGCACCGAGATCAATAGCTTTTTCTGGAGACACAAAATATATTGGAGATATTATACCATAAACTACTTGAGGGTAAACGGCTTCGTAGAAGCCTTCAATAAAACTCTCATTCAAATACTGAAGAAGACACTCGACAATAATAAGGGACAGTGGTATGAGTAGTTAGTTGAAGCATTGTTGGCCTACCACACCACATATAGAACTATAACTCATTCTACTCCTTTCTCCTTAGTGTATGGGTCTGAAGCTATTTTACCATTAGGAGTCCAACTCCCACCACTAAGGATAGCTGTGGGTAGCAAGATCATAATAAATTAGAATGACAAGTTGTGGTTAGAAGTTCATGAAGGTTTGGAGGAGAGACACGTGCGAGTATGCTAAAACCTCGAGTTGTACAAAAATAAAATGATTCAAGCTCACAATAAGTTGGTCCATCCTAAAGCTTTTTAAGTAGAAGAGCTTATTTTAGATCTAAGGAGACCGATTGTTTCCCATCGTAAGATGGGAGATATGTTTGAACCAACTTGGGAAGGCTCTTTTGCCATAGAGAAGGCCTACCAAAGAGGATCTCATCATCTTATTAAGCATAAGGGAGAGCACCCAATGCTTCCAATCAATGGGCTTCACTTAAATAAAAATTATAAATCATGTTTTAAAATAATTATCATCAATGAAAATTTCATTTTGAATTCAATATCTTCTATGTTCAAAGTATTCTTGTCTGTGAATATGCCACGATGTGTTTAGGGTAGGTGTAAGGAACCTGAGTGGAATTGTAACCTTCATCGACACAAAACAAATATAAACTACACACAAAAAATAAAATAAACACATATCATTTGTCTCAGGCTACACTGAGTTAAGATAATGCCCCCAGCGACACTCACTCAGTAGCTGCTCTAGGTTGAGCTGACTAGTTACCCTGCTAGTGTGTCACCCTAGTGGTCTTCATGCTTTGAAGGATGTAAGTCTGCTACACTTTCCTTCTTTACTTGGCCACTACACACCGATAAATGCTTTATTAGTTTAGTAGGCTTTACTGCATGGCCGGTAAGCTACCTCATGTCAGCTTAGTTTAAGAGGATGTGAGTCTGCTATACTTTCTTTTTGAATTAGCCTTTGTGCACTAATTGGGTCGAGTATATTTAAGGTTTAGGATAGGTCCCCTAGTGGCTTCTTCCCTCCTAACTACTTCAAATTTGGGTCTGGTCCTTCCTCAGGGCTCCCCACTTAGGCTCTAGGTCGATATCGTCCCATTGATGATAGTATCCATGTTCAGTTCCACTTGGAAAGTTATAAGCCTACATGCTTTCTTTTTAGATTGATCATTGCACACCAATGGGCACCTTAGGTTGGTTGGTTCTCACTATACTGATGGATACACTACTCATGCTGATGGATACACCTTTGGTTGGTTGGTTCTCACATCTTAGAATACACCACTCATGGTAGATGTAAGTCTGCTACACTTTCTCCTTGAGTTGGCCATCTTACACATACAAGCTTTCTTTTCCATGGCTTAGAATAATGCCTCTAGCAGTACCTCCCCTGTTGGCACTAAATTTGGATCACGCCTTTTGTGACCCCGTTTAGACACTACCTAGGTTACTATCAGATTAGACAGTTCCCCTTTTCTAATAACCACCCCTGTGGTTAGAGAATTCATCTTATGGATGTGTAGATTCTCCCTTGGTCCAGTAAATCTGAGATAAGTCAAAGCTGACATATCCCCTTTTCAATATGGTCCCTCACACACTAACAGGGTCCATACAAAGATATAAACAAAATATATATTCACTTATGGATTAGGAAGACACCATTAGCAGTACCTTTTCTCAAGAAGGCATCCTATGTTTAGGGTAGTTTCAACAAAACTCCAAATAGGAATCACCTGACTACTCTTAAGTTGATATAAGTCCCCATCAACATTCACTCAGTAGTCTCCCTTAAGTCAGGGTCTTTTTGTTGTGCTACCAATAGGTCACCCCAGTGGTTGTTCCCTACTTTAGAAGATGTAAATCTAGTAGACCTTCTTTTTAGCACACCCATTGCACACCAAAATCCAACCCCTTTGGTTGGCTAGCTCTACCCCATGACTAGTATACTATCCCTTTGGATTTGTAAATTTGAGATAGAAAAAATCTGATATAGCCCCTTCTTGGTGGGTCCATCGTACACTGACATGGTCCATAAATTAAATCTATTAAATTTGACCCAGCTCACATCCCCAGTGGATATGCTCTCAATTTGAAATCAAACTAAAAAACCATATCAAATCACATGAAATGAAGATAAAATTAATTTAACAACTTTTGAGTTGTGAGTCCCTTAGTAATTCACTTAGTAGTCACCCTAGGTTAGGTTCAATTTGTTGTGCATCCAACAAGTCACCAAAGCGATTATTACTTGCTTTGGAAGATGTAAGTATGTGATGCCTCTTCGTAGCACAATGATTGCACATCGAAAGGCAACCCCTACGGTTAGCTAGCTTTACCCTGCAGCTGGTAGACTATCCCTTTGGATTTGTAAACCTGAGGTAGGTCAAAGTTGATATAGCCCCTTCTTAGTGGGTTCATCGCACTTCGATAGGGTCCATACATTAATCAGATTAAATAAAACCCAATTTAATTTTCCCTAATGGAGTTAAATCACACCCTTCTCCTCAGTGGAGCCCCAAATCATATGTAAACAAGTCAAGCAAATAAATCAAATTCAAAACCAACGTCCCTAGTGGAGCCAAATTAAACCAACTCCCCTAGTAGAGTCTAAATTAAAGAAATCCAACTAAACTCTTATTCCTATCAGATACATCCCTAAACAATTCCCAATCCCTAGTGGGTAGCATAAACCTTCTTCCCTAGTGGAAGGCTCATATACCCGATCCCCAGCAGACTTGAGCCCATATCTCTAGCAGATATGCCTCCATATCAATTAAAATTAAACAAATTAAATTCAATTTTATCTTAATCCCCGGTGGATTATAGATTCTTATCCCCAACGGATCTTCTTTCCACAAATCATATAATCAAATCAAATTCAAACCTTATACCCAATAGATTTTCTTCTTCTATGCCCTCGACATAGACCCCTCACATGTCATGTCCAATGTATGTGTGATCCCCTAACGGATCTCCCTCCATGTCTTTGACATGGAATTCTCATCAAATCTTATTTCTTCTCTTAGGCACACCTTTAATACTTCAACAAAAAGCCTAATAATGTATTTGTTCAAATTACATCATCTTAACATTGTAATCAACATTTTATGATTTATGATGGTGCAAGCTCAAACTAATTATACAATATAACACTAAACATATTATTGTGTGAATTAACACATTATATTATACTATAATATATGATGTTATATTATAATTTGCTATAATATAATATATTGTCTAACATTATACCTCATTAGAATCACTTAAAAGGAATAAATAACAAAAATTTCTCAAAATATGAATAATGTTCATTTTGGATGTAAAATTGTTATTTTTCCTATTAGAAATGATACAAAATAGCATAATTTTGGTGTTGCTTCTTGGTGTGTACCGTGAATTTGGCAAATTCTTCCATCTCAACCTTCAAATTATATTTTTTGTGAGTTTTGACCCAACTTATTATAACAAAAGTAAAATATACTAAAATTTACAATAACATTTTGTAACACATAACCACATTCATATATATGTGAGGTTATACTGTTATGTACATTGTATTTTAATATGCTTTCATAAAATATATTATCTTACATTACACCTAAAATTGAATCACTTCAAGAAAAAAATTAATAAAATTTAGTTTAAAAATGAACATTTATTTTGGATACAAAATTCCATTCTTTTGATTATATGACACACCATAGCACACCCCCAATGTTGTTCCCTAAAAATACCTTAAATTTAGCCAAATTCCATCATCTCAACCTATAAATCAGTACTTATATGAATTATACTAGTACAAACTCTACTACATCATACTATAACAAATTAAAATATGCTAAACAATAAGTAGTAATACACAATAGTATGCTATAATGCTAGATACTACACTGTTATGACATCCTATATTATAATACGCTATAACATATTATATCATATTATATTGCATATCACATCATAAGAGATTGCTTAAGATAAAAAATCATAAAATTATTCTAAACAATAACAGACTATTTTTTTAGTTGTATCACTTACATATTTCAAATTGAAATAATATATTATGATGCCATGCTCTATCGATTATTAGTTTTTCCAAATTCCACCATTTTAAAGTCTAAGTTAATATTTTTATAAATAATGCTAGTGTAGGCTCAACTGCATGATTATATAATACTAAAAGAATTTAAAATGAAAATAACAATATATTATGATATATGATGTTATACTATGCTACAACATATAATGTTTATTTAGAACATAAAATCTTACTTTTAGACTACAAGTGGCGCAGCACACCTTTGGTACTACAACCTAATTCCCTCTTTAAATTTAACAAATTTCATCATCTGATTTATTAAATCAATCTTTTTATGATTTATATTAATATAGACTATAGGGCACAATACCATAACATACTAAAGAATTTCAAAACATCTTATAACATCCAAAAACACATCACTACATGCTCAAATATATGATGCTAGATTATACTATGATATATGGTATTATAATATGAGTTAGGGTTAGGGTTTAGGGTATTCAAATAACTAATAGTCAAGGGAAAGTCTCTTGGAGACATTTTCTTTAGTTATCATAACTATATTAGGATTAGGTCATTCTTTAGTTCTACTCCTAATGACATCTTTATTCAAGGTTTAGGGTTTGGGTTTAGGGTTAGTTTAGGGTATAGGGTTTCTTCAGGGTTAGTTTAGGGCTTAGGGTTTAAGGTTAGTTAAGGGTTTAGGGTTTAAGGTTTAGGGTTTGGGGTTTAGGGTTTAGGTTTTAGGTTTGTAGGTTTTAGGGTTTAGGGTTGTAGGTTTAAGGATTAAAGTTTAATGTTTAAAGTTTTAGGGTTTTGGGTTTAGGCTTTTGGGTTTAGGGTTTAGGGTTTATGGTTTAGTGTTTAGGGTTTAGGGTTTTTAGGGTTTATGGTTTTTATTTTAGGTTTAGGGTTTTAGTTTTAGTTTAGGGTTTAGGGTTTAAGGTTTTTTTAATAGAGAACAAATTCAAATTCAACATTTCTTCTTTTCGATTTCATCAACCCAGTAGCATCCCAAGTTTTCTAAGACACAGGCAACAACATAGATGAAAAATAGCACCCATAGAGCAGATAAAAAACCTTAGATCAGTAGAACCATCTCTATAATAAAGACACATTTCCATGAGCAGTAGATCAGATCGGTCATTCTTCAATTTCTCTAGTTCCCATCAGAACTACCCCCACCTCTCGAGTAATGAGATCTGCCATCATATACCTGATCTCTCCCTCCATAACTAGCACATTTATAACCTCCATGCTCCTCTCACACTATTGCTCATCACCACCTCTATATCAGCTCAGATCCCCACCACTCGATAATCCTTGGCCTCGCCTCCATCGCCAGATCTAGATTGAGCCTAGTTGATGGTGATGTTCCTGCCATCAAGATTCTCCCTATTCATAGGGCTTAAGGTTTAGGGTTAGTTTAGGGTTTAGGGTTTAAGGTTGTTTTAGGGTTTAGGGCTTAAGGTTTAGGGTTTAGGGTTTGGGGTTTAGTGTTTGGGGTTTAGGGTTTAGGGTTTAGGGTTTAGAGTTTAAGGTTGTAAGTTTTAGGGTTTAGGGTTGTAGGTTTTAGGGTTTAATGTTTAATGTTTAGGATTTTAGGGTTTTGGGTTTAGGCTTTAGGGTTTATGGTTTAGTGTTTAGGGTTTAGGGTTTTTAGGGTTTAGGGTTTTAGTTTTAGGTTTAGGGTTTAAGTTTGATTTAGGGTTCAGGGTTTAAGATTTTTTTTAATAGACAACAAATTCAGATTCAACATTTCTTTTTTTTTAATTTCATCAACCAAGTAGCATCCCAAGTTTTCTAAGACATAAGCGACAACATAGATGAAACAAAAGAGCACTCATAGAGCAGATCAAAAACCATAGATAAGTAGAACCATATCTATAATAAAGACACAGTTCCATAAGCAGCAGATCAGATTGGCCGTTCTATAGTTTCTCCAGTTACCATCAAAATCACCTCTTGAGTAGATGCCATCATATCTCTCCCTCCCCACAAGCACATCTATAACCTCCATTCCTCCTACCTCCATAACCACCACTTCTACCACCTCTATATCCATCCTAGATCCCAGCCTCCACTATGATAATCATGCCTCGCCTTTAGCCTCCATTGATCTAGATTAAGCCTAGTGATGGTGATGTTCATAGTTTATTTATTCTTAGGCTTAGGTTTAGTTGGTTTAGGGTTTAGGGTTGGTTTAGGTTTAGGGTTTAGGGTTTGGGGTTTAGGTTTAGGTTTTAGGTTTATGTTTTAGGGTTTAGGGTTTAGCGTTAGGTTTAGGTTAGTTTTATGGTTTAGGTTGTAGGTTTAGGGTTTAGGGTTTAGGGTTTAGGGTTTAGGGTATTAGGGTTGTAGGTTTAGGGTTTAGGGGTTAGTTTTATGGTTTAGGGTTCAAAATTTAAGGTTTAGTTTTTTTGTTAATTTGAATAAATTGGTAGGTTTAGGTTTATTTAGTTTATTTTTTATTTATTTGAGTTTATTTTATTTTATTTTATTTAAATTTATTTATTATTTTTAATATGTTTATTTTATTTATTTTAGTTTAGGTTTTTATTATAATTTAGTTTTTAGGTTTAAGTTTATTTTTTAGTTGAATTTTATTTTTATTTTCTTTTTTTGGTAGAGGTTTTATTTTATATTTTTAAGTTTAGGTTTAGGTTTTTATTTTCTTTTTTTAGGTTAAGGTTTTAGGTTTTTATTTTAGGTTTATTTTTAGGTTTTATATTTTAGTTTAGGTTTAGGTTTATTTTTAGTTTATTTTATTTTATTTAGTTTCAATTTTGGTTTAGGTTTAATTTATTTTAGGTTTAGGTTTAGGTTTTATTTATTTTAGTTCAGTTTATTTTTGTTTAGGTTTAGGTTTATTTTATTTTGTTTATTTTAGTTTTATTTTAGGTTTAGTTTTTTTTAGTTTTGTGTTTAGGTTTTATTATTTATTCATTTTTTAGGTTTTATTTTTAGGTTTATTTTTTAGCTTTATGTTTTTATTTTATTTTATTTTAGGTTTATTTTATTATTATTTTACATTTAGTTTTTTTTATTGAGGTTTTTTATTCTTAGGTTTATTTTATTTTTTTTACTTTAGTTTGGGTTTTTCTTTATTTATTTTAGTTTATTTTTATTTTTTATTTTATTTTATTTTTAAGTTTAGGTTTAGGTTTTAATTTAACATTTTCTTATTTTATTTTCTTATTTTCTTTAGGTTTGGGTTTTTTAATTATTTTATTTTTAGGTTTTATTTAGTTTAGGGTTTAGGGTTCTAGGGTTTAGGGTTTAGGGTTTAGGGTTTAGGTTTAGTGTTTCTTTAGTTAAGGTTTTAGTGTTTAGGTTTTTTAGGTTGGGTTTAGGTTTTAGTTTAGGTTTGGGTTTAGGTTTAGCTTTTAGGTTTTTAGTTAGTTAGTTTAGGTTTAAGTTAGGGTTTAGTTAGTTTTGAGTTAGGTTAGTTTAGTTATTTAGTTAGGTTTAGGTTTAAGTTTTAGTTTAGGTTTTTAGGTTAGGTTTAGTTTAAGGTTTAGTTTAGGTTTTTTAGGTTTATGGTTTAGATTAGTTTAGTTTTTTTTAGGATTAGGGTTTAGGGTTTAGGGTTTTAAGGTTTAGGATTTAGGGTTGAGGTTTTATGGTTTAGTGCTTAGCGATTTGGATTTTGGTTTTAGGTTTAGGGTTTATGTTTTTTATTTAGGGTTTAGGGTTTAAGGTTTTTTTTAATAGAGAACAAATTTAGATTCAACATTTCTTGTTTTTGATTTCATTAATTAAGTAGCACCCTAGGTTTTCTAAGACACAAGCGATTACAAAGATAAAAAATAGCACCCATAGAGCAAATAAAAAACCCTAGATAAGTAGAATCATCTCTACTATAAAGACATAGTTCCATAAGGAACAGATCGTATCAGCCATTCTTCAATTTATCTAGTTCCCTTCAGAACCACCGTGGCCTCTTGAGTAGAAGGATCGACCATCATATCCCCGATCTCTCCCTCTGCCACCACCATGGCTGTAACCTCGATCGTTCCTTGGTTTAGGTTTTTGTTTTTATTTTATTTTTTTAGGTTTAGGTTTTAGGTTTTTATTTTAGGTTTATTTTTAGGCTTTATTTTTTGTTTAGGTTTAGGATAATTTTTAGTTTATTTTATTTTATGTACTTTATGTTTAGGTGTAGGTTTTATTTATTTTAGTTTAGTTTATTTTAGTTTAGGTTTAGCTTTATTTTATTTTTTTTATTTAATTTTTATTTTTGGTTTAGGTTTTTTTAAGTTTAGGATTTAGGTTTTATGTTTTTTATTTTAAGTTTTATTTTTTAGGTTTAGGTTTTTATTTAGTTTTTATTTTATTTTATTTTATGTTTATTTAATTTTTATTTTATTAAGGGTTTTTATACATAAGTTTGTTTTATTTTTTAGTTTAGTTTAGGTTTTTATTTTTTTATGTTTATTTATTTTTATTATTTTTATTTTATTTTTAGGTTTATGTTTAGGTTTTAGTATAGGTTTTTATTTTATTTATTTATTTATTTATTTTATTTTTACATTTTATTTAGTTTAGGTTTAGGTTTTTAAGTTTCTAGGGTTTAAGGCTTAGGGTTTTTGGTTTAGGGTTTTAGGGTTTAGGGTTTTGGGTTTTGGGTTTTAGGTTTTAAGGTTTAGGGCTTAAGGTTTTAGGGTTTAGGCTTTAGGGTTAGAGTTTAGTTTTAGTTTAGGTTAGGTTTTTTGTTTAGTTTTAGGGTTTAGGGTTTGGGTTTAGTTTAGGGTTTAAGTTTAGGTTTTAGGTTTAAACTTTAGGTTAGGATTTAGGGTTTATAGTTTTAGGGTTTAGGAGCTTAGGTTTAGTGTTTAAACTTTAGGTTTAGTTTTAGTGTTTAATTTAGTTTAGGTTTTAAGATTTAGAGTTTATTATTTAGTTTAGGGAGGTTAAGGTTAGTTTAAAATTTAGTTTTATAGTTTAGGGTTTAGTTAGGGTTAGTTTAGTTTAGGTTTTAGTTTAGGTGTAGGTTTAGTTTAGGATTTAGGTTTATAGATTTAAGGTTATAGGTTTAGGGCTTAGGGTTTAGGGTTATTTTTAGGGTTAAGGTTTAGGGTATGGGGTTTTGGATTTAGGATTTAGGGTTTAGGGTTTAGGTTTTAAGATGTAAGTGTTATTTATTTTTAAAATAAAGTAAACTAATAAGTTTAGGTTTATTTAGTTTATTTATTATTATTTTTGTTTATTTTAATTTTAATTTTTAATTAGGTTTGGCTTTTATTTTTATTTACTTTAATTTATTTATTTTAGTTTTGGTTTATTATTGTAGTTTATTTTTTAGGTTTTGGTTCAGGTTTAAGTTTTTTTTTAGTTTAGTTTTATTTTTATTTTATTTTTTAGGTTTAAGTTTTAATTTTTTATTTTTAGGTTTAGGTTTAGGTTTTTATTTTAATTTTTTAGGTTTAGCTTTTAGGTTTTTTATTTTATGTTTATTTTTAGGTTTTATTTTTTAGTTTAAGTTTAGGTTTATTTATAGTTTACTTTATTTTATTTAGTTTAGAGTATAGGTTTAGTGTATTTTAGGTTTAGGTTTAGGTTTTATTTATTTTAGTTTAGGTTTGGGTTTATTTTATTTTATTTATTTTAGGTTTAGGTTTATTTTTTTTTCGGTTTAAGTTTTATATTTTATTTATTTTAGGTTTATTTTTTAGGTTTAGGTTTTAATTTAGTTTTTATTTTATTTTATTCTAGGTTTATTTTATTTTTATTTTATGTTTTAGTTTTATTTTGTTTATGTATTTTATTTTTAGGTTTATTTTATTTTTTAGTTTAGTTTAAGTTTTTATTAATTTTATTTTAGTTTAGTTTTTTTTTTAGGTTTAGATTTTTATTTTAATTTTTTAGGTTTAGCTTTAGGTTTTTTATTTTAGGTTTATTTTTAGGTTTTATTTTTTAGTTTAGGTTTAGGTTTATTTATAGTTTATTTTAATTTATTTAGTTTAGAGTATAGGATTAGTGTATTTTAGGTTTAGGTTTAGGTTTAATTTATTTTAGTTTAGGTTTGGATTTATTTTATTTTGTTTATTTTAGATTTAGGTTTATTTTCTTTTTGGGTTTAAGTTTTATATTTTATTTATTTTTAGGTTTATTTTTTAGGTTTAGGTTTTTATTTAGTTTTTATTTTACTTTATTTTAGGTTTATTTTATTTTTATTTTATGTTTGGGTTTTATTTTATTTATGCATTTTATTTTTAGGTTTATTTTATATTTTTTAATTTAATTTAAGTTTTTATTAATTTTGTTTTATTTTAGTTTCTATTTTTAGGCTTAGATTTTAGTTTAGGTTTTTAATTTATTTTATTATTTTTAGGTTTAGGTTTATGGTTTTATTTTAATTATTAAGGTTTTGGTTTTTGATTTTTATTTTAGGTTCATTTTTAGGTTTAATTTTTTAGTTTAGGTTTATTTTTTGTTTATTTTATTTTATTTAGTTTAGTTTTAGTTTATTTTAGGTTTAGGTTTAAGTTTTATTTATTTTAGTTTAGTATATTTTAGTTTAGGTTAAGGTTTATTTTATTTTATTTATTTTATTTCTATCTTAGGCTAAGGTTTTTTTTAGTTTAGGGATTAGGTTTTATTTTTTGGGTTAAGGTTTTTATTTGATTTTTATTTTATTTTATTTTAGGTTTATTTTATTTTTAATTAACATTTAGTTTTTATTTTATATAAGTTTTTTATTCTTAGGGTTATTTTATTTCTTAGTTTAGTTTATGTTTTTATTTATTTTAGTTTATTTTATTTTATTTTTTTATTTTATTTTATTTTTAAGTTTAGGTTTAAGTTTTAATTTATGTTTTTATTTTATTTTATTATTTTATTTTATTTATGTTTAGGGGTTTTATTTATTTTATTTTTAAGTTTTATTTAGTTTATGTTTAGGTTTTTAGGTTTTTAGGGTTTAAGGTTTAGGGTTTAGGGTTTATGGTTTAGGGTTTAGGGTTTAGGGTTTAGGGTTTAAGGTTTTAGGGTTTAGGGTTTTAAGGTTTAGGATTTAGGGATATGTTTATTTAATTTCTTATTTAGGTTTTAATTTGTTTAGTTTAATTTAAGGTTAGGGTTTAGGTTTATTTAGGTTTAGGTTTATAGTTTTTTTAAGTTTAGGTTTGTTAACAGGTTTAGGTTTTAGGTTTATACTTTAAACTTTAGGTTTAATTTTATTTAATTTTTATTTTAGGGTTTTATTTTATTTAGGTTTAGATTATTTTAGTTTAGGTTTAGTTTAGGTTTTAGTGTTTAAGATTTATGGTTTAGGTTTTTTCAAATTTAGTCTTTAAATTTATGGTTTAGTTTAAAGTTTAATTTTAGGTTTAGTTAGTTTAATGTAGTTTAGTTTTATGGTTTGGGGTTTAGAGTTTCCCATTAAATTAATCAACAAATTTTATTAATTATTACAGTAAATGGAGTAATTAATTAATTTTTCAAATAAACTTTAATTACTAGTCAAAAATTAGTGAGATCATTTTAATTAATTCTCCTGAAAATACCATTAAAATGAGTATTTATTTGCATTTTTTATTTATCTATGATGTTATGATTTTTAGAAGTTTTAGCCATCAAATTAATTAAACTAATCATGTTGGCGCCATGTGGCTCGGGATTATTTTAAACTTATCGACACTTACATGGCGGTGGATGCTTTCTTGTTTATCATCGATCTAGATCGGGCATTTAATTAATCCCACGTTTAATAGATCATCGATAGCGGTCTAATCATGACCGTCTCGATCACATGGAACAGCGATTGTGATCATCATGTGAGTGAGAGAGAGAGAGTCCACCATTACTCACAAGTTTCAAGCTTCGGATCAACTCATCCCAAATCTTCATGACATCGATCGGAGGAGTTCCAATGGTCAAGATCACACGAGTTGAAAGTTTTCTTCAAAAAGTTCCAACCCATTTTTTGCCTAAGGATCAATTTTGGAAGCATACCTCATGAAAGGCTGGAATTTGGAGAAGCTTCATAGAGATGAATCCTTTATGTAGCAATTGGATCAATTCCTTGACATTCGAAGTGAACCCGACAATTTGGAGTTCAACTTTGATCGAAGTCCCCCTCCGATGCTCAAGAAGCTTGGGAGATGATTCATTCTTGCTCAACGAGGCATAGGGAAGGTGCGTTCAAAGTTAATTTGAGTTTGATGGAGAAATGGAGAAGTTAGGTCGAAAATGGGAGCGTCCTATTTTGAAATGGATGTGAATGAAATTTTTTGATCGAGGAATGAGCTTGGGATCTAAGGGAATGGGTCTAGCAGCTCGTCATGGGTAGCTAGGGCTCTGAGGAACTATTTGTGTGTGTGTTTGAGAAGAAATGAGGGGCTGTATACCGCCTTCATCTTGATCGGACGGTGGGATCAAGTGTGGCTTCGAGTGGCCATCCGGCCATCTCAGGGTGTCATAGGTGGCAAGGAGGAGGGGAGTTGACTCAGCTTGGTTGGTTGAAGGTGTGTAGGTGGCTGCCAAAGAGTAATCATGGATCTCCTATGGGTTTAAAATTCTCCAATAGGTAAGGCTGGGTGATTTCACCTTCTATGGGTCATGGCCAACCCAATCACCCCTTGGGTTAGGTTGGACAATGTCCTATGTGCCTAGGTGGACCATTGGAAGCGTATCAAGTGGCCAAAGATTGGAAACGACCACTTACATGGGTGATTTGTCTCATGTGATGCCCTTGACCCAAGGGTAGATGGAGCATTTGGAATTGGATTTGATTTGGGTTGATTTGAAATGAGCCAAAAGTGGGTTAGCCCAAATTTCAAGTTAATTGGAATTGACTTGTTTAGGTTTGCCTCAATTTGACTCATTTAGGTCAAATTGGGTTAGGTTGGTCAAGTTGACAAATTAGTCAAATTGGGGCAAACCAAGGGCTGGGCAATGTTGATATGATAATTTGGGATGTATTGGTTCAATTATTTTGGTTTAGTTTGGCTTAGATTTGATTTTGGCTCATCTGAATTCATTTTGATCAAATGGGTTAAGTTAACCAATTTGATCAAATTGGCCAAATTAGCTAGGGTTTAGTTGACCAATTGAAGATGATTGTAGGCTTTGGTTTCAATCAATTTGGATTTGGTTTTCATTTTGGCCAACTTGAACCTTTAGGTCAATTTGGGCTATGTAGGTTAATTGGGTTTAATTGGGTCCAATCATAGTTTTGGTGAAGTTCAAAATCAATTTGGAATGAACTTGTGTCATTGGTTGCAATCAATTTGGTTTATATTTTGATTTGACCCAATTTGGTCTTTTAAGTCAATTTGGGTCAACTTGGGTCAAGGGGGACAAATGGGTTTAGTTTGACTCAATTGAAGGTCAAGTCATATTCAAATATTGATTTTGATTTGGTATGAATCATTGGTTTCAAACAATTTGGCTTAGGTTGTCATTTGGCTAGTTTGGGTTCATATGGGTTAAGGGGTTGACTTGGTCAAATGACAAAGTTGACTTGGTTTGACCCAATTTTTGACAATTAATCAACCTAGGGTGATCAACAATCATGATGGGAGGTTTTGATTGGCTTGGTTAAATCTAATTTGGGTAGGATTGGAACTTGGCTCAAATAGGTCAAATTGGCCACTTTGAGTCAAGTGGACCAATTAGGTTTAGTTAGCTTAATTTTTGGTTGAGTTTGAATTAGTTGAGTTTATATATGGATTTGGGATTGATATATAACTTCAATTGTAATTAGCTTCAAATGGGTTTTGGTTCATTTGAACATTTCAAGTCAAAAGGATTAAGTTGAGTTTGACTTGGGTTGATTTTGGTTTGGCTTGATGATTGTAGATTTAATTTATATTTGTGAATATGATTGAAGGCATGATTGATTCATGAGAAAATCAATTGAATTTGGATTTTGGAATGAAGGAATTTGGCTAAGTCCATAGAGTTGGGTCATGTAGCTTTGGTTTGGATTTTGATTTGGTTTCATTTAGTGTTGATGATTTAAATATACATGTTTCATTTCAATTTGTGATTACTGAAAATATGATTGATTTGTGAGAAAATCAATTGAGTTTGACTTGATTTGATTAAGATTTGGCTATGTCCATGAGATAGGAAGGATTTTGATTTAATTTGATATAGTTTGATTTAGTTTTGATCATTTGAATGTAGATTTGATTTATATTTAGGAAGATGATTGAAGATATAAACTTGAGAAAATCAAATGGTTTTGGATTGATTTGGATTAAGATTTAGCTAAGTCCATGGGATAGGTCATATGGCTTAAAGGGTTTCAAGTTTGGATTTGATCATGGGCTTCAATCATTTGGTTTTGGAATTTGGGTTTGGATTCAGATTTTAATTTGATGTTTGAATTGAACTAGAGGTTTTGTTTTAGAAGGTGAACTTGGATTGGATTTGGGTTGTAGGGTAGGTGAATTATCCTAATTCCTAAGGCATAACTTAATCCTATAGTTAACCCTTCTAAGTCCTTAAGCTTAGGTTAAGTGTTTACCTAATTATTAGAAGTGTCTTATGATTAAAGAAGTCTTAGTGTCTAGAAGACTCCTAAGTCTAAGATGGAAAGATTAAATCCGCACTCCAAAAGTGAGGTCAATGGGCCTTAGGCTCTATAGTGTTGCCCTTAAAGATAGATGATTGGAAGACTAAAGCCATGTTTCATATTAAATACTTGAATATATCTTAGAATGCTTTGCTTGGGAGATCATGGATACATGAGAACAACATAGTTCCATTCCTTCTACATCAATGTACAATGTTTGTGAGAGGTTGGATCGTCTACTGTGTTAAAAGAAATCTCAAGCCATTTACACTTCATGAGGTCGGCATATATGAGGATGCGTCTTACTTCCTCCCTCAAAATCAGCAAGTCTATTCTCATGAACTTGGCCAAAATTTAAAAATAAAAGAAAAGGAAAATGATAAAAGAAGAGAAAAAGAAATAGAGAATAAAAGAGAAAATGAAAAAGAAAATATAAGGGAGAGGAAATAGACTTGGAGGAGGAAGTGGAGCCTTACATTAGATTCCACCCACAATTTATTACTCCATTTGAACATATGGCTAGGACAACCTGACCTCCACTAGGCAGAGGAAGAGGCCAGTTTAGAGGCAGTCATAGGGGTGCAAAACCTCTTTATTGGCCACCCAATGAAAGGTATGTCCTTGCTACCAGGAGTACACCTACTATCCATTTAGACTTAGAATCTAGTTCATAGGATGATTCTTATATGGTTAGCACACTAGCCTCCTCTTCTCAATAGTTGATTCCCTTGTAGGTAAGACTTGAGCCAGATAGCGATGAAGACCAGGTTCCAAAGCAAAGCATAAGTGTATCCAAGTCTATATGTGAAACTGTTAGTTATCAGTTGAGAACTTTATCTCTGACCCCACTTTCCTCTCAAAAAGCTAAGGGCTTGGTGGTTAAGGAAGCTCTTAAGTAATCTATAAGTGTGAAGACTTAGAGGTTCTTTCTGGGAGCATCATCCTCAAGCCAAGAAGTTAATGTAGAACCTGAGGATGATTCATATAAAGATTTAATTGAATTACCTTTTCATTGGAACTTGCTTTGTGTTCATAATTTAGCAAAGAAATGGTTAGTCCCACATACTTGGTCAAAGCATAGGTCAGGCTACTTCGAAAGAATATGGAAGTATATATATAAAATCTCTTAATCAAGACCAGGACTAGGATTCAGTACAGTGGGTCTAATCGATGCTGATGAATACTACTTAGTCATTACCAATCATTTGGAATATGAAATGCTCTTTTCAAATCACATTAACTCATATGAGGAGTTGTGCTTAGAAACTTCAGATGATCCAGATGATTTTGAATTCAAAGATGCACCACCAGAGTTCGAAGAAGAGATCAAGTCTACCATCGACGACCTCAAGGAAATCAACTTAGGAACTAAAGAAGATCCATGTCTGACATACATCAGTTCTTTATTGAATGAAATTAAAATCAATGACTTAGTTAGGCTATTGACTGAGTTTAAAGGTTGCTTTGCATGGAGCTATGAAGACATGCATGGATTGGCTCTTGACATAGTGGTCCATAAACTAGCAATAGAGTCTACTGCTAACCCTATCAAGAAAGCTCTTAGACACATGCGATTAGACATAGAACAATGGGTCATTTATGAAGTCAAGAAATTGATCAATGATGTCTTCATTCGAGAAGAAAAATATCCTTTCTGGTTAGCCAGTGTCATCCTAGTTAAGAAGAAGAATGTTTAAATTCACAATGCATTGATTTTTGGGATTTAAATTATGCATGTTGAAAAGACAATTTTCCACTATGTCCTAGAGCTGATGGTGGACATTGCCTCATCTCATGCAATATTCTCTTTCATGGATGGATCATTTGGATATAACAAAATAAACATGGCCCTTAAAGATGAAAGAAACACTACTTTTAGAACCTCGATCGGAATCAATTACTATAAGTCGTGCCTTTTAGCCTAAAAAATTCCGTGCTACATACCAGCGGGCAATGAATCGAATCTTCGACGAACTCATTCATTATCAAGTCGAGTGCAATGTCGATGATTTCATGCTCAAAAGTAGAGAAATGGAAGACCATCTCTTTGACTTGAGAGTAGCTTTTAAACATTTAAGATAATTTAACCTCAAAATGAATCCCCTGTAGTTTCCATTTAGAGTAGCTTTAGCAAAATTTTTTGGGTTTGTTGTCTGACACAATGGAATCAAAATCGATCTAGAGAAGAACCAGGAGATATTAGAAATGCCACCCCCTAAAATTTTAACTCAACTAAGATCATTCCAAGGGTGATTGGCATATCTAACATGCTTTATATCCAACTTATCGAGAAAATGTCATCCATTCTCTGCACTTGTCAAAAAGGACACCCAGTTTAAGTGGGATTACAAGTATGAGCATGCCTATGAAGACATCAAGCATTACCTGATGATGTCACTAATTTTAGTAGCCCCTATCCTGGGCAAGCCGCTCATACTTTACACTTCTACATTAGAAGACTCCCTTGGTGCTTTGTTGGCCCAAGCCAATGACGAAGAAAAGGAAAATGCACTCTACTACCTTAGAAGTAATCTAATCCATGTTGAGGCTAATTATCCACCCATTGAGAAGCATTGCCTAACTTTAATCTTTGTATCCCAAAAGCTATAGCACTACATGCTTTCTCATAAGGTGAACTTAATCTCTATGATAAATCCACTACAGTATCTCATGACATGGCTGATGCTATCCAGACGGTTGGCATGACGGTCTATGATCCTCTCATAGTTTGACATTACCTTCTTACCCCTTTGTGTAGTGAAAGGATAAGCGCTAACAGATTTCTTAGCAGCACACCCACTTCCTACTGACTCTCTACTTAGTGATGATCTCCCTGATGAACAAATCATGAACTTAGGGGATACTAGCATGCACTGCTGGGATATGTACCTTGATGGTGCGGCTTCCTCTCAAAAAAGAGAAGAACCACAATCTATTATTCAAGGAAAGGTAGGGGTAGGAATAGTTCTCTTAACTCTGGACCGTGATGTGATGAGATTATCATATCATCTATCCAATCCTTGAAATAGTAACAAAGCTGAATATTAAGCTCTGATTGATGGTCTGGAGTTATCTGTTACTCTAAGCATCCATAACATCAACATCTTTGGGGATTCTCAGCAAGTTATTACCAAAATCACTGAATCCTATAAGGTTATGAAGTCCAAGTTCCATCATTACCATAAGTACACCATGGAGTTATTGTCCCAAATCCAAGAGGTTACCATTTATAAGATTCCTCCAAGAGAGAACACTAGAGAGTATGCTTTAGCCAAGCTTGCCAAGGAGTTGGCATGTCCAGAGGATGAGTCCATATCAATAAAGGTCCAAAATATAGAAGTCTTATCCATTATTGATACTGAACTCATCAAAAAGTACTCTCTTAAAGGGGATGTTACCATTGCAAAGAAAGATGAGGAGTTAGATTGGAGGCAACTATTCATGGATTACCTAAATAAAGGAAAACTATCTCAAGAAAAGTCCCAAGCCCATCAGATTAAGTAGAGCACTTTCTTACGCTCTTGCAGATGGTGCCTTGTGCTGTTGGACGTTCGATCATATGTGATTACATTGTTTAAATCAACACGAAGCTCATGAGATTTTTACTGAGGTACACTGAAGATTATGTAGAGCCAACCAATTTGGTTTGACGATGAAAGCTAAGATCAAGAAACTAGGATACTACTGGTCATCGATGATAAAAGATTGCATGGATACAGCTAGGCGATGCCACCAAAGTCAAATACACAGTGTGGTCCTATACCAACCACCCAACATTCTATGATCTATAATGGCCTTATGGCCATTCAAGTGTTGGGGTACCAGCATAGTGGGTCTGATTGATCCTCTTTCTTCCAAGGGTCATCGTTCATCTTAGCACTATCTTTACTTTTCAAATGGGCAAAGGTGATTCCACTTAGAGAGGTTAGAACTCCACCTGTGCTCTAGTTTTTTAAGAATGATATCATATATAGGTTTGGAGTACCTCGATGATTTATATCTGATAATGGTACTGCATTCAAGAGCACCGAGATCAATAACTTTGCAAGAGACATAGAATATATTGGAGATATTCTATCATCAACTACTTGAGGGTAAACAGCTTAGCAAAAGCCTTCAATAAAACTCTCATTCAAATACTGAAGAAGACACTCGGCAATGACAAGGTACAGTGGTATGAGTAGTTAGTTGAGGCCTTGTGGGCCTACCGCACCACATATAAAACTACAACCCAAACTACTCCTTTCTCCTTAGTGTATGGGTCTGAAGCTGTTTTACCATTAGAAGTCAAACTCCCACCACTAAGGATAGCTGTGGGTAGCAAGATCACAATAGAGTAGAATGCCAAGTTGCAGTTAGAAGTGCGTGAAGGTTTGGTGGAGAGACACTTACGGGTATGACAAAACCTTGAGTTGTATAAAGATAAAATGATTCAAGCTCACAACAAGTTCATCCATCCTAGAGCTTTTCAAGTAGGAGAGCTTATTTTTGATCTAAAGAGACTGATTGTTTTCCATCATAAGATGGGAGGCAAATTTGAACCCACTCGGGAAGGCCCTTTTTCCATAGAGAAGGCCTACCAAAGCGGATCTTATCAGCTTATTAAGCATAAGGGAGCACACCCAATGCTTCCAATCAATGGGCTCTACATAAAGAAATATTATAAATCATTTTTGAAAATAATTATCATCAATGAAAATTTCATTTTGAATTCAATCTCTTCCATGTTGAAAGTATTCTTGTTTGTGAATATGCCACGATGTGTTTAGGGTAGGTGTAAGGAACCCGAGTGGTGTTCTAACCTTCATCGACACAACACAAATATAAACTACACACAAACATATAAAATAAACACATATCATTTATCTTGGGCTACTCTGAGTTAAGATAATGCCCCCAGTGACACTCACTCATAGCTCTAGGTCGTGACTAGTTACGCTAGTGTGTCACCCAGTGGTCTTCCTTTGGAGGATGTAAGTCTACACTTTCCTTCTTTACTTGGCCACTACACATTGACAAAGCCTTATTAGTTTAGTAGGCCTTACGCATGGCGTAAGCTACCTCATGTGGGCTTCGCTTAAGAGGATGTGAGTGCTACACTTTTTTCTTGGATTACCCTTGCACTAATTGGGTGGTATATTTAAGGTTTAGGATAGGTCCCCTAGTGACTCCTTCCCTCCTGATTACTTCAAGTCTGGGTCTAGTCCTTCCTTGGTGCTCCCCGCTTAGTAGTCGCTCTAGGTCAAATAGAATTTGTCCCATTGACGATAGGCTATCCCGATGTTCAGTTCCACTCGAAAAGTTATAAGCCTACATGCTTTCTTTATAGATTGATCATTGCACCACCAACCATTTAGGTTGGTTGGTTCTCACTATCTTGATGGATACACCACTCATGTTGATGGATACACCATTGGTTGGTTGGTTCTCGCACCTTAGAATACACCACTCATCAAAGTAGATGTAAGTCTACACTTTCTCCTTGAGTTGGCCATCTTACACCTATAAGCTTTCTTTTCCAAGGCATAGAATAATGCTCCTAGTAGTACCTCCCCTGTGGGCATTATATTTGGATCACATTTTTTGAGACCCCATTTAGACACTACCTGGGTTACTATCGGATTAGATAGTTCCCCTTTCCTAATAATCACCCTAGTGGTGAGAGAATTCATCATGTGGATGTGCGATTCTCCTCGGTAAATGCGAGATAGGTTAAGGCGACATATCCCTTCTCAATATGGTCCCTCACACACTAATAGGGTCCATGCAAAGATATAAACAAAATATATATTCACTTGTGGATTAGGAAGACACCATTAGTAGTACCTTTTTCCAAGCAGGCATCCTTACTTTAGGGTAGTGTCAACAAAAATCCCAATAGGAATCACCTGACTACTCTTAAGTTGATATAAGTCCCCATCAACATTCACTCAGTAGTCACCTTTAAGTCGAGTTCTTTTTATTGTGCTACCAGCAGGTCACCCTAGTGGTTGTTCCCTGCTTTAGAAGATGTAAATCTACTAGACCTTCTTCCTAGCACAGCCATTGCACACCAAAAGCCAACCCCTTTGGTTGACTAGCTCTACCGCACGGATAGTAAACTATCCATTTGGATTTATAAATTTGAGATAGGACAAGTCTGATATAGCCCCTTCTCAGTGGGTCCATCGCACACTAACATGGTCCATAAATTAAATCTAATAAATTTGACCCACCTCACATCTCCAGTGGATATGCCCTCAATTTTAAATCAAATTAAACCAAAAAAACCATATCAAATCACATGAAATGAAGATAAAATTAATTCTAACTACTTTTGAGTTGACAGAAGTCCCTAGTGGCATTCACTCACCTAGGTAGGTTCAATTTGTTGTGCATCAACAAGTCACCACGGTGATTGTTCCTTACTTTGGAAAATGTAAGTATTCTTCCTAGCACTATTACACATCGAGAGGCAACCCCTTCAGTTAGCTAGCTCTACCCGGTAGACTATCCCTTTGGATTTGTAAACCTAAGGTAGGTCAAAGCTGATATAGCCCCTTCTCAGTGGGTTCATCACACACCAAAAGGGTCCATACATTAACTCAGATTAAATAAAACCCAATTTGATTTTCCCTAGTGGAGTTAAATCATACCCTTTTTCCCAGTGGAGCCCAAAATCATATGTAAACAAGTCAAGCAAATAAATCAAATTCAAAACCAACCTCCCTAGTGGAGCCAAATTAAACCAACTCCCCTAACAGAGTCTAAATTAAAGAAATCAAACTAAACTCTTATTCCTAGCAGATACATCCCTAAACAAATCTATGGAATCAAACTCAAATCCCAATTCCCAGTGGATTGCTTGAACCTTCTTCCCTAGTGGAAGGTTCATATACCTAATCCCTAGCAGACTTGAGCCCATATCTCTAGCAGATATGCCTCCACATCAATTAAAACTAAACAAATTAAAGTCGATTCGATCTTAATCCTTGGTAGATTGTAGATTATTATCCCCAACGGATCTTCTTTCCATAAATCATATAGTCAAATCAAATTCAAACCTTATCCTCAATAGATTTTCTTCTTCTATGCCCTCGACATAGACCCCTCACATGTCAAGTCTAATGTATGTGCGACCCCCTAACAGATCTCCCTCCATGTCTTTGACATGGAATTCTCATAAAATCTTATTTCTCCTCTTAGTCACACCTTTAATACTTCAACAAAAATCTTAATAATGTATTTGTTCAAATTACATCATCTTAACATTGTAATCAATATTTTATGATTTATGATGGTGCAAGCTCAAACTAACTATACAATATCAAGCTAAACATATTATTGTGTGAATTGACACATTATATTATATTATAATATATGATGTTATATTATAATTTACTATAATATAATATATTGTCTAATAGTACACCTCATTAGAATCACTTAAAAGTAACAAATAATATAAATTTCTGAAAATATGAATAATGTTCATTTTGGATCAAAAATTGCTATTTTTCTTATTAGAAATGGTACAAAACAGCATAATTTTGGTGTTGCTTCTTATTGTATACCGTGAATTTGGCAAACTCTTCCATCTCAACCTTCAAATTAAAGTTTTTGTGAGTTTTGACTGAGCTTATTATAACAAAAGTAAAACATACAAAAATTTATAATAACATTTAGTAACACATCACCACATTCATATATATGTGAGGCTATACTGTTATGTACATTATATTTTAATATGCTTTCATATAATATATTATCTTACATTACACCTAAAATTGAATCACAATAAGAAATTTTTTTAAAAAAAATTGGTTGAAAAATGAACATTTATTTTGGATACAAAATTCCATTCTTTTGATTAAATGACACACCATAGCACACCCCCAATGTTGTTCCCTAAACTTAACTTAAATTTGGTCAAATCTCATCATATCAACCAATAAATCAGTATTTTTATAAATTATACTAGTACAAACTCTACTACATCATATTATAACAAACTAAAATATGCTAAACAACAAGTAGTAATACACAATAGTATGCTATAATGCATGATACTACACTGTTATGACATCCTACATTATAATATATTATAACATACTATAATATGGAACAATTAGTTTGCTCCCTTGAAGATGTTGTGTTAATTGACTCTAATAAGCTTGATGATTTGAAGGCACCTAAAGATAACTTGATTAATTATCAGAATATGGAGGAAACCTCGGCAAAGAAAAGGTCGCTAGTAAACATATTGCTGATGGTGACAAAAATACAAGGTATTTCAATGCTCTTTTCAAAAAAAGAAAAGCCTTAAACTCTATTAAAAAAATCAAAAATGTTAACGGTAGCTGGATCATTGATAATAATGAAATTAAAGATTTTGTCATAGAACATTGTAAAAACATATTAAACAACAACCCTTCCTTAGAAGCCCTCTCCAACACGCACCTGATCCCCTCTATGGTTAATAATGATGACAACCACTTGCTCACTTTGTGTCCTACGGAAGCTGAAATTGGTAGTATTCTCAATAGCATGAACACAGATTCTATTACTGGCCCTGATGGCTACACGACTCAATTCTTTCAGCATTGTTGGCCTATTATTAAGTCTGACCTTGTTGATGTTATTGTTGATTTTTTTGATGGAAACCCTTTATCTAGATATTTTTATAGCACTTCCATTGTTCTCATTCCCAAAACTAATAATCTTGATTCTTGGGGTGATTTTAGACCTATCATCCTTTCCACCTTCTTTCATAAACTCATTGCTAAATTAATTGTCAATAGGATTAGTCCGCTGCTGTCTAAAATTATTTCCCCTAACCAAACTAGCTTTGTTAAAGGTAGAGCTATATCTGATAACATACTTCTAGCCCAATAGCTGATTCATGACATTGACATTCCTACCAGAGGTGGCAACATCCTCTTCAAACTGGACATCTCTAAAGCTTTTGACAACCTCTCTTGGGATTTTCTCTTTCAAATTCTTCATTTTCTTGGGGTTTTAGATATTTTCATCCGCCTCATCAAAAATTGTATTACCAATGTTTGGTTCTCCGTTATCATGAATGGTGAGTCCCTAGGTTTCTTTACTTCAATGCATGGCTTGAGAAAAAGAGATCCCCTTTCACCCTCTCTTTTTATTATATCTGTTGAATACCTTTCGAGGAGCCTGAATGATCTTTTCTACAAAAATTCTAACATGTTTTAGAACTCAATGTCATCCTGCTTTCATCTTAGTTTCTTGATGACTTTATAATCTTTAGCAATGCCTCTATTCTGCACATTAAAACTATTAAGAACCTTTTGAATAAATTTGGCAATGAAAGTGGCCTCTTTCTAAATGAATGAAAATGTTGTTTCATTCCTTCCTCTAAAATCCCTAGTAATAGGATCAACCAAATCTTGAGAATTACTACTTTTCAGCAACAACAACTTCCTATTAATTATCTTGGTCCGCTTTTATAGGTCTAAAAGATCTCATCTTTTGATGAGCTAATCCAAAAAATTTCTAATAAAATTTCTGCTTTGGGAATTCCATTTACTCTCTCTTTGAGCACCCTTACTTATACCTCATTCAAACTATCAACCCTAATGAATTGAGCCTCCTTAACAAATTTTTCTGGGGCTCTAATAACTCCTTTAAAAGAATGGACTGGACCTCTTGGTATAAAAGTTGTGGCACTCTAGCTGAAGGGGTGCTTGGTTGTACACCAATCAAAGAAGCAATCACTACCTTTTCCTATAAACTTTGGTGGAATTTTAGGAGTAAAAAGTAGTCTTTGAGCTAATTTTATGAGTGCTAAATATTGCTAGGGTAAGCACCCTCTCATTTGCCCCTATAAAGCGGGAGACTCTCCTATTTGGAAAAGACTTTGTTCCATCAAATGGGATGTCAAATCATTAATTTCTTGGGAGATTAACTCTGGCTCCTCTTTCTTTTGGCAAGATAACTATTCTGTAGGTGGGTCCATTGATGACTTACTTTCTACCCACTCCACTGCTACTATTAAAGTGAACTCTTTCTGGCAGAATAATATGTGGAACAATAGTAAGCTTATTGATTATATTCCTTCCTTTCTTTTAAACAAGCTTACTATTATTCCTATAATTCCTAGCAATCAAGATCAGATCCTTTTTAAGCTTTCACATAATGCTAATTTCAACTTTAAAAATGTTTGGATTCACATTAAAGAAGCTCATGATTTTTCCAATGTGTTTTTAAAACTATGGAATAACACTATCCCTACTTCTTATTCTGTTCTTACTTGGTGTATTTTGAAAAACTCCATCCCTGTTGACTCTTTGTTGTGGGGTTAAGGTTTTCAATTACCTTCAAAATGCCAATGTTGCTTTCACATTGAGAATGTGAATCATGTTTTTGTTAACAGGGCCATTGCTTCTAAACTTTGGATTTGGTATGATGACCTCTTTAACATTGTAATTTACAATGGCTCCTTGACTTTATACCAACTTCTTTAAGTTTATTTTGACAACACTATTAAATGTCACATTAAAGTCATAACTACTATCACTCTTATTTGGTTCATATGGATGGACCGAAATGATGTAAAACATCGTGGGATCCCTATGAACCACATGAGAATAATTTCTATAATTAAAAACAAAATTTGTGACTTGTTCAATGCCAATCTCCTTAACAATAAACAATTCAAAGGTTGTAAATTTGTGTCCAATAAACTGGGTTTTAATTTGCCAGATCAACCACACTATAAAGATGACAAGATTATCTATTAGGTAAAACCTCATGCTAATACTATTAAAACTAACACTGATGGCTCTGTCTCTCATAAACGATTAGGCTGTGGTGGCATTTTCAAAAACCTTAATGGTAAAGTCATATGTCTTTTTGCTTACCCCCTTAATTCTTGGTCTGCTCCCTTTGCTGAGCTCATGGCAGTGTACAAAGCACTTGAGATTTACCTTCAAAAAGGTTGGCTCAATATTTAGATTGAGGTGGATGCCCTTCTGCTAATTGATCTTTTGACTTCAATCAAAATGGGCAATATAGAATTGTACTATCTTCTCAAGCAAACTAGAGCTCTCCTTACCCAACTTGATTTTAAAATCACTCGTGTATGGCGTGATGGTAATGCATGTGCTGATTACCTGGCTAATCTAGGTGCTAGATTTTTATGAAATAAATTTCTTTGATCAACTAACACTACCTAAACTTTTGCATGGCTTGGTTAATCTGGACAATACTGGGCTCCCTTATCTCAAAAATTAATCTAACCTATAGGATTGACCTGGTTCAATACCTATTTAACTGCATGATCACTTTCTACTTAGTGTTGTTGTTTCTTTGGTATTTGTTGATGCATCATCCTGATATCCCTTGCTACTAATTTGTTGATCTTTGTGGCATGTGTTGTTGGTTTAATTTCCATAACCTTAATTGGGAGTTTACTGCTTCTACTGCTTTTACTGTTAATGTGTTGTTGTTCCTTTGGAATTTGCTGATGCATCACCTATTACTCCTTGCTAGTCCTTTGCTGAGCTATGTGGCATCTACTATTGGTTTAATTATCCCAACCTTGTTTGGGGTCTTACTATTACTGGTAAGATGTTTCCTGTTTGCTGGAGGGAGATGTATTACTTAATGCTCTATTTTCTGCTATATTTTTTGATCAACAGGGACAAATTTTTTTCCTTTTTCTAGAATTATATTCTGGGACCCTTGCCTCAATGTATAACTTTATGGCTGACCCTAATTTATCTGATATTCTTCCCCTTCTTATTGTTGTAGCCTCTCCTATGCTCCATAACCTTACCTCCACAACCTATAAGGGGAGATCTTGCAATATCCTTGCTATTATAACTTCTTCTCTGCAGAATTGGAATTATTTCTTGAATTCCATTATCACCGATGGTGATTAGCTACTTCATATTATGTGTCTTGATGGATATCAAAGATAAATTTTCTTTGAACCACTTAATAAACTATGTTGTACAATTTTTACCGGTTTATCTTATGTAGGGTGCAATATCTGTTGATGTTTTAACTCGTTGGATTTTGGGCCTTTTCTGTAGGCCTCTATTGAGGTTGTTGACTGCATGGTGACTTTTGCTTTTCTGCTTGATTTTCTTGTTAGCAATAGAGCTTTTGCTGATCTTTACATGTTTGTGGTCTTTTAAACTGCTGCTATTTTTTACAACTTGGTTCAGCTAGACTTGGCCAGACCACTTCCCTATCTATCTGGGATTTATCTTATGCATTGTCTATTTTGAATGGGTGGTTTTATGGCCATCTTGCTGTTATTTTCTATCTTGGTTGTTGGTTGATCTGGATCATTGAATCTTATGTCTAGCATGCTGCTACTGGGGTTGTCCATCATGTTCAGCAGGGTGCTTTTGGAGTTGTTTTGCTGATTTCTTTGGCTAACCTCATATACCCAACCTGCCTAGAGAGAAACTGCAATTTCCTGTTTATTGTTTTTATCTCATTGCAGGATTGGACTTACTTATTGGCTTTTCAGTTTGACTTTATTGAGGATGTGGGCTTAGCTGCAAGCCTGATCATCCTTATTTGGAATGATATTTATGTTCATTTTCCTTTGAACCCTTTTTGTTTCTATTTTACATCTCTGAATTTTAATGGAGTTTTATATGGTGGGTGTAATAATTGTATTATTGTTTCCACTGTTGGCCTTTGCAATTTTGGGTCCTTTGTCCGGCAGGTTTTCTTTGTGGTTATTGGCTGTTTCTTGCCTTTTGATTTTATTATTGTTTGTGCTATTAACATCTGGGCTACTGCTAACTTCACCTGCTGCTATTTTTTCCATCCTCATTTAGCTAGTCTTGGCCAGACCACTTCCCATTCTATCTGGGAATTAACTTATGCATTGTCTATTTTGAATGGGAGGTTTTATGGCCAACTTGCTGTTATTTTCTTTCTTGTTGGTCGATCCGTTCATTGAGTCTTATGTCCGTGAAGTCGCTCTTGCTTATCATGTTCAGCAGGGTGCTTTTGGTGTTGTTTTGTTGATTGTTTTGGCTAACCTCATATACCCAACCTGCCAGGAGAGAAACTGCAATTTCTTATTCAATTTTATTATTTCATTGCAGGTTTGGACTTACTTAATGGCTTATTAGTTTTCCTTTACTGAGGATGTGGGTTTACCTGCTAGCCTGATCATCTTTATCTGGTAGGATTTTTCTGTTGATTATCTTTTGAACCTATTTTGTTTCTACTTTACATCTATGCTTTTTAATGGAGTTTTATATGGTGGGTGTAATAATTGTATTTTTGTTTCCACTGTTGGCTTTTGGATTTTTGGGTCCTTTGTCCAGCAGGTTGTCTTTGTGGGTGTTGGTTGTTTCTTGCCTTTTGATTTTCTGATTGTTTTTGCTATTAACATCTGGGCTGCAGCTGATCTCTCCTACTGCTATTTTATCCCTCTTGGTTCTATTAGAATTATGCAGATCGTTGTGATTATGCTTTTGCTTTACTTGATTTTAACCTATGTACTATTTACTCTAAATGGATGGACTTATGGCCAATTTACTGGCTATTACTATCATGATGTTGGCAGAACTGGACTATTGAGTTTATTGCTAAGCAAGCTACTTCTAGGGTGTTATCTATGATTGCCTTTTATTGGAATTGTTTGTGGTGGGGAGCAGCCCTTTACCTGTTTCTTCTAATCTGTTGCTGTATTCCCATCTCTTCTCTGATAGACTTCTATAATTCCTATGGTAATTTGGGCTAGGGGTATGCTGTCTTCCTTTACTCTTGTTGGTTTCTAACTTCTGCAATAAGGAGGATGTTAACATCTGCATTACTTGCATTCATTAGACTTCCTTTTCTGGGAAATATCCCTGGGTTGTTTACTGGGCTATTTACCAAGACTATATATTTATTATTGTCATATACATTTGGGATGGAGGTAATACCATGCTTTTGTATTGCCTGACTAATTTCAGAAGGTATTACATCTGATCTTTTATTGCTTCTTACCTTTTCCTGGCCTTTTCTACTGTTTCCCTATGGTTGGTCTTCTTGCTGGTCTCATTAAACCCTTAGATCTTGTTAAAAATATGGTTGACCTAAAAATGATGGCTTTCTTTCATTTGTGTTGGGATTATCATGCCATGGGGCCTAATATGATGACATATATTTTGCATGGGATCCTCTTATCCATTCTGCTCTTTCCTGCTCTTTCTTCTACTCTGTATACGGCTTTGCTTATGTTTGCAATTAATAACGCTCAAAAGATCTTCTTCAAATGGTCATATGTGTTTTATTATGATATCGTGGAAGATTTCACCCCTTTTGGTTTGGTAGTAGCTCTTGTGATGTAACCCTTTTGTCAAGTTTGATGCTCATATTTGCATCCGCAACTTGGTGTGACTGAGCTGAGCCTTCTATCACACTTCTTTACTATCATTCTCGATTATGCTATTTTCGTTATCATTTTGTCTCAGATACCTTAATCGCTCAAACTTCTTCTGTCCACAATTTTGCAGGTGCTTCTCTCTTGTCCTCTTGCAGGTTTGCTCCATAGTGGTATGCATTCTCACATCCTGCAGAGCATTGGCCCTAATCTTCCATTGGCTTCTTATGTTAATCAATTTGTATCTTTTGCTTGCTTTATTTATTTCTTTTGCTTTTGGCTATACTTAGATAGGTGATTTACTCCCTAGGCTGATTGTCGCTCTTTGAGCAGTAGTTCTGGAGTTTATCCCCTTTAAGGACATTGTAACCTTCTTTTTGTGGCAATAAAATTCTCCTATACGGGGTTTCCCAAAAAAAACCCAAATCCTAAACCATAAAACCTAAAGCCTAAGCCCTAAACCCTAAACATGTAACCCTAAACCCTAAACCCAAAAGCCTTAAACTCCTAACCCAAAACCCAAAACCATAAACCCTAAATGTAAAACCCTAAACTCTAAACCCTAAACCCTAAACCTTAAAACCCCTAAACCCTAGAGCCTAAACACAAAACCCTAACCCTAAACCCTAACCCCTCAAACCCTAAACCCTTAATCCTAAACCCTAAACTTTAAGCCATAAAGCCTAAACACTAAAAACCTAAAAACCCAAACATAAAAAAATAAAATAAAAATAAAACATTATTAAAAAATTAACTTAAACCTAAAAAAATAAACTAAAATAAATAAGCCTAAAATAAATAAACAAAAATAAGTAAAAATAAAAAATAAACTTAAATAAAAATATAAATAAAATAAACTATAATAAATTAAAATAAACTAATTAAACTAAATAAACCTAAACCTACATGTTTACTTAATTTTTAAAAAAAGAATCCTAAACCCTAAACCCTAAAACCTTAACCAATAAGAAACCTACAACGATAAAATCTAAGCCCTAAACCCTAAACCCTAAACCCTAAACCCTTAAAAATCCTAAACCCTTAACCCTAAACATTAAACCCCAAACCCTAAACCTACAACTCTAAGCCCTAAACCCTAAACCCCAAACCATAAACCCTAAACCCTAAACCCTATCCCTAAACTTTGAAAACCTAAAATGAATAAAACCTAAAAATTAAATAAATAAATAAACCTAAACCTAGATAAAATAAAAGAAATAAATTAAAATAAAACCTAAACCTAAAAATAAAATAAAAAATAAAATAAAATAGAAAATAAACCTAAAAAGAAAAAAACTAGATAAAAACCTAAACCCAAAATTTAAAAATTAAAATAAAACATAAAAATAAATATAAAATAAACCTAAGTCTTAAACTAAAAAAATCTAAACCTAAAAGAAACAAAATAAAATAAACCTAAACCTAAACTAAAATATACTAAACTAAAATAAATAAAACCTAAATCTAAACCTAAAATAAATTAAACCTAAACACTAAATAAAATAAAATAAAATAAACCAAAAATAAATTTAAACCTAAACTTAAAAATAAATCCTAAAAATAAACCTAAAAGAAAAACCTTAAACCTAAACATAAAGAGACAAAATAAAAACTTAAATCTATAAATAAATAATAAAACCTAAACCAAGAAAAATAAATAAAAATAAAACTAGACTAAAAAATAAACATAAACCTAAACCTAAAAAATAAATTTAAATAAAAAACCTAAACTTAAATAAATAAACCTAAAAAATAATCTAAATAAAAATAAAGAATAAACTTAAGTAAAAATAAAAAATAAAATAAAATAAAACAAATAAAAAATAAACTAAATAAACTAAAAAGACCTAAACCTACTAATTTACCTAATTTAAAAAGCAATACGTAACTGAACTGAAGTATTGTTAAAAATCCAAAATCCTAAAACTAAAATAAATTGGACCTGGACCCAGACACTATAAAATAGCCCTGAGCCTGACCCCCTAAGACCAAACCTGACCTGGGCCATACCCTGGGCCTAGGCCTAGGCCCAACTGGATCCACACTCCCCAGGCCACTGGGCTGCACTTTAGGCCCAGGCCTTGGGCTTAGCCTGGGAATATATCTAAAATGGGCCAGATAAAGACCTGAGCCTAAGATAAATAAAATAAAGCGGAGCTAGGCCAAGATAAGATATGAAAAGATAAAGGATGATAAAAGATAAACCTAGATCTAAGCTATGACAAATAAAGATAAATAAAAAGATAAATAAAATAAACTAAATAAAAGATAATAATATATAATGGATAAGTATGAAAGATAAAATAAATAATAGGCTTATGCTTGGCATTTTTTTTTTTTTTAAAAAACCATGGACCACAGGCCAAACTAGCAGATCTGGGACCATACCCTGGGCCACAACTATGGCCTAGGCCCTGAGCCTGGCCATGACCCCAGACCCTGGGCAGAGGCCCACTGAGCCCTACCCCACTAAGGCCCTAGGCCCTGAGCAGGCCATGAGCTCTGACCTCAGACCACTGGGCCCTGGGCCACACTGGACCACTGCCCTAGGCCAGCAAGCCCTGCCTCTAGCCTGACTGGAGCCCTGGGCTGGACTGGGCCACCAGGCCCTAGGCCTGGGCCACAAGATCCCTACTGTGCCTGAGCTCAGTGGGTATGCCACTGAGCCTAGCCATAAGCCTGAGGCCTAGGCTGAAGTAAGACTATAAGATAAAGATAAATGGATGGATCTATCTAGATAAGATAAAGAATAAAGATAAATGACTTAGCTAAAGATAAGATAAAAATAAATAAATAAGATAAAGATACATAAAAAAAACTAAATAGAAATAAAATACTGGGATAAAAAAACAATAATAAGATATAAAAATGGTAATATATAATACCTAAATAAATAACTAATAAAATAAACTTAAAAATGCACAAATAAACCTACACCCAAGCTAAAAGAAGCCTTTTAAAATAAAATAAAATAAACTAAACTAAACTAAAATAAATAAACCTAAACCTAAAATAGAACTAAACCTACTTAAAATAATAAAATAAACTAAACCTAGATAAAAACCAAATAAACCTAAAATAAAACTTAAACCTAAACCTAAAAATAAAATAAAACATAAACTAAACCTAAATAAAATAAAACCTACTAAATATAAAATAAATAACTCAGTAAAATAAACTAAAAATCTAAATAAACAAAAAATAAATAATAATAGGTTAAATGACCTAAAAAATAAGATTAAAATAAATAAAAATTAAAAGATAAATAAAATAAATTAAAATAAATTAAATAAACTAAATAAACTAAACTGTCGGTTTACTAATGTTTTTTAAAAAACCATGAACCTTATATTCTACCCTACCACCCAAAACTACCTAAATCTAAATCTCACAAATCACCCTAAAATCCACCCTACCCCACCCTAATCCTAAACCTAAACCCTAAAATACCCTTAAACCACACCCCATAAACTGAGCCACCTAAACCTACCTAACCACTAAACACCTGGCATAAAACAAACCCTAACTTAAACTACAATGAATAAATTAAAAAAATAAATAAACCAAAACTTAAGCGAAAACCTAAACCTAAGAATGGGAACCAGTGGGGGAACATCACCATCAATATGCCCATCTAGATCACAGTAATGGAGGTGAAGGCGGAGGTGGTGGTTATCACAGTGGTGGTGGCGGAACTGGAGGTGCATGTGGATATGGAGGTGGTGGTCGGAGCGGTGGTTGTTATGGAGGCGGGAGGATCAATGGAGGTTACAGCCATGGTGGTGGTCAAGGGAGAGATCAAGATATGATGGTGGATCATGCTACTCGAGAGGCCGGGGTGGTTATGATGAAGCGGAGAAAGCAGAAGAATGCCCATTCAATCTACTTATGGAGCTGTGTCTTTATAGTAAAGATAGTTCTAGTTATCTAGGGTCTTTGATTTGCTTATGCATGCTCATTTTTTATCTATGTTTTCGTATGTATCTTAGAAAACTTGGTGTTACTTGGTTAATGAAATCGAATAAAAGAAATGTTGAATATGAATTTTTCTTTGTTAAAAATAAAACCAAAAAACCTAAACCCTAACCTAAAACCTAAACCCTAGACCTAACTTAAAAATAAACCCTACCACCCTAAACCACAAAACCCCCCTAAACCCTAAACCCTAAACCTAAAACAAGCCCACTAAATCCACAATCTAAACCCTAAACCACACACAGACCTGCACTAACCACTATAAAATAAAATGTCTAAAATAAACTAAAATAAGGCCAACCTGGACCTAAAAGATAAAGAAAAAAACCACAAACTAAGATAAAATATAAAGGCTATACAAAATTAATTAAATAAAATTAAACTAGTCTAAAACTAAAAAAGATAAACTAAGATAAAACTAAACTAAAGATAGATAAACCTAAAAGATGCTAAAGTAAATAATGATAATAATGTAGAATAAAGATTAATGCTAAAAGCTTCGTTTATTTTTTTTTAAAAAAAACCATAAAACCTAGGCCCTAGGCCATGAGCCCTGGAATCCTAGCCACTGGACCAAAGGAGCCTGGAGCCCTACAGCATAGCCCTGGCCCTGGCCAGGCCTAGGCCCAATGACACCAGGCCCTGATCACTGCTGAGTGGAGAAAGGCCTAAATACAAAGGCCTAAACTAGGCCATGGGCTCTGGCTTGGAGCCCTAGGCCCTAAACTGGGACTGAGCCCTAGGCCACTGACCTGAGCCACAAGCCCCTGGCCCATGCCTGGGCCTGGAGCCCTGATCAGTGCCACTGAGCCCTGAGCCACTGGGTTATAAGCCCTAAAAACAACTAGCACTAAATGGGCATTAAATTAAATGATAGATAAAATCTAGATCTTAATAAAATAAAGAAATAAAATAAATAATTAAACTTAAATATAAAGATAAACTAAATAAAATAATAAAATAAGATTAAAGAGCTTAAAATAAATAAATAAAATAAACCTAAGAATAAAAATAATAAAGAAATTAAAATAAAGTAAAATAAAATAAAATAAACCTAAAATGAGATAAAATAAAACTAAGTAAAACCAACTTAAAAATAAACCTAAAATAAAACTTAAACTCAAAGAAAAACCTAACTTTAAAATAAAATAAAATAAACTAAACTTAAACTAAAATAAATAAAATCTAAACCTAAAATAAACCAAACCTAAAAAACCTAAACTAAAATAAAATAAAATAAATAAAAAAAAACCTAAACCTAAACTAAAATAAAAATAAAAAAACCTAAATAAAAAACTTAAACTAGCTAAAAAATAAAATAAAACATAAACTAAACCAAATAAAAATAAAACCTAAACCTAAATAATGAAATATAAATAAAACTCAACTAAAATAAACTAAACTTAAATCTAAAAGAAAAAAAATAAAAATAAAACTAAATTAAATAAAAAATAAATAAATTAAACTAAATAAAATTAAAATAAAATAAATAAAATAAATTAATATTAAATTAAATAAACTATACATTGGTTTTACTAATGTTTTTTAAAAATAATAAACCTTATATTCTAAACCTACCCACTGACCACTACTAAATCTTAAAACTAAAACCACCAAATCCTAATCTACTAAATCCTAAACCCTAAACAAAAAGCTGACCACTCCCTAAACCCTAATCCACCCTAAACCCTAAAGCATAAACCCCCACACACCCTAAACCATCCACTAAACCTAAATCTTTAGCCACCACCACTCCTAATCACCAAACCTAATCTTTAAACCAAGCGGAATAAATTAAAAAATAAACCTAAACCATAAATAAACCTAAACTAAACCTGAATGGGCAAAACCTTGATGGTAGGAACATCACCATCAATATGCCTATCTAGATCGTGAATGGAGGTGAGGTGGTGGGGGAACTGGAGGTGCTTGTGGATATGGAGGTGGTGGTGGGAGCGATGGTGGTTATGGAGGCGGGAGGATCAATGGAGGTTACAACCATGGTGGTGGTGAGGGAGAGATGATATGATGGTGGTTCATGCTACTCAGTGGTAGGGTGGTTACGATGAAGCTGGAGAAATAGAAGAATGCCCATTCAACATGCTAGTTATGGAACTGTGTCTTTATAGTAAAGACAGTTCTAGTTATCTAGGGTCTTTGATTTTCTCTATGCGTGCTCATTTTTTATCTATGTCTTCGTATGTGTCTTACAAAACTTGGCATTACTTGGTTGATGAAATCAAAAAAAAGAAATGTTGAATATGAATTTGTTCTCTGTTAAAAATAAAACCAAAAACCCTAAACCCTAAACTAAAACTAGTCCACTAAACCCCTAATCACTAAACCCCACCTCCACTCCACTGGGCCTAAACCCACAACTACTAAACCAAAATCCAGGCCCTAAACTGTGCCCAACCACTCCACACGGGCTAAACTGGGCTTTTAATCTAGGTTGAAAATAAAACCTAAAGTGGGCTAAAATAAACTAAAACCTAAATCTAAAGATAAATTAAACTTAAACCTGGGCTTAAAAATGGGTTATAAAACTGGGTGATAAAATAACAATAAATTAAGATAAAATGACCTCAATCTCTAGGCAGAAAAAATAAACTAAGATAAATGGCTAGGCTAAGATAAATGGACTAAGATAAAGATAAAAATGCCTTTAAGATAAAAATAATAAATGCTTGATCCACCAAGATACAAGGCCCTGGGCCACAGGCCACTGGGCCCTGGGCTTAGGCCATGGGGCTTACAGTCCTGGGCCCTGAGCACTCCCCAGACCACAGATCCTGGGGCCCACAGGCCCAGAGCCAAATAAACTAAAAGGTTTAAAAATAAAATAAATAAATAAACCTAAACCTAAATAAAATAAAATAAAACCTAAACTAGAGCTAAACCTAAAACATAACTAAGATTAGAGAATAATAATTAAAAGATTTAAACTAAAATAAAATAAATAAACACTTTAAAGTGAAAAAATAAAATAAGATTAAAACTAAAAATAAAAAACTTAATGAGATAAAATAAAGATAAATAAAAATAAAAATAAATAAACTATAAAAATAAACTTAAAATGGATAAAAATAAAACCTAGCCAAACTAAATGGAATAAATAATAAACAAAATAAACTAAACTTATATAAAATAAATTAATCTACTTAAAACTAAACCTAAAATAAACAAAACCTAAACCACAAATAAAATAAAATAAAACCTAAAATAAACAAGATAAACAAAAAGACCTAAAATAAAATAAAATCTAAAGCTTAAATAAAATAAAATAAAACCTAAACCTATATAAATAAAATAAAATAAATAAAATAAAATGGCTAAACCTAACAAAAATAAACTAAAATGAAAGCTAAACTAAATAAACCAAAATAATAAACTAAAGTAAATAAAATAAAAATAACATAAATAAAAAAATCAAATAAATTAAAATAAAAAAAAAAATAAATGGAAATAAATTATAAACCCCTGGGTTTGCTTTTTTTATTTTTTAAAATCCTAAACCCTTAACCCTCAGTCCTAGGCCTCAGCCTTAGGCCCTAGGCCTGAGCCACAAGGCGGACCACTGAGCCAAGATCCATGAGCCCACTAAGCCTGAGCCTGAGCCACAATCTTTGAGCCCATCCAAGACCCTGGACCACTGGAGTAAGGCCCTAGGCCCACAAACCTAAAAGCTAAAACCAACTAACTAAAGACCTTATAATAAAGATAAATAATAATCTACTAAACCTAAATATAAAGATAAAATAAAATAAACAGATAAAATAAAATAAAATAAAATAAAAGATAAAATAAATATAAGACTTAAACTAAACAAAAGTAAAGTAAAAGAATAAAACTCTAAATAAAATAAAACAAAATTAAAATAAAATAAAATAAACTAAAATAAAATAAAATAAAATTAAATAAAAGGTAAAGGTGAAAAGAGCACAAAACCATAAAGTAACTAAACCACTAAACTTAAAACTAAACCTAAATAAAATAAAATAAAATAAACTGCTTGTCTAAAATAAACTAAAATAAATAAAACCTAACTAAATAAAATAAAATAAAATAAAAACTAAACTAAAATAAATAAACCTAAAAATAAAAATAAACAAACCCTAGGCCTTAAAATAAAATAAAACCTAAACCTAAACCTAAAATAAACCAAGGACCTCTAAAATAAAATAAAATAAACTCAGATAAAACTAAACTAAAATGTAAAATAAACCTAAACTAAATAAATTAAACTAAATAAAATAAAGATAAATAAGATAACTCGATAAATAAAATAAATGACCTAAATCTGAGTTTGTTTGGTTTTCAAGGCATCGTGAGCACGGAGCCCTAGCCCTGGGCCACTGGGCAAGCCCAGGCCTGACCCTGAGCCTGCTGACCCTAGGCCTGGGCCTTAAGATCCTGGGCTCTGACCCTAGGCCACCCTGGGCCAACTTTGACCCTGAGCCCTAAACTCTAAATCATGAGCCTGAGCTCGGCTCATCACAAGATCCTAAAGCCACACCTGAGCATAATTGACTATAAACTCCTAAACCTAAGATCCTAAACAACTAAACCCTAAACCCACAAAGCATAAACCTAAAACCCTAAACCTTAAACCTGAACCCTAAACCCTAAACCCTAAACCCCAAACCCTAACCCACACTAAAGTAAAATAAATAAATAAATTCAAGCAACAAACATAAACACATATAGCAATAAACCTAATCCTAAACCCTAAAAAAGGGAAAAACCTTGATGGCAAGAACATCACCATCAATGAGGCTCTATCTAGATCTAGCGGTGGAGAAGAAGGCAAAGGAGGTAGTTATCTTAGTGGTGGTGGGGGATCTAGAGGTGCTGGTGGATATGGTGGTGGTGGTCAGAGCAGTTGTGGTTATATAGGCGGGAGGAGCAACGGAGGTTACAACCATGGTGGTGGTTGAGGGAGAGATCGGGGATATGATGGGATCCACCTACTTAGAGAGGGGTGAATCGAGGCTGAGCGAAGAATGATCAATCTGATCTACTACTTATGGAACTATGTCATTATAGTAGAGACTATTCTACTTTTCTAGGGATTATGCTTTGCTCTATGGATGCACATTTTTTTATGTCATATGTCTTATGTCTTAGAAAACATAGCTATTTGGTTGATGAAATCAAAAGAAGACATGTTGAATTCAATTTGTTCTCTATTAAAAAAACATTAAACCTAAACTACACTTAAACACTCACAAAACCCTAAACCTTAAACTACCCTAAACCCCAAACCCTAAACCACACCCCCACCTAAACCCTTCAATCTTAAACCCTAATCCAAACCTTAGACCCAAAAGATCCTAAACCTAAATAAATAACCAAAATAAATTAAATAAATAAACCTAAATAAATATAAAATAAAATAAAATAGAAACTAAAACTAAACTAAAATAAAATAAAATAAAATAAAATAAACTAAAATAAAATAAATAAAACCTAAACTAAACTAGAAAAATAAAAACATTAATAAAATAAAATAAAAAAATAAAATAAAACTAAACCCCTAAAAAAAACTAATCCTAAAATAAATAAAATAAATAAATAAATTATAGCTAAAACTAAACTAAAATAAACTAAATTAAAATAAATGGAACTTAAACCTAAAAAAAATAAAATAAATGAAACCTAAACCTAAACTAAACAAAATAAAATTAAATAAAATAAACTTACTTAACTAAAATAAAACCTAAAATAAAACCTAAAATAAAACTAAATAATAAAAATAAAATAAAACCATATACCTTTAAACCTAAAGAAATGGAATAAAATAAAATCAACTAAAAATAAACTGACACAAAATAAAACTAAGATAAAAAGACTAAAATAAATAAATGTAAAATAAATAAACATAAATAAATAAAATAAAGATAAATAAATGAATAAATAATAAATAAATAAATAAACTAAAATAAACTTAACATTGGTTTGCTTCTTTAATTTTTTTTAAAAGCCTAGACCACATGCCTATGCTCAGAATCCTGAGCCACTAACAACCAGAGAGACCCTAGGCCAAGCACTGCACTGGGCCCTACCCTGGACTACCACTGAGCCACAGGCCCAAGACCCTGAGCCCTGGGCCACTAACCCCACCTACAAAATCTGATTCTAAAAATTAACTTAATAATGATAATAAAATACATAATATGTATAAAGATATATAAAATAGATAAAATATACTGAGATAAGATAAAATGAAATTAAAATAAATAAAACTTAACTTAAATTAAAATAAAGAATACTGGAATAAAAACCTAAATAAAATAAAAACATAAAATAAAATAAAATCAAATTAAAACTAAATAAAACCTAAAATAAATAAATAATGTATCGTAAACTAAAAACCTAAACCAAAGAAAATGAAATAAACCTAAACCTAAACTAAAATAAATAAATCTAAACCTAAACTGGATAAAATAAATAAATAAAATAAAATAAAACTAAACCTTACAAAAATAAATAAATGTACCTTAAATCAACCCCAAACCCTTTAGTAAAAACCTGACCTTACAGACCCAAAAGCAATAAACCTAAAATAAATAAACCTAAAATAAAAATATAAAATCCTAAACAAAAATAAAACATAATAAAATAAAATAAAACATAAACTAAAACCAAAAATAAAAATAAAAATAAAACTAAAGAAAAATAAATATAAAAAACCTAAACAAAACTAAATAAATAAAGACTGAGAAAATAAAACTAATCCTAAAATAAAATAAATAAAACATAAACACTGAAAATAAAACTTAAAAAAAATATAAAAATAAAACCTAAACCCTAAAAAAACTAATCCTAAAATAAAATAAAATAAAATAAATAAATTAAAGCTCATACTAAAATAAACTAATATAAATAAAATCTAATACTAAAGACATAAAATAAACCTAAATATAACCTAATTAAAATAAAACTAAAATAAAGCTTAAACTAAACTAAAAAAACTTAAAATAAACTTAAAATAAAACTAAAACCTAAAACCTTAAAGATGAAATAAAGCCTAAACTTAAACACAGAATAAAATAAAAAATGAGATAAAAATAAAACTCATAAAAATAAACTAAACTAAAAATAAGATAAAACTAAAATAAATAAATAAACATAGATAAACTAAACTAAAAAATAAAACTAAATAAAAAATAAAATAAAATAAAATAAATAAAAAATGGATTAAATAAACCTAAACCTGGGTTTGCTTAATTTTGTTTTAAAACACTAAACCCTAGGCCTGAGCCACAGGACCTGGAAATCTTGGGCCACTAGCCTGGCCAGGCTGACCTAGATCTGACCCTGGGCCACAGGCCAAGAGCCTGAAACCACAGGCTGAAACCTGGGCCTGGGCTGACCCTACCCACAAGATCCTAGACTGAGCTATAAAGGCCCCAGACCAGCCTGACTGAGCCACTAGGCCACAAGAGCCCTGAAGGCTAAATGACCTAATAATAAGATTTTTGAGCTAAATAATAAAGATAAAATAAATCAAAACCTAAAATAATAGATAAAAATATAAGATATAAGAAATTAAAAGCCTAAACTAGCTAAAAGATAAAGTAAACCTAAGGAATAAAAACTAAATAAAATAAAAGACATATTATAAATAAAATAAAATAAATAAAATAAAATAAAAATAAAAATAAACCTAAAAAATAAACCAAAATAAACTTAAAAAAATAAAATAAATCCTAAACCCTAAATTAGAAAACACCTAATCACTAAATAAAATAAAATAAATAAAATAATAAAAGCCTAAACTAAATAAACTACACTAAAATAAATAAACCTAAACACACCTAAAAGAAATAAAATAAATAAAATAAAATAAACCTAAACTAAACTAAAATAAACAGATTAATAAACCTAAATCTAAACCTAAACTAAAGATAAAATAAAACTAAAATAAACTATACTAAACTAAAAAAAAACCTAAAATAAATTTAAAATAAAATCCTAAAACCTAAACATAAAAAAAAATAAAATAAAAAACTTAGAAACTTGTAAATAAAAATAAAATCAACCTAAAAAATAAAATTAAAAATAAAACTCAGCTAAAATAAACATAAACCTAATAAAATAAACTAGATAAAAACCTAAACTAATTCAATAAACTAAAATAAATAAATAAACTAAATAAAATAAAAAAATAAATCTAAATAAAAATAAAAAAATAAAATGAACTCAAATAAATAAAAATAAAATAAATAAAATGTATTTACTTGATTAAAGAAACCCCAAAATAAGATCCTAAGACCACAAACCAATCCAGACGCCCACCTACAACCCCTAAAGCCCTGCCCAAACCACTGAGCTCTAACCCTAGCCACTGGCTAAACCCCAAACCACTGACCAAAACCATGGCCTTAAACCCTAAACCCTAAACACTAAAGCAGACCCTAAACCTTAACACCTAACCACACCACTAAACCCTAACAATTGAAAACCCAAAGCTAACCCTAAGCGGGCTTAAATCCTAAACCACAGAATGAAGCTGTGGTAGGAACATCCGTCATCAAGCTCATCTAGATTTGACAGTGGAGGTGAAGGCATTGGTGGTAGTTATCTCAGTGGTGCTGGGGGATCTGGAGGTACTGGTGGGTATGTAGGTGGTGGTCGGAGCAATGGTGGTTATGGCAGCGGGAGGAGGGCGGAGGTTCTGACCATGGCGTGTAGTGGATGGAGAGATGGGATATGATGGCGGATCCCACTACTCGAGAGGTGGTGGTGGTTACGATGGGAGCGGAGAATCTAAGAATAGCGATTCAATCCTTTATGGAATTGTGTCTTTCTGATAGATATGGTTCTACTTATCTAGGGATTTTGATTTGCTCTATGGTACTCATTTTTTGATTTATGTCATCACTTATGTCTTAAAAAACTTGGGGTGCTACTTGGTTGATGAAATCAAAAGAAGAAATGTTGAATATGTTTGTTCTCGGTTAAAAATTAAACCTTAAACTCTAAACTAAAACTTAAATGCTAAACCTAAAACTAAACCCTAAACCTAAACCTAAACATAAACCCCCTACACAGACCCAAAATCCTAAACTATCTTAAACCACTAAACCCTAAAACAAAACTCTAAACTAAGAAAACCTAAAATAAATAAAATAAATAAAACACAAATAAAATAAAATAAAAATAAAATGAAACCTAAACCTTAACTAAACCAAAGGAAAATAAAATAAAAAATAAAACTAAATTAAAATAAATAAATGAAAACATAAATAAAATAAAAACCTAAATAATAAAAAACCCAAATAAAATAAAACTAAATAAAATAAAATACACTAAATAAAATCAAGGCTAAACTAAAATAAAATAAACCTAAATAAAACCTAAACCTAAAAATAAATAAAATAAATGAGAAATAAAACTAGCCTGCTAAAAGAAAAGTAAATAATAAAAAATAAACAAGATAAATTACATGAGCTACTAAAATAAAATAAAAATATGACCCTAACCTTCTTGATAAATAATCTAAAATAAATCTAAACTAAAAAAAGAACCTAAAATAATAATAAAACCTAATACTTGGGAAAAAAAATTAAAACCTAAACCTAATAAAAAAAAATAAACTTAAACCTAAAGGAAATAAAATAAAACTCAGCTAAATAATAAACTTAAACTAAAATAAAGGAACTAAAATAAAATAAACTTAAAATAAATAAGCTAAACGTAAAATAAAATAAATCTAAATAAAATAATAAATAAATAAACTCAGAAATAAAAATTAAATATACCTCTTGGTTTTACTTAATTTTTTTTGGAAGAAAATAACCACTGAATCCTACACAAACCCTAAACCCTAAACCTACCCCTGAAACCTACCTGAGCCCTACCATAAACCCTAAAGCCACTAAACCACCTAAACCCTAAACCCAAACCCTACCACCTTAAGACCCAAATCTTAAATCCCACAAACACTAAACTCTACCCAAACCCTAAACCCTAAAACTTACAACCTAGACCTTAATCCCTAAACCCTAAACCCTAATATGTGAAGAAACTTTAAACCTAAACTAACACCAAGTAAAATGGGTAGAATCTTGAAAGAGAACATCAATCAAAGACTTAGTCTAAATCGATGATGGATGGGTAGAAGGTGGCGTTATCCGGTGGTGGTGGGGGATCTAGAGTCTTTGGTGGATAAAGAGGTGGTGGTGGTGGTGATGGATGGAGGTGGGAGAGGTTAAAACCATGGTGATGGTAGAGGGAGAGATCGAAGATATGATGGCAAATCCTGGCGAGGGGTGGTTTGATGGGAATTGAAGAATGGACAATTAATCGATTTCTTTGCTTATGGAATTGTGTCTTTATAGTAGTGATGATTCTACTTATCTAGGATTTTTGATTTTCCCAATGGGTGCTCATTTTTTATCTATGTCATTGCTTATGTCTTAGAAAACATGGTGTGTTACTTGGTTAATGAAATTAAAAAGAAGAAATGTTGAATCTGAATTTGTTCTCTTTGAAAATATACTCTTAAACCCTAATCCTAAAACCTAAACTTACAATCCTACACCACTAAACCCCATAAACCCACTAAACTAAATACTAAACCATAAACCAAAAACCCCTAAAACCCAAACTAAACCACCACTAAACCTAAACCCTAAACCTAAATTAACCAAAACCTAATCTAAACTCTAAACCATGGATAAATATGTCATTAGAATGACCAAATCTAACATAGTTATGGTAGTTAAAGAAAATGTCTTCAAGAGACTTTCCCTTCACTATTAGATATTTGAATACCTAAACCCTAACCCTAAATCATATTATAATACCATATATTATATTATGTACCATCATATATTTGAGCATGGGTGATGTGTTTTGGTTGTTAAAGATGTTTTGAAATTTTTTTAGTATATTATGGTATTGTGCCTATACTATATTAATATAAATCATAAAAATATTGATTTAATAAATCAAATGATGAAATTTGTTAAGTTTGAAGTGGGAATTAGTTTGTAGTACCAAGGTGTGCTATGCCACTTGTAGTTTAAAAGTAAGATTTTATGTTCAGAATAAATATTATTTATTGTAGCATAGTATATCATCATCTATCATAATATATTGTTCAATCCATTTTAAATTATTTTAGTATTTTACATTCATGCAATCGAGCCTACACTAGCATTATTTATAAAAATGTTGATTTAGACTTTAAAATGGTGAAATTTAGCCAAATTCATAATAGGTAGAGCATGGCATCATAATATATTGTTTCAATTTAAAATATGTAAGTGATATAATCAAAAATATAGTTTTTTTATTGTTTAGACTAATTTTTTGATTTTTTATCTTAAATAATCCCTTAGGATTTGATATGAAATATAATATAATATAATATAGTATGTTATAGTGTATTATAATATAGGATGACATAACATAGTGTATCATCATGCATTATAATATACTATTGTTTATTACTACTTATTATTTAGCATATTTTAGTTTGTTATAGTATGATGTAGTAGAGTTTGTATTAGTATAATTCATAAAAATACTAATTTATACACTGAGATGATGGGATTTGGCCAAATTTAAGGTAATCTTTAGGGAACATCATTAGGGTGTGCTATGCTAGGTCATTTAATCAAAAGAATAAAATTTTGCATCCAAAATGAATGTTAATTTTTTAACCAAATTTGATAATTTTTTTGCTTAAATTGATTCATTTTAAGGTGTAATGTAAGATAATATATTATATGAAAACATATTAAAATATAATGTACATAAACATATAACTTCACATATATATGATTGTGGTGGTGTGTTACTAAATGTTATTGTACATTTTAGTATGTTTTACTTTTGTTATAATACATTGGGTCAAAACTCACAAAAATGTTAATTTGAAGGTTATGATGGAAGAATTTTGACAAATTCACGGCACTCACAAAGAAGCAACACAAAATTATGCTATTTTTACCATTTCTAATAGAAGAATAACAATTTTACATCAAAATGAACATTATTCATATTTTGATAAAAAATTTTATTTGTTCCTTTTAAGTGATTATAATGAGGTGTAATGTTAGAAAATATATTATATTATAGAAAACTAGAATATAACATCATATGTTTAGCATAATATTGTATAGTTAGTTTGTGCTTGCACCATCATAAATCATATAATGTTGATTACAATGTTAAGATGATGTAATTTGAATGAATACATTGTTAGGATTTTAGTTGAAGTATTAAAGGTGTGCATAAGAGAAGAAATAAGATTTGCTGAGAATTCCATGTCAAGTACATGGAGGGAGATCTGCTAAAAGATCACACATGCATTAGACATGACATGTGAGGGGTCTATGTTGAGGCCATAGAAGAAGAAAATCTGCTGAGGACAAGGTTTGAATTTGATTTGATTATATTATTTATGGAAAGAAGATCTACTGGGGATAAGAATTTATAATCCACCAATGATTAAGTTTGAATTGACTTTAATTTGTTTTATTTTAATTAATGTGGAGGTAAATCTCATAGAGATATGGGCTGGATTTTGCTAGGGATCGGGTATATGAACCTTCCACTAGGGAAGCAAGTTGAGCAATCCACGTGGATTTGAGTTTGACTTCATAGATTTTTTTTTGGGTTGCATCTGTTAAGGATAAAAGTTTAGTTGGATTTCTTCTATTTAGACTCTACTGGGGGAGTTGGTTTAATTTGGCTCCACTAGGGAGGATGGTTTGGAATTTGATTTGTTTGCTTGACATATTTATATATGATTTGGGGCTCCATTAGGGAGAAGGGTGTGATTTAACTCTACTGGGAAAAATTTGATTGGGTTTAATTTTATCTGAGTTCATGTCTGGGATCGATTCATGGATGGACCTAAAAAAATATACCTACCAGGTTTACAAATCCAAAGGGATAGTCTACTGACTGTAGGGTAGAGTTAGCCAACCTAAGTGGTTTCCTCTCGGTGTGCAATGGTTGTGCTAGGAAGAAGGCATAGCAGACTTACATCTTCCAAAGTGAGGAACAGCGGGGTGACTGATACTGTTATCAAGCGACTGGGTGACTCTGAGTTAATGTCATTGGGGACTTATGTCAACTCAAAATAGTCAAAATTAATTTTATCTTAATTTCATGTGATTTGATATGGTTTGTTTTGTTTAGTTTGATTTCAAATAGAAGGCATATTCATTAAAGATGTGATCTTGGTCAAATTTGATAGATTTAATTTATGGACCATGTAGGTAAGCGATGGACCCACTAAGAAAGGGCTATATTGGACTTGTCCTATCTTAGAGTTACAAATAAAAAGGAATAGTCTGCTGGCTATGGGGTAGAGCTATAAAACCTTAGGGGTTACTTTTTGGTGAGCAATTGCTATGCTAGGAAGAAGGTGTAGCATAATTACATCTTCTAAAACAAGGAATAATCGTTGGGGTGACATGTTGATAGCACAATGAATTGAACCCAACGTAGGGGTGACTATTGATCGAATGTCGCTAGGGACTTATATCAACTCAAGAGTAGTCAGGCAATTCCTATAAGGAGTTTTGCTGACACTGCTCTGAAGATAGGATACTTGCTTGAGAAATGGTACCCCTGTACTCTAATCCAGTAAATATATATTTTATTTATATGTTTACATGGACTCTATTAGTGTCAGGGGACCACACGAGAAGGGGCTATGTGGCCTTGACCTCAATTCTTGGATCAAGGAGAATGCATATCCATAAGATAGATTCTCCAATCACGAGGGGTAGCTTAGGAAGGAGCTGTCCAATCATAAAACTTGGGTAGTGTCTAGATGGGGTCACAAGGGCGTCCAAATATAGTTCCCACAGGGGAGACACTTGGGGCATTATCACGAGCCTTGGAAAGAAATCCTATAGGTGTATAGTGGCCAACTCAAGAGAAATCATAGCGGACATACATGCGGTGGTGTATCTTAAGGTGTAGGAACCAACCAACTAAGGTGTATCTCTAGCATAGTGAGAACCAACTAGGTTCCGTCAATGTGAAACTATGAATTTCAAAAGAAAGCATGTAGGCTTATAACTTTCCAAGCTGGATCTTGACATAGTCATCATCGGTGGACGATGTTATTTCACCTAGAGTAACTACTAAGGGGGAGCCTGAGGAAGGACTTGATTGAGACTTGAAGTAGTCAGGAGGGAAGGAACTACTAGGGGAGTTATCCTAAACCTCAAATATACTCAACCCAGTCAATGCACGAAGGCTAATCCAAGAAGAAAGTGTACCAAACTCACATCCTCTTAAATGAAGCCAACATGAGGTAGCTTATCCACACACATTAAGGCCTAAAAAATAACAGGTGTAATGGCCAAGTAAGGAAGGAAAGCATAGTAAACTTATATCCTCCAAAGTAAGAATACCACTAGGGTAACAGACTAGTAGGGTAGCTTGTTAGCCTGACCTAGAGCAGCTACTAAATGAGTGTTGTTGGGGGCATTATCTCAACTTAGAGTAGCCCGTGATAAAATATATGTGTTTATTTTATATGTTTATGTGTAGTTTGTGTTTGTGTTATGTCGATGAAGGATAGGGGCCTTCGGGTTCATTACACCTACCTACAAACATTTAGCATTATAGGAAAGAAATAAAGTGATGAAAGCAATGTAAACTCATTCATCTTAATTAATTCCTAAAGATAATCCTGTGAAATAAAAAAGTTCAAAGTGAATCAAAGTTTGTTTAATGGGATTTTTGTTTTGAATTTGCTTTATTTTTGATTTGGAAAATGTGAAAGAATGTTTGCTGATCCTAACCCAATTCCCTCATGTGTGAGTGAATTTAATTTATTCTTAGGATCATTAGGTGATTTTTAAATTTTGTTTAGGTTAAGGTGTGAATTAAGTGTGTTAATTTCCCCTTACCTACACCCCCTTAGCATACTTAACCAAAAAAATTATGAGCCAATGGATGACATATAACCACATAAGAAACTAAAATCAGTAATGCACCTAAGAAAGAAAAGAGCCTAATGCAATTGGCTCATGATTAATGATTGATTAAAGCGGGTTTAATGTAAATATTTTTGTAACCCTCTCACACATGTGTGTTGGATTTTGATTTCCTTAATGTACTTAGGTTACTAAACACATAAGCACCTACCCAAGATGAATTAGTTAAGTTCTGGAAGGTTTTAGAATTTTATCAAATTAATTAAGTAGGTAATTAGTGGATTAATCCTTAATTAAGTTTGGATTGAGGAAGAGAGATGGGGGAGGGGGGTTAAGGAATATCTTAAGGAAAATATCCCAAAATTATTTCCTAAACCTCCTGTTCACTTAAATAAACCTTAATTAACTCAAGGGATTGAACCATTGATTACACACTTAGTAGGCTTAATTACATTGGGAGTAATTAGGAATGAATCTAGCAATTACCTAATTAAACCATTAATAAATCCCAAAAACATTGGAGGCGTCATCCCTCTAAATACACATGAAGTTTGAGATTAATTAATGGAATAATCATAGAGTTATTATCCTAATTATATTTCTAATAAAATCCAAATTCAGAAAATAACACTATTCAAAATCCATCAAAATTTATTTTATAATATTCTACATTAAATTATCTTTTTATAAGCAATTTATTTCTTATTTTTTTTATTTTTCTACACTTAGATATGAATATTTGAAGATTTCATGATTAATTAGGTAATTAATCCATTTTACCCCAATTCTCTTAACATGGAAGAGACTAAATTCGAAATGGAATTTTCATTGATGATAATTATTTTGAAACATGATTTATAATATTTCTCTAACTAGAGCCCATTGATTGGAAGAATTGGGCACTCTCCTTTATGATTAATAAGCTGATAAGATTGTCCTTGGTAAACCTTCTCTATGGCCAAAGGGCCTTCCCAAGTGGGTTCAAACTTGCCTCCCATCTTACAATGGGCAATAATAGGTCTCCTTAGTACTAAATAAGCTCTTCTACTCGAAAAGCCTTAGGATGGACCAACTTGTTATGAGCTTGAATCATTTTAGCTTTGTACAACTCGAGGTTTTGGCATGCTCATGAGTCTCTCCTGAAACTTTTGAGCTCTTCTAACCCGACATTATGCTCTATTGTGATCTTGCTAACCCACTATCCTTAATGATGGGAGTTGGATTTCTAATGGTAGAATGGCTTTGGACCCATGCACAAAAGAGAAAGAGCATACTGAGTTTGAGTTATATATGTGTGCGGTAGGCCACGACTTCAACTAATTGCATATGCCCTTGTCACTTGTTGTTGTGAGTGTCTTCTTTAGTATTTGGATGAGAGTTTTGTTGAAGGCTTATACTATGCTATTTTCCCTCGAATAGTTGATGGTAGAATATATCTCAAATCTATGATGTGTCTCACGAGCAAAGTTATTGATACTCTTGAATGTAGTACCATTCGGATATAATTCATGAGGCACTCAGAACATATATATGATATGGTTCTTAAAAAATTGGAGCACATGCTATGTTGTGACCTCTCACAGTGGAATCACCTTTATCCATTTGGAAAAATAATTAGTAGCTAAGATGAGCATGACCCTTAGAAGAAGGAGGATCAATTAGACCCTCTATGTCGATTGCCTAACACTTTCGAATGGCCATGAGGCCCATGTAGGAAGTAGATTATTGGGTGGTTGGGACCTCACCGTGAATTTGACATTGGTGGAATTCCTAGTGTATCCATGCAATCTTTGATCATCGATGACTAGTAGTATCCTAATCTCTTGATCTTGGATTTCATCTTCGAACTAAATTGGTTGGTTCCACATAATCTTGAGTGTACCTTGGTCACAATCTTACGGGCTTCGTGCTTGTCTAAACAACGTAACCACATATGATCGAAAGACTTCCAGTATAAGACACCATCCATAAGATTGTAGGAAAGTGCTCTCTACTTCATCTGATGGGCTTAAGACTTCTCTTGAGGTAGTTTGCCTATATTTAGGTCATCCATGAAAGGTTGCCTCTAAACTAATCCATCGTCCTTCTTGGAAATGTCAGCATCCCCTTCAGAGAGTACTTTTTTGATGAGTTCTATATCAATAAGGGATAAAACTTATCTATTTTGACCTATATTGATATGGACTCATCCTCAGGACATGCTAACTCATTGGAAAGCTTGGTTAAAGCATATGCTATGATGTTCTCTCCTCAAGAAATCTTATAAATGGTAACCTTTTGGATTTTGGCCAATAACTCCATGGTGTACTTGTGGTAGTGATGGAGCTTGGGCTTTATAACCTTATAGGACCCAACGATTTGGTTGATAACTAGCTGAGAATCCCAGAAGATATTGATGTTTTGGATGCTTAGGGTAATGGCTAACTCCAGACTGATAATCAGAGCCTCATAGTTAGCTTCGTTGTTGGTGCAAAGATTGAACAGATGATATGAGAATCTCATCATATCATGGCCTGAAGTTAAGAGAACTATTCCTACCCTTGCTTTTCTTGGAATAGTAGATTGAGGTTCTTCTCCTCTTTGAGAGGAAGCCATGCCATCAAAGTACCTCTCCAAATGGTGAATGCTAGTATCCCCTAAGTTCATTATTTATTCATTGGGGAGATAATCATTAAGAGAAAAGTCAGCAGAAAGTGGATATGGTGCTATGAAATTTGCTAGCACTTGTCCTTTCATCGCATGGAGGGGTATGAAAGTAATGTCAAACTGTAAGAGGATCATGGACCGTCATGCCAATCATCCAATTAACATCAGTCATGTCATGAGATACTGTAGTGAATTGATCATAGAGATAAAGTTCACCTTATAAGAAAGCATGTAGTGCTGTAGCTTTTGTGATGCAAAGATTAAAGCTAAGCAGTACTTCTCAATGTGTGGATAATTAGCTTCAGGATTAGATGATGGTCGGTAGTAGAGTGCATTTTTCATCCCTTTTATCTTTACAAGTAACAAAACACTAAGGAGTCATCTAACATAGCGAGTAAAGTATAAGGAGCTTTTCGGGATAAGCTAGAATCAATGGCATCATTAGGTAATGCTTAATGTCTTCAAAGCCATGCTCACACTTATCATCCACGTTGAACTTCGCATCCTTTTTGACAAGTGCTGAGAATGACTGACATCTTCTTGATAGGTTGGATATAAAGCATCTTAGATATGTCAACCACCCTTAGAATGATTTGAGTTGAGTTAATCTTTTAGGGGGTGGCATTTCTAATATCGCTATGATCTTCTCTGGGAGATTTCAATTCTCTGGTGTCAGACAACAAACCTAAGGAATTTCCCTGAAGCTACTCCAAATGCACACTTCAAGGGGTTCATTTTGAGGTTAATTTATTTTAACTATTCAAAAACTACTCTCAAGTCAAAGAGATAGTCTTCCTTTTCTCTACTTTTGACTATGAGATCATCGACATATAACTTGACTTGATAGTAAATGAGTTCATTGAAGATTCGAGCCATAGCCTGCTGGTATGTAGCACCATCATTTTTAAGGTCGAAAGACATGACCATATAGCAAAAGATTCTGATCAGGGTTCTAAAAGTAGTGTTTCTTACATCTTCAGGGGCCAAATTTATTTGGTTATATCCAAATGAGCCATCTATGAAATAGAAGATTGCATGAGATGAGGCAATGTCCACCATCAGCTCTAGGATTAGTAGTGAAATTCTTCTTTTGGACATGCCTTATTTGAACTTCTAAAATCAATGCATATGTGAATTTGGTCATTCTTTTTCTTAACTGGGATGACATTGGCTAACCAGGTAGGGTATTTTTCTTCTCGGATGAAGCCAACATTGATTAGTTTCTTAACTTTAGAAATAACCTATTGTTCTATGTCTAATCGCATGTGTCTAGGAGTTTGCTTGATAGGGTTAGCAGTAGGCTCTATTGCTAGTTTATGGAATGCTATGACAAGAGCCAATCCAAGCGTCTCCTCATAATTTCATGCAAAGCAGTCCTTAAACTCAGTCAATAGCCTAACTAAGTCATTTGTTTTAATTTCATTCAATAAAGAACTGATGTATATCGAGCGTGGACCTTCTTCAGTTCCTACGTCGATTTCATTGAGCTCATCGATGGTTGACTTGTTCTCTTCTTTGAACTTTGGTGGTGCATCTTTGACATCAAAATCATCTGGATCATCTAAAGTTTCTGAGCACAGCTCCTCACATGAGTTAATCTGATTTGAAAAGAACATATTAGATTCCAAATGATTGGTGATGACTAAGCAGTAGTCATTATCATTGATTGGACCCACATTACCGAATCTTAGTCTTGGTCTTGATTGAGAGGTTTTGAATTTGTTCATCCATATTCTTTCAAAGTAGTCTGACTTGTGCTTTGACCAAGTATGTGGGATTAACCCTTTCTTTGCTAAATTATGAACACAAGGCAAGTACCAATCAAAAGGTAATTCTATTAAATCTTTATATGAATCATGCTCATGTTCTAAATAAACTTCTTGACTTGAGGATGATGCTCCTACAAAGAACCTCTTAGTCTTCACACCTATGGATGACTTAGGTGCTTCCTTAATTACCAGACCTTCAGCTTTTGAGAGAAAAGTGGGCTTAGAGCTAAGGTTCCCAACTGATGCCTAATTGTTTAACATATAGACTTGGATACACTTATGCTTTGATTTGGAGCTTGGTCTTCATCGCTATCTGGTTTAAGTATCACCTCTAAGGGAATATACTCTTGAGAAGAGTTGGCTGGTGTGCTAACCATATAAGACTCATCCTATGAACTAGATTTTAAGTCTATATGAATAGCAGGTGTTCTCCTTTGTAGCTGGGAAATATCTTTTATTGGGTGGCGAATAATGAGATTTTCCACCCCTAGGACTACCTCTAAACTGGCTCTGTTCCGCTGGTTGGTGGAGGTCAAGTCATCCTACCCATATGTTCGAATGGAGTAATGAACTGTGGGTGGAATCTAATGTCAGCCTCCACTTCCTCCTCCAAGTCTATTTCCACTCCCTTATATTTTCATTTTCATTTTATGTTATCTTATCTTTTTCTTTTTCTTTTTCTCTTTCTCTTTCTTTTTCTTTTTCTTTTTTTATTTTCTAACTTTGCCAAGTTCACGAGAATAGACTTGTTGATTTTGAGGGAGGTAGTAAGCCACATTCTTATATATGCTGACTTCATGAACTATAAATGGCTTGAGATCTCCTTTAACATTATAGACGATCCCACCTCTCACAAACTTCATACGCTGACATAGAGAGGATGGAACTATGTTGTTCTCATGTATCCATGGTCTTCTAAGCAAAGCGTTGAAAGATGTATCTAAGTCTACAATATGAAACTTGGCTTCGGTCTCCTAATCATCTATCTCCAATGGCAACACTATGGAGCCTAAGACCTATTGACCTCACTTTTGGAGTGCGGATTCAATCTTCCCATCTTAGACTTAGGAGTCTTCTAGACACTAAGACTTCCCTAGTCATAAGACACTTCTAACAATTAGGTAAACACTTAACCTAAGCTTAAAGACTTAGAAGGGTTAACCATAGGATTAGGTTATGCCTTAGGGATTAGGATAATCCATCTACCCTACAACCCAAATCCAATCCATGTTCACCTTCTCAAACCAAACCTCAAGTTCAATTCAAACATTAAATTCAAATCCAAATCCAAACCCAAATTCCAAAACCAACTGATTGAATCCCATGATCAAATCCAAACTTTAAACCCTCCTAAGCCATATGACCTATCCCATGGACTTAGCCAAATGTTAATCCAAATCAATCAAAATCAATTGATTTTCTTAAAATAAATTTATATCTTCAATCATATTCCTAAATATAAATCAAATCTATATTCAAATGATCAAAACTAAATCAAACTACATCAAATTAAATCAAAACCCTTCCTAAGCCATATGAACTATCCCATGGACTTAGCTAAATATTAATCCAAATAAAATCAAACTCAATTGATTTTCTCATAAATCACATCATCTTCATAATTTTAAATGAATATACATTTTAATCATCAAAACTAAATCAAACCAAATCAAAATCCAAACCTAAGCCACATGACCCAACTCCATGGACTTAGCCAAATTCCTTCATTCCAAAACCCAAATTCAATTGATTTTCTCATGAATCAATCATACCTTTAATCATATTAACAAATATAAATAAAATTTACAATCATCAAGCCAAACCAAAATTAAGTCAAATCGAACATAACCCTTTTGACTTGAAATGTTCAAATGAAACAAAACCCATTTTGAACCCAATTGCAATTGAATTTATATATCAATCCCAAATCCATATATAAACTCAACTAAACCAAACTCAACCCAAAATCAGGCCAACTAAACCCAATTGGTCCACTTGACCCAAAAGTACCCAATTTGACTTATTGGAGCCAAGTTTTAATTCTACCCAAATTTGATTGAACCAAGCCCATCAAAACCTCCCATCATGATTGTTGATCATCTTAGGTTGATCAATTATCATAAATTGGGTCAAAAAAAGTTAATTTGGTCATTTGACTAAGTCAACCCCTTAACCCATGTAAACCCAAACTAGCCAAATTACAACCTAAGCCAAATCCCTTGAAACTAATGATTCATACCAAATCAAAATCAATATTTGAATATGACCTGACCTTCAATTAAGTCAAATAAAACCCAATTGTCCCTCTTGGCCAAAGTTGACCCAAATTGACCTAAAAGACCAAATTGGGTCATATCAAAATATAAACCAAATTGATTGCAACTAATGGCTCAAGTTCATTCCAAATTGATTGTTGAACTTGACCAAATCCTTGATTGGACCTAATTGACCTAATTAGCCCAAATTGACCTAAAGGTTCAAGTTGGCCTAAATTAAAACCAAATCCAAATTAATTGAAACCAAATTCTACAATCATCTTCAATTGGTCAACTTAACCTAAACCAACACCCAACACAAGCCAATTTGGCCAATTTGGTCAAATTGATCAACATAACTCATTTGACCCAAATGAATTCAAATGAGCTAAGATCAAATATAAGCCAAAATAAAACCAATTGAACCAAAACATCCCAAATGATCATATAAACTTGATCCAACACTTGGTTTAACCAATTTAACCAATTGGTCAACTTGATCCAACCTAACCCAATTTGACCTAAATGTGTCAAATTGAGCCAAACCTAACCAAATGACTCCAATTGACTTGAAATTTGGGCTAACTTTTTTCTCATTTTAAATCTGACTAAATCAAATCCAATGCTAAATGATCATTCTACCCTTCAGTCAAAGGCATCACATAAGACAAATCACCAATGTAAGTGGTCATCTCCATTATTTGGCAACTTGGTACTCTCCCAATGGTCCACCTAGGTACCTAGGACACTGCCTAACCTGACCTAATGGGTGGTTGGGTCAGCCATGTCCCATGGGAAGTGAAATCACCTCACCCTCCCCATTATAGCAATTGAAACCCATAGGGCACCCTTGATTCCTCCTTGGTATCCGCCTCCATACCTTCAACCAACCAAGCTAAGCCTACTCACCTCCTCCCTGCCACCCATGACTCCCTGAGTTGGCCAGACGGCCACTAGAAGCCAAAATAGATCCCACTATCTGATCAAGATGAAGGGGGTATACACCCCCCGTTTCCACTCAAACACATAGAAAAATCATTCCTCAGAGCCCTAGCTACCCAAGACAATCCACTAGAGCCATTCCTTAAGCTCCCAAGCTCATTCCTCGATCAAAAAATTCCATTCCGTCCATCTCAAAATAGGACACTACCATTTTCAACCAAACTTCCCCATTTCTCCATCAAATTCAAATTAACTTTGCACGCACCTTCCCTAGGCCTCATCGAGCAAGAATGAATCATCTCCCAAGCTTCCCGAGCACCAGAGGTGGGTCTTTAATCAAAGTTGAGATCCAAATCATTGGTTCATGGCCTTCGAGCTTCGGTGATCAAATTACTTCATCTCCACTAGGTGAAGCTTCTTCAATCATTAAAGCCATCAGTCTTGAGCTCTAGCGAGGTATATGTGGTTGGAGCTTTTTGAAGAAAACTTGCATCTCATGTGATCTTGATCATTGGATCCCCTCTGATCGATGTTGTGAAGGTGTGGAATCCTTTTGGAGTTGATCCGAGCTCAGGTAAGCTTCGATAAAGTGAGCAATGGTGAATGGAATACATCCTCACTCACGTTATGTTAGATCATGCACCATCTGTTCCACGTGATCGAAATTGAAGGTCTCGATTAGATCCACTAGATTGATCTAATTTAATCCTATTAAATTATAGGATTAATCATAGCCATTTGATCATAGATCAGATAACGGACAAGAAAGCGCATCCGTAGCTGCCACGTAGGCACTGAGTCAGATAAATTTAAGTAGCCAATCCCACGATGCCATGCAGAAAGTGCATTGCATTAGCATGCCATGTGGCGCCAATAGGATTAGGCTATAATTAGGCTTAATTAATCATTTTTAATGTCTGAAACTTCTAAAAATCATAAAAAATCATAGAAAAATAAAAAATGCAAATAAATACTCATTTTAAATATATTTTAGAAGAGAATTAATTAAAATTGATCTTAACTAATTTTTAATTGTAATTAAGGTTTAATTAAAGTTTAATTGAAAATATATTAGCTTAATTACTCCTTAATTACTTGAGCAATTAATCCCAAATTTTGTGAGTTAATTTAATGGGATGACCTCTGACTCCCATGATTTTCTTGGGATTTATTGCTCTTTAGAAAAATTTACTTTTTAAATCTTAACTACTCTTTTTAAGTTAATTAATGATTAATTAATCTCATGAACAGTAATAAATTGGTTAATTAAGCTTATTAATCATTGTTCAACACTAAGTGAACTAAGGAATAGGGTCGAGACCCCTTTCCCTAAGTTCATTTCACCCTTTTTAAAATGAAATTAATTAAGATTTAACTAATTAATTAAATCACTTAATCAAATTATAATCATAATCATCGATCTTAATTAATTAAATCATGGGGTAGACCTTTGGGTGTTTAATAACCTAAAGGAGTTTAAAGAAATTATGGTTAGACCACATGTGTGGAAAACCATAAGAGTAATTAAGTCCTTTAATCTAATTAACTATTAATCATGAGCCAATTGCATTAGGCCCCTTTTCTTTCCTAGGATCATTGCAAGTTTATTTTCCATGCATATCATGTTGGCTCATAATTATTTAGTTAATTACTTTAAGGTGACATTGGTAAGGGTAATTAATTCATCTAATTAAAGGTTCAACTTAATTAACCCATAAACTCAACTTAATTACATTTCCTTAAATTAAATCAAATCACTAATGTGGAATGGGTTTAGAAAATTAAGTGATGCTTTCTCTTCTCCTCTTTAAATCAAATCAAATCCAAAACTTAATTAATAAAAAAGCTTTCATTTGCTTTAAGTAATCTTATTTGATTTGATTATCCTTAAGTACTGGCTTGACTGAATGAATCACATGCTTATATTTGATTGTCCTCTTTCCAATCATGTTAAATTTGGTACGTCATTTGAATTCATGCATTCATCTTTTCAAAATCAAGTAAAATAAAATTGATTTCCTTTATGTAAGCTTGCATGTGTTGATTTAATTTAATATATGTGTGGCTATCATCACTATTAAATCCAAATGTATTTTTTAAAGCTTATAAATGAATAATAATATGTGTTATGATGCTAGTTATAAATACATAAGAAATGCATGTGCTTATAGCTTAATTATATGAATGTTGAGTTCTCTTTCTTCTATTCATGTGTTGATTTATATAAGATTGAATGGTAATGGGTATATAGTGTGGACATCTTGGGAACACGATGCTTCAGCTAGCCCCAAGGAGGTCATTTGATTACCTTACTTCCCTAGTTTGTTACTTGGTTGTCGAAATAAAAAAGAAGAAATGTTGAATTTAAATTTCTTCTCTGTTAAAAAAAAATTAAAAACCCTAAACCATAAACTAAAACCTTAACCCTAAACCTAAACCCTAAACCCTAAACCCTAAAAACCCTAATCCCTAAACCCTAAACTCTAAACCACAAAAAAACCTAAACCCCCTAAACCCCAAACCATAAACACTAAAAAACCATAAATCACAAACCCTAAACCCTAAAGCCTAAAACATAAAACCTAAACCTAAACTAAATAAAACCTAAAAATAAAATATATAAATAAAACCTAAACCTAAATAAAATAAATAAATAAAATAAATAAAACCAAAACTAACACCAAAACCTAAAAAACCTAAACTTAAACTTAAAAAAATAAAATGAAATAAAAAAATAAAATAAATAAATAAAACCTAAACTAAACTAAAAAATAAAATAAATGTAAAAATATAAAGCTTAAATAAAAAAAACTAAACATAAAATAAAAAATAAAATAAACCTAAAATAAAATAAAATAAAAACTAAATAAAAACCTAAACCTAAAAGATAAACTTAAAAATAAAATTAATTAAATAAAACAAACCTAAAATAAACATAGACCTAAACTAAAATAAACTAAACTTAAATAAGTAAAACTTAAACTTAAACCTAAAATGAACTAAACCTAAACCCTAAAGTAAATAAAATAAAATAAACTAAAATAAACCTAAACCTAAACTAAAAAAAAAACACCTCAAAATAAACCTAAAATAAAACCTAGAACCAAACCTAAAATAAAATAAAATAAAACCTAATTGTAAAAAAAATGTAACCTAAAAAATAAAATAAAAATAAAACAAATAAACATAAACTAAACCTAAACCTAAAAAATAAACTAAAATAAAAACCTAAACTAAATAAAATAAAATTAATTAAAATAATAAATAAACCAAAATAAAAATAATAAATTAAAATAAACTAAAATAAAGAAAAATAAACTAAATAAATTAAATAAACCTAAACTTGGGTTTGCTTAATTTTAAAAAAAACACCCTAAACCAAACTCTAAACCCTAAACCCTAAAAATCCTAAACCCTAAAATAAACCTTAAACCTAAACCCTACTATAACCATAAAATCTGAAACCCACAAACCCTAAACCCCAAACTCTAACCCTAATCCTAAACCCTAAACCACAGAAACCATAAACCATAAACCTAAACCCTCATAACCCTAAACCCTGCTAACCCCAAAAACCTGGGACCTACCCTAAACCCACAGGCGCTAAACTCCTAAACCCTAAACCCAAACCATAAACCCTACCAAACCCTACCAAACCTAAACCAAAAAAAACTTAAACCTAAAAACCTAAAACTAAATTAATCCTAAAATAAAATAAATAAATAAAACCTAAACATAAATAAAATAAAATAAAATAAAAACCTAAACTAAAATCTAAACCTAAACCTTAAAATAAAATAAAATAAACTAATAAAAATAAACTAATAAAATAAACTAAAATAAAATAAATAAAAACTTGAATTGAACTAAAAAATCAAATAAACCTAAGTATACATAACCTAAATAAAATAAAAACTAAATGTACAATAAAAATAAAATAAACTTGAAATAAAATTACATAAAAACTAAATAGAAACATGAACCTAAAAAATAAACTTAAAATAAATAAAAAATAAAATGTAAACCCTAAACTAAAAAAACCTAAACCTAAAATAAAAATAAATTAGACAAAATAAAATAAACCTAAACCTAAAATAAAATAAAATAAACTAAAATAAATTAAACCTAAACCTAAATCTAAATCTAAACATAAACCTAAACTAAATAAAATAAAATAAACTAAAAATAAACTAAAAAATAAAACCTAAAAATATACCTAAAACAAAAACCTTAAACTTAAACCTAAAAAATAAAATAAAAACCTAAACTTAAACCAAAAAATTAAAAATAAAACCTAAACCTAAAAAATAATAAAAATAAAACTCAATTTAAAAATAAACCTAACCTAAACTGAAACCTAAAAAATATACTAAAATAAAAATGTAAACTAAAATAAATCAACCTAAAATAAATAAACTAAACTAAATTAAAATAAAAAATAAACCTAAATATGAATAAGAAATAAAATAAACTAAAATAAATAAAAAATAAAGTAAATAAACTTAAACCTTCCGGTTTACTTAATTTTAAAAAAACCATAAACTCTAAATCCTAAACCCTAAACCCTAAACCCTAAACCCTAAACCATAAAAGAATAAACCCTAAAACCCTAAACCCTATACCCTATACCCTAAACCCTCAACCCCAAACCCTAAACATAATTCTAAAGTAACTAAATAAATTAAAAAATAAACTTAAACCATAAAACCTAATAAACCTAAACCTAAACATAAACCTAAACTTTAAAAATGGGAAAAACCTTAATGACATGAACATCACCATCAAACAGGCTCAGTCTAGATATGGCGGTGGAGACGAAGGAGGGGGTGGCGATTATTGTAGTGGTGGTGGGGGATCTGGAGATGCTGGTGGATATGGAGGTGTTGGTTGGAGTAGTGGTGGTTATTATGGTGGGAGGAGCAATGAAGGTTACATTCGTGGTGGTGGCAGAGGGAGAGTTCGGGGATATGACGGTGGATACCGCTACTCGAGAGGCTGAGATGATTCTGATGGGAACTGGAGAAATGGAAGAACTTTTGATCTGACTTACTGCTTATGGAATTATGTCTATATAATCAAGATGATTATAGTTATCTACAGTTTTTGATTTGTTCTATGTGTGCTCATTTTTTATCTATGTCATCGCTTATGTCGTAGAAAACTTGGTGTGTTACTAGGTTGATGAAATCAAAAAGAAGAAATGTTGAATCTAAATTTGAACTCTATTAAAAGAAAACCAAAATCCTAAACTAAAACCTAAAACCCCAAACCTAAACCTAAATCCTAAACCCACGAAACCCTAAACTCTAAATCTAAAGCTAAACACAAACTCAAACCATAAACCCAAACTAAAAACCCTAAACCCTAAAACCTAAACCATTAAAGCTAAAAAAGCTAAAGCTAAACTAAATAGAACCTAAAAAATAAAATAAATAAATAAACCTAAACCAAAATTCAATAAATACAATAAAATAAAATAAAATATAAACTAAAACACCCTAAAAAATAAAATAATAATTAATAATTAATAAAACTAAACTAAAAAAAAAAAAACCTAAACTAAATTAAAAATTTAAAAATAGAAATAAAATAAAAACTAAACCTAAATTAAAAGTAAAATAAAGCTAAAACAAAATAAAATAAAATAAAACCTAAACCTAAAAATAAACCTAAAAAATTAAACCTAAAACTAAATGAAAATAAATCAAAACCTATCGGTTTATATAATTTAAAAAATAATTATAAATCTTAAACCCTAAACCCTAAATTCTAAACCTTAAATCCTAAACCCTACCCAAAACCCTAAACCTAAAGCCTAGACCCTAAACCCTAAAACCATAAATAAACCCTAAACCCTAAACACTAAACTAACCCAAAACTATAGGATTAGTTTTAGCATTTAGCAGGTTAGAGTTATTATTATTATTCTTTATTTTTTAAAAAATTAATTAAACTCACGGTTTAGGTTTATATTTATTTATTATTTATTTTAGTTTATTTTATCTTTTATTTTGATTTACATTTATTTTTATTTAGTTTAGTTTATTTATTTATTTTATTTATTTTAGTTTAGGTTTTTTTATTTTAGTTTATTTTGAACGTTTAAGTTTATGTTTAGTTTTTTTTTTTTTTTAGGTTTAAGTTTTACATTTTTATTTTAGGTTTACTTTTAGGTTTTATATTGTTATTTTAGGTTTAGGTTTATTTTTAATTTATTTTATTTTATTTTATTTTATTTAGTTTATCTTCATGTTTAGGTTTAGGTTTAGTTTATTTTAGGTTTAGGTTTTATTAATTTAAGTTTAGTTTATTTTAGCTTAGGTTTATGTTTATTTTATTTTTATTTTGGTTTCATTTTAGTTTAGGGTTTTATTATATTTTTTAGGTTTTATTTTAGGTTTATTATTTAGGTTTATTTTATTTTTTTATTTTATTTCTTTGAGGTTTATTTTATTTTTATTTTAGGTTTAGTTTGTATTTTATTCAAGTTTTATTTTTTTAGTTTAGTTAAATTTTATTTTATTTCTTTTTTAGGTTTAGGTTTAGGTATTAGTTTAAGTTGTTATTTTATTTTATTTTTAACTTTAATTTAGTTTAAGTTTCTTTATTTATTTTATTTTTAGGTTTTATTTAGTTTAGTTTTAGGTTTTAGGTTTTAGGGTTTTATTTTTTAAATTTATTTAGTTTAGGTTTGGGTGGTAAGGTTTAGGGTTTAGGGTTTAGGGTTTAGGGTTTAGGGTTTTAGGGTTTATGCTTTTAGGGTTTAAGGTTTAGAGTTAGGGTTTAGGGCTTATGGTTTAAGTTTTAGGCTTTAGAGTTTTAATTTTTTAGGGTTTTAGATTTTAGGGTTTAGGTTTCGAGTTTAGCGTTAGCTTAGGGTTTCAGGTTTAGGGTTTACGGTTTAGGGTTTTTTAGGGTTTAGGGCTTTTGGTTTTGGGTTTAGGGTTCAGGGTTTAGGGTTTAAGGGGTAGGGTTTTAGGGTTTTATTTTTTTTTGGTAACCCCATCTAGGGGAATTTTATTGCCACAAAAAGAGGGTTACAAGGTCCTTAAAAGAGGATAAACTCCTGAACTATTGCTCAAAGAGCTACAATCAACCTAGGGAGTAAATCCCCTATCTAAGTATAGCCAAAAGCAAAAGAAAACAATAAAGCAATAAAAAGATACAAATTGATTAACATAATAAGCCAATGAAAGATTAGGGCCAATGCTCTGTAGGATGGGAGAATGCATGACAATCTGGAGCAAACCTACAAGAGGACAAGAGAGAAGTACCTGCAAGAATGTAAACAAAAAAGTTAGAGGTTACAGATAAAATGATAACCCAAAACCCAGCATAATCTGAGAATGATAGTAAAGAGTTATGATAAAGAAGGCTCAGGTTTTAGGGTTTAGGTTTTGTGGGTTTAGGGTTAGGGTTTAGGGTTGTAGGTTTGGGGGTTTAGAGTTTCGGGTCTATGGTTATATTTAGGGTTTAGGGTTAGGGTTTTATTATTATTATTTTTTATTTTAAAGTAAGTCCAGTGGTAGGTTTAGGTTTTTTTAGTTTATTTTTAATTTTTTTTAGTTTATTTTATTATTTATTTTGATTTAGGTTTATTTATATTTATATTTAGTTTAGTTTAGTTTAAGTTTTTATTTTAGTTTATTTTTTAGGTTTAGGTTTAGGTTTAGGTTTATTGTTTAGTTTAGTTTTTATTTTGTTTAGGTTTAGGTTTTATTTTTTATTTCGTGTTTACTTTTTTATTTTATTTTAAGTTTTTATTTTTATGTTTTAATTTAGGTTTATTTTTAAGTTTATTTTTAGTTTATTTTATTTTTTTATGTTTATATTACACGTTTAGTTTATTTTAGGTTTTTAGGTTTATTTATTTTAATTTAGTTTATTTTAGTTTAGGTTTAGGTTTATTTTATTTTTATTTTAGGTTTAGGTGTTTTTTAGTTTTTTGGTTTTACTTTTATTTATTTTTAAGTTTTATTTTAGGTTTATTATTTAGGTTGAGGTTTTATTTATTTTTAGTTTATTTAGGTTTTATTTATTTTATTTTAGTTTAGTTTAGGTTTTTTATTTTATTTTTAAGTTTTATTTAGTTTAGGTTTATGTTTTTAGCTTTTTAGGGTTTAGCATTTAGGGTTTAGGGGTTGGGTTTTATGATTTAGGGTGTAGGGTTTTTTTGGGGGTTTAAGGTTTAGGGTTTAGGGTTTGGGGTTTAGGGTTTTAGTGTTTGGTTGGGTTTACTGATTTAGGTTTTATTTTAGTGTTTAAGGTTTAGTGTTTGGGTTTAGGGTTTAGGGTTTAGGGTTTAGCATTTATCATTTAGGGTTTTTAGTTTTTAGGGTTTTGGGTTTAGGTTTTAGGTTTAGGGTTCTAGTTTTAGTTTAGGATTTAGGGTTTTTAGTTTTCTTATATAATAGAGAATAAATTCATATTCAGTATTTCATCTTTTTGATTTTCATCAACTTCATAACACACTACGTATTCTAAGACCCAAGCAACAACATAGATAAAAATTGAGCACACATAGATCAAATAAAAAACTTAGATAACTAGAACCGTCTCTATTATAAAGACATAGTTCCATAAGCAGCAGATCGCTGTTCTTCAGTTTCTCAAATTCGCATCAGAACCTACCCGGCCTCTCGAGTTGCAGGATCCACCATGGCTGTAACCTTCATCATTCCTTCTGCCTCTATAACAACCACTACTTCGACCACCACCTCCATGTCCACCAGCACCTCCAGATCCCCCACCACCACTGCAATAACTTCCTCGCCTTCACTTCCATCATTAGATTTAGATTGAGCTTGGTTGACATTGATGTTCCTGTTATCAAGGTTCTACACATTCTTAGGGTTTAGATTTAGTTTTGGTGTATTAGGTTATAGGGTTTAGGTTTATTTTTTAATTTATTTCATTACTTTAGGTTTAGGTTTAGGGTTTTAGGGTTTGGGGTTAGGGTCTGGTTTTGGGTTTAGTGGGTGGTTAGTTTATTTTGGGTTTATGGTTAGTGTTTTAGTTTGGAGGGTTTAGTTTTAGAGTGGTAGGTTTAGGGTTTAGGGTGGTTTAGGGAGATTTAGGTTAAGGGTTTTTGGGAGGGATGCTTTAGGGTTAGGGTCATTAGGGTGTTGAGTTTTTAGGAGGGGAGTTTAGGGATGGTTTTTTTGTGGGTTAGGGTCAGTACAGATTTTAGGGTTTAGGGTTTAGGGTTTTAGGATTTGGGGTGTATGGTTTAGGGTTTAGGGTTTTAGGGCTTAGCATTTAGGGTTTAGGGTCAAAGGATTAGGGTTTAGGTTTTATGGTTTTAGGGATTATGGTTTTAGGGTTTATGGTTTAGTGTTAGGGTTTAAGGATTAGTATTTAAGCTTAAGGGTTTAGGGTTTTTAGGGTTTATGGTTTAGGGTTTAGGGTTAGCTTAAGGTTTAGGGTTTAGTTGACCAATTGAAGATGATTGTAAGCTTTGGCTTCAATTATTTTGGATTTGATTTTATTTAGGCCAACTTGAACCTTTAGGTCAATTTGGGCTAAATAGGGCAATTGGGATTAATTGGCTTCAATTGGGTCCAATCATGGCCTTGGTCAAGTTCAACTATCAATTTGGAATTAACTTGTTCCATTGGTTGCAATCAATTTGGTTTATATTTTGATTTGACCCAATTTAGTTTTGTAGGTCAATTTGGGTCAACTTGGTCAAGAGGGCCAATTGGGTTCGATTTGACTCAATTTAAGGTCAAGTCATATTCGAATATTTATTTAAATTTAATATGAATCATTGGTTTCAAGGGATTTGGCTTAGGTTACAATTTGGCTAATTTAGGTTCATATGGGTTAAGGGATTGACTACGTCAAATGACCAAGTTAACTTGGTTTGACCTAATTTGTGATTGATCAACCTAAGGTGATCAACAATCATGATGGGAGATTTTGATGGGCTTGGTTTAGTCTAATTTGGGTAGGATTAGAACTTGGCTCGAATAGGTCAATATGGACACTTTGGGTCAAGTGGATCAATTGGGTTTAGTTGGCTTGATTTTAGATTTGATTTAGTTGATTTTATATATGGATTTGGGATTAATATATAAATTCAATTACTTGGCTTTGGGTTCAAATGAGTCTTGGTTGTTTGAACATTTCAAGTCAAAAAGGGTTATTGGCTTTGACTTGGTTGATTTTGCTTGGTTTGATGATTGTAGATTTCATTTATATTTGTGAATATGATTGAAGGTATGATTGATTTATGAGAAAATCAATTGAGTTTGACTTGATTTGGATTAAGATTCAGCTAAGTCCATGGGATAGGTCATATGGCTTAGGAAGGGTTTTGATTTAATTTGATTTAGTTTTGATCATTTGAATGTAAATTTGATTTATATTTAGAAAGATGATTGAAGATATAAATTGATTATGAGAAAATCAATTGATTGGATTAAGATTTGGCTAAGTCCATGGGATAGGTCATATGACTTACGAAGGGTTTCAAGTTTGAATTTGATCATGGGCTTCAATCATTTGGTTTTAGAATTTGGGTTTGGATTTGGATTTCAATTTGATGTTTGAATTGAACTTGGGGTTTGGTTTGAGAAGGTGAACATGTATTGGATTTCGGATGTAGGGTAGGTGGATTATCCTAATCCTAAAGGAAAAACCTAATCCTATGGTTAACCCTTTTAAGTCTTTAGGCTTAGGTTAAGTGTTTACCTAATTGTTAGAAGTGTCTTATGACTAGGTAAGTCTTAGTGTTTAGAAGACTTCTAATTCTAAGATGGGAAGATTGAATCTACACTTCGAAAGTGATGTCAATAGCCTTAGGCTCCATAGTGTTGCCCGTGGAGATAGATGATTGGAAGATTGAAGCCAAGTTTCACAATATAGACTCAAATACAACTTTCAACGCTTTGCTTGGGAGACCATGGATACATAAGAACAACATAGTTGCATCCTCTTTACATTAGTGTATGAAGTTTGTGAGAGGTGGGATCATCTAGTGTGTCAAAGGAGATCTCAAACCATTTACTATTCATGAGGTTGGCATATATGAGGATGCGGCTTACTACCTCCCTCAAATTCAACAAGTCAATTCTCATAAACTTGGCCAAAGTTTAAAAATAAAAAATAAAAAAGAAAAAGAAAAAGAAAAATAAATAGAAGAAGTAAAGGAAAAGAAAAGAGAAAATTAAAAAGAAAATAAAAGGGAGCTGAAATAGGCTTGGAGGAGGGATTGGAGAATGACATTAGATTCCACCTACAGTTCATTACTCCATTCAAACATATGGGTAGGATGACCTGACCTCTACCAAGAAGAGGAAGAGGCCAGTTCAGAGGCAGACCCATGGGTGGAAAACCTCTTTATTGGTCACCCAATAGAAGATATGTCCCAGCTTCCAGGAGTACACTTGCTATCCATATAGACTTAGAATCTAGTTCATAGGATGAGTCTTATATGGTTAGCACACCATCCCCTATTCTCGAGTAGATTTTCTTGGAGGTGAGACTTGAGCCGACATGAAGGAAGATCTCCAAAGCAAATCATAAGTGTATTCAAGTCTATATGTGAAATAGTTAGGCATCGCTTGGGAACCTTAGCTCTAACCTTACTTATCTCTCAAAAAGTTGAGGGTTTGGTAGTTAAGAAAGCCCCTATGTCATCCACATGTGTGAAGACTCAGAGGATCTTTCTGAGAGCATCATCTTCAAGTCAAGAAGTTGATATAGAACTTGAGGATGATTCATATAAAGATCTAATAGAATTATATTTGGATTGATACTTGCCTTGTGTTCATAATTTAGAAAGAAAAGGGTTAATCCCACATACTTTGTCAATGCACAGGTTAGACTACTTCAAAATAATATGGAAGAATAAGTGCAAAAGCTCTCAATCAAGACCAAGACTAAGATTTGGTATAGTGGGTCCAGTCGATGATGACGATTACTGCTTAGTCATCACCAATCATTTGGAATCTGATAGGGTCTTTCCAAATCACATTAACTCATATGAGGAGCTATGCTTAGAAACTTCAGATGATCCAGATGATTTTGAAGTCAAAGATGCACCACTAGAGTTTGAAGAAGGGATTAACTCAACCATCGATGAGCTCAAGGAAATCAAAATAGAAACTGAAAAAGATCCATACCCGACATACATCAATTCTTTATTGAATGAAATTGAAACTAATGACTTAGTTAGGCTATTGACTAACTTTAAGGACTACTTTGCATGGAGTTATAAAGAGATGCCTGGATTGGCTCCTGATGAAGTGGTCGATAAACTAGCAATAGAGCCTACTACTAACCCTATCAAGTAAGCTCTTAGATGCATGTGATTAGACATAGAACAACAAGTCATTTTTGATTTCAAGAAATTGATCGATGCTACCTTCATCCAGGAAAAAAAATACCCTACCTGGTTTGCTAGCGTTGTCCTAATTAAGAAAAAGAAAGGTTAAATTCACATATGCATCGATTTTAGGGATTTAAATAAGGCATATTCAAAAAGATGAATTTTTACTACTAATTTTGGGGCTTATGGTGGACATTGTTTCATCTCATGCAGTATTCTCTTTCATGAATGGCTCATCTGGATATAACCAAATAGAGATGACCTCTAGAGATGGAAGAAACATTGCTTTTAGAACCCCAATCGAAATCTATTGCTATAAGGTCATGCCTTTCATTTTAAAATGTCTACATACTAGCGAGCTATGACTTGAATCTTCAATGAACTCATTCATCATCAAGTTAAGTGCTTTGTCAATGATCTTGTGGTCAAAAGTAGAGAAATGAAAAACCATCTCTTTGACTTGAGAGTAGTTTTTGAATAATTAAGATAATTTAACCTCAAAATGAACCCCCTGAAGTGTGCATTCGGAGTAGCTTCATAGAAATTCCTTGGGTTTGTTGTCCTACACTATGTAAAATCAATCCAGAGATGATCAAGGCGATATTAGAAATGCCACCCCTAAAAGTTTAACTCAACTCATATTATTCCAAAGGAAGTTCTCATATCTAAGAAGCTTTATATCCAACCTATCGGGAAGATGTCTCAGCACTTGTCAAAAAGGATGCCAAGTTTAAGTAGGATGACAAGTGTGAGCATTCCTTTGAAGACATCAAGCATTACCTGATGATGCCGCAGATTCTAGTAGACCCTATCCCGAACAAGCCACTCATATTTTACATAGTTGCGTTAGATAACTACTTTGGTGCTTTGTTGGCCCAAGCTAATGACAAAGGGAAGAAAAATGCACTCTACTGCCTCAACTATCGCCTAATCCCTGCTAAGGCTAATTATCCACCCATTAAGAAGCATTGCTTAGCTTTAATCTTTGCATCTCACAAAATACAGCACTACACACTTCCTCATTAGGTGATTTTAATCTTTAGGATCAAACCAATAGCGTATCTCACGATAAGGCCGAGGCTATCTTGACGGTTGAACGGTCCAAGATCCTCTCATAGTTTGACATTACCTTGATACCCCTCCATATGGTGAAAGGACATGCAGATTTCTTAGCAGCACACCCACTTCTTGCTGACTCTCCGCTTAGTGATGATCTCCCTAATAAAGAAATCATGAACTTAGGGGATACTAGCATTCACCACTGGGACATGTACTTTGATTGTGCAACTTCCTCTCAAAGAGGAAAAAAACCATAATCTACAATTCCAAGAAAGGCAGGGGTAGGAATAGGTCTCTAAACTCTAGACCAAGATGTGATGAGATTCTCATATCATCTGTCAATTCCTAGCACCAACAATAAAGTCGAATATGAGGATCTAATTATTGTTCTGAAGTTAGCCATTACTCTAAGCATCCAGAACATCAATAGCTTCAAGGAGTCTCAGCTAGTTGTCAACCAAATCGTTAGGTCCTATAAGATTATAATGCCCAAGCTTTATCACTACGATAAGTACACCATAGAATTCTTGGCCCAAATCACAGAGGTTACCATTTATGAGATTCCTCAAGGAGAGAATATTATAGCGTATTCTTTAGCCAAGCTTGCCAAGGAGTTGGCATGTCTGGAGGATGAGTCCATTTCAATAAAAGTCCAAAATAGATAAGTCTTATCCCTTAATGATATTGAACTCATCAAAAGTACTCTTAAAGGGGAGGTTTCCATTTCCAAGAAGGATGAGGAGTTAGATTGGAGGCAACCATTTATCAATTATCTAAATAAAGGCAAACTACCTGAACAGAAGTCTCAAGCCTATCATATGAAGTACAGAGCACTTTCCTACACTCTTGTGGTTGGTGTCTTGTACTGGTGGTCTTTCGACCATATGTGGTTATGTTATTTAGGTAAGCACAAATCCCATAAGATCATGAGACTAGGATACCACTAGTCATCGATGATCAAAGATTGAATGGATATAGCTAAGCAATGTCACCAATGTCAAATACACGGTGTGGTCCTACACCAACCACCCAACATTCTACATCCTACATTAGCCTCATGGCCATTCAAGTGTTGGGGTATCGACATAGTGGATTTGATTGATCCTCCTTCCAAGGATCATCAATTCATCTTAGCTACTATTGAGTACTTTTTTAAATGGGCAAAGGTGATTACTTGAGAGGTCACAACTTAGCATGTGCTCTAGTTTTTTAGAAACCATATCATATATAGGTTTGGAGTGCCTCGATGAATTATATCTCATAATGGTTCTGCATTTAAGAGCACTGAGATCAATAACTTTGCCCAGAGACATAGCATAGATTGGAGATATTCTATCATCAACTACTAGAGAGAAGATAACATAGCAGAATCCATCAACAAAACTTTCATCCACATACTAAAGAAGACACTTGACAACAACAAGAAATAGTAGTAAGAGAAGTTAGTTGAAGCCTTGTGGGCCTACCACACCACATATAGAACTCCAACTAAGTCTACTCCTTTATGGGTCTGAGGCCACTCTACCATTAGAAGTTCAACTCCCATCACTAAGGATATGGGGTAGTGCTCATAATATAGTTAAGACCTCGAAGGTTTGGAGGAGAGATGCTTAAGGGCATACCAAAATGTCAATTTGTACAAAGTTATAATGATTCAAGCTCATAACAAGTTGGTCCATCCTAGAGCTTTTCAAGCCTTATTTTAGTTCTGAGGAGACCAATTATTGCCCATTGTAAATGGGAGGCAAGTTTGAACCCACTTACGAAGGCCCTTTTACCATAGAAAAGGCCTACCAAGGAGGATTTTGTCAGCTTATTAATCAAAAGGGAGAGCAACCAATGCTTGTAATCAATGGACTCTACTTAAAGAAATATTATAAATCATGTTTGAAAATAATTATATTCAATTAAAATTTTATTTTGAATTCAATCTCTTCCATGTTGAAAGTATTCTTATATTCCAATCCACCATGATGTGTGTAAAGAACACAAGCTGGCCCTATCCTTCATCAACACAAAATAAACACAAACTACCCAAACATATAAAATAAACACTTATCTTTTATCTCGGGCTACTTTGAGTTGAGATACCATCCTGGCACTCACTCGAGGTCTTTGCTACCCCGCTAGTGTGTCACCGGGTCTTCTTGTTTTGGAAAATATAAGTATGCTACACTTTCCTTCCTTGCTTGGCCACTACACACCGATGACTACCTTATTAGGTTTGTAGGCCTTATTGCGTGGTTGGTAAGCTACCTCATGTTGGCTTCATTTAAGAGGATATGAGTCTGCTACGCTTTCTTCTTGGATTAGCCTTATACACTAATTGAGTATATTTTAGGTTTATGATAAATCCTCTAGTGACTTATTCCCTCGATTGCTTCAAGTCTGGGTCCAGTCCTTCGGCTCCGCCAGTAGTCGCTCTAGAGATAACATCTCATCCACGACACTATTCTAATGACGTCGCAAAAAAGTTGTAAGCCTAGATGCTTTCTTTCCAGATTGATCATTGCACACCGACGAGCACCTTAGGTTGGTTGGTTCTCTCTATGCTGACAGATACACTACTCATGCTAATGGATACACCTTAGTTTGATTTGTTATCGCACCTTAGGACACACCACTCATGGTAGATGTAAGTCTGCTATGCTTTCTCCTTGAGTTGGCCACCGTACACCTATAGTGTTTCTTTTCTAGGGCTCAGGATAATGCCCCTAGTAGCACCTCCCTTGTGGGTACTATATTTGGATCACATCCTTTGTGACCCCATTTAGACACTACCAAGGTTACTATTAGATTGGATAGTTACCCTTTCCTAGTAACTATCCTGGTGGCTGGAGAATCTACCTTATGGATGTCTAGATTCTCCCTTGGTCTAGTAAATCTAAGATAGGTCAAGGTTGAGATAGCCTCTCTCGGTGGTCACTCACACCAATAGGGTCCATGCAAACATATGAACAAAATATATATTCACTTGTAAATTAGGAGGACACCTAGCGGTACCATTTCCCAAGGTGTATGCTATCTATAAGGCAGTGTTAGCAAAACTCCATATAGGAATCTCCTGACTACTCTTGAGTTGGTATAAGTCCCCAGTGGCATTCACTAAGTAGTCTCCATTAAGTCGGGTTCAATTTATTATGCTACCAATAGGTCCTCCCAGTAGTTGTTCCCTGCTTTAGAAGATGTAAGTTTGTTATGCCTTCTTCCTAGCATAATCATTGCACATTGAAAGACAACCTCTTAGGTTGGCTAGCTCTACCCCATGTCCAGTAGACTATCCCTTTGGATTTGTAAATCTGAGATGGGATAAGTCCAATATAGTGCCATCTCAGTGGGTCCAACACACACGGATAATGTCTATAAATTAAATCCATCAAATTTGGCTGAGCTTACATCCCCAATTGATTTGCCTTCAATTTGAAATCAAACTAAACCAAACAAACAATATCAAATCACATGAAATTAAGATAAATCTAATCTTAACTAATTTTGAGTTGACATAAATCCCTGACGGAATTCACTCAATAGTTGCCCTAGGTTAGGTTCGATTTGTTGTGCATCCAACAGGTCATCCCACCGGTTATTCCTCACTTTGGAAGATTAAGTCTGCTATGCCTTCTTCCAACATAGATGTTGCACACCAAAAGGCAAACCCTTAGGTTTGCTAGATCTACCCCATAGTCGGTAGACTACCCCTTTGGATTTGAAACTTGAGGTAGGTCAAGGCTGATATAGCCCATTCTCAGTGGGTTCATCGCACACCAATAGGGTCCATACATTAACTTAGATTAAATTAAACCCAATCTAATTTTCCTACTGGTGTTAAATCATACCCTTCTCCCTAGTGGAGCCCCAAATCATATATAAACAAGTCAAGCAAACAAGTCAAATTCAAAACCAACCTCCCTATTGGAGCCAAAATAAACCAACTCCCATAGTAGAGTCTAAATAAAAAAAAACTAACCAAACTCTTATCCCGTGAGATTCATCCCCAAATAAATCTATAAATCAAATCAAATCCTAATCCCTGCCAGACAGAACTGCAAAAGTTTCATATACTTGATCCCTTGCTACAGACTCAAGCCCATATCTCTAGTAGATATGCCTCCACATAAATAAAAACAAAATAAACTAAAGTCAATTCAATCTTAATCCCATATGGATTATAGATTCTTATCCCCAATAGATCTTCTTTTCATAAATCATATAATCAAGTCAACTTCAAACCTTATCCCCAGTAGATTTTCTTCTTCTATTCACTCAACAAAGACCCCTCACATGTCATGCCCAGTGCATGTGTGATCTCATAGTGGATCTCCCTCCATGCCCTTAACATGGAATTCTCATCAAATCTTATTTCTTCTCTTATGCACACTTTTGATACTTCAACCAAAAGCTTAACAATGTATTCATTCAAATTATATCATCTTAACATTGTAATCAACATTTTATGATTTGTGATGGTGCAAGCTCAAACAAACTATACAATATCAAGCTAAACATATTATAGTGTGAATTAACACACTATATTAGCAGATACATCCCCAAACAAATCTATGAAATTAAACTCAATTCCCAATCCCCAACATATAGCCTGAACCTGCTTCTCTTTGTGGAAGGTTCATTTACCCATTCCCCAGCAAACTCAAGCCCTTATCTCTAGCAGATATGCCTTCACATAAATTAAAACAAAACAAATTAAAGTCGATTTGATCTTAATCCCTAGTAGATTTTTTATTCTTATCCCCAATCAATCTTCTTTCCATAAATCTTATAATCAAATCAACTTCAAACCTTATCTCCAGCAGATTTTCTTCTTCTATTCCCTCGACATAGACCCCTCAGATGTCATGTCCAGTGCATGTGTGATCCCATAGTGGATCTCCCTCTATGTCTTTGACATGGAATTCTCATCAAATCTAGTTCTTCTCTTATGCACACTTTTAATACTTCAACCAAAAGCCTAACAATTTATTCATTCAAATTACATCATCCAAACATTGTAATCAACATTTTATGATTTGTGATGGTGCAAGCTCAAACTATCTATACAATATCATGCTAAACATATTATAGTGTGAATTAACACACTATGTTATATTATAATATATGATGTTTTATTATAATTTGCTGTAATATAATATAGTGTCTAATATTACACCTCATTAGAATCACTCAAAAAAGAAAAAAATAATAAAACTTTCTCAAAACATGAATAATGTTCATTTTGGATGTAAAATTATTATTTTTCAATTAGAAATGCTACAAAATAGCTTAATTTTGGTATTGCTTCTTGGTGTGTGCCATGAATTTGGCCAAATTCTTCCATATGAACCTTCAAATTAACATTTTTGTGAGCTTTGACCCAATGTATTATAACAAAAGTAAAACATACTAAAATGTACAATAACATTTACTAACACACCACCACATTCATATATTTGTGAGGTTATATTGTTATGTTCATTATATTTTAATATGCTTCCATATAATATATTATCTTACATTACACCTTAAAATGAATCACATTAAGCAAAAAATTTATCAAATTTGGTTGAAAAATGAACATTTATTTTGGATTCAAAATTCCATTCTTTTGATTAAATGACACACCATAGCACAACCACAATGATGTTCGCTAAAGCTTACCTTTAATTTGGCCAAATTCCATCATCTCAACTTATAAATCAATATTTTTATGAATTATACCCGTACAAACTCTACTACATTATACTATAACAAACTCAAATATGCTAAACAACAAGTAGTAATACATAATTGTATGCTATAATGCAAGATTCTACACTATGTTATGGCATCCTATGTTATAATACAATATAACATATTATATTATATTATATTGCATATCACATCATAAGGGATTGCTTAAGATGAAAAATCATAAAATTAGTCTAAAGAATAAAAAACTATATATTTTAGTCTTATCACTTACATATTTTAAATTGAAACCATATATTATAATGCCATGCTCTACCTATTATGAATTTGGCCAAATTCCACCATTTTAAAGTCTAAATTAACATTTTTATAAAGAATGCTAGTGTATGCTCAATTGCATGATTATAAAATACAGAAAGAATTTAAAATGCGTATAATAATATATTATGATATATGATGTTATACTATGCTACAACATATAATATTTATTTAGAACATGAAATCTTACTTTTCAGACAACCCTAAACCTAATTCCCACTTCAAGTTTATCAAATTTCATCATATGATTTATTAAATCAAAAATTTTATGATACTAATATAGACTATAGGGCACAATTCCATAATATACTAAAATATTTCAAACGATCTTATAACATCCAAAACACATCACTACATGCTCTAATATATAATGCTACATTATACTATAATATCGATATTACAATATGATTTAGGTTTAGGGCTTAGGGTATTCAAATCTTTAATTATCAAGAAAAAGTCTCTTGAAGACATTTTCTTTAGCTACCATAACTATATTAAGTCATTCTTTAGATCTACTCCTAATGACATCTTTATTCAAGGTTTAGGGTTTAAGGTTAATTTAGGGTCTAATGTTTAGAGTTAATTTAGGGTTTAAGTTTTATGGTTTATCATTTTAGGGTTTAGGATTTAAGGTTTAGGGTTTAGGGTTTTAGGGTTTAGGATTTAGGGATTATGGTTTAGGGTTTAAGGTTTAGGGTTTAAGGTTTATTATTTAGGGTTTAGGGTATTTAATGTTTATGGTTTATATTTTAGTTTTTAGGGTAAAGGGTCTTGGTTTTGAGTTTAGGGTGTAAGTTTTAGTTTAGGATTTATTGGTTAGGGTTTAAGGTTATTTTCAACATAAAACAAATTTAGATTCAACATTTCTTCCTTTCGATTTCATCAACTAAGTAGCACCCAAGTATTCTATGAGATGAGCGATGACATAGATAAAAATTGAGCACCCATAAAGTAGATCATCTCTAGCTTCCATCAAAACCAACACCGCCACTTGAAGTAGTGGGATCTGCCATCATATTCATGATCTCTGTCTTCACAACCACCACAACTATAACCTCTGTCACTCCTCCTGCCTCCATAACCACCACTACTCTGACCACCACCTCCATATCCACCAACACCTCGAGATCGCCCACCACTACTATGATAATCGCTGCCTTCACCTTCGCCTCCACCACCAGGCTTAGACTAAGCCTAGTTGACGTTGATGTTCCTACCATCAAAGTTCTGCCCATACTTAAGGTTTATGGATAGTTTAGGGTTTAGTGTTTAGGGTTTGGGATTTGGGGTTTAAGGTTTAAGGTTGTAGGTTTTTGAGTTTAGGGTTTAGGATTTAGGGTTTAGGGTTTAGGATTTTAGGATTTAGGGTTTAGAGTTTTGGGTGTAGGGTTTAAGGTTTAGTAGGTTGTTGTAGTTTAGGGTCAGAGTTTAGGTTTGTAGGTTTAGGGTTATAGGTTTAGGGTTAGTTTTATGGTTTAGGGTTTAGGATTTAGGATTTAGGGTTTAGGGTGTTTTTTAATTAAGTAAATCAGTATGTTTAAGTTTATTTAGTTTATTTTTTGTTTATGTGAGTTTATTTGAGTTTATTTATTTTTTATTTATATTTAAGTTTATTTTTTATTTTTATTTAGTTTAGTTTATTTATTTTAGGTTTATTTATTTAGTTTAGGTTTTATTACTTTATTTTTTTTTTTATGTTTATTTTTTAGTTGAGTTTTATTTTTATTTTATTTTTTAGGTTAGCTTTAGTCTAAGGTTTCTAGGGTTTAGGGTTTAGGGTTTAGAGTTTTAGGGTTTAGGGTTTAGGGTTAGGGTTAGGGTTAGGGTTAGGAATAGGGTTTAGGGATTAGGGTTTAGGGTTAGGGTTTAGTTAGTTTGGTAGGGTTTGGGTTTTAAGGGTTTAAGGTTTATGGTTTATATCTGTTTATGATTGGGTTTCTTTTTTGGAGTTTTAGTCTTTATTTTAGTATTTAGGGTTTAGAGTTTAGGGTTTTTTAATAAAAAATAATTAAGTGAAACATTAGGTTTAGGTTTATTTAGTTTATATAGTTTATTTTTTTATATTTTAGTTTATTTTATTTTTTATTTTTATTTAGGTTTATTTTTTTATTTAGTTTGGTTTATTTATTTCTTATTTATTTATTTTAGGTTTAGGTTAATGTTTTTTTTCTTTTTAGGTTTAGTTCTATTTATTTTTTAATATTTTGGTTTAGGTTTTATTTTTATTTTAGATTTAGGTTTAGGTTTTTTTTATTTTTTTAGGTTTAGTTTTCTGGTTTTATTTTAGGTTTAATTTTAGATTTTATTTTTTAAGTTTAGGTTTTTTTTTAGTTTATTTTATTTTATCTTTTAGGATTTAAGTTTAGTTCATTTTAGGTTTAGGTTTAGTTTTTATTTATTTTAGTTTAGTTTATTTTAGTTCAGGTTTAGATTTGTTTTTTATTTTGTTTATTTTTGGTTTAGTTTTTTTTTGGTTTAGGGTTTAGGTTTATTTTTTTATATATTTTTTAATTTATTTTTTAGGTTTAGGTTTTATTTTGTTTTTATTTTATTTATTTTAGGTTTATTTTATTTTTATTTTACGTTTAGTTTTTAATTTATTTAGGTTTCTTATTTTTATGTTTATTTTATTTTTTAGTTTAGTTTAGATTTTTCTTTATTTTAATTTTTATTTTATTTAAGGTTGAGGTTTAGGTTTAGGTTTATATTTTATTTTATTTTATTTTTTTTAAAGTTTATGACTTTTAATTTTTTTATTTTAGCTATTATTTAGGTTAGGTTTAGGTTTTTATGTTTTTAGGGTTTAGAGGTTTAAGTTTAGGTGGTTTATGGTGGAAGGTTTGGGGTTAAGGGTTTATGGGTTTAGGGTTATAGGTTTAGGGTTGTAGGTTTAGGGTTTAGGGTTTAGGGTTTAGGGTTTAAGGTTTAGTATTTAGGGTTTAGGGTTTAGGTTTAAGGTTTTATTTATTTAGTTATATGTTTAGGGTTTAGAGTTTAGGGTTTATGGTTATATGTTTTTTTTATTTTTTATTTTTATTTTTTTTATTTTTATTTTTTTTTAAATTATGAAAACTATTAGGTTTTTGTTTATTTAGTTTATTTATTTATTTTAGTTTTATTATTATTTATTATTATTTAGGTTTACTTTAATTTTTATTTAGTTTAATTTATTTATTTTGTTTATTTTTTTTTTTAGGTTAGGATTATTGTTTAGTTTAGTTTTATTTTTATTTTATATTTTAGGTTTAGATTTAATTTTTTATTTTTAGGTTTATGTTTAGGTTATCATCTTATTTTTCATAGGTTTAGGTTTTAGGATTTTATTTTAGGTTTATTTTTTGGAATTATTTTTTGTTTAGGTTTAGGTTTATTTTTAGTTTATTATATTTTATTTAGGTTTAGGTTTATGTTTAGTTTATTTTAGTATAGGTTTAGGTTTTATTTATTTAAGTTTAGTTTATTTTAGTTTAGTTTAGGTTTATTTTGTTTTTATTTTAGGTTTAGTTTTTGATTTAGTTTAGGGTTTTGGTTTTATTTTTTATTTATTTTAAGGTTTATTTTTTAGGTTTAGGTTTTTATTTAGGTTTTATTTTATTTTATTTTAGGGATATTTTCTTTTTATTTTAGGTTTAGTTTTTATTTTATTTAAGTTTTATATATTTTTTTATTTAGTTTAGATTTTTATTTATTTTATTTTAGCTTAGTTTTTATTCTTTATTTTATTTCCTTTTTAGGTTTAGGATTATGTTAGTTTAGGTTTTTTTTATTTTATTTTATTTATTTACTTTATTTTGGTTCATGTTTTTTTATTTATTTTTATTTAGGTTTTATTTAGTTAGGTTTAGGTTTGACTTTTTTAGGGTTTAGGGTTTAAAATTAGTTGAGGGTTTAGGTCAGGGTTTAGGGTTTAGTTTAGGGTTTAGGGTTTAGGGTTTATTTTAGAGTTTAGGTTTTATGATTTTAGGTTAGGGTTTAGGTTTAGAGTTTAGGGTTTTTTAGGGTTTATGGTTTAGGGTTTAGAATTGAGGATTTTTAAGGTTTTTAGTTTTATTAGAGAACAAATTTAGATTCAACATTTATTCTTTTTGATTTCTTCAACCAAGTAACACACCAAAGTTTCTAAGACACAAGCGAAGACATAGATAAAAAATGATCACGCATAGAGGAAATAAAAAACCCTAAGTAACTAGAATCATCTCTACAATAAAGATAGTTTCATAGCGAAATTAGATTAAGTTCTTGCTTTCTTTAGTTACCATCGAACCACTGCCATCATAGTGGGATCCACGATGATATCCCTAGTCTCTTTCTCCGCCACCACCACGACTCTAACCTCTATGGCTTCCATAGCCACCAGTACTTTTACCACCACCTCCATATCCACTAGCACCTCCAGATTCCCCTCCCACTACGATAACTGCTGCCTCCACCTTTACCTCCAATGCTAATCTACGTGAGCCTAGTTGATGGTGATGTTCCTATCATCAAGGCTCTTCCCATTCTTAGGGTTTAGGTTTCAATTTAGGTTTAATAGGTTTTAGGGTTTAGGTTTATTTTTTAATATATTTAGTTACTTTAAGTATAGGTTAAGGGTTCGGTGTTTAGGATTTAGGGTTTAGGGTTAGGGTTTAGGTTTAGGATTTATGGAGGTCTAATGGGTTTAGGGTTATAGGTTTAGGGTTTAGCATTTAGGGTTTAGGGTTTAGGATTTAGGGTATAGGGTTTTTTTAAAAAAATATTAAGTAAACTAGTAGGTTTAGGTTTATTTAGTTTAGGGTTTAGGGTTTAGGTTTAAGGTGTAGGGTTTAGGGTTTAGGATTTTCTAGGGTTTAGCATTTAGGGTTTAGGGTATAGGGTTTAGGATTTAGGGTTTAGGGTTTAAAGCTGGATTTAGGGTTAAATGGATTAGGTTATTTTTTATTTTATTTTTAGCTTAGTTTTATTTTATTTAGGTTTTAAGTTTAGTTTAGGTTTTATTTTATTTTAGTTTAGTTTTTTATTTTATATTCTTTTAGGTTTAGGTTTTGGTTTATGTTTTAGTTTAGGATTTTATTTTATTTAGGGTTTTTTACTTTATTTTAGTTTAGGTTTATTTATTTATTTTATTTTTTTTATTTAGATTTGGTTTAGGTTTTTGCTTTTTTTTAGTTTGGGTTAGTTTAGGATTTAGGGTTTAGGGTTTTGGGTTTTGGGTTTAGGGTTTTATGATTCAAGGTTTTGGGTATAGGGTTTAGGTTTTAGGTGCAGGGTTCAAGTTTTAGGTTAGGGTTTAGGGTTTTTTTTTTTAAAGAGAACAAATTGATTCAACATTTTTCTTTTGATTTCAACCAAGTAACAAACTAAGTTTTCTAAGACACATCGATGACATAGATAAAAATGAGCATGCATAGAGAAAATCAAAAACCCTAATTAACTAGAACCATTTCTAATGTACAGTTTCATAGTGATCGATTGGGTCGTTTCTCCCAGTTCCCCCATGAACCACTCTGGCCTCTCGAGTAGTAGGATCCACCATCATTTTCCCAATCTCTCCCTCAGCCACCACCACGGATGTAACCCCATCAACCACCTACCACCACCACTCCATATCCACCCATATACCTCCACCTGTGATAATCATCTCCACCTTTGCAGCCAAATATAGACTGAGCTGGCGATGATGTTCCTACCATCAAGATTCTGCCCATTCTTAGGGTTTAGGTTTAGGTTTAAATTTATTAGGTTTTATTGTTTAAGTTTATTTTTAAATTTATTTAGTTACTTTAAGTTTAGGATTTGGTGTTGTTTAGGGTTTAGGGTTTGGGTTTAGGGTTTAGGATTTAGGGTTCATAGTGTAGGATTTAGGGTTTAGAGTTTTAGAATTTTTGGGGTTTTAGGATTAGGATTAGTTTAGGGTTTAGGGTTTATGGTTTAAGGCTTTTAGCATTTAAGATTTAATGTTTAGAATTTAGGGTTTAGGTTGTAGGTTTAGTTTAGGTTTTATTTATTTAGGAGGTTTAGTTAGGTTGTTAGAGTTAAGGGTTTAGGATTTTAGGGTTTAGGTTTAGGGTTTAGTTTAGGTTTGGGTTTTAGGGTTGTAGGTTTAGGGTTTAGGGTTTAGGGGTTTAGTTTAGTTTATGGGGTTTAGGCAGGGCTTTTTATTTTTTTATTTTTAAATTTTTTTTTAATTAAGTAAAGTGGTTGGTTTAAGTAAATTTAGTTTAATTTTTATTTATTTTAGTTTATTTCATTTTTATTTAGTTTAGTTTATTTTATTTAGGTTTTTTAATTTTAATTTAGGTTTTCTATTTTAGTTCATTTTATAATTTTACGTTTAGGTTTAGGATTATTATTAGGTTAGTTTTATTTTTATTTTATTTTTTAAATTTAGGTTTTATTTTTCAATTTGAGGTTTAGGTTTAGGTTTTTATTTTTGTTTTTTATGTTTAGGTTTTAGGTTATTATTTTAAGTTTATTTTTAGGCTTTATTTTTCAATTTAGGTTTAGGTTTATGTTTAATTTATTTTATTTTATTTAGTTTAGGTTTAGGTTAAGGGTTTGTTTATTTAGGTTTAGGTTTAGGATTTTTTATTTCTGCTTAGTTTACTTTAGTTTAGGTTTAGGTTTATTTTATGTTCATTTTAGGTTTAGGTTTTTTTTTTTAAATTTAGGGTTTAGGATTTTTTTAGCTATTTTTAGGTTTTATTTTTGGGTTTATTATTTAGGTTTAGGTTTTATTTAGTTTTATTTTATTTTATTTTATGTTTATTTTATTTTTATTTTAGTTTTGTGTATTTTTAGTTTTAAGACTTAACTTTTATATTTTATTTGTTTTTATGTTTTATTTTTAAGTTTATTTTTTTAGGTTTAGGTTTTGTTTAGTTTTATTTTACTTAACTTTAGGTTTATTTTATTTTTTATTTTGTTTAGTTTTATTTTATTTAGGTTATATATATTTTTTAGTTTTGATTTTTATTTATTTTATTTTAGTTTAGTTTTTATTTTTCTTTTTTTCTTTTTAGGTTTAGGTTTAGGTTTAAGTTTCATTTTATGTTTTTTATTTGATTTTGTTTCTTTATTTTATTTTTTTATGTTTTTTAATTATTTTACTTTTAATAATTGATTTAGTTTAGGTTTAAGTTTTTGGCTTTTTAGGGTTTAAGGTTTGGGGTAGGTTTAGGGTTTAGTATTTATTTGGGTTTAGGGTTTAGAGGGTTTAAGATTTAAGGTTTGGGTTTAGGGTTTAAGGTTTTAGTGTTTAGTGGGTTTGGGTTTACGCTTATGGTTTAGGTGGTTGGTTTAAGGTTTAGGGTTTAGGTTTTAGGGTTTAGGGTTTAGGGTTTAGGGTTTTAGGGAGGGTAGGGTTTATAGTTTTATGGTTTTAGGGTTAGGATTTAGAGGGTTTATGGTTTAGGGTTTGTTTTAGGTTTAAGGTTTAGCCTAGGGTTTATTTTTTTAGGGTTTAGGTTTAAGGTTAGGGTTTAGGTTTTAGGGTTTAGGGTTTAGGGTTTAGGGTTTAGGGTTTACAGTTTTTATGGTTTAGGGTTTAGGGTTTAGAGTTTTAAGGTTTAGAGTTTAGAGTTGTAAGTTGTAGGTTTAGGGTTTTTTTTATATTTTATTTCTTTTTTTAAAAAATAAGTAAACTAGATGGTTCAGCTTTATTTAGCTTATTTTTTATTTATTTTAGTATTTTTTTATTTTGGTTTAGGTTTATTTTTATTTTTATTTGGCTTAGTTTATTTATTTTAAGTTCATTTATTTTAGTTTTGGTTTTTTGTTTTAGTTTATTTTTTAGCTTTAGGTTTATGTTTTTATGATTATTTTATAGGTTTTAGTTTAAGGTTTTTATTTTAGGTTTATTTTTAGGTTTTATTTTTAAGTTTAGGTTTGGGTTTATTTTTTGTTCATTTTATTTTATTTAGTTTAAGATTAGTTTATTTTAGGTTTAGGTTTAGGTTTTATTTTTTCTAGTTTTGTTTATTTTAGTTTAGGTTTAAGTTTACTTTATTTTTATTTTAGATATAGGTTTTGTTTTTATTTAGGATTGATGTTTTATTTTTTATTTATTTTTTGGTTTTAATTTTAGTTTTACTATTTAGGTTTTGGTTTTTATTTAGCTTTTATTTTATTTTATTTAGGTTTTTTATTTTTTATTTAGTTTAGTTTAGCTTTTTATTTATTTTAGTTTAGTTTAGTTTTTATTTTTCATTTTATTTTATTTTTAGGTTTTGGTTTATGTTTTAGTTTATGTTTTTTTATTTTATTTAGTTTATTATTTTTAATTATTTTATTTTAGGTTTTAATTAGTTTATGTTTTACCTTTTAGGGTTTAGAATTTAAGGTTTAGGGTTAGGGTTTTTTTTAATTTAGGTTTTAGGGTTTAGGGTTTAGGGTTTAAGGCTTAAGGTTTAAGGCTTAGGGTATAAGTTTTCTGTTTAGAGTTTAGGGTTTAGTGTTTAGGGCATAGGTTTTAGTTTAGGGTTCAGGTTTTAATTTAGGTTTTAGGCTTTTTCTTTTTTACTTTAAATAGAGAATAAATTCATATTCAAAATTTCTTCTTTTGTTTATTTAATTTATTTTTTTGTTTATTTTAGTTTATTTTTATTATTTTTATTTATGTTTAATTTTTATTTTTATTTTGTTTAGTTAAATTATTTTAGGTTTATTTATTTTAAATTAGGTTTTTTTTTGTTTTTTTTAGGTTTAGGTTTATGTTTAAGCTTATTTTTTAGTTGATTTTTATTTTTATTATATTTTTTAGGTTTAGATTTTATTTTTTATTTTAGGTTTATGTTTAAGTTTATATTTTATTTTTTTTGGATTAGGTTTTAGGTTTTTATTTTAGGATTATTTTTAGGTTTTATTTTTTTTAGGAAAGGTTTATTTTTTGTTTATTTTATTTTATTTAGTTTAGGGTTTAGGTTTAGGTTTGGGTTTTATTTATTTTAGTTTAGTTTATCTTAGTTTAGGTTTCAGCTTATTTTATTTTGTTTATTTTATTTTTATTTTAGGTTTAAGTTTTTTTTTCTTAGTTTGGGGTTTATGTTTTATTTTAGGTTTATTTTTACGTTTAGGTTTTTATTTAGTTTTTATTTTATTTTATTTTAATTTTCTTTTAAGTTTATTTATTTTATTTTATGTTTGTTTATGTAGGTTTTATTCTTATGTTTATTTTATTTTTAGTTTAGTTTAGGTTTTATTTATTTTATTATTATTTTATTAGTTTATTTTATTTTAATTTTAGGTCCGGATTTATGTTTTAGTTTAGTTTTTGTTTTATTTATTTAGGTTTAGGTTTTTAGGTTTATTTATTTTAGTTTTAGGTTTTAGTTTTAAGGTTTAGGGTTTAGGCTTAATTTTAGGGTTTAAGGTTTATGGTTTAGGATTTAGGGTATAATGTGGGTTTATGGTTTAGTTTAGGGTTTAGGATACCATTTAGGGCAGGTTTAGGGTTTAGGATTTAGGTGTGGTTTTTCACTGCCAGTTTAGGGTTAGGATTTAGGGTTTAGTTTAGTGTAGGTTTAGTGTCATGTTTTTTTTGTGGCTTTAGATTTTCACAGGTTTAGGGTTTGTGGGAGTTTAAGGTTTAGGGTTTGGATTTAATTTATGGTTTTTGTGGCCTGTGGTTTTGGAGTTAGGTTAGGGTTTTAGATTTTAGGGTTGGGATCAGCTTTATGATTTTGGGTTAGTCAGTTAGGAGTGATTAGTGCATTTATGATTTAGGGTTTTAGGGTTTATGATTTTGGGTTTAGGGTTAGTTAGGAGTGGGTTTAGGGTTTGTAGGTTTATGGTTTGGTTAGTTTTTTAGGTTTAGGTTATTTATTTATTTATATTATTTTTTTATTTTTTATTAAGTAAAGTGGTAGGTTTATGTTTATTGAGTTTATTTTTTATTTTTGATTTACTTTTATTTTTATTTAGTTTAATTTATTTATTTAGGATTATTTATTTTAGTTTACGTTTTTCATCTTAGTTTACTTTCTAGGTGTAGGTTTAGATTTAGCTTTATTTTTTAGTTTATTTTTATTTTTATTTTATTTTGCACGTTTTGGTTTTATTTTTTATTTTTATGTTTATGTTTAAGCTTTTATTTTATTTTTTTAGGTTTTAGGTTTTATTTTAGGTGTATTTTTAGGTTTTAGTTTTAATTTAGGTTTAGGTTTATTTTAAGTTTATTTTATTTTATTTAGTTTATTGTTAGGTTTAGGTTTTATTTTTTGTTTTTATATTTATTTTATTTTGGTTTAGGTTTAGGTTTTTAGCTTTTTAGGATTTAAGGTTTAAGGTTTAGGGTTAGTTTAGGGTTTGGGGTTTAGGTTTTTTTTTTGTTGGTGGGGTGGGGAATGGGGGTGGGTTTATTGTTTAGGGTTTAGGGTTTTTATTTTTTGTTTTAATAGAGAACAAATTCAGATTCAACATTTCTTCTTTTCGATTTTCTCAACCAAGTAACACACCAAGTTTTCTAAGACCCAAGTGACGGCATATATCAAAAATTAGCATGGATAGATTAAATCAAAAACCCTAATTAACTAGAACCTTCTCTACTATAAAGACACAGTTCCATAAGCAGTAGATCGGATCAACCATTCTTTAGTTTCCCCAGTTCCAATCATAACCACCTCGGCCTCTCTAGTAGTGAGACCCACCATCATATGCCTGATCTCTCCCTCCACCACCACCATGGCTATAACCTCTATTGCTCCTCCCACTTTCATGACCACCACTGCTCTGACCACCACCTCATATCCACCAGCACCACTAGATCCCCCATCACCACAAGGATAACCGCCACCTCTACCTTTGCCTCCACCGCCAGATCTGACTCAGCCTGGTTGACGGTGATGTTTCTACTATCAAGGTTCTGCCCATTCTTAAGGTTTGGGTTTATTAGGTTTTAAGGTTTAGGTTTATTTTTTAATTTATTTAGTTACTTTAGGTTTAAGTTTAGGGTTTGGGTTTAGGATTTAGAGTTTAGGGTTAGGGTTTAGGGTTTAGGGTTTATTGCTTTTAGGGCTTTCGATTTAAGGTTATGATTTAGGGTTTAGGTTTAGGGTTTCTGGTTGTAGGTTTAGGGTTTAAGGTTTAGGATTTATAGTTGTAGGCTTAGGGTTTAGGGTTTAGGATTTAGAGTTTATTATTATTATTTTTAATTAAGCAAACCAATAGGATTAGGTTTATTTAGTTTATTTAATTTATTTTTTATTTATTTAAATTTATTTTAATTTTTATTTAGTTTAGTTTATTTATTTTAGTTTTTTTTTTATTTTAAATTTTTTTTAGTTTAAGTTTAGGTTTAGGTTTATTTTTTAGTTGAATTTTTTTTTTTAGGTTTAGGTTTTATTTTTTATCTTTTTGGTTAAGGTTTTATTTTTTATTTTTATCCTAAGAGCCTAATCATATCCAAGCCGCACATTAAAGCATCAATCATTTAAGAAATAATGAAAAGCATGCAATCCTAATGCACAACGTAAAGATAACATCAAACAAATATATAAACTATCATAAAAGAATAAAAGGTTGGTGCGGTCGGGTACCACCGTACAACCCAATGAGAGAAAAGATGGGTAGCCGAGCTCTACCCTTATACAACCTGGAATATGAAAGAGTATTTATAATTGTATTAAATGCTATTGGGGTCTTCTTTCTCCTTATCTCCATTTCTGATTTGGTTCCTTCTTTGATTTGAATGGTGCTTGCTTCAAAGGCATCACAGGGCACCCCAAGATAAATCATTCACTGCTCATCCCAATCCCCATAGCACTAATCCTAATTCCTATTACAAAAATTACATTTATGTGGGAAAAGTAAATCTAACTATACCTGTAAAATAGAGGTTAGCTAAATATACATATAATCCCAAGTAGTTGTATTTATAATTTTATCTTAGGACCCTACACATGATAAATAATCTCATCTGTCCTAACTTGGATTATGCTTAAGGATTTAAGCAACCTACAAAAAAAGAATTCACATTTATTTTTAAGCATCCCTTAAGCATAATCCCCTGCAAAAATACATGATTAGGCTAATATTGGCCTATCATCCAGTCTATGAAGCATACATCCTAACATCCAATCTAAAATAATACATCATAAAATAAAATATGCATCACATCATACACCATCTTAACTTAGAGCTAGAAGTTGTGACTTTCATTCTAATGTGTGCATTAAGGCTTGTGTGGTAAGTCTTGTTAGGCATTAGTGCTATATTTTTAAGTGTAGAAGGATTCAATTTAACATGAAAGGTTGATTTCACTTGAAGTAGTTTAATTGATTTGAGAATTTTAATTTGTGTTTTCTTTTATTTCATTTGATTACACTTAGCAACTAAGTGTTATAAAGAGAGGAAAAGAGGATTGCCCTCTTTCATCCCTACCTTAAGTCACTTTGTAAAGTATATTAGCTTGATTTAATTCTATTTAGTGAATTGCTTATTAAATGATTTAATTAATCCTAAGTTTAGGTTCACTTTAAATAATCCTATTCAAAATGAAAGGCATCTTAAGATTAATTTGATTGAATTACTACCGCATGACCTATATTAAATCATTCCTTTCCATCACATGTAACATGCGTATGATTTAATCCTAAGTGTATCTATACATGCAACATATTTTAATACACTTAAATGATGAATGTATGTGTATGTTTAGAATTTATATTTTATTTGATTGAATTATTTATACATATTAATTTAAAACTTTATCCAAATTATTATACAAAAGGACATAAGAATTAAATTAGGCATGTGTCGTTAAACCGGAAGTGAGGTAATGAAATGAACTCCTTGGAACTAGCTAAAGCCTCATATTCTCGGGATGTCCAGACTCTATATCTATTTGTAATCAAACATCTTTAAATTCGTATACATGAAAATAGGAAGTAAGCTCCAAATCATATGGCAAATTAATTCAACCACTTAGTCAATTATGAATGCATGCAATTTTAATGTAAAATAGGATTTTCATTCAATAATCACATATACATATACATGCAAAAAGATATAGGCAAGTACGTGTCATTATTAAATGAGGGAATTGAGGTAATCAAATGACCACTTTGGGGTTAACTAAAGCCTCATATCCCTGAGATGTCCAGTTTATATACTTGCTTTTCTTGGACACACATGGATGTATACATAAATGAGGGAAAGAAAACCATGCAAAGATTGTATATGTTTTTTGATTGAATCATCTATATATATGAATTAAAACTCTATTCAAATTCTAATGTTAAAATACATAGAAATGAAATCAAATGTGTACATGCCATTGTTAAACCAAGGAAGTGAGGTAATCAAATGATCCCCTTGGGGCTAGCTAAAGTCTCGTGTTCCCGGGATGTCTAGACTATATACCCATTACTATTCAATCTTATATAAATCAACACATGAATAGAGAAAAGAGAACTCAACATTCATACAACTAAGTTATAAGCACATTCATTTCTTATGTATTTATAACTAGCATCATAACACATTATTAATCATTTATAACTTTAGAAAAAAACAATTGGATTTAATAATGATAATAGCCAAGCATATATTAAATTAATTCAACACATGCAAGTTTACATAAAGGAAATTCCATTTTATTTTACTATATTTTGAAAGGATGGATGCATGGATTCAAATGACATACTAAATTTAACATGATTGGAAAGAGGACAATGAAATATAAGCTTGTGATTCATTCAACCAAACTAGTTCTTAAGGAAAATCAAATCAAATAAGATTATTTCAAGAAAATCAAAGCTTCTTTGTTAATTAAGTTTTGGATTTCATTTGATTTAAAGAGGAGAAGAGAAATCATCACTTGTTTTTTTAAACCCATTCCCACATTAATGATTTGATGTAATTTAAGGAAATGTAATTAAGTTAATTTTATGGGTTAATTAAGTTGAACCTTTAATTTGATGAATTAATTACCCTTACCTATGTCACCATAACTTAAGGAAATATTTTATAAGATGGTGGTAAGACCTGCAATGACTTATGGTGCAGAATGTTGGCCAATAAAAGAGAAACATAAGACTAAGTTAAGTGTTACAGAGATGAGGATGCTCAGGTGGATGAGTGGCTTTTCCCTTGGAGATAGAATACAAAATGAGTATGTTCGGGAAAAAGTTGGAGTAGCTCCAGTGGTAGATAAGATTAGGGAGAGTCGCCTTAGATGGTTTGGCCACATAAAGCGTCGGCCGTCCGATGACCCGATTAAGAGAGTAGATGCATTAGATTTTTCTTATGTTAAGAAAGGTAGAAGTAGACCTAAAAAGACTTGGTTAAGATGTATAAAAAATGATCTTAGTATACTTGAATTAAATGAGAATTTGACACATAATAGGACACAATGGAGACGAAGGATTCATGTAGCCGACCCCTCCTAGTGGGATTAAGGCTTGTTGTTATGGTTGTTACTGTACCTATGTCACCATAAAGTAATTAATTAAATAATTATAGGCCAACATGATATGCATGGAAAATAAACTTGCAATGATCCTAGGAAATAAAAGGGACCTAATGCAATTGGCTCATGATTAATATTTAATTAGATTAAGTGAATTAATTACTCTTATGGTTTTCTCATAAATATGTACTAACCATAATTTCATTAAACTCTTTTAGGTTATTAAACACCTAAAGATCTACCCCATTATTTAATTAATTAAGATTTGATGTGATTATGATTTCATTTTACTTATGTGATTTAAATAATTAGTGAAATCTTAATTAATTTCATTTTAAAGAAGGGTGAAATGAACTTGGGAAAGGGGTCCCAACCCTATTCCTTAGTTCACTTACTATTGAACAATGATTAATAAACTTAATTAACTAATTTATTACTATTCATGGGATTAATTAATCATTAATTAACTTAAATGAGTACTTAAGGCTTAGTTTGTTAATTTTCCTAATTAAGTGAGCAATAAATTTTAAGAAAATCATGGGAGACAGAGGTCATCCCATTAAATTAACCAACAAAATTTGTGATTAATTCCTCAATTAATTAAGGATTAATTAAGCTAATAAATTTTGTAATTAAATTTTAATTAAACCTTAATTAATGTTTAAAATTAGTTAAGATCATTTTTAATTAATTCTATTATTAAATACCTTTAAAATGAGTATTTATTTTCATTTTTTATTTCTCTATGATTTTTTATGATTTTTAGAAGTTTCAGCCATTAAAAATGATTAATTAAGCCTAATTAAAGCTTAATCCTATTATCGCCATGGCATGCTTTCCATGTGACATAGCGAGATTGCCTACTTAAAACTTATCGAACTCAATGCCTATGTGGTAGAGGCGGATGCACTTTCTCATTTTCCATTTGATCTAAGATCGGACAGCTATGTTTAATCTCGTAGCTTAATAGGATTAAATCAGATCAATCTAGTGGATCTAATCATGATCGTCCATTCCAATCATGCAGAATAGATGGTGCATGATCTAACTTCATGCTAGTGAGGGAGAATGGAGTATGTCCAACATTGCTCACTTGATCCAAGCTTACACAATATCAGATAAACTCCAAAAGGATCCCACTCCTTCACGACATCGATTGGTTGGGATCTAACGATCAAGATTACATGAGATCAAGTTTTCTTCAAAATGCTCCAACCCATTTTTGCCTAAATATCAGTTTTGGAAGCATACCTCATTGGAGCTCAAAACCAGTGGCTCGAATGATTGAGGAAGCTTCATCTAGTGGAGATAAAGCTTTATTGAGCAACAATTGATCAATTCCTTGATGTTCGCTCCAAAGTCCATGAACTGATGATTTGGAGCTCAGCTTTGATCGAAGTCCCACCTTTGGTGCTCAAGAAGTTTAGGAGATGGTTCATTCTTGCTGGACGAGGCCTAGTGAAGGTGCGTGCAAAGTTAATTTGAATTTGATGAGAAATGGGGATGTTAGGTCAGAAATTGGAGTGTCCTATTTTGGGACAGATGGGAATGGCATTTTTGATCGAGGAACAAGCGGGAGTGGCTCTAGCAACTTGTATTGCTAGGCTCTGAGATGATTTTGTGTTTGAGTGGGAATGAGAAAGTGTATAGCCTCCCCCCCAAGGGTATAATGGTCATTTGGTATTGGATTAGATTTGGGAAGATTTGAAATGAGCCAAAACTTCAAGTCAATTGGAGTTGATTTGGTTAGGTTTGGCTCAATTTGACTCATTTAGGTCAAATTATGTTGGGTCAAGTTGACCAATTGGACAAATTAGATAAAACCAAGGATTAGGTCAAGTTCATATGATCATTTGGGATGTTTTGGTTCAATTGGTTTGGTTTAGTTTGGCTTAGATTTGATTTTGGCTCATTTGAATTCATTTTGGTCAAATGGGTTAAATTGACCAATTTGACCAAATTGTCCAAATTCTTTGGTTTCAATTAATTTTGATTTGGTTTTGATTTAGGCCAACCTGAACCATTAGGTTAATTTGGGCTAAGTAGAACAAATGGGTTCAATTGGGTCCAATCATGGTTTTGGTAAAGTTCAACAATCAATTTGGAATGAATTTGAGACATTAGCTGCAATCAATTTGGTTTATATATTGATTTGACCCAATTTGGTATTTTAGGTAAATTTGGGTCAACTTGGGTCAAGAGGGCCAATTGGGTTTGGTTCGACTCAATTGAAGGTCAAGTCATATTCAAATATTAATTTTGATTTGGTATGAATCATTGGTTTTAAGGATTTGGCTTAGTAATTTGGCTAGTTTGGGTTCATATGGGTTAAGGGTTGACTTGGTCAAATGTCCAAGTTGACTTGGTTTGACCTTGGGACAATTGATCAACCTAGGGTGATCAATCATGATGTTTTCATGGGCTTAGTTTAATCCAATTTGGGTAGAACTTGGCTCAAATAGGTCAAATTGGCCACTTTGGGTCAAGTGGACCAATTGGGTTTAGGTGGCTTGATTTTGGGTTGAGTTTGATTTAGTTGAGTTTATATATGGATTTGGGATTGATATATAAATTCAATTGCAATTGGGTTGGGTTCAAATGGGTTTTGGTTTATTTGAACATTTCAAGTCAAAAGGGTTAAGTTGGGTTTGACTTGGGTTGATTTTGGTTTGGCTTGATGATTGTAGATTTCATTTATAGTTATGAATATGATTGAAGGATTGATTGATTCATGAGAAAATCAATTTAATTTTGGATTTGGAATGAAGGAATTTGGCTATGTCCATGGAGTTGGGTCATGTGGCTTAGGTTTGGATTTTGATTTGGTTTGATTTAGTTTTAGTGATTTAAATGTATATTTTATTTAAATTTGTGAAGATGATTGAAAATATGATTGATTTATGAAAATCAATTGAGTTTGACTTGATTTGGATTACAATTTTTCTAAGTCCATGGGATAGGTCATAATTTTGATCATTTAAATGTAGATTTGATTTATATTTAGAAGATGATTGAATATATAAATTTATTATAAGAAAATCAATTGATTTTGGGTTTATTTGGATTAAGATTTGTTTAAGTCCATGGGATAGGTCATTTGGCTTAGGAAGGGTTTCAAGTTTGGATTTGATCATGGGATTCAATCATTTAGTTTTGGAATTTGGGTTTGGATTTGGATTTGGATTTGATGCTTCAATTGAACTTGAGGTTTGGTTTGAGAAGGTGAACATGTATTGGATTTGGGTTGTAAGGTAGGTGGATTATCCTAATCCCTAAGGCATAAACTAATCCTATGGTTAACCCATCTAAGTCTTTAGGCTTAGGTTAAGTGTTTACCTAATTTTTAGAAGTGTCTTATGATTGGGGAAGTCTTATAGAAAAAACTCCTAAGTCTAAGATGGGAAGTTGAATGCACTCCAAAAGTGAGTGAGGTCAATAGCCTTGGCTCCATGCTTGGAGATAGATGATTGGAAGACCGAAGCCAAGTTTCATATTATATAATCAGATACATCTTTCAATGTTTTGGTTAGGAGACTATAGATGCATGAGAACAATATAGTTCCATCCTATCTACATCAGTTTGTGAGAGGTGGGATCATCTAATGTGTCTAATGAGATCTCAAGCCATTTATAGTTTACAAGGCCGGCATATATGAGGATGCGGCTTAATACCTCCCTCAAAATCAATAAGTCTATTCTCATGAACTTGGCCAAAGTTAAAAAAAAGAATAAAATAATAAGAAATAGAAAAAGAAAAGAAAAGAGAAAATAAAAAATGAAATAAAAGGGAGCTGAAATAGAGTTGGACGAGGAAGTGGAGTCTTACGTTAAATTCCACCCATGGTTCGTTAATCCATTCGAACATATGGGTAGGATGACCTGACCTTCACTAGGCAGAGGAAGAGGCCAGTTCAAAGGCAATCCTAGGGTAGAAAACCTCTTTATTGGCCACTCAATAGAAAATATGTCCTAGCTACTAGGAGTACACCTGCTATCCATATAGACTTAGAGTCTAGTTGATAGGATGAGTCTTATATGGTTAACACAATAGTCAGCTCTTCTTAGCAACAGATTCCCTTGGAGGTGACACTTGAGCCAGATAGCGATGAAGACCAGGCTCGAAAGCAAAGCATAAGTGTATCCAAGTCTATATGTGAAACAATTAGGCATCTGTTGGGAACCTTAGCTCTAACCCCACTTTCCTCTCAAAAGTTGAGGGTTTGGTAGTTAAGGAAGCCCCTAAGTCATCCACATGTGTGAAGACACAGAGGTTCTTTTTGGGAGCATCATCCTCAAGTCAAGAAGTTGATGTAGAACTTTAGGATGATTCATATAGAGATTTAATAAAATTACCTTTTGATTGGTACTTGTGGTTCAAAAATTTAGTAAAGAAAAGGTTAATCCCACAAACTTGGTCAAAGCACAGGTTAGACTACTTTGAAAGAATATGGAAGAACAAATGCAAGATCTTTCAATTAAGACTGGGACTAAGATTTGGTACAGTGGGTCTAGTCAATGATGATGATTACTACTTAGTCATCACCAATCATTTGGAAAATAATAGGTTTTTTTTTCAAATCACATTAACTCATATGAGGAGCTGTGCTTAGAAACATTAGATGATCTAGATGATTTTAAAGTCAGAGATGCGCTGCTAGAGTTTGAAGAAGAGATTAAGTCAACCATTAACGAGCTCAAGGAAATCAACTTAGGAACTGAAGAAGATTTATGCCCAGCAAACATCAGTTCTTTATTGAATGAAATTGAAACCAATGACTTAGTTAGGCTATTGACTGAGGTTAAGTACTACTTTTCATGGAGCTATGAAGAGATGCCTGGATTAGCTCCTGACATAGAGATCCATAAACTAGTAATAGCGCTTACTACTAACCCTATCAAGCAAGCTCCTAGATGCATGCGATTAGACATAGAACAATAGGTCATTTATGAAGTCAAGAAACTGATCGATGTTGGCTTCATCCGGGAAGAAAATATCCTAATGGTTAGCCAACATTATCTAAGTTAAGAAAAATGAATGTCCAAATTCACATATGTGTCAATTTTAGGGATTTAAATAAGGCATGTCCAAAAGATGAATTTCCACTACCAATCCTTGAGCTGATGGTTAACATTGCCTCATCTCATGCAATATTCTTTTTCATGGATGGCTCATATAGATATAACCAAATAAATATGGCCCCTAAAGATGAAAGAAACATTGCTTTTAGAACCCCGATTAGATTCTATTGCTATAAGGTCATGCCTTTCAGCCTTAAAATGCCAGTGCTAAATACTGGTGGGCTATGACATGAATCTTTGATGAACTCATTCATCATTAAGTCGAGTGTTATGTCGATGGTCTCATGGTAAAAAGTAGAGAAAAGGAAGACCATCTCTTTGACTTGAGAGTAATTTTTGAACAATTAAGAAAATTTAACCTCAAAATGAACCCCCTGAAGTGTGCATTCATAGTAGCTTCAAGTAATTTATTTAGGTTTGTTGTCCGACACCAGGGAATTGAAATTGATGCGGAGAAGATCAATGCGATATTAGAAATTCCACCCCCTAAAAGTTTAACTCAACTCAGATCATTCCAAGAGAGCTTGGCATATCTAAGATGATTTATATCCAACCTATTGAGAAGATGTCATCCATTCTCAGAACTTATCAAAAAGGATGCCAAGTTTAAGTGGGATGGAAAGTGTTAGCACACCTTCGAAGATATCAAGCATTACTTGATGACACTACCAGTTCTAACAGCCCCTATTCCAGGAAAGCTGCTCATACTATACATTGCTATGTTAGATGACTTCCTTGGTGCTTTGTTGGCCAAACCAATGATGAAGGGAAGGAAAATGCACTCTACTATCTCAGCCATCATCTAATCTCTGCTAAGGTAATTATTCATCCATTAAGAAGCATTACCTAGATTTAATCTTTGCATCCCAAAACCTACAACACAACATGCTTACTCATAAGGTGAACTTAACCTCTAGGATCAATCCACTACAGTATCTCATGACACGTGAATGCTATCCAGATGGTTGGCATGACGGTTCATGACCCTCTCACAATTTGACATTATCTTCATACCCGTCCATGCGGTGATAGGACAAGCTCTAGCATATTTCTTCATAGTACATCCACTTCCTACTGACTCTCAACTTAGTGATGATCTCCTCGATGAACTAATCATGAACTTAGGGGATACTAGCATTCACCGCTGGAAGATGTACTTCGATGGTACGGCTTCCTCTTAAAGATGAGAAGAACCACAAACTACTAGTCCAGGAAAGGCAGGGATAGAAATAGTTCTCTTAACTCTAGACCACGATGTGATGAGATTCTCATATTATCTATCTAATCCTTACACTAACAACAAAGCTGAATATGAGGCTCGATTGCCAGTCTGGAGTTAGTCATTACTCAAAGCATCCAAAACATTAACATCTTCAGGGATTCTCAACTAGTTATCAACCAAATCAATAGGTCCTATTAGATTATAAAGCCCAAGCTCCATCACTACCATAAGTATACCATAGGGTTGTTGTCCCAAATCCAAGAGATTACCATTTATAAGATTTCTCGAGAAGAGAACACCATAGTGTATGCTTTAGCCAAGCTTGTCAAGGGGTTGGCATGCTCGGAGGATGAGTCCATATCAATAAAGGTCCAAAATAGATAAGTCTTATCCTTATTGAATTGAACTCATCAAAAGCACTCTGAGAGGTTTCCATTGCCAAGAAGGATGAGGAGTTAGATTAGAGGCAACCATTCATGGAATACTTCAAGAGAAGTCACAAGCCTATCAGATGAAGTAGAGAGTACTTTCCTAGACTCTTGTGGATGGTGTCTTAGACCAACGATCCTTTAATCATATGTGGTTATATTATTTAGACAAGTACAAATCCCATAAGATCATGACCAAGGTACACTCAGGATTATGTAGAGCCAACTAATCTGGTCCAAGATAAAAGCCAAATTTAAGAGACTAGGATACCACTGGCCGTCGATGATCAAAGATTACATGGAAATGACTAGATGCCACCAATGTCAAATACATGGTGTAGTCCTACACCAACCACCCAACATTCTACATCCTACATTGGCCTCATGGCCATTCGAGTGTTGGGTTTCTGACATAGTGGGTCTGACTGAGTCTCCTTCTTCCAAGGGTCATCGGTTCACCTTAGCTGCTACTGACTACTTTTCCAAATGGGTGAAGGCGATTCCATTCAGAGAGGTCAGAGCTCAATATGTGTTCCAATGTTTTAGGAACCATATCATATATAGGTTTGGAGTGCCTCTACGACTTATACCTGATAATGGTACTGCATTCAAGAGCACCGAGATCAACAACTTTGCCTAGAGACACAGTATAAATTGGAGATATTGTACCATCAACTACCCGAGGGAAAATGACTTAGCAAAAATCCTTCAATAAAACTCTCATCTAAATACTAAAGAATATACTCGATAATAATAAGAGATAGTGGCATGAGAAGTTAGTTGAAACCTTGTGGGACTACCACACCATATATAGAACTCCTACTCAATTTTCTCATTTCTCCTTAGTGTATGGGTCTGAAGTTGTTCTACACTTAGAAGTTCAACTCCCATCACTAAGGATAGCTGTGGGTAGCAAGATCACAACATAATAGAATGCCAAGTTGTAGTTAGAAGAGCTTGAAGGTTTGTAGGAGAGATGCCAATGAGCATGCCAAAACCTCAAGTTGTACAAAGCTAAAATGATTAAAGCTCACAACATGTTGATCCGTCCTAGAGCTATTCAAGTAAGAGAGCTTATTTTAGTCATAAGGAGCCGTAAGATGGGAGGCAAGTTTGAACCCACTTGGGAAGGCCCTTTTACCATTGAGAAGGCCTACCAAGGAGGATCTTATCAGCTTATTTATCATAAGAGAGAGCATTTAATGCTTCCAATCAATTGGCTCCACTTAAATAAATATTATAAATTATGTTTAAAAATAATTATCATTAATGAAAATTCTATTGCAAATTCAATCTCTTCCATGTTGAAAGTTCTTGTTTGTGAATCTGCCATGATGTGTTTAGGGTTGGTGTAAGGAACTCAAACAGCATCACATCCTTCATTGACACAAAACAAATACAAATTACACACAAACATATAAAATAAACACATATATTTTATCTCAAGCTACTCTGAGTTAAGATAATGCCCCCAGCGATACTCACTCAGTAGTTGCTCTAGGTCGGGCTGACGTGCTACCCTACTAGTTTTTAACCCAGTGGTCTTCTTTCTTTAAAGAATGTAAGTATGCTATGCTTTCCTTCCATACGTGGCCACTACACACCAATGAGCACCTTATTATTTTGGTAGGCCTTACTGCTTGGTCGATAAACTACCTCAGGTTGGCTTCATTTAAGAGGATGTGAGTTTGCTACGCATTATTCTTGGATTAGCCTTCATACATTGACTAGGTTGAGTATATTTGAGGTTTAGGATAAGCCCCCTAGAGGCTCCTTCCCTCCTGATTACTTCAAGTCTGGGTCCAGTCCTTCATCGGAGCTCCCGTCTTAGTAATCTTTCTAAGATAGATAACATTTGTCCAACCGTTGATAGACTATTCGGATGATCAGTTCTACTTAGAAAGTTGTAAGCCTATACACTTTCTTTCCAGATTGATCATTGCACCAACGCACCTGGGTTGGTTGGTTCTCACTATGATGGATACACCACTCATGTTGATGGATACACCTTAGGTTGGTTGGTTCTCACCTTAGATACACCACATGGAATATGTATGTCTACTACACTTTCTCCTGTTGGCCACCGTACACCTATAGTTTTTTTTCGGCTCGTGATAATGCCCCCTGCACTTCCCATGTGGCACTATATTTGGATCACATTATTTGTGATCCCATTTAGACACTACCTAGGTTACTATCGACACAATTCCCTTTCTAACCACCCCTATGGTTGGAATCTCTATGGTCTAGTAAATCTGAGATAGGTCAAGGCTGATATAGCCCTTTCTTTATACGTTCCATCGCTCACCAATAGGGTCCATGCGAATATATAAACAAAATATATATTAACTTGTGGATTAGGAGGACACTCCTAGCAGTACCTTTTCCCAAGAATGTATCTATCTTTAGAGTGTTAGCAAAACTCCTTATAAGAATCACCTGAAAACTCTTGAGTTGATATAAGTCCACAAAGATAGTCACTCATTAGTTGCCCCTAAGCCTGGTTCAATTTATTGTGATGCCAATAGGTCACCCTAGTAGTTGTTCCCTATTTTAGAAGATGAAACTCTATTATTCCTTCTTTCTAGCACAACCATTGCACATCGAATGACAACCCCATAGGTTGGCTAGCTCTATCCCATGGCCAATAAACTATCCCTTTGGATTTATAAATCTAAGATAAGACAAGTTTGATATATCCCCTTCTCAGTGGGTCCATCGCACACCGACATGGTCCATAAATTAAATCTATTAAATTTCACTGAGCTCCATCCCTAGCGGATATGCCCTCAATTCGAAATCAAACTAAACCAACCAAACCATATTAAATCACATGATATTAAGATAAAATTAATCTTGACTACTTTTGAGTTGACATAAGTCCTTAACGACATTCACTCAGTAGTCACTCAAGGCAAGGTTTGATTTATTGTGCATCTAACAGGTCACCCTAGTGGTTATTCCTCACTTTGGAAGATGCAAATCTGCTTCACCTTCTTCCTAGCATAGCCATTGCATACCAAAAGGCAACCCCTTAGGTTGGCTAGCTCTTCCCCGCAGCTGGTAGGCTATCCTTTTGGATTTGTAAACTAGAGGTAGGTCAAGGCTGATATATCCCCTACTTAGTGGGTCCCTCGTACACCGAAAGGGTCCATAGATTAACTCAGATTAAATTAAACCCAATCTAATTTTTCCCAGTGGAGTTAAATCACACCCTTCTCTGCAGTGGAGCCCCAAATTATATATAAATAAGTCAAGCAAATAAATCAAATCTAAAACAACCTCCCCAATGTAGCCAAATTAAACTAACTCCCCAATAGAGTCCAAATCAAAGAAATCCAATCAAACTCTTATCCCTAGTGGATACATCCCCAAACAAATCTATGAAATCTAAGTCAAATCCCAATCCCTGGATAGCCAACCTCTTCTAGTGGAAGGTTCATAAACCCCGATCCCTAGTGACTCAGCCCATATCTCTAGATATGCCTCCACATCAATTAAATAAAACAAATTAAAGTCGATTCGATCTTAATCAATGGATTATAGATTCTTATCCCCAAAGGATCTTCCATAAATCTTATAATCAAATCAAATTCAAACCTTATCCCCAAGATTTTCTTCTTCTATGCCCTCATATAGACCCCTCACATGTCATGTCCAATGCATGTGTGTGATCCCCTAGGATCTCCTCCATGTCCTTTCCATGGAATTCTCATCAAATCTTATTTTTTTCTCTTATGCACACCTTTAATACTTCAACCAAAAGCCTAATGTTTTCAAATTACATCATCTTAACATTATAATCAACATTTTATGATTTGTGATGGTGCAAGCTCAAACTAACTATACAATATCATGCTAAACATATTATATGTGAATTAACACACTATATTATATTATAATATATATGATGTTATATTATAATTTTCTATAACATAATATATTGTCTAACATTGCATCTCATTAGAATAACTTAGAAGGAACAAATAACAAAATTTTCTCAAAATATGAATAATGTTCATTTGAGATGTAAAATTGTTATGTTTTTATTAGAAGTGGTACAAAATAGCATAATTTTGTTGTTGCTTCTTGGTTTGTGCCATGAATTTGGCCAAATTCTTCCATCTTAACCTTCAAATTAACAATTTTGTGAGTTTTGACCCAATGTTTTAAAACAAATGTAAAACATACTAAAATGTAAAATAACATTTAGTAACACACCACCATTCATATATATGTGAAGTTATATTGTTATGTACATTATATTTTAATATGCTTTCATATAATATATTATCTTACATTACACCTTAAAATGAATCACTTAAGTAAAAAAAATTATAAAATTTGTTGAAAAATGAACATTTATTTTGATGCAAAATTCCATTCTTTTGATTAAATGACACACCATAGCACACCCCAATGATGTTCCTAAAGCTTACCTTAAATTTGGCCAAATCCCATCATCTCACCTATAAATTAGTATTTTTATGAATTATACCAATACAAACTCTACTACATCATACTATAACAAACTAAAATATGGTAAAAACAAGTAGTAGTAATACAATAGTTATAATGCATGATGCTACACTATGTTATGGCATCCTATATCATAGTACATTATAACATAATATATTATATTATATTCCATATTATGTTACAAGGGATTATTTAAGATAAAAAATCATAATATTAGTCTATACAATAAAAAACTATATATTTTAGTTGTATCACTTACATATTTTAAATTGAAACAATATATTATAATGCCATGCTCTACCTATTATGAATTTGGCCAAATTCCACCATTTTAAAGTCTAAATCAACATATTATAAAAAATGCTAGTGTAGCTTGACTACATGATTGTAAAATACTAAAAGAATTTAAAATGCGAGAATAATATATTATGATATATGATGTTATACTATGCTACAACATATAATAGTTATTTTGAACATAAAATCTTACTTTTACAAGTGTATAAACACCTTGGTACTACAACCTAATTCCCACTTCAAATTTAACAAATTTCATCTTCTATTTATTTAAATCAATATTTTATGATTTATATTAATATAGACTATAGTAACCATAATATACTAAAACATTTCAAAACATTATATATAACATCCAAAAACACATCATTACATGCTCAAATATATGATGATACATTATACTAATATTATAATATGATTTAGGGTTAGGGTTTAAGGTATTCAAATATCTAATAGTCAAGGGAAAGTCTCTTGAAGAAATTTTCTTTATCATAACTATGTTAGATTAGGTCATTCTTTAGATCTACTTTAATGACATCTTTATTCAAGGTTTAGGGTTTAGGGTTTAGGTTAGTTTATTTTTTTGGTTTAGGGTTTGGGGTTTATGGTTTAGGTTTAGGGTGGGGTTTAGTTTAGGGTTGGTTTATAGGTTTTAGGGTTTAGGGTTTATGGTTTTAGGTTTAGGTTTAGGTTTAACATTTAGGGTTTTAAAGGTTTAGGGTTTTTAGGGTTTTAGGTTTAGGTTTAGTTTAATTTTAGTTTATTTAGGTTTTTTTAATAGAACAAATTCAGATTCAATATTTCTTCAAACCAAGTACAAGACATAGATAAAAAATGAGCACCCATAGAGCAAAACAAAAAACCCTAGATAAGTATAACCATCTCTACTATAAAGACATCCCATAAGATCGATCGACTGTTCTTCGCTTTTATAGTTCCCATCGTAACCACCCCACCTCTCGAAAGTGGATCGCCATCATATCCCCGATCTCCTCTCCACCACCATGGTTGAACCTTCATCGCCTCCTCCTCCCATAACCACCAAACACCACCTCCATATCCCCCAACACCTCCAGTTCCCCACCACCACTACAATAAATCTCCCTCCACCTTCACCTCCACCACAGATCACAAGCCTGCTGATGAATGTCTGCCAAGGTCTCCCATAAGGTTAGTGGTTTAGTTGTCTGGGGTTTTATGGGGTTTTAGTGCTTGTGGCTTTAGAGTTAGTTTTGGTTTAGGTTTAGTTTAGGCTTGTGGGTTTGGGCGTTTAGGGCTTTAGGGCTTTAGGTTGTGGTTTAGGGTAGTTTAGGAGTGGTTGGGGAGGTGGTTTAGGGTAGGGTTTAGGAGGGCCCAGGGTAGGGGTAGGGAGAGGAGGGTTTAGGGTTTAGTTTTAGGTTTTTTATATAAATTAATAGGTAGGTTTATTTAGTTTATTTTATTTGAGTTTATTTTAATTTTATTTATTTAGTTTAAGTTTATTTATTTTTAGGTTTATTTTAGATTATTTTTAGGTTTATTTATTTTAGTTGAGTTTATTTTTTTATAGGTTTATATTTGTTAGTTTATTTTTATTTATTTTTAGGTTTTTTATTTTTAGGTGATTTTTTAGGTTTTATTTTTTAGTGGTATTTTAGTTTATTTTATTTTATTTTATTAGTTTATTTTAGTTTATTTTAGGTTTAGGTTTAGGTTTTATTTATTTTAGTTTAGTTTTTTAGTTTGTTTATTTTGTTTATTTGATTTTTTAATTTTATTTTAATTTTTTTTTTTTATTTTAGAGTTTAGGTTTTATTTTATTTTATTTTAGGTTTTATTTTTAGGTTCATATTTTAGGGTTTAGCTTTTATTTACTTTTTAATTTATTTTATTTTAGGTTTTTTTATTTTTATTTTATGTTTAGTTTTCATTTTATTTAGGTTTTTTATTCTTAGGTTTATTTTATTTTTTAGTTTAGTTTAGCTTTTTATTTTATTTTAGGTTTTTTTATTTCTATGTTATTTTATTTTAGGTTTAGGTTTAGGTTTAGGTTTAGGTTTTAGTTTAGGTTTTTATTTTATTTTATTTTTTCTTTTATTATATTTAGGTTTAAGTTTATTTATTTATTTTATTATTAGGTTATATTTAGTTTAGGTTTATTTTTTTAGGTTTTTAGGGTTTAGGGTTTATGGTTTTAGGGTTTAGGATTTTTTTTTTTTTGGGGGAAACCCCATGTAGGGGTATTTTATTGCCAGAAAAAGAGGGTTACAAGGTCCTTAAAGGGGATAAACTCAAATTACTTTCTCAAGAGCTACAATTAAAGTAAATCCCCTATCTAAGTACATCCAAAAGCAAAAGAAAGCATTAAAATAATCAAAAGATACAAGATGATTAACATAATAAGCTAAAGTAAGATTAAAGCCAATGCTTTGGAGGATGTGGAAAAGCATGATAGTATGGAGCAGACCTGCAAAATAAAAAGAGAGAAACACCTGCAAAGTTATAATGAGAGAGAGATTAGAATAGTTAAGGTAATATAGATAAAAAGATAGAAGGAAACAATATAATATGAGTATGTTAATAAAGAAATGTGATAGAGAAGGCTCGAGCTCAATCGCACCATGTTGGGCGGCAAAATGAGCATCCAAACTTCAAGAAGGGTTACATCACATGAGCTACTACGAACCAAAAGTGAGATCATCACCATCATAGCCAACAAACACTGAAGGTAGCACCCAGTTGTTGATAATCTTGTGAGCTTTATTACCTGCAAACCTAAACAAAATCATATTTATGCATATGAAATAGGTAAGCATAGAAAACATCCACAGGAAAATAGCAGCAGAAGAGGTAGCCTGCTGAAATCCTGCTAAGAAAGTCAATGAGTCTTTAAATGACACCATCCTAATTATAAGATATATAAATGAATCAGCGGACATACAGGGGTAGATGTAAAGTCAAAATGAGCAATCAATATGATGAATGCAGAGCAATCCTATTAGAATCCATATCAATAGTTGGCAAAAAACAATTTTAAGGGAAGGTAAGAAGACCAGAAACCCAAGAAAATAGCCAATAAGCAAGGCGAAAGATTATAGTACCCGCGAGGCACAAGGCAGAAAGGAGAAATAGTTCATAATACCACCTTATAATAGAGATTATATTCAAGGAGTAAGCCTGACGTCCCAGTTAGAAAAGCGGGTGTCCAAATATGATTCATATGAGAATTAAAAACAAGACAAATAAGCAAGAGTAAAAGAACCATCAAAGCCAAGACATGAAAGAGCATAGGATTATCTAGGAATGAGATCCCAAATAGAATCCACTGAAGAATCCAAAAAAAACAAGATAGTAGATAACCAAGATAAAAAGACAGTAGCAGAGCACAAGCCATTCTGGGCCCAGTTGGGAATAGAAACAACAAGGGTAATGTAGATCACATCTATCAGATAAAAAATAATACCCCAGATAGAAATAGCAACTCGGGTACCCCAACAACAAAATAGTTAGTGCAACAGGGATACAAAGTAGGATCCACATTAGAATACAGAAAAGCAAGACAGCAAATAACCAAGACAAAAAAATAGCCAAGGTAGTAGTAGCCAAAATAGCCACGACCAAGATAGCAAGGGACAACATAGTACCATAATTCAGAAAAGCCACAGCCCAGACACCAATGACCAAAACAAACAGAAACAGCATTATCTAGATGGGCATACAGCTTAAAACCCATAATCATATCCAGAGCAGCATAACCAAACACAGGAATAACTAATAGGTGTTGTGCAACAGCACAGGAAATCAGAGAGCCAATCCCAATAGCAGAGAGATTATTGCCACATTGGAACCCACCAACAAAAGGATCAAAAATTGTATTCAAATGAAAATCATCATTAGAATCCAGATAAAATAAGATATCAGGTAACCAAGGTAAAACCAAAATAGCAACATATAGGGCAAAACATCCAAGCCTCTCAATCAGTAGGCAATGCCATGTTAATAAAGTAGATATAACATAGGAATAAGTATCTTGAATGCAGTAATCTAGACAAAAACACCAAAAACCCTTAGAATTGCAATGTTAGAAATAACTTGCTGAGTATAGACCTAGAAATCCTACAGCCAATAGGGATGGACAAAGAATCCACCCCAAAAACATATATAAAGATAGGGTGGGGAAGAAAATGTATAGCTTCCCACCACAAGCCAATCCAGTAAGAGACTTTCAAAGCATTAGCAGGATGATTAGTCACATTAATCCAATTACAAAGGATAAAATGCAAGAATAGCATCCCACAAGTTAAGCGGGACTAAAGAGAAATAAAGAAAAAAAATGTAAACACAATAAAAACCAAAAAGAAAGGCCAACATGAAAGTCCCTTCCTGTAGGGAGCAAGAGAAGACCAAAGCTAAAATCTTAGAAGCATCTTGCACAGAGAGGTTCTCTTGAATATAACAGCCAGTAACAATTTGAAGAAACTCCATCCAGGGCAGAAAATAAACAATGCAAATAAGAGTTACATAACAGGATAACCAAGAAGTAATATCAAAGTTACAATGATAAGTCCATTAAGGGAGGTAGCAACCTGTCGCAAAAGAACATCCATAGTGGAAGAAAAGAAGAAAGCACACAACAAGATCCCACCAAGGAACCAACAGAAATGGATTCAAAAGAGCATGTTGTATGGGGTCCAGTTCCAGTTTAAATACAGCCAAGAGGATAAGTATCAGCAAAAAGGCCAAATAGCTTTTTCATGCACTAAAATAAAGTAAAAGATAACTCCCATAAGTAAAAGAAAAATGTCGGCTCCAAGCTAGAATCAAAGAAAATATGGAGACAATCGGATGTCAAAAAGCCATCATTATCGGTTAGGATCACCTAACAGATCATCAAGATAATTGTGCAACCAACATAGTAAACAATACTACGATTGCATAGAAATAACATAGAGAACTAAGATGCTCCAAGCGTAATAACTTTAATAAGCGGTTCAATTAATAGCATTAACTAAGCCCATCAAAATAAATATCTCCATCCATCAATAAGCCCCTAGATTAGAAATGCACGAGAATAATAAGACTAAAGTCCCAAATAGGATTGGTGTTATAAAACTAATAGTTGTCACATAGCTTAACATAATTCCATCAGAATATCGATACATATAGCTTAATAGCAGTCCTTTAACAGTGTAAATGCCAAAAGCAGTGAGCCTCTTAATGAAAGAGAAACTATTAAAACTCCAAATCATTACACAATTATCAATACAACAAGTAATATCCATTTGAAGCATCCACAAAAGGCACAAAAAAAATAGAAGCCAAGAAATAAAAGCATATAGATCTGGAAAGAAACAAGGAGATTAGGTTCGAGATAAGGAAACCAATTATCCAAGTTAAGTAGCCCATAAGTGTTTTGGGTGAGTTGATCAAAGAAGATGATACCATCGGATCTAGCACCCAGATTGGCAAGGTCGGACAAGCATTTCCTTCATGCCAAACATGAGTGATGTTAAAATTTAGTTGAGAAAGAAGAGATCTAGTTTTCTTGAGGAGGTAGTACAATTCTGTGCTGCTCATCTTAGTGGAAGTCAAAAGATCAATTAGCAGAACAGCATCCACCTCAATCCAAATATTGAGCCAGCCATTTTGGATGCAAATCTCAAGAGCTTTGAAGACTGCCATAAGCTCAGAAAATGGGACAGTGCAGGGAATAAAGGGATCAGCAAAAGCATATAGGACTAGACCCTTAGAGTTCTTGAAAATGCCACCACAACCAGAGCCATTATGAAACACAGAGCCATCAGTATTAATTTTAATGATATGGTCAAGAGATTTTTTCCAATAGACAATCTTGTCATTTTTTGACGATGGGTTGATCCGGTAATGCCTAGTTTATTGGCCACAAATTTACGACCTTTGAAGTGTAATGTAATGGATGAGATTGGCTTTAAACAAGTCACAAATTTTGCTTTTAGTTCTAGCAATAATCCTCACATGGTTCATAGGGATCCCTCGATGTTTTGAATCATTACGGTTCATCCATATGAACCAGATAAGAGTGATAGCAATGATAACTTTAATGTGACCCTTAGTAGTGTTATCAAAATAGAATTCAAGAATTTGATATAGAGTAAGAGAGCCATTGAAAATGACAGTATTAAAAAGATCATCATACCAAATCCAAAGGTTAGAGGCTATGGCCCCATTAACAAATATGATTAACATTCTCAATATGGAAATAGCATTGACATTTGGAGGGTAAATGGAATCCTTTACCCCACAATAAGGAGTCAACAGGTATAAAATTTTTTAGAATATGCCAAGTAAGAATAGAATAGGAAGTAAGAATATTGTTATTCCAAAGTTTGGAGAATACATAGCAGGAATCCTGAGTATCTTTAATGTGGAGCCACACATTTTTGAGGTTGAAATCACCATTGTGAGAGAGCTTGAAGAGAATATGATCTTGAGTTTGAGAAGTGATAGGAATAGAAGTGACCATATTAAGAAAGTACAAGGGATAAAATCGAAAGCTTATTATTGTTCCACTTATTATTATGCCAAAAGAGTTTACTTTAATGGCGGAAGTGGAATGAGTGTAGAGTAAGTCATCCATGGAACCACAACCACTCAGTTATCTTGCCAAAGAAAGAGGTACCGAGTTGATGCCCCAAAAATTAAGGATTGCATCCCATTTGAGAACAAAGTTTTTTCCACACAGGGGAGTCACCCAGTTTAAAGGGACAGATGAGGGGGTGCTTACCCTGGCAATATTTAGCAGTCATGAAATTAGCCCAGAGACTATGATTACTCCTAAAATTCCACCAAAGTTTATAGGAAAAGGAATTGACAACTTCTTTTATGGATTTACAACCAAGACCACCTTCATCAAAAGTGCCACAACTTTTAAACCAAGAGGTCCAGTTCATTTTTTAGAAGAGTATTGGAGCCCCGAAAAAATTTATTAAGGAGGCGCCAATTCTGTTGATGCTAGAGATGAGGCACAATGGTTTGGATGAGATATAAAGGCATGGAATTAAGAGTGCTCTTGATCAAGGTTAGCCACCACAAAGAGAGTAAATGGAATTCCCAAACCAAAATTTTAGTAGAAATTTTTTGAATAAGATCATCAAAAGGTGAGATCTTTTGGCCTTTAAAAGTGGAGCAAGGTAATTAATGGGAAATTGACTTTGCTTAAATTAGTAATTCTAGAGATTTGATTCAATCTATTGGAGGAATCTTCTTTGAGGAATAAAACAACATTTTTTATCATTAGAAGAGACCACTAACTTTACCAAAATAATTTAGAGATTCTTAATATTTTGACATGTTGAAGGGAGGCATTCTGAAGATTATAAAATCATCACAAAGCTAAGATGAGAAACAGGAAACCACCATGAGTTTTAAAAGCCATGCTAGGTTTTGGATGAAAAAGATCATTGAGGCTTCTCGAAAGATATTCAATAGCTATGATAAAAGAGAAGGAGAAAGTCACCTTGGCCAAACCATGGCTCAAGAAAGAAACCAAGGACTCACCATTTAAGATGAGAAAACTAGATGTTAGTGATACAACTTTTAATAATCCAGATAAAATGATCAGAGAAACCAAACAAATGGAAGATTTGGAAAAGAAAATCCAATGAGAGGTTGTCAAAGGCTTTAGAGATGTCCATTTTGAAGAGCATATTACCTCCCTGAAGAAATATCAATGTCATGAACCATTTGGCGAGAGAATATTATCAGATATGGCTCTATTTTTAACAAAACCAGTTTAGTTAGGGGAGATGATTTTATGAAGCAGTGGGCTAATTCTATTATTAATTAGTTTAGCAATGAGTTTTTGGAAAAAGGTATAAATACTAATAGGTCTAAATTCACCCCAAGATTCAGGATTAATGGTTTTGGGAATAAGGACAATAGAAGTACTAGAAAAATATTTGGGAATAGAGCATCAAAGAAATCAATAATAACATTAACAAGATCAGATTTAATAAAAGACCAACAATGTTGAAAGAAATGAGTCGTGAAGCCATCAGGACCAGCAACAGAGTCATTGTTCATGCTATTGAGAGTACTACTAATCTCCACTTCCGAGGGATGCATAGTGAGCAAATGGTTATCCTCATTGGTAATCATAGAAGAGATAAGATGGGTGTTGGAGGGGGTTTCTAATGAAGGATTAGAATTTAACAAATTTTGAAAGTGATGTATGACAGAATCCTTGATTTCATTATTATCAGTTATCCATCCACCATTAGGATTCTTAATTTTCTTAATGAGTTTAAGAGCTTTCCATTTATAGCATGGAAGTACCTAGTGTTTTTATCACCATCAGCAATATGTTTGCTAGCAGCTTTTTGACGCCAATAGGTTTCCTCCATATTTTGGTAGATAATCAAACTATCTTTGGTAGTGCTTAACTCTTCAAGCTTACTGGGGTCGGTTAAGACAACCTCTTCAAGTGAACAAACCACTTGTTCCATAGCTTTAAGATTGGTAAAGAGATTTTTAAAAATATGCTTGTTCCACCAATTGAGGTTTATTTAAGTCTTCTTGAGCTTAAGCCAAAGCGAACCATGCCTTTAACAATTATCCGGATAGGAGCCATCCAATTAGTGAAACAAAATTGGTGAAATCACCATGTTGGGTCCACATATTTTGAAACGAAAGATGAGAGTTGGAGGGTTAGTGGGGAGTTTTGATAGAGATCAAGAGAGGGCATGATCGACAAAGTCACGCTCAAATGTTCAAGGTGAGAGGCCATTGATTAATCCAAAGAGAATTAAAGAGGGCCTATCTGCCAGTAGAGTTGTGCACGTGTGTAGACCACGAAAACCAATGTCAATCGATGCAATCAAGGATCATATTAGAGAAGTCTTCCATGGAATGAAGGTTAGGAGAACATCCTCTCTTTTTAAGAAGCAATGATAGTGTTGAAATTGCCCCCAACCAACCAGGGTAGGTTAACTGAGGAGACAAAGGATCTTAAATGATTCCAGAGGATGTTCCTACCGGCTCTATTATAATAAGCATAGATAAAGGAACCAAAAGCTAAAAAATCACCTAAAGAGATTTTGACATTAACCAATTGATCAAGATCATCAATGATGGAAATGGTGATAGAATTATCCCAAAAACACCAAATTTTGTTATTAAGATTGAAGAATAAATTTTGAAATCCAAGCGATCTAGCAAGAAAGGCAATTTTGGAAGAGCTAATGAAAGGCTCAATAATAACAAGTTTGATGTTATGAACGATAGAGGCTCCTAACGATTTGAGAGTGTCCCACAACCGGATGTTCCAAATAAGAAAATTTATCATAATTATAATTCTGGAAAAGAAAAGATAGAAAAGGAAAATGGAAAAATGAAGAGAGAGGGACATAATTATTTATGAGGTGTAAGGGAAGAACGTGTGGTTCTAGTGAAATTATTATTAGTTATTTTTTCTTTATAAGATTTTTTTAAGAACTGTTTGGAAAGGTCTATCAGAATCTAAAGTATCTCCATCAGAAAGGGATTGGTTTTTGTTTTCTAGAATAGGAGCAGTATCAGTCAATGTTTTAGTAGTGGTGATTTCTCCTTCTTTAGTATCAGAGTTAGGATGAGAAATTTGGATAGCCTAAGTATCACTCTATAGAGAAGTAGAGGGGGAGGTTCTTGCACCATTAGTAATGCAAATAACATTTTCATTGCCATGATGCATAGTTGGATTTTGGTCTGACACCAAGGGATCAACATTATTTGGATCCAATGTTAAAATTCCATTCTGATTGTCATTACATTTTAAATTAAGCAAAGATTTGTCATGAGAGGCCAATATATTGCAAGTAGGAGAAGTGCTAGGTAAGTTGGCATTAGTCCGACACACATTGTATGTATACCTAGCTCAATGTTTTCATTTGACAAATCAATAGATGTAAGGGGCAAGTGTAGGGGGCGTTCCATTTTGAGTAACTTTTGGCACATAAGCTAACTTAGTGGTTTTCAGTTAAAGAGAGTATGTCTGTGAAATATTCTTTTTTAAGGTTAGGGTGTAGCACAAAGCATTGGTATGATCATGGCCATGGATCTTAGTGGGAATAAAGGAAGTTTTCAAATTCAACTTTTTGGTTATATCCAAATTTTTCTGAACCAATCCAAACTTCTTTGGGGTATTTTTTAGTAATGTCAATTTCAACCAAGATGCGTGCAATAGATGGTCGAGATCTAGTAGCAGTGGCTTGATCAATTTGAAGGGGCCAATAAAGCCCCAACGCAAACAATACTTGATGAGTGACATAGTGAATTCTCATGTTTGGGAAAGCAAAGCCATAGAGGAACAATAGGTGATTCTTCCTTGACATCAAAAGGGTGACCATTTTAAGAGCATTTGGCAATTATACACATAATAAGAGCGATGAGCAAAGACCCAGAGTAATCAAATCATTTGATAATTGAATGAGGATGTGTGAGGATCAAGAATAGTGAAAACTCCAAGCTTTAAGCTATGGAAGAAGGATCGAGATATTATCTAGAGTAGGCCTTGAGAGAATTTACCAACTAAAGAGAACTCATAAGGGCTAATTTCTCCACATCTGTCGAGAACACATGACACAACCCAATCTATGAAAGGATGTAGAGATAAGATTAAGCAGCATTAGTACAAGGGGTCTTACCGAGAAAGTGCATCCTTAAAGGACTTCGTTCAAGCTGATCTGTATCAAGTCCCTTTAGGATCAAGTGGTTATAATGACATCAAGGCGATGAGTTGGTGGTGAGGGTGAAGCCTCATTCGATCCTGAGAATCACATAAACCACCGAGATCGTAAATGAGCAATTTGACGCGATCAGAGGCTACCAAATCGTAAAACAACCAGAACGAAAATCACCATAAAATTACGAGAGAACATGGGTGTGGGTTTAGGGCTATAGATCGGTTTTAGGGTTTAGGGTTTTATGGTTTAGGGTATAGGGTTAGGGTTTAGGGTTTAGGGTTTAATGTTTTGGCTTTAGGGTTTAGGGTTAGCTTAGGGTTTAGGGTTAGTTTATGGTTTATTAAGCTATAGGGTTTAGGGTTTTTAGGTTTAGGATTTCAGGCTTAGGGTTAGTTTAAGGTTTAGGGCTTAAGGTGTAAGGTTTTAGGGTTTAGGGTTTAAGTTTTAGCATTTAGGGTTTAGTGTTTAGGGTTTAGGGTTAATTTAGGGTTTAGGGTTTTTTAAGGTTAATAGTTTAGGGTTTAAGGTTTAGGGTTGAATGTTTAGCATTTAGGGTTTAAGGTTAGTTTTAGGGTTAATTTTAGGGTTTAGGGTTTAGGGTTTAGTGTTTAAGATTAATGATTTATGGTTTTTTAAGGTTTAAGTTGTAGGGTTTAGGGTTTAGTGTTATTTTAATGGTTTAGAGTTTATGGTTTAGGGTTTAGGATTTAGGGTTTAGGGTTTAGAGTTTAGGGTTTAGGGTTTAGCATTTATGGTTTAGTGTTTAGGGTTTAGGATTAATTTAGGGTTTAGGTTTTAGGCTTTTTTAAGGTTAAGGGTTTAGGATTTAATGTTTAGGGTTATATGTTTAGCGTTTGGGGTTTAAGGATAGTTTTAGGGTTAGTTTTAGGGTTTAGGGTTTAGGGTTTAGTGTTTAAGATTTATGGTTTATGGTTTTTTATGGTTTAGGGTTAGGGTTTAGGGTTTAGTGTTAGTTTTAGGGGTTAAGGTTTATGGTTTAGGGTTTAGGATTTAGGATTTAGGGTTTAGGGTCTAGGGTTTAGGGGTTTTTTATTTAAATTAATTAAACTAGTAGGTTTAGGCTTATTTAGTTTAGGTTTAGTTTATTTTAAGTTTAGGTTTTATTTATTTTAGTTTAGGTTTAGGTTTATTTTATTTTTTCTTTTAGGTTTAGGTTTTTTTTTAGTGTAAGGTTTAGGTTTTTTTATTTATTTATTTTCGGGTTTTATTTTTAGATTTATTCTTTTGGTTTACATTTTCATTTAGTCTTTATTTCATTTTTTTAGGTTTATTTTATTTATATTTTAGGTTTAGTTTTTATTTTATTTTGGTTTTTTAATTTTTAGTTTAGTCTAGGTTTTTATTTATTTTATTTTATTTTAGTTTTAATTTTTATTTTTTTTATCCTTTTAGGCTTAGGTTTAGGTTTAGGTTTAGGTTTTAGTTTAGGTTTTTATTTTATTTGGTTTAGTTTTTTTGTGTTTAGGTTTAGGTTTTAGATTTTTAGTGTTTAGGGATTAGGGTTTAGGGTTTACGGTTAGTTGAGGGTTTAGGGTTTAATGTTTAGGTTTTGTGGTTTAGGGTTTAGGGTTTATGGTTAATGGTTTATGGTTTTGGTTTTAGTGTTTTCGGATTGGGGTTTACAATTTTAGGGTTTAATGTTTAGGGTTTAGAGTTTATTGGGTTTAGGGTTTATGGTTTAGGGTTTTAGGTTAAGGGTTTTTAGGGTTTAAGGTTTAGGTTTAAGGTCAAGGGTTTAGGTTTTAGTTTAGTGTTTAGGGTTTTTATTTATTTTTTAATAGAGAACAAATTCATATTCAACATTTCTTCTTTTGGATTTCATCAACTAAGTAACATACTTAGTTTTCTAAGACGCAAGCAACAACATAGATAAAAATGAGCAATAGAGCAAAACTAAAACACTAGATTACTAGAACTATCTCTATTGTGAAGATAGTTCCATATGTTGCAGATCAGATCAGTCGTTCTTTAATTTCTCTAGTTCCCATTAGAACCACTCTAGCCACTCGAGTAGCGGGATCCCCCATCATCTCCCTGATCTCTCACTCCATCACCACCACGGTTGTAACCTTCATCGCTCCTCCCACCTCCATAACCACCACTGCTCCGACCACCACCTCCATATCCAGCAGCACCTCCAGATCCCCCACCACCACTACGATAGCAGCTGCCTCCGCCTTCGCCTCCACCGCCAGATCTAAACTCAGCCTGGTTAATGGTGATGTTCCTACAATAAAGGTTCTGTCCATTCTAAGGGTTTAGGTTTAGGTTTAGGCTTATTAGTTTTTAGGTATTAAATTTACTTTTTTAATTTATTTAGTTATTTTCGGCTTAGGTTTAGGGTTTGGGATTTAGGGTTTTGGGTTTAGGGGTACGATTTATGGTCTAGGGTTTAGTGTGAGGGTTTAGGGTTTAGGGTTTAGGGTTCAGGGTGTAGGGTTTAGGGTTCAGGGTTTAGAATTTTAGGATTTATGCTTTTAGGATTTAAGGTTACGGATAAGGGTTTAGGGTTTTCGGTTTAGGATTTAAGATTTAAGGTTTTTTAGGGTTTAGGGTTGTAGGTTTAGGGTTGTAAGTTTAGGGTTTAGGGTTAGTTTGAGGATTAAGGTTTCTGATTTTGTTGTTTAAATTAAGTAAACTGGTAGGTTTAGGTTTATTTAGTTTATGGTTTAAGGTTTAAGGTTTGGGGTTTAGGATTTAGGATTTAGGATTTAGGATTTTTAAAAAATAATAAAGTAAACCAGCAGGTTTAGGTTTATTTAGTTTATTTTTTTATTTATATTAGTTTGTTTTTTTATTTTTATTTACGTTTATTTTATTATTTAGTTTAATTTATTTATTTTAGAAATATTTATTTTAGTTTAGGTTTTATTTTTTGTTTAATTTTATCTTGGTTTAGGTTTAAGTTTATTTTTTAGTTGAGTTTTATTTTTATTTTATTTTTAGGTTTAGGTTTTATTTTTTATTTTTAGGATTAGGTTTAGGTTTTTATTTTATTTTTTTTAAGTTTAGGTTTTTGGTTTTAGGTTTTTATTTCAGGTTTTTATTTCAGGTTTTTTTTTAGGTTTTATTTTTTAGATTATGTTTAAATGTATTTTTAGTTTATTTTATTTTATTTAGTTAAGGTTTAGGTTTAGGTTTTATTTATTTTAGTTTAGTTTATTTTAGTTTAGGTTTAGGTTTGTTTTATTATTATTTTAAGTTTAGGTTCTTATTTAGTTTTTATTTTATTTTAGGTTTATTTTTTTAAATTTTTATTTAGTTTTTATTTTATTTAAGTTTTTATTCTTCGATTTATTTTATTTTTTAGTTTAGTTTAGGTTTTTAGTTATTTTATTTTAGTTTATTTTTATTAGTTTATTTTATTTTATTTTTAGGTTTTGGTTTAGGTTTTACTTTAGGTTTTATTTTATTTAAGACGAATCTTGATGAACTCATTCATCATCGAGTGCTATGTGTTGATCTGCTCAAAAGTAGAGGAAAGAAAGACCATCCCTTTGACTTGAGAGTATTTTTCAAACAATTAAGATAATTTAACCTCAAAATGAACCCCTTGAAGTATGCATTTGGATTAGATTCAAGGAAATTCCTTGGGTTTGTTGGCCGACACCAGGGTATCAAAATCGATCTGGATAAGATTAAGGCGATATTAGAAATGCTGCCCCCTAAAGTTTAACTCAACTCAGATCATTCTAAGGGTAGTTGGTGTATCTAAGATGCTTTAGATCCAACCTATCGAGAAGATGTCAGCCATTCTAGGCTCTTATCAAAAAGGATGCCAAGTTCCAGTGGGATGACAAGTGTGAGCATGCGTTCGAAAGCATCAAGAATTACCTGATGATGTCGCCGGTTCTACCAGCCCCTATCCTGGGCAAGCCTCTCATACTTTACACTGCTATGTTAGATGACTCCTTTGATGCTTTGTTGGCCCAAGCCAATGACGAAGGGAAGAAAAATGCACTCTACTATCTCAGACGTTGTCTAATCCCTACTAAGGCTATTTATACACCCATTGGGAAGCATTGCCTAGCTTTAATCGTTGCATCCCAAAAGCTACAACACTACATGCTTCCTCATAAGGTGAACTTAATTCCTAAGAATAATCCACTACAATATCTCATGACACGACCAATGCTAGTGGATTTCTTTATAGCACACCCACTTCCTACTGACTTTCCACTTACTCATGATCTCCCTGATGAATAAATCATGAACTTAGGGGATACAAGCATTCACCACTAGGAGATGTACTTTGATGGTGTGGCTTCTTAAAGAAGAGAAAAACCATAATATACTATTCTAAGAAAGGCAAGGGTAGGAATAGTTCTCTTGACTCTGGACCATGGTGTGATGAGATTCTCATATCATCTGTCTAATCCTTGCACCAACATCGAAGCTAGATAATAGGCACTGATTTCCTGTCTAGAGTTAGACATTACTCTAAGCATCTAGAGCATCAACATCTTCAGAGAATCTCAGCTAGTTATCAACCAAATCATTGGGTCTTATAAGGTTATAAATACCATGCCCTATCTCTACCATAAGTACACCATTGAGTTATTAGCGCAAATCCGATAGGTTACCATTTATAATATTCCTTGAGGAGAGAACATCATAGCGTATCTTGAGCTAAGCTTGCCAAGGAGTTGGCATGTCCAGAGGATGAGTTCATATCAATAAAGGTACAAAATAGATAATTCTTATCCCTTTTTGATATTAAGCTCATCAAAAAGTACTCTCTTGAAGGGGTAATTTCCATTGCCAAGATGGATGAGGAGTTAGATTGGAGGTAACCATTCATGGATTACCTAAATAAAGGCAAACTACCTCAAGAGAGTCCCAAGCCTATTAGATGAAGCATATAGCACTTTCCTATGCTCTTGTGGATGGTTTCTTATACCAGTATGTGGTTACGTTATTTAGACAAGCATGAAGCCCATAAAATTATGACCCAAGTACACTCAAGATTATGTGGAGCCAACAAATATGGTCTGAAGATGAAAGCCAAGATCAAGAGACTAGGATACTATTGGCCATCGATGATCAAAGATTGTATGGATACCATTAGGAGAGCCCACCAATGTTAAATACATAGTGGGGTCCTACACCAACCACCTGACAATCTACATCGTACATTGGCCTCATGGACTTTCGAGTGTTGGGGTACCAACAGTGGGTCGATTGATCCTCCTTCTTCAAGGGTCATCCATCGCTAACTACTTTTCCAAATGGGCGAATCTCAGAGAGGTCACAACTCATCATGTGCTCCAATGTTTTAGGAACCATATTGTATATATTTTCAGAGTGTCTTGATGAATTATATCTAATAATGGTACTGCATTCAAGAGCACTAAGATCAATAACTTTGCGGAGACACAACATAGATTAAAGATATTCTACAATCAACTACCCCAAGGAAAATGGCTTTGGAGAAGCTTTCAATAAAACTCTCATCCAAATACTAAAGAATACACTCGAAAACAACAAGCGATAGTGGCATGAGCTTTTGAAGAAGCCTTATGGGCCTACCGCACCACATATAGAACTCCAACTCAGTCTACTCCTTTTCTTTTTAGTGTATTGGTATGAAGTCATTCTACCATTAGAAATCAAATTCCTATTAATAAATATAGTTGTGGGTAGCAAGATCACAACAAAGCATACTGCCAAGTTGCGATTATAAGAGCTCAAAGGTTTGGAGGAGAGACTCCTACGAGCATGGAAAAACATCGAGTTCTACTAAGTTAAAATGATTCAAGCTCACAACAAGTTGGTCCGTCCTAGAGCCTTTCAAATAGAAGAGCATATTTTAGTTCTAAGGAGACCGATTGTTGCTTGTCATAAGATGGGAGGCTAGTTTGAACTCACTCGGGAAGGCCCTTTTGACATAGGAAAGGCCTACCAAGGATGATCTTATCAGCTTATTAATCAAAAGGGAGAGTGCCAAATGCTTCCAATCAATGGGCTCTACTTAAAGAAATATTATTAATCATGTTTGAAAGCAATTATTATCAATTAAAATTTAATTTAAAATTTAATCTCTTCCATGTTGAAAGTACTATTATTAGCGAAGCTGCCCTGATGTGTTTAGGGTAGGTGTAAGGAACCCAAGCAGAATCATATCCCTCATCGACACAACACAAACACAAACTATACATAAACATATAAAATAAACACATATATTTTCTCGTGTTCTCCGAGTTGAGATAACGCATTAATCGACACTCACTCAATAGTCAGCTTCGACATGCTACCCTACTAGTGTCACCCCTGGTCTTCTTGGCTTGTAATTGATATGTCAACCTTCCTTACTTGGCCATTGCACACTGACAAGCACCTTGTTAGTTTTGGTAGGCCTTACCGCGTGGCCGATATGCTACCTCATGCTAGCTTCATTTAGAAGATGTGAGTCTGTTACACTTTCTTCTTAGATTAGCCTTTGTGCACTGACTATGTCAAGTTTATTTGAGGTTTAGGATAAGTTCCTAAGTGGTTCCTTCCCTCCTAACTTCTTCAAGTCTAGGTCCAGTCCTTCCTCAGGGCTCCCCGCTTAGTAGTTTCTCTAGGTCATATAACATATGTACTATCGATGATAGACTATCCCAATGATCAATTCTGCTTGGAAAGTTGTAAGCCTACAAGCTTTCTATCCAGGATGATCATTACACATCAACGGGCACCATAGGTTTGTTGGTTCTCACTATGCTGACGGATACACCTTAGGTTGGTTAGTTCTCGCACCTTAGAATACTCCACTCATGGTAGATGTAAGTTTGCTATGCTTTCTCCTTGAGTTGGCCACCGTGCACCTATAGGCTATCTTTTCCAAGGCTTAGGATAATGCCCCTAGCAGCACCTCTAAAGTGGGCACTATATTTGGATCACATCCTTTGTGAAACCATTTAGACACTACCCAGGTTACTATCGGATTGTACAGTTCCCCTTTTTAAGTAACCACTCCTATGCTTGGAGAATTAATTCTGTGGCTGTGCAGATTTACCCTTAGTCAAGTTAATCTAAGATAGGTCAAGGCTGACATAGTCTCTTCTTAGTGTGGTCTCTTGCACAAAAATAGGGTCCACACAATCATATAAACAAAATATATATTCACTCATAGATTAGGAGGATACCCCTAATGGTATCATTTCCTAAGCAGGTATCCCCTCTTTAGGGAAGTGTCAGCAAAACTCCCTATACGAATTGCCTAACTACTCTTGAGTTGATATAAGTCCCTAGTGGCATTCACTCAGTACTCGCCTCTAAGTCGGGTTCATTTGTTGTGCTACCAAGAGTTCACCCCAGTAGTTGTTACTCACTTTGAAAAATGTAGGTTTACTATGCCTTCTGCCTAGCACAATCCTTGCACATCGAAAGGCATCCCATTAGGTTGGCTAGCTCTACTCCGCAGTTAGTGGACTATCCTTTTGGATTTGTAACCCTAAGGTAGGCCAAGGCTGATATAGCCCCTTCTCACTGGCTCCATCGCACACCGACAGGGACTATACATTAAATCAGATTAAATTAAATCCTTTCTAATTTTCTTGAGTGGAGTTAAATCATAACCTTCTCACTAGTGGAGCCCTAAATCATATATAAATAAGTCAAGAAAATAAATCAAATTCAAAACCAACCTCCCTAGTGGAGCCAAATTAAACCAACTCCCCCAATAGAGTATAAATCAAAGAAGTCCAACCAAACTCTTATCCCCAATAGATACATCCCCAAATAAATTTATGAAATCAAACTCAAATCCCTATCCCTAGTTGATAGCCTAAATCTGCTTCTCTAGTGGAAGGTTCATATACCTGATCCATAGCAGACTCGAGCCCATATCTTAGCAGATATGCTTCCACATCAATTAAAATAGAACAAATTAAAGACAATTTTATCTTAATCATCGGTGGGTTATAGATTCTTATCCCCAGCCGATCTTCTTTCCACAAATCATATAATCAAATCAAAATCAAACCTTATCCCCAGCAGATTTTCTTCTTCTTTGCCCTCGACATAGACCACTCACATTTCATGTCCAATGCATGTGTGATCCCCTTGTGGATCTCCCTCCATGTCTTTGGCAAGGAATTCTCATCAAATTCTATTTCTTTTCTTATGCACACTTTAATACTTCAACCAAAAGCCTAACAATGTATTCATTCAAATTACATCATCTTAACATTATAATCAACATTTCATGATTTATGATGGTGCAAGCTCAAACTAACTATACAATATCATGCTAATGATATTATAGTGTGAATTAACACACTATATTATAATATAATATATGATGTTATATTATAATTTGCTATAATATAATATATTGTCTAACATTACTCCTCATTAGAATCACTTAATTGGAATAAATAACAAAGTTTTTTCAAAAAATGAATAATGTTCATTTTAAATGTAAAATTATTATTTTTCTATTAGAAATGGTACAAAATAGCATAATTTTAGTGTTGCTTCTTAGTGTGAGCCATGAATTTGGCCAAATTCTTCCACCTCAACCTTCAAATTAATATTTTTGTAAGTTTTGACCCAATGTATAATAACAAAAGAAAAATATGCTCAAATGTACAATAGCACTTAGTAACACACCACCACATTCATATATATATGAAGTTATATTTTTATTTACATTATATTTTAATATGCCTTCATATAATATATTATCTTACATTACTCATTAAAATGAATCACTTTAAGCAAAAAATTTATAAAATTTGGTTGAAAAGTGAACATTTATTTTTGATTCAAAATTAAATTCTTTTGATTAAATGACACACCATAGCACACCCCCAATGTTGTTCCCTAAAGCTTACCTTGTATTTGGCCAAATCCCATCATCTCAGCCTATTAATCATTACTTTTATGAATTATACCAGTACAAACTCTACTACATCATATTACAACAAGCTCTACTTTTATAAAATAATATATTATGTTTCCATGCTCCACCTATTATGAATTTAGCCAAATTCCACCATTTTAAAGTCTCGCTTATGATGCTACAACATATAATATTTTTTTTGAACATAAAATCTTAGTTTTTAGACTACAGGTGGCATAACACACCTTTGGTACAACAACCTAATTCCCAGTTTAAATTTAACAAACTTCATCATCTGATTTATTAAATCAATATTTTTATGATTTATATTAATATTGACTATAGGGCACAACACCATAATATACTAAAAAATTTCAAAACATCTTATAACATTCAAAACACATCACTACATGCTCAAACATATGATGATACATTATACTACAATATATGGTATTATAATATGATTTAGGGTTAGGGTTTATGGTATTCAAATCTCTAATAGTCAAGAGATGGTCTCTTGAAGACATTTTCTTTAGCTACCATAACTATGTTAGGATTAGGTCATTCTTTAGATCTACTCCTAATGAAATCTTTATTCAAGGTTTAAGGTTATTTTAGGATTTAGGGTTTAGGGTTTTCTTAGGGATTAGGGTTTAGGGTTGTAGGTTTTAGCAATTAGGGTTTATGGTTTTAGGGTTTAGGGTTTAGGGTTTAGTGTTTTAATGTTTAGTGTTAGGGTTTACAATTTAAGGTGTAGGGTTTTGGGTTTAAGGTTTAGTGTTTAGGGTTTAGGTTTTAGGTTTAGGTTTTAAGTTTTAGTGAAGGGTTTAGGGTTTAAGGTTTTTTTTAACAAAGAATAAATTCACATTCAATATTTATTCTATCAATTTAATCAACCAAGTAGCACCCCCAAGTTTTCTAAGACACAAGCGATGACATTGATAAATAATGAACAACCATAGAGCAAATCAAAAACCTTAGATAAGTAGGACCATCTCAACTATAAATACACTATTCCATAAGCAGTAGATCAGATCGATCGTTCTACAATTTTTCCAGTATATAGTAAAACTAACACCACCTCTCAATAGCAGGATCTGCCATCATATCCCTAATCACTTCTTCCTCCACCACCATGGCTACAATCTCGGTCGCTCCTCCTGCCTCCATAACCACCACCTCCATATCCACCAGCACATCTAGATCCCCCACCACCATTGCGATAACCACCACCTCTGCCTTCACCTCCACTGCCAGATCTAGACTGAGCCTAGTTGACAATGATGTTCCTGCCATCAAGGTTCTACCCATTCTTAGTTTTAGGGTTAGTTTGGGGTTTAATGTTTGTGTTTAGGGCTTAGGATTTGGGGTTTTAGATTTTGGGGTTTAAGTTTGGGTTGTAGGTTTTAGGGTTTAGGGTTTAGGGGTTAAGGTTTAAGGATTTAGGGTTTATGGTTTAGGGTTTAGGGTTTAGAGTTTTAGGGCTTAGGGTTTAGGGTTTAGGGTTTAGGGTTTAGGGGTTAGGATTTAGGGTTTATGGTTTAGGGTTTAGGGTTTAGAGTTTATGGCTTTTAGTTATTTGTTTAGCTTTGTAGGTTTAGGGTTTGGGGTTTAGGGATAGTTTTAGGGTTTAGTGTTTAGGGCTTAAGGTTTAGGATTTTGGGTTTACAATTTTTTTTTTAAAATTAAGTAAACTAGTAAGTTTAGGTATATTTAGCTTATTTTTTTGTTTATTTGATTTTATTTTAATTTTTCTTTTTATTTGGGTTTATTTATATTTTTATTTAGTTTAGTTTATTTATTTTAGGTTTATTTAATTTAGTTTAGGTTTTTTAGTTTATTTTTTAAATTTGGGTCTATTTTTTAGTTGAGTTTTATTTTTATTTATTATTTTGGTTTGGGTTTGATTTTTTATTTTTATTTTTTATTTTTAGGTTTAGGTTTTATTTTATTTTTTTTTTTGGTTTAAGTTTTAGGTTTTTACTTTAACTTTTTTTTTAGGTTTTATTTTTTAGTTTAGGTTTAGGTATACTTTTAGTTTATTTTACTTTATTTAGTATAAGTTTATATTAATGTTTTGTTTATTTTAGGTTTACATTTATGTTTTATTTATTTTAGTTTATTTTAATTTAATTTAAGTTTATTTTATTTTTATTTTAGGTTTAGATTTTTTTTGGTTTAGGTTTTAGGTTTTATTTATTATTTAAGTTTAGGTTTATTTATTATGTTTAGGTTTCGATTTAGTTTTAATTTTATTTTATTTTCGGTTTATTTTAATTTTATTTTAGGTTTAGTTTTTATTTGATTTAGGTTTTTTATTTTTAAGTTTAGTTTAAGTTTTCATTTATTTTATTTTATTTTAATTTTATTTTTTATTTTATTTTCTTTTTAAGTTTAGGTTTAGGTTTTAGTTTTTATTTTTATTTTATTTGATTTTATTTTTGTATTTTTGTTTAGGGATTTTTATTTCTTTTGTTTTTCAATTTTATTTAGCTTATGTTTAGGTTTTTAGCTTTAGGATTTAGGACTTAAGGTTAGTTTAGGGTTTAAGGTTTGAGGTTTAGAGTTTAGGGTTTAGGGTTTAGGTTTAGGGTTTAAGTTTTAGTTTAGGGTTTAAAGTTCTTTTTAACAAAAAACAAATTCAGATTCAATAATTTTTCTTTTCAAATTCATCTGCCAAGTAGTATCCCAAGTTTTCTAAGACATAAGTGATGATAAAGATAAAAAATGAGCACCCATAGAGCAAATCAAAATCACTAGATAAGTAAAACAATCTCTACCATATATACACAGTTCCATAAGCAGCAGATAGGATCAACCTTTCTTCATTTTCTGCTCCCATCAACTCTCCGCCTTTTGCATTCCTCCACCGCAGATCTGGGCGAGTTTGATGGTGATGTTCCGCCATCAAGGTTCCCATTCTTAGGGTTTAAGTTTATTGGTTTTAGGGTTTAGGTTTATTTTTTAATTTATTTAGTAACTTTAGGTTTAGGTTTAGGGTTTAGGGTTAGGTTGGGTTTAGGGTTTAGGTTTAGGGTTTGTTTTAGTTAGGTTAAGGGTTTTAGGTTTTATGCTTTTTTAGGATTTAGGTTTAGGTTTAGGATTTTAGTTAGGGTTTAGATTTAGGTTTAAAGGATTGTTTAGTTAGAGTTTAGGGTTTGAGGGTTTTTTAGGGATTTTAGTTTATGGTATGATTTTTTTTTAGAGATTAGGGTTTTGTTTAGTTTTATGCTTGGGGATTAGGATTTAGGGTATAGGATTTAAGATATTTTAAAATTAAGTAAGATAGTTTAAGTTTATTTAGTTTATTTAGTTTATTTTTTATTTTACTTTATTTTATTTTTTATTTTTACTTAGGCCTATTTTGTATTTTCATTTAATTTTGTTTTTATATTTTTGTTTAGTTTTTTATTTTAGCTTATTTTTTTTAGGTTTAGGTTTAGGTTTATGCAAATTTTTTAGTGTTGTTTAATTTTTATTTTATTTTTTCTGTTTAGGTTATATTTTTTATTTTTAGGTTTAGGTTTTTATTTTTTAATTTTTAGTTTAGGTTTTAAATTTATATTTTAGGTTTTATTTTTTAGTTTATTTTATTTTATTTAGTTTAGGGTTTATGTTTAGTTTATTTTAGGTTTAGGCTTTATTTATTTTACTTTAGTTTATTTTAGATTAGGTTAAGGTTTATTTTATTTAGTTTATTTTAGGTTTAAGTTTTTTTTAGTTTATGGTTTAGTTTTATTTTTAGGTTTATTTTTTTAGGTTTAGGTTTTTATTTACTTTTTATTTTATTTTATTTTAGGTTTATTTTATTTTTATTTAACATTTAATTTTATTTGATTTAGTTTTTGCATTTCTATGTTTATTTTATTTTTTAGTTTTGTTTAGGTTTTTATTTATTTTATTTTAGTTTATTTTTTATTTTTTATTTTATTTTATTTTTACGTTTAGGTTTAGGTTTAGGGTTAGGTTTAGGTTTTAGTTTGGGTTTTTATTCTATTTTATTTCATTTTATTTTATTTTATTTAGATTTAGGTTTGGGTTTTTTATTTTTAGGTTTAGGTTTTTATTATTATTATTTTTAGTTGAGGTTTTATGTTTTTATTTTTGGTTTTATTTTTTAGTTTATTTTTTATTTTATTTAGTTTCGGGTTTAGGTTTAGTTTATTTTATGTTTAGGTTTTATTTTTTTTAGTTTAGTTTATTTTAATTTAGGTTAAGGTTTAATTTATTTTGTTTATTTTATGTTTAGGTTTCTTTTTAGTTTAGGGTTTAGGTTTTATTTTTAGGTTTATTTTTTTAGGTTTAGGTTTTTATTCAATTTTTATTTTATTTTATTTTAGGTTTTTTTTATTTTTATTTTACATTTAGTTTTTATTTTACTTAATTTTTGCATTTTCAGGTTTATTTTATTTATTAGTTTTGTTTAGGTTATTATTTATTTTATTTTAGTTTATTTTTTATTTTTTATTTTATTATATTTTTACATTTAGGTTTAGGTTTAGGTTTAGGTTTTAGTTTAAGTTTTTATTCAATTTTATTTTTTATTTTATTTTGGTTTAGGTTTTTATTTATTTATTTTTTTATGTTTTATTTCATTTATGTATAGGTTTTTTTTTGGTTTTTAGGGTTTAGGGTTTAGGGTTTGTGGTTTAGAGTTTAGGGTTTAGGGTTGTAGGTTTTCAAGTTTGGGGATTAAGGTTTTTGGTTTAAGGTTTAAGGTTTAGGGTTTTGGGTTTAGGATTTTTTTTATAAATTAAATAAACCAGTAGGTTTAGGTTTATTTAGTTTATTTTTTTATTTTAGTTTATTTTATATTTTATTTTTATTTAGGTTTATTTTATAATTTTGTTTAATTTAGTTTATTTATATTAGTTTAGGCTTTTTATTTTAGTTTATTATTTTGGTTAAAGTTTATTCTTATTTTAATTTTATTTTTTTATTTTTTTATGTTTAAGATTTCTTTTTTTAATTTTAGGTTTAGGAGGTTTTATTTTTATTTAGGTTTAGGCTTTAGGTTTTATTTTTAGATTACTTTATTTTATTTAGTTCAGGGTTTTTAGGTTTATTTATTAGGTTTAGGTTTAGGTTTATTTATTTTAGTTTAGTTTATTTTTATTTAGGTTAAGGTTTATTTTATTTTGTTTATTTTGGTTTAGTGTTTTCTTAGTTTAGGATTTATATTTTATGTTTAATTTAATTTTAATTTTTATTTTTAGGTTTATTTTTTAGCTTTAAGTTTTTATTTAGTTATTAATTTATTTTATTTTAGGTTTATTTTTATTTTTATTTTACATTTAGTTTTTATTTTAATTAAATTTTTTTTAATTTTAGGTTTATTTTTTTAGTTTTGTTTAGGTTTTTATTTATTTTATTTTAGTTTAGTTTTTTTTTACATTTAGGTTTAGTTTAGTCTATTTAATTTTAAGTTTTATTTTAGTTTTATTTATTTTTTTAGGTTTAGGTTTTGTTTATTTTTTATTTTAGGTTTTATGTAGTTTAGGTATAGGTTCTGCTAGGTTTTAGTGTTTAGGGTTTAGGGTTTAAGGTTTGGGATTTAGGGTTTATGATTTAGGGTTATAGGTTTTAGTGTTTAAGTTTAAGGTTTATGGTTTAGGATTTAGTGTTTAAGGTTTTAAGGTTTAGGCTTTAGGCTTTAGGGTTGTAGGTTTAAGGTTTAAGGTTTAGGGTTTAGGGTTTGTTTTAGGGTTTAGGGTTTAAGGGTAGGGTTTTTTTTATTTTTTTTTCAATTTTTTATTTGAATTATTTATTACAACTTAAGTAAACTCATAGGTTTAAGTTTATTTAATTTATTTAGTTTATTTTTTATTTATTTCAATTTTTTTATTTTTTATTTTTGGTTAGGTTTATTTTTTATTTTATTTAGTTTTATTTATTTCTTTTATGTTTATTTATTTTAGTTTAGGTTTTATTTTATTTTACTTTAGGTTTAGGATTATTTTTTTTAGTTTAGTTTTAATTTAATTTAATTTTTTTTTGTTTAGGTTTTATTTCTTATTTCAGGTTTGTTTAGGTTTGTTTTTTTTTATTTTAACATTTAGGTTTAGGTTTTATTTTAAGTTTATTTTTATTTTAGGTTTTATTTTTAATTTAGTTTAGTTTATTTTATATTTATTTTAGTTTTAGCTAAGTTTAGTTTAAGTTTTATTTTGATCTTTATTTTTAGGTTTAGTTTATTTATTTTTTTTTTTAATTTAGGTTTTATCACTTTGCATTTTATTTGTTTGGGAGGTTTATTAGTTTTATTTATTTTATTTTAATTTATTTTATTTTTCTTATGTTTAGTTTTATTTTATGAGATTTTTTAGTTTATTTATTTTATTTTATCTTTAGTTTTTTATTTATTTTATCTTTAGGTTTCATTTAGGTTTTAGTTTTTTATTTTATTTAGTTTAGGTTTTAGTTATTTATTTTAAAGTTTAGTTTTAACTTTTTTTTTAGGTTTAGGTTTTAGTTTTGAGGTGTGTTTAGAGTTTAGGGTTTGGGGTTTATGATTTAGGTTTGTTTAGGGTTAAGGGTTTAGGGTTTGTTTTAGGGTTTATGGTTTAGGTTTTAAGGTTTATGGTTTAGGGTTAGGGGTTTAGGTTTTGGTCTAAGGTTAAGTTTTAGTTTAGGGTTTAAGGTTTTTATTTTTTTTAACAGATAATAAATTTAACATCAACATTTCTTATTTTTGATTTCATTAACCAAGTAACACACCAAGTTTTATATGACTCAAGCGATGACATAGATCAAAATATGAGCATGCATAGAGCAAATAAAAAAGCCTTAGATTAGGTGTCTAATGTAAATACACTTAATAAGCTTGATCGATTCTAGCATTCTTCAATTTCTCCATACATCTAACCATTCTTTGGATTCACCATCATATTTGATCTACCACCATGTAAGCTACATTTCATTCAACCTTCAGAACCATTACTATGACCAATATCCACTAACATTTATCCAACCACCATTATGATAATCATCGTTACCATCACCACCATTAGATTTTGAGAAGATGGTGATGTTCCTATAGAAAAGATAATTCTTAGGTTAAAGTTTATTAGGTTTTAAAGTTTAGATTAATTTAATTTATTTAGTTACTTTAGATTTAAGTTTAGGTTTGTTTAGGTTTTATGCTTTTTTACTTTTTTTAGGTTTGGGATAGGGTTTTGGATTTAGGTTTAGTTTTTTTGATTTGTGGTTTTAGGATTAGGTTAGGGTTTTATTTTAAATTTAGGCATTAGGGTTTATGATTTTGATTTTTCTATTTTTTGGGTTTGGTTTATTTTGGGTTTAGGTTTAAATTATTAAAAGTCTTATTTTAAAAAAGTTTATTCTAGGGCCCAGGTCTTAAGTGCTCTTTTAGCCTAGTTTATGCTAGGGCCTTTACTAGGTAGAGCCCAGTCAGGTTTAGTCTTAATTATTTGGTAAGCCTTTGGAGGTTGGTGGGTCCTGGGTCAGCAGTCCAAGGCCCAGGGCCAGAGGGCCTGGGTAACAGATTTAGGGCCCAGGGCCCAGAGCAAGGTAGGATCAGTTAGTAGGCTCAGGGCTCAGGGTTGTGGTGGGCCCAGTCCTAGGATTTTTTAAGCAGTTAGTTTTAGGGCCCAGGGTTTGGGCCTAGGGCCTTGGATCTAGGGTATAGTTTTAGTAGTTTAGTTTTTCCAAATAAACCCAGGTAAGTCATTATTTATTTATATATTTATAGGTTTATTTTTATTTAATGTAATCTTTTATTTTAGGTTTTATTTTAAGGTTTAGGGCTCTATTTTATCTTTGTAGTTTTTATTTTTTATTTTATTTAGTTTATTTTATTTAAGTTAGGTTTAGGTTTTATTTTATTTTTTGGAGTAGGTTTATTTTAGGTTTATTTCATTTATTTTAGTTAGGTTTATTTTAATTTATTATTTAGTGAAGGGTTTAGGTTTAGTTTATTAGGTTTAGGTTAAGTTTATTTAATTAGTTTAGTTTATGTTTATTTTATTTTTTATTTTAGGTTTATGTTGTTTTTTTAGTATATGTTTTATTTTTTTTATTTGGTCTTATTTAGGTTTATTTTTTAGGTTTAGGTTTTTTTATTTAGTTTATTTTATTTTTTTAAGTATTTTATTTTTATTTTACATATTTTTATTAATATTTTTATTTTAGTTTTATTTAAATTTAATTTATTTTGTGTTTTTATTTATTTTGTTTTATTTTAGTTTTTATTTTTTATTTTATTTTATTTTCATGGTTAGAATTACATTTAGGTTTTATTTATTTATTTTATTCTATTTATGTTTATTTTATTTTATTTATTTCATTTTTGTGTTTTAGGTTTTAGTTTTATGGTTTTAGTTTTGGGTTTGGGGTGTGACTTCAGTTTAGTGTGGGTTTTATGGTTTATGGTTTTGATTTTGGTATTTAGGGTTTAGTGGTTTAGGCCTAGGTTTTAGGGTTTAGGTTGGGTTTTCAGTATTTAAGCTTTAGGGTTTAGGAATTTAGTTTTTTTTTTTTTTTAAATTTTATTTTATTTTTTAATTTTATAAAATTTATTGGTTTAGGTTTATTTTATTTTATTTTTTTTAGGTTTATTTTTTATTTTATTTAATTTAGATTATTTTGTGGTTTATTTATTTTAATTTAGTTTTTTAGGGCTTTATTTTTTAGTTTATTTTTATTTTATTTTTAAGTTTTTTTTTTAGGTTTTATTTATTTTAATTTTTTACGTTTAGGTATTATCTTTTTATTTTAGGTTTACTTTTAGGTTTTATTTCTTAATTTAAGTTTAGTTTATTTTTAGTTTATTTTATTTTATTTTTTTGTTTAGTTTAGTTTATTTATTTTAGGTTTATTTTTTTATTTTAGTTTATTTTTAGTTTAGGTCTATGTTTTTCTTTTATTTAGGTTTATATTTTTTTTAGTTTAGGGTTTAGATTTTTTTTTATATATTTTTAGGTTTATTTTTGGTTTAGAATTTTATTTAGTTTTATTTAATTTTAGTTTGGTTTTATTTTTAGGATTTAACTTTTATTTTATTTAGGTATTTTTTATTTTAGTTTAGTTTAAATTTTATTTATTTTATTTTATTTTATTTTAGTTTTATTTTTTATTTTTTTATTTTTAGGTTTAGTTTATTTTTAGGTTTTATTTTATTTTATTTTTCTATTTTATTTATTTTATTTTAATTTTGGTTTAGTTTTTATTTATTTTGATTTTTTTAGTTTTAGGTTTATTTTTTAGGTTTTAAAATTTAGTTTAGGTTTGTTAGGTTTAGGGTTTGTTTTATTTTTTTTTTTTAGAGTTTATAGTCTTAGTTTAATTATTTTATGGTATTTAGGTTTATGGTTTTAATTTATTTTTTAGGTTTTAGGTTATTTAGGTTTAGTTTCTTAGGTTTTAGTTTTTCATTTTTTTAGGAACAAATTCATATTCAACATTTTTTTTTTTATTTCATCAGTAACATTCAAGTTTTTTTTAGGTTTATGACATTTGAGCTATTTTAAAGTTTTCTATTTACTTTATAGTTCGGATTTCTTTTTATCCCATTAACTTTCAAGTAGTTTTTTTTTTTTGTTCCTAAATGTTTTTCTTTTTTTTTTTTTTTCTTGTTTTTAAATTTTTTTTTTTTTTATTGAACTTTTAAACTTTTTTTTATTTTTCCTTTTTTTTTTTTTTGTTCTATTTTGGACTATTTCCTTTCCTACACATTTTTGATAATCATAAACCAAACCTAAATCTTTTTCCTAAACTTAAGTCCTATTTAATCCTATTAAACCTAGTCTTTTTTTTATCTTTACTTTATTTTTTTTTTTCCATTATTATTTTAAACCCTACCACCTGACCATCTTCCTCCTCCATATCCCTAAACCCTCAATACCCTAAACCCTAAAGTCTACACTAAACCCTAAACCCTAAACCCTAAATATCTAACCCTATAAACACAATAAACCCTAAACCATAAACTAACCCTAAACCCTAAACCCAAACCTAAACCTAAAGCTAAATAAAGTTATGAAATCTATTCAAGAATGGCATAACCTATCTGTGTCATCATCATCTTAGCTCAATCCATGCTTTAGGAAGCATATAATTATGTTTTATATTTTAGGTGCTTGATATGGAGGTGGTGGTTAGCAAGGTTTATAGGAGGGACTAGGCATGTGACGAGGAGAGATCAGATATGATAAAGCTACTCAAGAGGTGAGTGGTTTGATGGTAATTAGAGAAATTGAAGAATGAGAAATCCGCTTTTAAATTATAGTATAGGAAGTTATCTAGGGTTTTAGCATTTATCTTTTATCTTAGAAACTTGGTATGTTATCATGAAACCAAAAGAAGAAATGCTAAATTTAAATTTGTTCTCTATTAAAACCAAAAACCTTAAACCCTAAACTAAACATGAAGTTGATAAAATACCCAAATCCTAAACCCTAAAAAACCCTAAACCCTAAACCAAAAAAATCAAACCAAACCTAAAACCCTAAACCCTAAACCAAATCCTAAACCCAAACCCTAACCAACCTTAAACCCTAAACCCAAATCCAAATCTAAATGCCAAAACCTAAACCTAAACTAAATAAACCAAAATAAATGAAATTTAAAAGCCTAAACTAAAATAAAATAAAAGATAAACTAAAACCTAACCAAACAAACCAAAAGGAAATGAAATAATAAATGACAACCAAACTAAAGTAAAATGAAAACCTAAATAAAATAAAAACTAAACATAAAATAAAAATGAATAAACCAAAAATAAAATAAAATAAAAAAACTAAATAAAAAAAACTTAAACCATAAAATAAACTTAAAAATAAATTAAAATAAACCAAACCCTAAACTAAAAAATCCAAACCTAAAAGAAATAATAAAATTAAACCTAAACTATATAAACTAATCAAAATAAATAAAACCTAACCAAACCTAAAATAAAACTAAACCTAAACCCCAACCAAACCCCAAATAAAATAAAATAAAAAATAAACCAAACCTAAATTAAAAAATTAAAACAAAAATAGAGAGTAACCAAAAAAAAGAACCAAGCAGAGAACAAACCAAGAGACATCAATAAAAAAAATAGCTACAACCATCTCCTCCACTAAAAAAATCAAGACCAAGAAAAAACAAAGAAATTGTCCTCATACCAATCAACAGAGAGAAAACAACCAACAAAAAAAGAAAACACCATCCCAAACTAGAAAACAACAAAAAGAATTAAAAAAAACTAAAGCTCAACTCAAGAGATTAATACCACCCAACAACCAACCATACAAGAAAAAGCTCTAATTCAATAAAGGAGCAACCAAAATAAGAGGTTAACCCAAAGACATAGCCCAAAAGGGAAAGAACAACAAGAGGCATAGCCACAACCCACTTGAGATCTCCAAAACCAAGAAACAAAATTGGTAGTCACACAACTAGACAAAAACCCAAAGTATAAAATGCCAAAGAACCACCAACCACAAGTCAAATCAAGAAGGAAAGGAACAAGGCCAGAGGAAAACAAAGCCCCTTCCAAACTCTAAAGAGTAGATAATTACCATAAAAGAGAAATATGAGGGCAACAACTAGTAAAAAGCTACCTCCAATCCATAAGGCAGAGGGAAAAACCAACCAACAGAAGCTCATGAAACCAGGAAAGGAGAACAACAACCACCAAAAAGCCCAAAACTAATCCTAACCAGAAGAGACCAACAACATGCATGAAAAATGACCACCAAAATAGTTAGTGATGAAGAAAAAGATCTAGCAACCAACCATAAGAAAAAAATCCAATTCAAATAAGGTAATAGCACAAAACCCAACATCAATTAGTGGTAGGCCAAAATCAGTACAACCACAACCCAATAGACCCCAAAACATCACTAGTGGTGAAAAAAGAAGCATAGCATGAGCAAAAACCACCATGAGGATAGGAAAACAAATTAGAAATAAACTATGACCCAAAAGGGTCACCAAGTATACAATGAGTAAAGAGGAAAGTTTACAAATAAACTAAAACCAACAAGGAAACTTTCATATAAAGTGAGATTGACCACACCCTAAAGAAAATAGTAAAACTACTGGTGAGAGAAGCACAAAAATAACAAAAAATAGACTTAATAAAACCACCATAGAAATATGATCAACAAAACAACCAAAGTTAAAATATAGGTAAGGCCAAGTGTTATCTAGATTGACCGCACTATGCGATGCTTTAAGCTATGGTTATCAAATAAAGTGAGCTCATTTAATTCACCTAAATTAGCCAAGAAATCACACAAGCATTACCTTCACAAAGAATGTGAGAAATTTTGTAGCAAACTTGAGAAAGAAGCTTTTAGTGTGATTAAGAAGATAAAATAAGTCAAGAATTCCCATTTTATTAGTATTGAGCATATCAAGTAAAAGAAGAGCATCAACTTCAACTTAAATATTAAAGAGGCCTTTTAAACAAATATCATTAACTTTATTAATATGAGCTCAAAGATATAAATAATAGAACAAGCTTTGAGAGTAAAGGCACAAATGACAAGTCTTTAGAATCCCTAAGAATTCCACCACAACCATATTTATTGGGGAAACATAACCATCAATATTGATCTTAATAAATTTTTTATAGGCTTAATCCAATGTATAATCCTACTTTTTGTAGAAGGGTCATCATGCAAAGTGATACCCAATTTTTAGCCACAAATTTATAACCTCTAAAATGAAGATTACTACTAAATTTGCATTAAACAAAGCATGAATTTTTTTTAGTTCTAGCAAGGATCCTTTATGGTTCATAGGATGCCTGATATTAATCATTTTTATCCATCCAAATGAACCAAATAAGGGTAATACAATTAAAACTTTCATGACCTTTCACAATTTTTGGAAACAAACTTCAAGAAGTTGATATAAAAAGAGAGAAAAATAGTTAGTATTAAATAAATCATCATACCATATCCAAAGTTTGAAGTAATAGCACCATTGACAAAAAACATGATTAACATTTTCAATATGAAAGAAACAATACTTTGAAGGTAAATAAAACCCTTTACCAAAAGCAAAGAATCTACATGAATGAAGTTATTCAAAATCCTCCAAGCTAAAATAGAATAAGAAATGGAATGATATTGTTCCAAAGTTTAATGAAAACATTAGAGGTGTTTGTTTTTTCTAATAAAATTCCAAACCTCTTTAAGAATGAAATCACCATTATAAGAGAGCTTGAAAAGAATTTGATCAAGTTTATTAGAAAAGATAGCAATGTTGTTACTTGCAAAAAAAAAGAAATAGAATGTATCTCAAGTTTGTTTTCATTCCAATTATTATTAAGCCAAAAGAGTTAACTTTGATAGCAGTAGAGTGTGTGTAGATAAAAGGGAGTCAATAGAGCCATTGCCAATCCAATTGTCTTGCCAAAAGAAAGAAGAGCCCAAAATGAATACCCCAAGATATTAAGGATTCAACAACCCATTTAATGGAGCAAAGCCTTTTCCAAATCGAGAGTCACCAACTTTATAAGCATATAAGAGGGTGTTTACCTTGCAATATTTTTCATCATAAAATTAGCCCAAAGGCTATCATTCTTTCTAAATTTCCACTAACATGAGAGAAGGCATAAGATAGCTTCACCAATAGGTTTGCAACAAGACCACCTTCACCCAAAGGACCACAACATTTATGCCGGATGTCCAATGCATTCTTTTAATAGAATTATTGATCCCCAAAAAAATTTATTAAGCAAGATCAATTCGATAAGAGTAGAAAATGGGAATAATAATTTGAATCAAATAAAGAGGCATAATTGAGAGTGCTTTTAAGAATAGTGAGCCTACCACCAAAGGAAAGTAAATGGAATTCTAAACAAAATTTTATTTAAAATTTTTTGAATTAACTCATCAAAAAGATGGGATCATTTTGGACCTTTAAAGAGGGAACCCCAAGTACTTAAGAGGTAAGTGTTGATGTTTAAAATTAGTGATATGTGATTTGATTGATTTTATTATTAGATACTTGAAGAAATAATAAAATCTTTGTTATCATTGATAGAAAGACACTTTCTACCAAATTTATTTAAAAAAAATCTTGAGGTTCTTGATATGTTGAATAAGCATTGCAAAAAAATAAAAATCATCTACAAAGCTTAAGTGGGAAATAAGACCACCAAGAGTTCTATAGTACATACTGATTATTTAAAAAATAACTCATTGATGCTCCTAGATAACAATCAATAATAAATAAGAAGGAGATAAAGGATCCCTTATCTTAAGAAGAAGAAGAAGCCCAAAGCTTCCCATTAAGAAAAAATAGAAAATGAGCATTATTAATACAATTTTAATAAGAAAAGTAAATTTAAAAACCCAAATAAATTCAGAATATGGAAAAGGAAATCCCAAGAGATATTATCAAAAGCTTTGGTAATATCTAATTTGAAAAGAATCTTTCCACCTCTAGTCTTAGCATCTAAATCATGAATTAATTCTGGGCAAAAATATTATCAAATAGATCTACCTCTAACAAAACCTTTGAGAGATAGAGATGGATAAAGCATGTTGGCAAGAATTTTGGAAATTAGCTTATTAAGAAGAAGGTGCAAAGACTAATAGGTCTAAAATCACCCAATAGTCTAGATTATCTTTCTTAGGTATGAGAACAATATAAGTGCTAGAAAATATCTAGAAAAGGATTACCATTAAAAAAATCAACCACACCTCAATCAAATCATTTTTAATAAACCAACAATTTTGAAAAATTGGGTAAAACCCTCTGGACATAGAATCTATGTTCATGCTATTAAGAACTTTAAAAATTTCATCTTCATTAAGCACAATAGTAAGCAAATCATTATCATAAAGGAATCGATTTAGAAATAGCTTCATAAGAGCAACCTTATTAAGCATATTTCTAAAGTAATTAATAATTGAATCCTTAATATCAATATTCTCCATTATCATCTTTAATTTTTTAAATATTATTTAAGGCTCTCTTTTTATTAACTAAAGCATGAAAATAGCTAGAATTCCTATCATGATCTGTAATGTGTTTACTAGCAGCTTTTTGGTGTCAATAAGTCTCTTCCATATTTTGAAAATTAACAAGTTTATCTTTCCTCAAGTCCTTAATCTTAGAAGGATCGTATAATAGAGACTTCAAGATCACAAACCAATTTTTTTCCATATCTTGATATTAGTAAAAAATTTTTTTTAAAATAACTTGTTCCACCAACCCAAATTTTGTTTAAGTCTTTAAGCTTAAACCAAAGTCTATTCATCCCCATAATAATTATCGATGTAAAGGAGTTTTCCAATTATTAGCCACAACATTAAAAAAATCAATATGTCAATCCACATGTTCAAATCTAAAAGGAGAGAATTTTTAATCTATTAGAATTATCTTTAATAGAAACCAAAAGAGAGCATGATCATAAGGTTCTGCTTAAATGATCAAGTAATATGCCATTGAGTAATCCAATGAGTATTAAAAAGAATCGATCCAACCTTTGTCAAAGTCTAGAGTTTTCCAAGTATAAGAACCTTTAAAACCAATATCAATCAAATTACAATCAAGGATCATATTAGAAAATTCTTCCATGGAATGAATATTAGGAGAGCAACCACCACTTCATTTAGAAGTGAATAAAATAGTGTTGAAATCACCACCAACAAACCAAGGTTTATTGATAGAGGTAGCAAAATTCCTCAAATTATCCCAAAGAAGATTTCTACCAGATCTAAGCCCAAAACACAATAATCACCATAAGAGATTTGAGCATTGACAACTTATTGAAAATCATCAAGAATAGAAACCTCTACAAAGTTATTCCAAAAAACACAAATCTTATTACTAACATTAGAGAAAAATTTATTGAAAATCCATTCTAGCAACATGGTTAATTTTGTTAGCATGAATAAGAGGCAAAAATAAAAAGAAATATTATGTATACATAAAAGATTTCTAATACACAATGAATGGAGAGGGTACAATCCTCTAACATTCCAAATATAAAATTAAACATAAAGAAATAAAAAGGGGTTAAGAAAAGGTTAATTAAGAGAGGAGAGGGAGGTCATATCTAGTGTTTCTTGGCAATTTGGGAGGGAAAGTTTTAACATTTTTTTTTTTTTTAGCATGATAAGTTTGGAAACCATTTTATTTTCCCATATAATCATCATGTGAGAAGGATTTAGCAACATTAGTCAGATTTAGAGAAATCCGATTAGAAATGAGTTCTCCTTCTTCCAAGACATTAGAATTTATTAAAGCCAAATGAGCAATGAGAGGGAGTAAAATAGATTTATTAAGAGGCAAGTGTGAACACCAAGCCCTTCCTCTTCATGACCCATATTATTAGACAAAGCCAAATCTTTATGAGAATTTAAATCATCCTAAATGGAAAATAGAATAAATTTTTCAACCCGATTATCATGAGGTATTAAAGCCATATTCTCCATTGAATTTGAATGATGCATAACATTAATATCCCATTTATATTTCAATCAAAGCTAGGATGCAAGGATTGAATCAAGAAAATAAAAAAATCAATCCAAAAGTTTACAAAACTATTATTATTCACATTAGAAGCCTTCAATTGCATAGAAGAAGTAAGAGGTAAAACAACCTTATTAAGAACATTCAAAAATTCCTTTTTTTAAGTAGCTTTTGATATTTAATAGATCTACCTAGGTTGGAATAGAAGTTTCTAACAAGGATTTTTTTTAGGTGAGGATGAAGAATGAAACATTCAAAATTATCATGCCCATGGATTTTACAAAGGAGAACAAATGATAGGAAATTTTCAAATTCAATTCTTTATAGAATCATAATTTTCATATCCCAACCAAATTTCTTTGGGGTGTTTCTTGGTAATGTCCAATTCAACATGGATTCTATCCACAGGATGAGATTTCATATGCTCTAGTCAATTTATAATGGCTGACCAAATAAAGCACCCACAATAAAAAGAAATTGCTGGTTAAGGAAATGAATTCACATATTGGGGAGAGAAATCCAAACTGTAACATCTTTGAATGATTTAAAAGAAGTCGAAGCCAAGTTAATTGATGCCCTAGCAAGATCCATAAAATCCTTTAGTTTTCCCAAATGAATCATCAAGGAAGAAGCCAAACCACAGTGTCACTCCAATGAAGACATGAAATAGGCCAGTGGCCGTCGATTCAAGAAGGAATCCAGTGAGAATCACGCAAAATAGCCGGCAAGCAGCGGCCAAAAAATTGAAAATGATAGGGGGAAAGGAAATCATAAAAATGGAAGAGGCTCTACTTGTTTTGGGTTTTGGGTTTTAGTGGGTGGTTTAAGTATAATTTATAGGTTTAGGTTTAGTTTTATTTTAGGTTTAGTTTAGTTTAGGGTTTTAGGTTTGCTTAAGTTTAGTATTTTAGGTTTAGGTCAGGGTTTAGGTTTAGGATTTAGGGTCAAGTAAGTAGGTTTGGGGTTTGTGATTTAGGGTTTAGCAGCAAATCTCAAGGTCACTAGTTATTTAGCAATACGTAACTGAACGAAGTACAGATTTAGTTTTAAACTTATATTTTAGGATTTATTTAAGTTTAAATTTAGTTTGATTTAAGTTTAAGTTTAAATTTAAGTTTAGTTTAAATTTAGGAGGTTTAGAGTTTAAGTTTAAGTTTAGTTTAGGATTTAGTTTAGTTAGGTTTAATTTAGGTTTATATTTAAGTTTAGGGTTATAGTTTAGGTTTAGGTTTAAGTTTGATTTTTAGTTTAAGTTTAGTTTTAGATTTAAGTTTAAATTTAAGTTTTATTAGTTTAAGTTTAATTTAGGGTTTAGGTTTAGAGTTTAAATTTAGTTTGATTTAGTTAGTTTAGTTTAGGATTTAAATTTTAGGTTTAGTTTTAGTTTATTAGTTTAGATTTATTTCTTTAATTAGGTTTAGTTTAAAATTTAGTTTAATTTAGTTTATTTAAGTTAGGTTTAAGTTTGTTTAGTTTAAGTTTTTAAGTTTATTTAGTTTAGTTTAGAGGTTTAAGTTTAAGTTAGGTTTAGTTTAGGGTTTTAGTTTAGTTTATTTTAGAGTTATATTTAGGTTTAGTTTAGGTTTAGGTTTAGGTTTAGGGTTTAGGTATAAGTTTAAGATTAGGTTTAGGTTTAGGGTTAAGGTTTAGGGATTAGGTATAGGTTTAGGGTTTAGGTTTAATTTTATATTTAGGTTTTAGGGCTTTAGGGCTTTAGGGTTTAGGGTTTACGGTTTAGGGTTTAAGGTTGTAGGTTTAGGGTTTAAGGTCATAGGTTTAGGGTTTACTTTATAGAATTTAGAGTTTAGGGTTTTTAGGGTTTAGGGTTGTATGTTTTATGGTTTAGGGTTTATGGTTTAGGGTTTTAGGGTTTAGGGTTTAGGGTTTTATGGTGTTTATTTTTGGTTTCATTTGTGTGTGTAAATGTGAGGACACCACAGATCGAGTTTTATATTAGGTAGGTATGACATCAAGGTAATACTATCTTGAAAATAAAATGACTATGATGGACCTAATCACCTAATATTAACTCCTAAGGAATGATGAGTCTTTGAAAAGTCATAGAATTTTCCCCTACTTTATGTGGAAAAGTAAAGCTGGGTTTATTTAAACTAGGTGGCAAGCCCTCATAGTTAATTACATCTTACAAAAAATGAATCCCTTAAGAATACTCTCGATTAAAGTTGGCTATTGTCCAAAGAATTCAAAGAGACTATCAATAAATTGGTTGTATTTTAGAAGATCAAGTGGGTTGGATCAAAAGGAAGAGTTATTATCAAAACCAAAGGAGATGATTAAGGAGTGCTCATGATAGAAACCTAGTGAGCGTCCAATCTATCTATGGTTGGGCTTTATATATTTGAAATTGAGGAGATTTGATTTGAAATTTGCAAATCTAAGACTTATAATTCCACAATACAAGATTATGGAAATCAGGTGAGGATTTATTCTTGTAGTCCGTTGGGAAATAGTAACCTCAGTCCTAAATCTAAACTTTGGTGAGGGCAAAAGCATGACCTAAATCTAAAGGCGAAGTGGGTATCATTTACCTCCAAGAGTGAATGATGGACTTAATCGCGGAGTGGTAGCCAACTAACTCCTCCTAGCTTTAAATCCATGTAAGCAAGTCATATGCTTTTTTAAGATGGCTAGGTTGTTATTATTTAGAAAAGAGACTAAGTCCTTAAACTAGAGACTAGAGCATGGGGTATGATTAATGACTTAAATTTAATGTAAATTCTTATCAAATTTTATTTAATTTAGGACTCTTTATTTTGACACAAGCTATAGGATTGTGTATGCCTAAATGCATGAGAAGTTGATTATGGGCCAAATCAAAAGGGAAAGTGGTGTTCTTCCATCATAGGCTCTCAAAGGTTAAGCTCATTCTATCCAAAGAAGCCCTCTCTAAGAGTAAAATAAGATGATTATGCATGACATTAAACATACAACATCAAGGTTTACTAAATATTTTATTATCTTGATTTAATGCCTAGTTTTTATATGAGAATATGAGTTATTTTAAAGTTTGGTTATGAGTTGTTAATAGGATAGAAAATTTATTTTTATCTAAGATCTAATATCTAGGCCATACAACAATCACAAATCGTAAACAAACTATGAAAAGGCATGCTTTTCTAATGCTCAAACTAAAAACATCAACCAATTTTTTTTTGAAGCTATTGCAAAAGAATAGAACTACAATGTACCACCTTACATCCTGAAAAGAAATGTGGGTAGTTGAGTTCTACCTTTATACAACCTGGATTACAAGAGAATAATTTTAATTACAAATAATTAATGTTATGGGGGTCTTCATTCTTCATTTCTTTAGCTTCCATTTCTTCATTTGATTTGCTCTATTTCTTTTCCTTCTTTTGGCTTTATTTGGATATGCTTGCTCAAGGCATCACATGGTATATAAGACTTGATCTTATAACCAATGCTCATCTAATCCCCATAATACTCATTAATCCTAATGCAAAATGACATTAAAAGAACGAAAGTAAATCTAGCTACTGCTGTAAAATAAATATTAGCTAAACACACCATACAACCCAAACAATTATATGAATAATTTGGACTTAGTACACACATGGGTAACCAAACCCACTGTCTAACTTGGGATATTCTTAGCTAAGCAACCCGCTAACAAAAGCATTAATATTTTTTTTTTATTTTATAACCTATAGAAAGCATGATTAGGATAATATCGATATACATGCACACATCTTATATTATAATTATTTAAGCATACATCAAACAATCTGTGCCTTAACATAAAGCTAAAATAGTGACTTAGTAATGTGTGTGAATTAAAGCATGTGTGGTATGTCCTTAGGCTTTAGAGTTATAAGTTTTAAGTGTAAGGATTTAATTTATAAATGGGTTGATTTTTCTTTAATTTGATTAATTTAAAGATTTTACTTAGTGTTTAGGTGTAGGTTTTTAGTTTATTTTAGGTTTAGGTTTAGTCTTTATTTATTTTAGTTTAGTTTATTTTAGTGTAGGTGTAAGTTTATTTTATTTTTATTTTAAGTTTAGGTTTTTTTACTTTAGGGTTTAGGTTTTATTTTTTATTTATTTTTAGGTTTAGGTTTTTATTTAGCTTTTATTTTTTGTTTATTTGGTTTTTAATATGCTTTTAGTTTTTATTTTATTTAGGTTTTTTATTTTTTGGTTTATTTTATTTTTAAGTTTAGTTTAGGTTTTTATTTATTTTATTTTTTGTTTATTCTTATTAGTTTATTTTTTTTAGGTTTAGGTTTAGGTTTAAGTTTTAGTTCAGGTATTTATTTTATTTTATTATTTTATTTTATTTATGTTTAAGTTATTTTTATATTTTATTTTTAGGTTTTACTTAAGTTAGGTTTAGGTTTTTAGGTTTTTAAGGTTTAGTGTTTAGGGGATAAGGTTTAGGGTTTAGGGTTTTAGGGTTTAAAGTTTTAGGGTTTAGGGTTTAGGGTTTAGTGTTTAGGTTTTAAGGTTGAGGGTTTTGAGGGTTTAGGGTTTAGGGTTTAGTGTTTAGGGTTATCTTAGGGTTTAGGGTTTTTTTTTTATAAAATTAAGTAAAGTGGTAGGTTTAAGTTTATTTAGTGGTAGGATTTAATTTATTTGTGTTTTTTTTATTTTTATTTAGTTTACTTTATTTTATTTAGGTTATTTATTTTAGTTTATTTTTTTTAGGTTTGGTTTAGGTTTAAGTTTATTTTTTAGTTGAGTATTTTTTAAATTTTATTTTTTTAGTTTAAGTTTTTATTTTATTCTTTTAGGTTTAGGTTTTACATTTTTATTTTAGTTTAGTTTATTTTATTTTAGGTTTAGGTTTCTTTTATTTTGTTTATTTTATTTTTATTTTTGGTTCTGGTCTTTTTAGTTTATGGTTTAGGTTTATTTTTTATTTATTTTTAGGTTTTATTTTTTAGGTTTTATTTTTTATTTAGTTTTCATTTTATTTTATTTTAGTTTTATTTTAGGCTTATTTTATTTTTATTTTATGTTTAGTTTTATTTTATTTAGGTTTTTCATTGTTTAGTTTATTTTAGGTTTTATTTGTTTTATTTTTTTTATTTTACTTTAGGTTTAAGTTTATTTTATTTTGTTTATTTTATGTTTAGGTTTTTTAGTATAGGAATAGTTTTTTTGGTTTATTTTTTAGGTTTAGGTTTTATTTAGTTTTAATTTAATTTTATTTTAAGTATTTTTTATTTTACATTGAGGTTTTATTTTATTTAGGACTTTTAGGTTTATTTTATTTTTTAGTTTAGTTTAAGTTTTCATTTATTTTAATTTAGATTAGTTTTTATTTTTTATTTTATTTTATTTTTATTTTTAATTTTAGGTTTAGGTTTATGTTTAGGTTTTAGTTTAGGTTTTTATTTTATTTTATTTTTTTTATTTTAGTTGTTTTTAGGTTTTTTTATTTATTTCATTTTTAGGTTTTATTTAGTTATGGTTTAGGTTTTTATGTTTTTAGGGTTTAGGGTTTAAGATTTAGGGTTGTAGGTTTAGGGTTTACGGTTTAGGGTTTAAGGGTAGTTTTAGGGTTTGAATTTTTTTATTTTATTTTATTTTTTATTTTTTTAAAATAAGTAAACTGTCTATCTTTATTTATTTATTTATTTATTTATTTTAGTTTAGTTTATTTTATTTTTTTATTTAGTTTTATTTTATTTTCATTTAGTTAAGTTGATATATCTTAGTTTTATTTATTTTGTTTATGTTTTTTATTTTAGTTTTGTTTTTAGGTTTAGGTTTAGGTTTAAGTTTATTTTCAGTTTAGTTTTATTTTTATTTTATTTTTAGGTTTAAGTATTATTTTTATTTTTAGGTTTAGGTTTAGGTTTTATTATATTTTCTTAGGATTAGGTTTAAGTTTTTATTTTAGGTTTATTTTTAGATTTTATTTTTTAGTTTAGGTTTAGGTTTATATTTAATTTAATTTATTTTATTTAGTTTAGATTTAGGTTTAGGTTAGGCTTATGATTGGTTTAGCTTTAGGCTTTATTTATTTTAGTTTAGGTTTAGGTTCATTTTATTTTTATTTTATGTTTATGTTTTTTTTTGTTTAGGGTTTAGGATTAAGTTTTTATTTATTTTTAGGTTTATTTTGAAGGTTTGGGTTTTTATTTAGTTTCTATTTTATTTTATTTTAGGCTTATTTTATTTTAAATTTAGGTTTGGTTTTTATTTTATTTAGGTTTTTTATTTTATAGTTTAATTTAGGTTTTTATTTATTTTATTTTAGTTTAGTTTTGAATTTTTATTTTATTTTCTTTTTAGGTTTTGGTTTAGTTTTAGGTTTAGGTTTTAGTTTATGTTTTTATTTTATTTTATTTTTTTATTAAAATTTGGTTTAAGTTTATTTATTTATTTTATTTTTAGGTTTTATTTAGTTTAGGTTTAACTTTTTAGCTTTTTAGGGTTTAGGGTTTAAGGTTTTGAGTTAGTTTAGGGTTTAGGGTTTGGGGTTTAGGGTTTAAGGTTTAGGGTTTTTTTTGGGTTTAGGGTTTAAAGTTTAGGGTTTAAGTTTACAGTTTAGGGTTTTAGGGTTTACAATTTAAGGTTTAGGGTTTAGGGTTTTAGGGTTTAGCATTTACATTTTAGGTTTATGGTTCAAGTTTTAGTTTAGGATTTTGGGTTTTGGTTTTAATAGAACAAATTGATTCAACATTTCTTCTTTTGATTTCATCAACCAAGTAACACATGAAGTTCTCTCGACACAAGTGAAGACATAGATAAAAAAATACTCATAGAAAAATCAAAATCCCAGATAGGAACTATTTTCTTGTAAAGATGAGTTCCATAAGTTTCGGATCAAGGTTCTTTAATTTTTAGTTCCCATCAAAACCTCTTGAGTAGGATCCACCATCATATCCTCGATCTCTCCCTCTACCACCAGTTGTAACCTCCATTGCTCTCATCTCCATCCAGCACTCCATTACTTCCACTCTCACGGACCTTGGACCCACCACCACCACTATGATAAATGTTTTCTCTTTGCCTCCAGATCTAGAGTGAATTTGTTGGCGTTGATGTTCCTTGTCAGGTTTTATTTAAGTTTAGGTTTAGGTTTAGGTTTATTAGGTTTTATGGTTTAGGTTTATTTTTTTAATTTATTTAGTTACTTTAGGTTTAGGTTTAGGGTTTAGGAATTAGTGTTAAGGTTTAGGGTTTAGGTTTTAGGGTTTTAGTGTTTATATTTTTAAGGTTTAAGGTTTAGGGTTAGGGTTTAGGGTTTAGGGTTTAGGGTTTTTTAAGCATTAGAATTTAGGGTTGTACGTTTAGGTTTTAGTGTTTAGGGTTTAAAATTTAAGGTTTAAGGCTTTTTTTCAAATTTAGTAAAACAGTAGGTTTAGGTTTATTTTTTATTTATTTTAATTTATATATTTTTATTTTTTTTGGGGTTTAGGGTTTAACATTTAGGGTTGTAGGTTTTAGGGTTTAGGGTTTAGAGTTTAGGGTTTAGGGTTTAGTGCTAGGTTTTTTTTTATTTATTTAGGGTTTAGGGTTTAGGGTTTTGGGTTAGTTTAGGGTTTAGGGTTTCGTAGGGTTTAGGGTTTAGAGTTGTAGGTTTAAGGTTTAGGGTGTAGGATTTAGGGTAAGGTTTTCTTTGTCTTAAAATTCAGTGTGAGTGGGTTTAGGTTAATTTAGTATATTTAGTATATATTTTTAGTTTATTTTATTTTATTTTTATTTTGGTTTATTTTATTTATTTGGTTTAGTTTATTTATTTTAGGTTTATTTATTTTGTTTTAGATTTTTCTTTTAGTTTATTTTTTTGGGTTTAAGTTTATTTTTATTTTGGTTTAGAGTTTATTTTAATTTTTTTATTTTATTTTACTTTTAGGTTTTATTTTTATTTTTTAGGTTTAAGTTTAGGTTTTATTTTTTTTTTATTTTATGTTTAGGTTTTAGCTTTTTATTTTAGGTTTATCTATAGGTTTTCTTTTTTAGTTTAGGTTTAGGTCTATTTTTAGTTTATTTTATTTTATTTAGTTTAGGTTTATGTTTAAGTTTAGTTTATTTTAGGTTTAGATCTAGGATTTATTTATTTATTTTTAGTTTATTTTATTTTAGGTTTAGGTTTTCTTATTTGTTTATTTTATTTTTATTTTAGGTTTATGTTTCATTTTATATTTCTTTTTAGCTTTTATTTTTAGGTTTATTTATTAGGTTTAAGTTTTTATTTAATTTTTATTTTATCTTATTTTAATTTTAATTTATTTTTATTTGACATTTAGTTTTTATTTTATTTAGGGTTTTTATTCTTAGGTTCATTTTTTTTAGTTTTGTTTAGGCATTTATTTTTTTAGTTTTTTATTTATTTTATTTTATTTTAATTTTAGGTTTAGGTTTTTTATTTATTTTAGTTTAGTTTAGGTTTTTATTTTATTTTATTTTTTATTTCATTTAGGTTTAGGTTTAGGTTATAGTTTAGGTTTTTATTTTATTTAGGTTTAGGTTTTTATTTTTTTAGTATTAGGTTTATATTTTATTTTCATTTAGGTTTATTTATTTATTTTATTTTTAGGCTTTATTTAGGTTTTAGTTTAGGGTTTAGGTTTAGTAGGATTATGGTTTAGGGTTTAGGGTTTAGGGTTATTTAGGTTTAGGTTATGGTTTAGGGTTTTAAGGTTGGGTTTTAAGTTTAAGGTTATCTGATTTAGGGTTTTAGTTAGTTTAGGGTTTTAGTTAGGGTTAGGGTTTAGGGTTTCTTTTGGGGTTTAGGGTTAGGTTTTATGTTTAGGGTTTAGGTTTAGTTTAGGTTTTACTTTTTAACAGGGTTTAGGTTTAAGGTTTTAGGGTTTAGGAATAAGGTTTAGGTTTTAGGTTAAGTTTAGGGTTTTAGTTTTTAAGGTTAGGGTTTGGGTTTAGGGTTTAAGGTTAGGGTTTATTTAGGGTTTTAGGTTTAGTTTAGGGTTTTAGGGTTTAGGGTTTAGGTGAAGGATTTTTTTTAAGGTTTAGTTTAGGGTTTTTTTAAGGTTTAGGTTTAGGGTTTAGGTTTAGGTGTTTAGAGTTATTTTTAGGGTTTAGGGTTTAGGTTTTAAAAAAAATTATTTATTTATTTAGTTATATTTTTTATTTAGGTTTATTTTTTATTTTATTTAGATTATTTTATTTAGTTTATATTTTAGGTTTATGGTTTATGTTTATTATAGTTTTATTTTTTTATTTTATTTTTATTTTTTAGGTTTAGGTAGGTTTTATTTTACTTTTTTTAGGTTTAGGTTTTTTAGGTTTTAGTTTTATTTTAGGTTTAGTCTTATTTTTAGTTTAGGTTTAGGTTTATTTTTAGTTTATTTTATTTTATTTAGTTTAGGTTTTGGTTTAGGTTTAGTTTATTTTAGGATTAGGTTTAGGTTTTATTTAGTTTAGGTTAGTTTATTTTAGTTTAGGTTTAAGTTTGTTTTTTTTATTTAAGGTTTAGGTTTTTTTAGGTTTAGGTTTTTTAGGTTTATTGTTTAGAGTTAGGTTTTTTAGTTTTTATTATTTTATTTTAGGTTGATTTAATTTTATTTTATGTTTAGTTTATTTTAGTTTTATTTTATTTTTTTAGTTTAGTTTAAGTTTTATTTATTTTGTTAGTTTAGTTTTATTTATTTTATTTTAGGTTTAAGTTTATTTTAGGTTTAGTTTTAGTTTATTTTATTTTTTATTTTATTTATTTAGGTTTAGGATTTATTTTAGTTTTTTAGTTTTGGTAAAGGTTTTATGTTTTAGGTTTAGTTTGGGCTTTAGGTTAAGGGTTTTAGGTTTAGGGTTTGGGGTTTGTTTATTTAGGGTTATTGGTTTAGGGTTTAGGTTGAAGTTTAGGTTTAGGTTTTTGTTTAGGTTTAGTTTAGATTTATTAGGTTTAGGGTTTAGGGTTTAGGGTTTAGGGTTTAGAGCTTATGGTTGTAGGTTTAGGTTTAGTGTTTAGGCTTTAGGATTTGGGGTTTTTGTGGTTTAGGGTTTAGGGTTAGATTATGGTTTAGGGTTTAGGCTTTAGGCTTTAGGCTTTAGGGTTTAGGTTTTTTAGGGTTTAGGGTTTAGGGTTTGTTTAGGGTTTAAAGTTTAGGGTTTTAGGCTTTAGGGTTTAAGGTTTAAGGTTTTGAGTTTAGGGTTAGGATTAGCATTTAGGGTTTAGTGTTTTTTTAAGGAAAGGTTAGAATTTTATTACAATAAATGAAAAGGATACAATGTCTTTAATAGGTATTTATTGCTTAGGTACAAGGAACCTAAAGATCTAAACCTCCATCTAAGTATGGAAAAACAAAGAAAAAGGAATAACTAGTAAAGAGGAAAAGGCAGATTAAGATTAATATAATATAAGTAAAAAAAATTAGACTAGTCAGAGCAAGATAACAAGTTTCAACGACTCTTAGGTTTAGTAACAATCATTCCATCGGAAAAGTTTTTATAAGAAATATGCAAAACACTACAAAGGCAATAGTCAGCTAACAAGAATAAGGATAAAGAAATCAATTAGAGCTAGAAAAGGCTCGTTCTTAAGATCATCTTAAAACAATGCATATGAGGATCTAAACATCCTAAGAAGGGTTACATTCATACAATTTACCAACTAGAAAAGAAATCGGTAACATCGGGGCCATCATAGGTAGCATACGACATAAGCCAACATGAAAGCAACCCAAAGGATTCATTAAACAAAAAACTTACATTAGCAATAAGAAAACATTTTAAACAACCAACAAAACCATATAGATCTTAGAGGAAGATACAACAAGGTCGTAGGAGCACCACCAACAAGGAAGAATTTAAAGGGACAAGCCAATTAGGATAGCAACAACAAATACAATAGCTGGGAATAAAAATAAAATAAAAAAAAATAACAACCATCATTCAAATAGACACCAAAGCTCCAAGCATGGGAGACACAGTCATTAGTAGAAACCATAATAGGGTAGAAAAGGATGCCATCAATCCAAGTGATAAAAAGCCACCAGGTATCATCCACCAATAAAATCAACCATAATGAGGTCAGGAATGAAAAAACCACAAAGCATCTATGCTCATGTCAATCAAAATAGAAAACAACCAACCAACAGGAATCCATAACACAAACTAAGAGAAATAACCAAAAAGTTTTAAAATACCAAAGCTAATCAAATCCTGAAGAGACCAACAGCTACCACTCAACAACCAACCATAATAGCAGAGGATCCAATATTGGAAGGGGGGTAGCCAGCCAAACTGAAAGACTAACCCAAAATATAGCCCAAAATAGGTGGTAACAGTAGGTTTACAACCCTCTAGAGATCATAAAAAAAATTCTTTTTTTTGTTAGGATAAAACCAAGGGAGAAAAAAATAACCCAATTTAATAAATGATGAAGGAGAAAATAAGGGTTTAAGTTCTAACCCCATAGATCAATTTGATGAAGAAAATAGAAATTTACGTTTAGGGAATGTTTTATTTAATTTATTTATTTAGTTTATTTACATTTTTAGTTTATTTAGGTTTAGATTTTATTTTTAGTTTAAGTTTAGGTTTTTATTTTTCGGTTTAGGTTTAGGTTTATTAAGTTTTAGTTTATTTAGGTTTAGGTTTATTTATTTATTTTATTTTAGTTTATTTTATTTTTATTTTAGGTTTAGGTTTTATTTTTTAGTTTATTCAGTTTTATTTTTATTTAGGTTTAGGTTTAGGTTTTAGGTTTTTTTGTGTTAGGTATAGGTTTATTTTATTTAGTTTATTTAGTTTGGGTTTAGGTTTTTATTTATTATTTATTTAGGTTGTGGTTTAGGTTTTATTTTGTTTTAGTTTTTATTTTTTGTTTAGTTTATTTTAGTTTAGGTTTATTTAGGTTTAGGTTTAGGTTTAGGTTTTAGTTTATTTTTTATTTTATGTTTATATTTTATTTTTTAGTTTAGGTTTATTTTTATTTATTTAGTTTATTTTTATGTTTATGTTTTAGGTTTAAGTTTAGGTTTAGGTTTAGGTTTATTTAGTTTAGATTTTTATATTTAGTTTCTAATTATTTAGGTTTATTTAGTTTAGTTTAGGTTTAAGTTATGGTTTTTAGGTTTATGTTTTATTTTAGGTTTATGATTTTAGGTTTTAGGTATATTTTTATTTTTTATTTGTAGGTTTAAGTTTAGGTTTTTATTTTATTTTTTTAGGTTTATGTTTTATGTTTTTATTTTAGGTTTTATTTTTTAGTTTAGATTTAGGTTATATTTTTTAGGTTTAGGTTTTATTTAGTTTTTATTTTATTTTATTTTAGTTTATTTATTTTTTTTTTATTTAGTTTTTTTTATTTTATTTAGGTTTTTTTATTCTTAGGTTTATTTTATTTTTTAGTTTAGTTTAGGGTTTAGGTTTTTTTAACTAAAAGAATTTATTTAAAATAGGTACATGAAGACCATATTAGAAACTAAACTCAAAGCGATAAAACTATTGCTCAAATGAGCTATAGGAAAATCTAAAGAGTTTAGGTTATGGAAGCAGGTCATTACAGCAGTTATCATTCATTTGGAGTCGTATAACATTCGATTGAAAGAATATCACCCTCACGCCTCTTTGCTGTAAGCTCTAGAATAACAAGTTTTGACATTAGGCTAGTCAGGTGAGTACGGACCCCTTTTCAAAGGTAACTAGATACTTCACTCTAGGTCTAGCTTTCCCTTGGATTGCTTTTTGATTTTCCTTAGTCCCTAAACTAATTCATTAAAGAGCAATAAAGAAAAAAACAAAGATGAAACTAAAAAAGCAATAGCAAGGAGAAGAATCACAGCTCCAAAGAACCTCCAAAGAGATGAAGATCCATAAGCAAAGGAAACCTACAACTTGCAACTAAAGACAACTCCAACCATCTAAGGAAAAAGAGACCATCAATAAGATTCTAGCTCCCTCCAAGAAGAAGAAGAGACCAACTAAAAAAGAGAACTTGCAATCTATAAGAAATCTCATCCTGAAGAAGATCAAAAAAACATAAAGAGAAAAAAACTCAAGCTCAGATATGATGAAAGAAGGATAATCTAAATAATGAGGAGCATCAAATCCTAAGTGTATCCAGCTTCAAAGAATGGTTACAAATAGGAAAAGTCACCAACCACAAAATTATCAAGAAAAAAATCCATCATATCATCATAGCCATCCCAACAAAGAAAATACAAACCTATCATAATAGCCACCCAACCAAAGAAAAGTGAAGCTAAGGAAATAGAAAGAGGAGAGCAACATATAAAAGTAACATAAGCAATCCCAACAAACCAAATATGAACACCTATTGAAAAGAGGGAGAAAGAAGAGAGAATTAAAGAAAAGAGTCTTCAAAGACAAAGTCAAATAGAGACCAATCTAAAGCCACCAAGGCACCAAACCAGCAGAGCCCACAACAACACCAATCCAAAGCCACCAAAAGGAAGGAAATAATCAGCAGGAGACACAATTGTAGAAAATAGCCCAAAAGAGCAAGAAACCAACAAATAGAAGAAAGAAGAAGAGGCCAATAGCTAGAATAAACAACTAGACAACCAACCAATGGACAAACCACATGCCAGGACAAAACTCAACCTACCAACAAAGGTGCAAAAGCACTATCCAAAGAAGGCAAGCTAATGAGTTAACACAACACCAACCAAAAGGGCACCATAAAAAACCCGACAAATGGGAAGCCGAATCTCAAGCGGAAAGGAAAATTAGCCAAGAAGCCAATACTTAGCAAGAAAACACTCACAAAAGCTCAACCAAATAAAAGCAAAACCTCCCAAGGACAGAGAGATTATTTCAAGAAGCTTTGGAATGTGTAACCCTCGACAAGTGAGGAGGGCATAAATGAACAATTTTTTATTTTCTTCTAGTAAACAGTTTATTTTTTCTTTAAAATCTCCATTCAAAATAAAGCAATATTATTATAAAGGACGGATCATCAAAAGCTATCAATTTCAAAGAAGAGCATTAGAATCATCCACAACATTAGATAAAGAAAATCAGTAGTATGCATTTCAAAATCATAAGTAGAAGGAGGAGATAACTTTATTAAGAGCACAATTATCAATATTTTCCCCTTCCAACAAAATCTGAAGAGTCTCCTCCCTATCTTCATTCATAATAGAAGCAAGAGAAGTAGAATCTAGATTTTCAATATAATCTTCATGCAAGGGATTAAAATAAGATTCAAATCCCTTAGAAACACATAACATATTGCCAAAATTCTAAACATAATTACCAACCACAGAAAAACCATCATTTTCGAAACATAACTATTCACAATGAGAGAATTTTCGGTATATAAATCTTATTTTTTGGAAAGAAGGATCACCAATATTAACAAGAGTGTTAGAACTAGAAGTTAAAATATTAGAAATTATTCTTTTCACCACCATTCTCAATCATAAAGTAAAGAAATAATCTCTTTCCCATGATCTAAAGCGGACATAGGAGAAAGAGAAACAACATCAAGATTGGAAGAAATGGTGTTAGCATCAACAATATTCGAACTATCATCATGAAAGGACATATGCACAACATCCAAACCATTAGAATCATTAACCATAGCCTCTAATGTGTTCCCTTTAAGAGAATCATTAAAAGAAACACTTAGAGCATGATTATTAGTTAAAACTTTTTCAGAAACATCAAAATTAACTTTCACATTAGACAAATCATTAATGAATAAAACTTTTTTAGAAGATTCAAAAATCTAATTTTGCAAAACATCTAAATTTTGAAAACTAGGTTTTCTTTTATCCAACTTGAGAGAATCATCAGTTTTTTTAATAATTGAATTCATACTAGTGATTTTCTTCCTAAGGGAGGGATGAGCAATAAAGTATTTAGAAATTTCATGCCCATGAATCTTACAATGATTATAAAAAATGGGAAAGTTCTCAAAAACAACTTTCTAAAAATAATCGCATTTCTTCAAACCCAACCAAAATTTCTTTCTGATATTTTTATTAATATCAATCTCTATAGGAATTCTAGCAACATACGGATTATATGTAGTTATTGCTTGATCAACTTACAAAGGCCACCAAAAATCAACCCAATAGCATAAAGAACCTGATGATTAAATAGATGAATCTGCAAGTTAGGTAAATAAATCCAAATGGAAACAATAGGAGACTCTTCATTAACATCAAACATAGGCGTCCACTATAGAATACGCATTTGATAATTAAAAACATAATAAGAATGCCAAGAAAAAATTCTTTAGTAATTAAGGTCATTAAAGAGTTTAATCAGAACATGCCTTGCATCAATCAGCCTAATAGAAAAAGAATAAGATAAATTTAAGCTATGAAAAAAAAATGAATATCTTCCATCTTTGACCGTTTAAATGAAAACTTTACAATCAAAGAAAAAGCAAAAGGCTCAGTTAGTTGTTCAATATCCTCATCTGAAATCATAATTGTCGGAGTACCTTTAAAGGTCGTATGAAGAAAATTTAAAGGAGGATCAGAGGAGGAATTCTTACCAACTAAAGCCTCTTTGAAAGATTTAGCAATAATAGATGATTTAGAGGTAGAATTACCTAAAAAATTTGATACCCTAGTGGGATCCATCGGCACATAGGATTTACCCCATGGATTTGAAGAAGCTGATGCCATGAGTCATTTTGTGACAAGACATGTTGAGATCGAGGGACAATCTATAGGGAATCTAAGAGAAAGTGCTCAAAACTCACCAAGAACATGGGATCCCAAAATTGCCCAATAAGGTTTAGTTTAGTTTTAGGGTTTAGGTTTTAGGTTTAGTGTTTTATTATTAGGTTATTATTAGTTTATTTTAATTTTATGTTTAGTTTAATTTTAGTTAGGTTATTAGTTTAGTTTTATTAGTTTTAATTTTAGTTTTTTTATTATTTTAGGTTACTTCAATGGTGGTTTAGGTTTAGTTTATTAGTTTATTTAGTTAGTTGTTTAGTTAGTTTATTTATTGGGGTTTATTTATTTTAGTTTCTTTTAGTTATTAGTTAGTTAGTTAGTTAGTTATTTAGTTTAGTTAGTTATTATTTAGTTTATGGTTTTATTATTATTTAGGTTTTGGTTAATTTTAGTTAGTGGTTAAATTTTTATTAGTTTAGTTTTGTTAGATTATTTATTAGTTTGTTAGTTTAGTTTATTAGTTTTATTGATTAAGTTATGGTTTTAGGTTTATTAGTTTATTATTATTATTATTTAGTTTAGTTTATGGTTTAGTTTTTTATTAGTTATTATTAATTATTTATTGTTTATTATTATTATTAGTTTAGTTGGTCGGTTTATTATTAGTTTTGTTCTAGTTTATGTTTTTTTATTAGTTATTATTAATTATTTAGTTAGTTTAGTTTATTTAGTTAAGGTTTAGGGTTTAGTTCTTTAGTTATTTATTAGTTGGTTTATTATTAATTTTATTATTATTAGTTTATTAGTTTAGTTAGTAATTTTATTATTATTATTTCTTATTATTATTTATTTTAGTTTAGTTAGTTTTTTAGTTTCATTATAATTAGCTTAGTTTATTAGTTTATTAGTTTATTAGTTATTAGTTATTTATTATTAGTTTTATTTAGTTTATTATTAGTTTAGTTTTTTTAGTTATTATTATTATGGATTTAGTTTATTAGGTTTTATTAGTTAGTTATTAGTTTATTTTAGTTTAGTTTTATTATAAGTTTTTTTTTTAGTTTTTTTTTAGTTATTGTTTATTATTAGTTTTATTTGTTTAGTTATTAGTTATTTTACTTTAGTTTAGTTTATTATTAGTTTTATTATTATTAGTTTTATTAATTTAGGTTTTGGGGTTTAGTGTTGGTTTATTTAGTTTTTATTATTAGTTTTAGTTAGTTTAGTTATTAGTTATTTGTTTAGTTAGTTTTGTTATTATTAATTTATTACTAGTTAGTTTTTATTTAGTTTATTATTATTTATTAGTTTAGTTAGTTTATTGTTCAGTTTAGTTTAGTTTTAGTTATTTATTATTTAGTTTATTATTATTTTTAGTTTAGTTTAGTTAGTTTTTATGTTATTAGGTTTTATTATTATTTATTATTTTTTAGTTATTATTAGTCTTTAGTTTAGTTTATTTTTTATTATTATTAGTTTATTAGTTTTGTTATTTTTAGTAGTTAGTTTATTATTTTGTTTATTATTATTAGGTTTAGTTTATTTATTTAGGTTTTATTTATTATTTAGTTTATTATTAGTTTAGTTTATTATTATTATAAGTTTAATTATTAGTTTTATTTAGTTTAATTTATTATTAGTTTATTAGTTTAGTGTTAGTTGTTATTAGTTATTTAGTTTTAGTTTATTGGTTTTTTTAGTTTTATTATTAGTTATAATTATTATTATTAAGTTAGTTTATTATTAGGTTTAGTTAGTTTATTAGTTTATTAGTTTAGTTTAGCTATTAGTTTTAGTTATTAGTTAGTTAGTTATTATTAGTTATTTAGTTATTTTATTAATTTTAGTTTACTTAGTTTAATTATTATTAGTTTAATTATTGGGTTTAGTTTTATTATTAGTTAATTATCTATTAGGTTAGTTATGTTTAGGGTTTAGGTATATTAGTTATTTATTATTATTAGTTATTTTTAGGGTTTAGTTTAGTTAATTTATTAGTTTAGTTTTGGTTATTAGTTTAGGTTTAGTTTAGTTTTTTATTAGTTTTATTAGCTTATTTTTTAGTTAATTTATTAGTGGGTTTCTTTTGTTTATGTTTAATTTAGTTATTAGTTTATTTATTAGTTTAGTTAGTTTTTATTATTATTAGTTTATTAGTTTTGTAATTATTATTTAGTTAGTTTAGTTAAGTTAGTTTTATTACTTTTTATTTTAGTTTATTATTAGCTTCTTAGTTTTAGTTTATTATTTATTAGTTTAAGTTTATTATTTATTAGTTTTATCTTTAGTTAGTTTAGTTTCATGTTTTATTAGTTTGTTATTAGGGTTTAGGGTTTGGAGTTTAGGGTTTTGGGGTGTGGGGTTTAGGGTTAGTTTTAGGGTTTAGCATTTAGGGTTATGGTTTTTATCTTTTGTTTTTTAGGGTTTAGGGTTTTGGGTTTAGGTTTTAGGTTTAGGGTTCATGTTTTAGTTTAGGTTTTAGGGTTTTTGGTTTTTTTAACAGAGAGCTAATTCAGATTCAGCATTTCTTCTTTTTGATTTCATCAACCAAGTAACACACCAAGTTCACTAAGACACAAGCGACGATATAGATAAAAATAAGCACACATAGAGCAAATAAAAAACCCTAGATAAATAGAATCATCTCTACTGTAAAGACACGGTTCCATAAGCAGTAGATCAGATTGACCATTCTTCAATTTCTCTAGTTCCAATCAGAACCACCCATGCCTCTCGAGTAGTGGGATCCACCATCATATCCCCGATCTCTCCCTCCACCACCACCATAACTATAACCTCCATGCTCTTCCTACCTCCATAACCACCACTACTCCGACCACCACCTCCATATCCACCAGCACCTCCAGATCCCCCACTACCACTATGATAATCGTCGCCTCTGCCTTTGCGTCCACCTCTAGATCTAGACTGAGCATGGTTGATGGTGGTGTTCCTACTGTCAAGGTTCTTCCCATTCTTAGGGTTTGGATTTTTTTTTTAACTTCACTCTTAGGTTCTGCCCATTTCTTTGGGTTTAGGTTCAGGTTTTAGTTTATTAGGTTTTAGGGTTTAGGTTTTTTTTATTTATTTAATTACATTAAGTTTAGGTTTAGGGTTTGGGGTTTACGGTTTAGGATGTAGGATTAGGGTTTAGGATTAGGGTTTAGGGTTTAGGTGTTTAGGGTTTAGGGTTTAGGGCTTAAGGTTTATGCTTTTAGGGTTTAGGGTTTATGGTTAGGGTTTTAGGTTTAGGGTCAGGGTTTAGGGTTTAGGGTTTAGAGTTTAGGAATTAGGGTTAAGGGTTTAGGGTTATATGTTTAGTTTTGTAGGTATAGGTGTTAGGGTTAGTTTTTTTGTTTAGGGTTTAGGGTTTAGGTTTTTTTTTTAAATTAAGTAAATCAGTAGGTTTAGGATTATTTAGTTTATTTATTTTATTATTTATTTTTTTAGGTTTATCTTTTTTATTTTTTTAGTTTAGTTTATTTATTTTAGATTTATTTATTTTAGTTTAGGTTTCTCTATTCTAGTTTATTTTCTAGGTTTAGATTTATGTTTAGGTTTATTTTTTAGCAATTTTTTTTAGGTTTAGGTTTTATTTTTTATTTTTAGGTTTAGGTTCAAGTTTTTATTTTATTTTTTTAGGATTATGTTTTATGTTTTTATTTTAGTTTACTTTTAGGTATTATTTTTTAGTTTAGGTTTAGGTTTATTTTTAGTTGAGTTTTATTTTTATTTTATTTTTTTGGTTTAGGTTTTATTATTTATTTTTAGGTTTAGGTTAAAAGTTTTAATTTAATTTTTTAGGTTTAGGTTTTAGGTTTTTATTTTAAGTTTACTTTTAGGTTTTATTTTCTTATTTAGGTTTAGATTTATTTTTAATGTATTTTATTTTATTTAGTTTAGGTTTATGGTTTTATTTTCTTATTTAGTTTATCTTAGGTTTAGGTTTAGGTGTTATTTATTTTAGTTTATTTTATTTCTATTTTATTTTGCTTATTTTATTTTTATTTTAGGTTTAATGTTTTTTAGTTTAGGGTTTAAGTTTTATTTTTTATTTATTTTAGGTTTTTTTTTTGGTTTAGGTTTTTCTTTAGTTTTTATTTTATTTTATTTTATTTTACACTTAATTTTTATTTTATTTAGATTTTTTTAATTCTTGGGTTTATTTTATTTTTTATTTAGTTTATGTTTTTATTTATTTTATTTTAGTTTATTTTTATTTGTATTTTTATTTTTATTTTTATTTTATTTTTTTAGTTTAGGTTTATGTTTGAATTTAGGTTTTTATTTTATTTTAATTTTTGATTTTATTTAGGTTTTTTTATTTAGTTTAAGTTTAGGTTTTTACATTTTTAAGGTTAGTGTTTAGGGTTTATGGTTTAGTGTTTATGGTTTTAAGGTTTAGGGTTTAGGGTTTTAGGTTTTAGGGTTTAGGGTTTAGGTTTTAGGCTTTAGGGTTTAATATTTTTAAGGTTTAGTGTTTAATGTCTAGGGTTTAGGGTTTAGGGTTTAGGGTTAGTTTTTTGTTTAGCGTTCATGGTTATTAGGGTTTAGGGTTTAGGGTTTGTTTAGGGATTAGGGCAACGGGTTTTAGGGTTTAAGGTTTTGGGTTTTGGGTTAGGGTTAGGGTTTAAGGTTTAGGGTTTAGGGTTTAGGGTTTAGGGTTTAAGGTTTAGGGTTTAGGGTTAGGGTTTAGGGTGGTAGGTTTAGAGTTTAGAGTTTAGGGTTTAGGGTTTAGTGTTAGTTTTAGGGTTTGGTGTTTAGGGTTTAGGGTTTAGGGTTTAGGGTTAAAATTAAGTAAACAAGTAGATTTAGGTTTATTTAGGGTTTAGGGTTTAGGGTTAAGGGTTTAGGTTTATTCAGGTTTTTATTTTATTTTTTTAGGATTAAGTTTTATGTTTTTATTTTAGTTTACTTATAGGTATTATTTTTTAGTTTAGGTTTAGGTTTATTTTTAGTTGAGTTTTATTTTATTTTATTTTTTTGGTTTAATTTTATTATTTATTTTTAGGTTTAGGTTAAAAGTTTTAATTTAATTTTTTAGGTTTAGGTTTTAGGTTTTTATTTTAGGTTTATTCTTAGGTTTTATTTTTTTATTTAGGTTTAGATTTATTTTTATTATTTTATTTTATTTAGTTTAGGTTTATGTTTAGGTTTAGTTTATCTTAAGTTTCGGTTTAGGTGTTATTTATTTTAGTTTATTTTAGGTTTATTTTATTTTGTTTATTTTATTTTTATTTTAGGTTTAAATTTTTTTAGTTTAGGGTTTATGTTTTATTTTTTATTTATTTTTAGGTTTATTTTTTCAGTTTAGGTTTTTCTTTAGTTTGTATTTTATTTTATTTTATTTTACACTTAGTTTTTATTTTATTTATATTTTTTAATTCTTAGGTTTATTTTATATTTTTATTTAGTTTATGTTTTTATTTATTTTATTTTAGCTTATTTTTATTTTTATTTTTATTTTTATTTTATTTTTTAGTTTAGGTTTTCATTTTATTTTAATTTTTGATTTTATTTAGGTTTAGGTTTTTTTATTTAGTTTAAGTTTAGGTTCTTAGGTTTTTAGGGATTGGGTTTAGGGTTTAGGGTTTATGGTTTTAAGGTTTAGGGTTTAGGGTTTTAGGCTTTAGGGTTTAGGGTTTAGGTTTTAGGTTTTAGAGTTTAGGATTTTTAAGGTTTAGGGTTTAATGTTTAGGGTTTAGGGTTTTGGGTTTAGGGTTGAGGGTTAGCTTAGGTTTTAGGGTTAGTTTTAGTTTAGGGTTCATGGTTATGAGGTTTTAAGGTTTAGGTTTATTTAGGGTTTAGGGCTATGGGTTTTAGGTCTTTAGGGTTTAAGGTATTGGGCTTTCGATTATGGTTAGGGTTTAGGGTTTAGGGTTTAGGGTTTAGGGTTTAAAGTTTAGGGTTTAGGGTTAGGGTTTAGTGGTAGGTTAGGGTTTAGGGTTTTAGGTTAGTTTTAGGGTTTAGTGTTTAGGGTTTAGGGTTTAGGGTTTAGGGTTATTAAGTAAACTAGTAGGTTTAGGTTTATTTAGTTTATTTAATTTATTTTTTATTTTTATTTAGTTTAGTTTCTTTATTTGAGGTTTATTTATTTGAGTTTAGGTTTTTTATTTTAGTTTATTTTCTAGGTTTTATTTTTTGTTTATGTTTATTTTTTAGTTTTTTTTTTTTGAGTTTAGGTTTTATTTTTTATTTTTAGGTATAGGAATAGGTTTTATGTTTTTATTCTAGATTTATTTTTTGGTTTTATTTTTTAGTTTAGGTTTAGGTTTATTTTTAGTTTACTTTATTTTTTTAGTTTAGGGTTTAAGTTTAGTTTATTTTATGTTTAGGTTTAGGTTTAGGTTTTATTTATTTTAGTATAGGTTTAGGTTTATTGGTTTAGCTTTTTTTTAATTTGGTGTTTAGGTTTTATTTTTTTGTTTATTTTTAGGTTTTATTTTTAAGTTTATTTTTTAGGTTTAGGTTTTTATTCAGTTTTTATTTTATTTTATTTTAGGTTTATTTTATTTTTATTTTATCTTTAGTTTTATTTTATTTAGGTTTATTTTATTTTTTTAGTTTAGTTTAGGTTTTTATTTATTTTAGTTTAGTTTAGTTTTTATTTTTTATTTTATTTTATTTTTAGGTTTAGGTTCAGGTTTAGGATTAGGTTTATATTTTAGTTTAGCTTTATGTCTTATTGTATTTTTTTTATTTTCTTTAGGTTTAGGATTTTTTTGATTTTTTTGATTTTTAGGTTTTATTTAGTTTGGGTTTAGGCTTTTAGGTTTTTAGGGATTAGAGTTTAGGTTTTAGGGTTTATGGTTCGGGGTTTGGGGTTTAGTGGTTAATATTTAGGATTTAGGGTTTAGGGTTTAGGGTTTTAGGATTTATGGTTTAAGGTTTATGGTTTAGGGTTTTTAGGGTTTAGTGTTTAAGGTTTAGGGTTTAGAGTTTAGGTTTTAGGTTTAGGGTTCAAGTTTTAGTTTAGGGTATTGGGTTTTTAGTTTTTTTTAACAAAGAATAAATTCAAATTCAATATTTCTTCTTTTTGAATTCATCAACCAAGTAACACATTAAATTATCTAAGACATAAGTAACAACATAATTCAAAAATGAGCACACATAGAGCAAATCCAAAACCCTAGGTAACTAGAACCATCTCTGCTATAAAGACATAATTCCATAAGCAGTAGATCTAATTCGATGTTCTTCAGTTTCTCCAGTTCCCATCAGAATCATCCCAGCCTCACCAGTAGCGGGATCCTCCATCATATCCCCGATCTCTCCCCCCACCACCACGATGGTTGTAACCTCCGTCGTTCCTCATGACACCAGAACCACCACTGCTCCGACCACCACCTCCATATCCACCAGCACGTCCAGATCCCCCCACCACCACTGTGATAACTGTTACCTCTACCTTTGCCTCCACCACGGATCAAGGATATCTGGTTGGTGTGATGTTCACGCCATCAGGTTACGCCCATTCTTAGGGTTTTGGTTTAGGTTTAGGTTTATTAGGTTTTAGGTTTTATTTAATTTAATCATTTATTTACTTTCTTTAGGTTTAGGTTTATGGTTTGGGGTTTATGGTTTAGGGTTCAAGGTTAGGGTTTAGGGTTTAAGGTTTAGGCTTTAGGGTTTAGTGTTTAGGGTTTTAGCATTTATGCATTTAGGGTTTAGGGTTTAGGGCTTTTCGGTGTTTAGGGTTTAGGGTTCAGGGTTTAGGGTTGTAGGTTTAGGGTTTAGGGTTTAGAGTTTAGGATTTCAGGTTTAAGGTTTTTCTTAAATTAAGTAAACTGGTAGGTTTAGGCTTATCTAGTATATTAAGTTTATTTTTAATTATTTTTAGTTTACTTTATTTATTTAGTTTTAGTTAGGTTTATTTTTCATTTTTATTTAGTTTAGTTTAATTATTTTAGTTTAGGTTTTTTATTTTAGTTTATTTTTTAGGTTTAACTTAATTTTTTAGTTGAATTTTATTTTTATTATATTTTTGAGGTTTATTTTTAGGTTTTTATTTTATGTTTATTTTAAGGCATTATTTTTTAGTTTAGGTTTAGTTTTATTTTTAGTTTATTTAATTTTATTTAGTCTAGGTTTAGGTTTAGGTTTAGTTTTTTTTATATATAGGTTTAGGTTCTGTTCATTTTAGTTGTGTTTATTTTAATTTAGGTTTAAGTCTATTTTTTATTTATTTTATTTTTATTTTAGGTTTAGGTTTTTTTTGTTTCAGGTTTAAGTTTTTTTTTTATTTATTTTTAGGTTTATGTTTTAGGTTTAGGTTTTTATTATATTTTATTTTCAGTTTTTTATATTTTTATTTTGTGTTTATTATTTATTTTATTTAGATTTTTTATTCTTAGGTTTATTTTATTTTTTAGTTTAGTTTAGGTTTTTCTTTATTATAACTTACTTTATTTTTACTTTTTTTTCAAGTTTAGGTCTAAATTTTAGTTTAGGTTTTTATTTTATTTTATTTTATTATTATATTTGGTTTGGGTATTTTATTTATTTTATTTTTAGGTTATATTTAGTTTAGGTTTAGGTTTTTGGTTTTTAGGGTTTAGGGTTTAGGGTTTAGGGTTTAAGGTTTAAGGTTAGGGTTTAGGGTTTAGTGTTTAAGGTTTAGTTTTTAGGCTTTAAGGTTTAGGGTTTTTAGGGTTTATGGTTTAAGGTTTAGCATTAGCTTAGGGTTTAGGGTTAGTTTAGTGTTTAGAGTTTAAGTTTAGGGTTTTTAGGATTTATGATTTTTAGGGTTTAGGGTTTACAATTAGCTTAGGGTTTAGGGATTAAGGCTTAGGGCTTAGGGTTTAGGCTTTAGGGTTTAGGGTTTTAGGGTTTAGGGTTTAGGGTTAGTTTAGAGTTTAGGGTTTAAGGTTTTAGAGTTTAGGATTTATGGTTTAAGGTTTAGGGTTTAGGGTTTAGGGTTTAGGATTTAGGGTAGTAGGTTTAGGGTTGTAGGTTTATGGTTTAGGGTTTAGTGTTTAAGATTTAAGTTTAGGTTTAGGATTTAGGGTTTAGGGTATAGCGGGTTTTTTTTGAAAAATTAAGTAAACCAGTAGGTTTAGGTTTGTTTAGTTTATTTAGTTTATTTTTTTTTTTTTGTTTAGGTTTATTTATTTATTTTATTTAGTTTAGTTTATTTATTTTAGGTTTATTTATTTTAGTTTAGGTTTTTTATTTTAGTTTATTTTTTAGGTTTAGTTTTGGTTTATGTTTATTTTTTAGTTTAGTTATATATTTATTTTTTTTAGGTTTAGGTTTTATTTTTTATTTTAGGTATAGGTTTAGGTTTTATGTTTTTATTCTAGGTTTAATTTTAGGTTTTATTTTTTAGTTTAAGTTTAGGTTTATTTTTAGTTTATTTTATTTTTATTTAGTTTAGGGTTTAAGTTTAGTTTATTTTAGGTTTAGGTTTAGATTTTATTTATTTTAGTTTAGGTTTAGGTTTATTTTATTTTATTTATTTGAGGTTTAGGTTATTTTTTTAGTTTAGGGTTTAGGTTTTATTTTATATTTATTTTTAAGTTTTATTTTTAAGTTTATTTTTTATGTTTAGAATTTTATTTAGTTTTAGGTTTATTTTATCTTAGGTTTATTTTATTTTTATTTAATGTTTAGTTTTTATTTTATTTAGATTTATTTTATTTTCTAGTTTAGTTGAGGTTTTAATTTATTTTATTTTAGTTAAGCTTTTATTTATTATTTATTATTTTATTATTAGGTTTAGGCTTAGGTTTAGGTTTAGGTTTAGATTTTAGTTTAGGTTTTATTTTATTGTATATTTTTATTTTACTTAGGTCAAGGTTTTTTTAATTTTTGGTTTTATTTAGTTTGGGTTTAGGCTTTTAGGTTTTTAGGGTTTTAGGTTTAGGGTTTAGGGTTAGTTTATATTTTAGGGTTTATGGTTTGAGTTTGGAGTTTAGGGTTTAGGTTTAACATTTAGGGTTTAGGGTTTAGGGTTTAGGTTTTAGGGTTTAGGGTTTAGATTTTTAGGGTTTAGGGTTTAGGGTTAATGGTTTTAGGTTTAGTGTTTAGGGTTTAGGGTTTAGGGTTAAGGTTTTAGTTTAGGGTTTAAGGTTTTTGGTTTTTTTTAATAGAGAACAAATTCAGATTCAACATTTCTTCTTTCTGAATTCATCAACCAAGTAACACTCAAAGTTTTCTAAGACACAAGTAACAACATAGTTCAAAATGAGCACCCATAGAGCAAACCCAAAACCCTAGATAATTAAAACCATCTATACTGTAAAGACACAGTTCCATAAGCAACATATTGAATTCGACGTTCTTCAGTTTCTCTAGTTCCCATCAAAACCACTCCAACCTCTCGAGTAGCAGAATCCTCTATCATATCCTTGATCTCTCCCCCCACTACTGTGATGGTTGAAACCTCTATCGCTCCTCTCACCATCATAACCACCGTTGCTCTGACCATCACCTCCATATCCACCAGCACGTCTAGAACCCCCACCACCAATATGATAACTGCCGCCCCCACCTTCGTCTCCACTACCAGATCTAGACTGATCCTAATTGATAGTAATGTACCTATCATTCTTAGGGTTTTGGCAAGGGTTAAGTTTATTAAGTTTTAGGGTTTAGGATTATTTTCTAATTTATTTAGTTACATTAGGCTTAGGTTTAGGGTTTAGGGTTTCGAGCTTATGGTTTAGGGTTTAGTGTTTAGGGTTTAGGATTAGGGTTCAGGGTTTAGGGATTAGGATTTTTTGGGGTTTAGGGTTGTAGATTTAGGATTTAGGGTTGTAGATTTAGGATTTAGGGTTTAGGATTTAAGGTTTAAGGTTTTTTTTAAAAAGAATTTAATTAAACTGGTTGGTTTAGGTTTATCTAGTATAATATGTTTATTTTTATTTTTTTAGTTTACTTTATTTTTTAATTTTATTTAGGTTTATTTCTTATTTTTATTTAGTTTATTTTAAGTTTTTTTATTTTAATTTATTTTGTAGGTTTAAGTTAATTTTTTAATTGAGTTTTATTTTTATTTTATTTTTTAGGTGTAGTTTTATTTTTCCTTTATAGGTTTAGGTTTAGGCTTTTAATTTATTTTTTTAGGTTTTTATTTTATGTTTATTTTTAGGCTTTATTTTTTAGTTTAAGTTTAGGTCTATTTTTAGTTTATTTTATTTTATTTAGTCTAAGTTTAAGTTAGGTTTATGTTTTATTTATTTTCGTTTAGTTTATTTTAGTTTAGGTTTCGGTTTATTTTATTTTATTTATTTTATTTTTAGTTTGAGGTTTAAGTTTTACTTTTTATATATTTTTAGGTTTATTTTTGAGCTTATGTTTTTATCATTATTTATTTTAGCTTTGTTATATTTTTAATTTACATTTATTATTTATTTGATTTTGGTTTTTTATTCTTAAGTTTATTATATTTTTTAGTTTAGTTTAGGTTTTTATTTATTATATTTTACTTTATTTTTACATTTTATTTTATTTTATTTTTAGGTCTAGGTCTAGGTTTTTGTTTAGGTTTTTATTTTATTTTATTTTATTAATAAATTTAGGTTTATGTATTTTTTATATTATTTTTTAGTTTTATTTAGTTAAGTTTAGGTATTTAGGTTTTTAGGGTTTAGGGTTTAGGGTTTAGGGTTTTTAGGGTATAAGGCTTAGGGGTTATAAGGTTTAAGGTTTTAAAGTTTACGGTTTAAGGTTAGGGTTTAGGGTTTAGGGCTTTTAGGGTTTAGGGTTTAGGGTTTAGGGTTAGTTTAGGGTTTAGGGTTAGTTTAAGGTTTAGGGTTTAAGATTTAGGATTTAGGATTTTTTTATGGTTTAAGGTTCAGGTATTAGGTTTAGGGTTATAGGTTTATAGTTTAGGGTTTAGGGTTAGTTTTAGGGTTTAGGATTTAAAGTTTAGGGTTTTGGGTTTAGGGTTCTGGTTTTTTTTTAATTAAGTAAATCGATAGGTTTATTTTTATTTAGTTTATTTTTATTTAGTTTCGTTAATTTTATTTTATTTTATTATTTAAGTTTATTTTTATTTTTATTTAATTTTATGTTTTTTATTTTAGTTTACTTTTTAGGTTTATGTGTAGGTTTATGCTTATTTTTTAGTTTAGTTTTATTTTTATTTTATTTTTTAGGGTTAGATTTTATTTTTTATTTTTATGTTTATGTTTAGGTTTTTATTTTATTCTATTTGGTTTAGGTTTTAGGTTTTTTTAGGTTTTATCTTTTAGTTTAGGTTTAGGTTTATTTTTAGTTTATTTTATTTTATTTAGTTTAGGGTTTTGGTTTAGTTTATCTTACGTTTAAGTTTAGGTTTTATTTATTTTATTTTAGGTTTAGGTTTATTTTATTTTGTTTATTTTAAGTTTAGGTTTTATTTTTTATTTATTTTTAAATTTATATTTTAGGTTTAGGTTTTTATCTAATTTTTATTTTATTTTATTTTAGGTTTTTTATTTTTATTTTATGTTTGGGTTTTATTTTAGGGTTTGGGGTTTTTTATTTTAGGGTTTAGGGTTTAGAATTTTAGGTTTAGGGTTTAGGTTAGTTTAGGGTTTAGGGTTTAGATTAGTTTAAGGTTTAGGGTTTAGGGTTTAGCGTTTAAGGATTAGGGTTTAGGGTTTAGGGTTTTAGGGTTTTTAAGGTTTTTAGTGTTTAAGGTTTAGGGTTTAGATTTTAGTTTATGGTTTTGGGTTTTGGGTTTAAGGTTTTTTTTAATAGAGATGAAATTAATATTCATCATTTCTTCTTTTCAATTTAATCAACCAAGTAGCAAACCAAGTTTTCTAAGATACAAGCGACATACATAAAAAATGAGCACGCATAGAGATGATCATAAACCATAGATAACTAGAACCATCTCTACTGTAAAGACACAGTTCCATAAGTAGTAGATCGGATCGACTATTCTTCAGTTTCTCTAGTTCCCATCAGACCACCTTGCCTCTCGAGTAGTGAAATCCTCCATCATATCCCTGATCTATCCCTCTGCCACTACCACGACTGTAACCTCTATCGCTCTTCCCGCCTCCATAACCACCATCTCCATATCCACTAGCACCTCCAGATCCTTCACCTCTAGATCCTGCCTCCATAAGCACCACCTCCATCTCCACCATCATATCCACCAGCACTTCTAGTAGGGTTAGGGTTTAGGGTTTAGGGTTAGGGTTTAAGGTATAGTTTTTAGGCTTTAGGGGTTAGGGCTTTTAGGGTTTAGGGTTTAGGGTTTAGGGATAGCTTAGAGTTTAGGGTTAGTTTAGGGTTTAGGATTTATGGTTTAGGGTTTTAGAGTTTAGGATTTAGTGTTTAGGGTTTAGGGTTTAGGGTTTAGGGTTTAGGGTTTGGGTTTAGGGTTTAAGGTTTTGTTGTTTGGGGTTGTTTAGGGTTTAGGGTTTAGGGTTTAAAGTTTAAGGTTTAGGGTTTAGCATTTTTAGGGTTTAGGGTTTATGGTTTTTATTTATTTATTTTTAATTTTTTTAAATTAAGTAAATTAATTGGTTTAGGTTTATTTAGTTTATTTCTTATTTATTTTAGTTTTTTTATTTTTTATTTTTATTTAGGTTCATTTTTGTTTTTATTTAGTTTAGTTTATCTATTTTAAGTTTACTTATTTTAGTTTAGGTATTTTTTATTTTAGGTTATTTTTAAGGTTTAGGTTTAAATTTAGGTTTATTTTTTAGTTTTGTTTTATTTTTATTTTATTTTTTAGGTATAGGTTTTAATTTTTATATTTAGGTTTAGGTTTAGGTTTTTATTTTTATTTTTAGGTTTAGGTTATAGGTTTTAGGTTAACAAAACCCCTTAAGCCAGAGCAAGGAATTTTACAAGATTGAATTTATTCAAAATCCTCCAAGCTAAAACATAATAAGAAATGGGAATGATATTGTTCCAAAGTTCAATGAAACCATTAGAGGTGTTTTGTTTATTTAATAAAATTTCAAACCTCTTTAAGAACGAAATCACCATTGTAAGAGATCTTGAAAAGAATTTGATCAGGTTTATTAGAAAATATAGCAATGTTGCAAAACTTGTCAAAAATAGAAATAAGAATGTAGTTCTCAAGTTTGTTTTCATTCCAATTGTTATTAAGCCAAAAATAGTTAACATTGATAGTAGCAGTAGAGTTTGTAGATAAAAGGGAGTTAATAGAGCCATTGCCAATCCAATTATCTTACAAAAAGAAAGAAGAACCCCAATGAATACCCTAAGATATTAAGGATTCGACAACCCATTTAATGGAGCAAAGCCTTTTCAAACCGGAGAGTCACCAACTTTATAAGCACAGATAAGAGGATGTTTACCTCGGCAATATTTTCCATCTTAAAATTAGCCCAAAGGTTATCATTCTTTCTAAAATTCCACCATAGCATATGAGAGAAGGCGGTCATAGCTTCATGAATAGGTTTACAACCAAGACCACCTTCACCTAAAGGACAATATTGCTTGCTTGTCTTTTTTCCTTAACCACTTTTTTTCCTATGAGGGTTTATTGGCTGGTGGTTGCTTGATGGCTATGGTTTTTCCAGCCTTTTGCTTTTGGTTTTGGCTATCTGGCATCGTGATTATTGGTTGAGCCTAGCCATAGGCTTTGTTCCTTCTTAGGCTGAGTTACTCTCTCTGGAGTTGTTACCTGCCATCTAGTTTTTGTTCCCATTTTTTGGAGTTTTTTGAAGTTTTTTTTGTGGTGTTTGCCTATTGGTTGGATGGCCCATTGGCTTGTCATTTCTTTCTATTCTAGGATTAACCTATATGTGGCTATGGTTGTTCTTATCTTTGTTGCTATTTTTGCTGATTCTTGCTACTATGGGTTGCTTGGCGACCTTGATGGATGGCTTCAACTCTGATGTTGGTTGGCAGATCTGCAGAATTTTTGATTCTTTACCTTTGGTCTTTGTTTATTTTGGGTGGCTTTGATGCTGGTTGTTTCTTGGCTATTTTCTTGTTTGGTTGGTTGCTTTGCTTTAGTTTGGAAGGATGTTTTGCTAGTTAGTTACCTATTCAATCCTGATGATAGATACTAGAACTTGACTAGCTCTTGGCTATTGGATATTTGGTTTAATCGAGGTAAGTTGGCTATGATGGCTAGGATGTTTCCCCTATTATCCTTATGGATGGTAGGACCATATGTAATTGTAACCCTTCTTCTGAAGTTTGGATGCTTTCATATCCTGTTGCCCCTTGAAATGAATGTGACTGGGCTCGAGCCTTATTTATGATTTTTATCATTTTGTTCCTTTTGTGTATTTAGCTTGTCCTTATTTCTAGACACATATCTCTATCTTACATTCTTTGCAGGTTTGTGGAAAGTTTTAGGGCTGTAGGTGGGGTTTGTGCATCTCTTAGAAAATTTTGAGATATAGATGGCTTTGGCTACCCTTCTTGGAATTTTGTGTTGTTTCTTTCTTAATTTTTGTCTTTTCTTTCTTTTGCTTTGGTTTTCTTGAAATAAGTAGGGGATTTATCTCTTTAGGCTAATTGTAGCTCTTTGAAAAATAGTTTAGAGACTCATCTCCTCTAAGGACCTTGTATCCCTTTATTTTTGGCAATAAAATTCTCCCACTTTTCATTTTTTTAAAAAAACCCTAAGAATGGGCAGAACCTTGATAGTAGGAACATCACCGTCAACCATGCTCAGTCTAGATCTTGTGGTGGAGATGAAGGCGGAGGCGGCAGTTATCACAGTGGTGGTGGGGAATTTAGAGGTGCTGGTGGATATGGAGCTGGTGGTCGGAGTAGTGGTGGTTATGGAAGCGAGATTTGCGATGAAGGTTACAACCTTGGTGGTGGCGGAGGAAGAGATCGAGGATATGATCGTGGATCCCGCTACTCGACAGGTCAGGGTGGTTTTGATTGGAACTGGAGAAACTAAAAAATGGCTGATCCAATCTGCTTCTTACGGAACTATGTCTTTCTAAAGCGGTTCTAGTTATCTGATTTTGATTTGCTCTATGTGCTCATTTTTTTATCTATGTCAGCTTGTCTCTTAGAAAACTTGGTGTGTTACTTGGTTGATGAATTCAAAAGAAGAATATTGAATCACGAATTTGTTGTCTATTAAAATAAAATAATGAAAAATAATAAAACTTGAACCTAAACTTAAACCAAAACTAAACCACTAAAACCTTAAAACCTAAAAAACAAAACCTAAAACCTAAACCCAAACCTAAATCCTAAAATCTAAACCCTAAACACTAAATCCTCTAAACTCTAGTTAAAAAAAACCTAAAACTCTAAAACTAAACCAAACCAAAAACTAAAATCAACCAAACCTAACCCTATAAATACTAAACTAAAAAAAATCTAAACAAAACCCTAAACCATAATCACTAAATCTAAACCACAAAACTAAACTAAAAAGAAAATAAAATAAAATATAAAACCTAAGTAAAACTTAAACCTAAACCTAAACTAAAACACTGAAAAAATAAAATAAAATTGATAATTAAAAAATAAACTAAAATATAAAAAATAAAAACCTAAACTAAAAAAAAAACTAAAATAATAAACCTAAATAAAATAAAACTAAAAATAATAATAAAATAATAAAATTAAATAAAAAACCTAAACCTAAAATAAACATAAAATAAATAAAAAATAACACTAAACTAAAATAAAATAAAATAAACAAAATAAAATAAACTTAATCTAAAAATAAATAAACTATAAATAAAAACGTAAAACCTAAACCTAAAATAAACTAAACCTAAAACTAAACTAAATAAAATAAAATAAATTAAAAAATAAACCTAAGCTAAAAATAAAATTAAAATAAAATCCTAAAATAACATAAACCTAAACTTAAAAAACTAAAACCTAAACCTAATAAATAAATAAAATAAAATTAAACTAAAGATAAACCTAAAGCTAAACTTAAACCTAAAAATAAACTAAAATAAAAAACTAAACTAAAATAACTCTAAATAAAATAAAAAATTAAAATAAACCTAAATAAAAATAAAAATAAAATAAATTAAAATAAATAAAATAATAAACTATAATCAATCACTACTACTTGGTTTAATTTTTAAATAAAAAAATCCTAAACCATAACCCCAAACCAACCTAACCTAAAGTAACTAAATAAATTAATAAAGAAAGCAAACCTAAAACCAAAACTCAAACCTAAACCTAACCCTAAACCAAGAATGGGAGACCTTGTAGGAACATAACCATTAACCATATTTTATCTATTTTTATCGTGTGTCTTAGAAAACTTGGTGTGTTACTTGGTTGATGAAAACAAAATAAGAAATGTTGAATATGAATTTGTTCTCTTTTAAAATAAAATAAAAAAAAATTGTAAACCCAAAGTAAAACACTGAACCTTAAAACCTAAAACCTAAACCCTAAAACCCTAAACCCTAAAACCCTAAACCCTATAAAATCCTATAAACTAACCTAAAACTAAACCCTAAAAATAAAACTAAACCTATTTTTCTAAATAAAAAACCAAACCAAAATAAAATAAATAAAATAAAATAAAATAAACCTAAATAAAAAACCTAAAACTAAAAAATAAAAAAATAAAAAACAAAACTAAAACAAAAATAAATAAAACCTAAACTAAACTTAAAAAGAAAATCTAAATAAAATAAAAAACTATACTAAAATATATAAAAGAACCTAAAATAAAATAAAAAAAACTAAATAAAACCTAAACCTAAAAATAAACCTAAAATTAATAAAAATAAAGCTAAACCATAAAATAAGAATATAATATATATATATATATATGTATATGTATATATATATATATATATATATGTATAATAATAATAATATTAAAAATAAAATAAACACATAAATAAACATAATAAATTAAAACTAAAATAAATAAAACTAAAATAAAAAAAACTTAAACTAAACTAAAAAAATAAACCTAAAATAAAACCAAAAAAAAACTCAGTAAAATAAAAAATAAATATAAATAAAAAAAATAAAATGACCTCAAAAAAATATATAAAAAACTAAACTAAAATAAATTAAAATAAATATAAACTAAATAAAATAAAATTGAACCTATAAATAAAAATAAAATAAACTAAAATAAAAAAACAGGTTGAATCTTAAAAAATAAATAAATAAATATAAAACCATGACCCAAAAACTAAATGAACCCTACCCTAAACTAGGCCCCAACCACTAAAACCCCAGGCCCTAAGCCTGACCTGGCCCAGGCCTAACCTAAAACCAGGCCCAGGACTTAAAACCAAACTAATCCAACCCTAGATAATCTTAACCTTAAAACCCTAAACCCTAGGCACAAACTACCCCAAAACCCCACTGATCATGAACTAACTGACTAACCCACAAATCTGTTCCACAATCTTACCTAACCCCTATAAAACAGCCCAAACCCTAAATGATGAGCAAACTAAACTAAATAAATAATAATAAATAAACCTTAAACCTAATAGCCAAAACCCAAACCTTTCTTGCTGAACCATTCAATCAATGCCAACTTGGCTCATCTAGATGGGTGGAGGAGGTGGGCGGTTATCACTATGGTGGTGGGTGGGGTGGCGATGGATATGGATGTGGTGGTCAGAGCAATGGTGGTTATGGAGGTGGGAGGAGGGACGAAGGTTACAGCCATGGTGCTCACAGAGGGAAAGATCGGGGATATGATGGTTGATCCAGCTACTCAAGAGGTGGGGGAGGTTTTGATGGGAACTGGAGAAACTGAAGAACAACCAATCCAATTTGTTACTTATGGAACTGTGTCTTTATAGAAGAGACAGTTCTAGTTATCTAAGGTTTTTAATTTGCTCTATTCGTGATCATTTTTTATCTATGTCATCATTTGTGTCTTAGAAAATTTTGTGCACTACTTGGTGTATATAAATATGAATTTATTCTCTATTGAAAAAAACCTTAAACCTAAACCTAAACTAAAACATAAACCCTAAACTAAACCCAAACCTAAACCCAAAAACCCACAAACCCTAAAACCATAAACCTTAAACCCTAAACCCTAAACCTTAAACCTAAACCACAAATCATAAACCCAAAAACCCCAAACCAAAAACCTAAACCTTAAACCCTAAAACCTAAAATGTTAGGCCTGAGCCATAAACAGATGTCCTAAGCCAGACCTAACCAGGCTCTAGTCATCCCTGACCTAAATTGAGGCCCTGGGCTCTGAGCCCTAAACTATGACCTGGGGCTGAGCTAAGGCTCATGACCACTGAGCCCTGGGCCCTGGGCCTGAGCCCTAACCTGGGCCCTGGGCCCTGAGCTGAGCTGAGCTGGGCTGAGCCAAGGCCTGAGTTGGGCCCTGAGCCCTAGGCCTCAGGCTAAATAGGCTAAGGCTGAGCCCTGACTGGGCCAGTGCTAAGGCTGAGCTGAGCTCCCAGAGCTGGGCCAGCAACCTGACTGGGCTGGCTGGGACTGGAGTCAGCTCTGACCTGGGCTGAGCCCTGGGCCAGCCAGGCCTGAGGAGCTGACTGGCCCAGGCCCTGAGGCCTGGGCTAAACTGAGCTGAATACTGGGCCTGGCTAATGGGCCCTGGGCCAGGCCTGATGAGGCACAGGCTGGGCCCCAGGCCTGACTGACCTGGGCCTGAGCCTGGGCCCTGGGCTGAGCCCTGATCTGGCCTGGGCCAGCCAGGCCTGGCAGGCCTGCTGGCCTGAGCCTGGGCCTGAGCCTGGGCTTGTGCCAGGCCATGGGCTGGAGTCTGGGCCCTGGGCCCTGGGCCAGGCAGGCCTGAGCCTGCCATGGGCTGAGCCTGGGCCCAGGCCCAGGCCTTCTGAGCCCTGGGCTGGGCCTGAGCCTGGGCTGGGCCAAGGCCCCTGGGCCCTGGGCCAGGGCCTGAGCCCTGGGCTGAGTCCAGGCTAAATAAAGCCACTGGGCCTGACACAGGCTTTGAGCCTCTAAGAAACTTACACCTGGGCCATCTTCTTAAACTATCTAACTAGGCCCTAAGGCCCTGGGCCCTACTAACTAAACCCTAAACTAGGCTAAACCTATTAACCCAAACACAAATTGACTGCCTGGTCTCGTGCTTTCGATTTCCTTTCCCTCTCATTTTTATCTTTTGGCTACTATTCTTTGGCTATTTTGTGATTCTCACTAGATTCCTTCTTGAATCGATGGTAGCCTATTTTGTGTCTTCATTAGAGTGGCGTCAAGGCTTGGCATCTCAGATGATTCCAGGGAAAATTGAAGGATCTATGGATCTCTAGGGCATCAACTAACTTGGCTTTGACTACTTCAAAATCATTCAAAGACATTCCAGTTTGGATTTCTCTCTCCAATATGCAAATTTATTTCATTAACCATCAATTCTTTTTTACTGTGGTTGCTTTATTTGGTCGGCTGTTGTAAATTGATTAAGAATCGACTACAAAATTTCATCTTTCAGTGGCTATAATCCTTGTTGAGTTGGACATTACCAAGAAACACCCCAAAGAAATGTGGTTGGGATCTAAAAATTACAGTTTATGGAAAGAATTGAATTTGAAAATTTCTCTATCTTTTGTTCTCACTGTAAAATCCACAAGCATGAAAATTGAAAATGTTTCATTATTCATCCTCACCTAAAAAGAAGTCCTATTAAGGAAACTTGTATTCTAACCTAGGCCGATCTATTAAATATCAAAAAGTTACTTCAGAAAAGAGGAATTTCTGGATGTTCCAAATAAGTTTGTTTTACCTTTTACTTCTTTTGTGCATTTGAAGGCTTCTAATGTGAACAATAATAGTTTTTCTATACTTTTGGATGATGATTTTGTTTCCTCTGTTCAATCCCTACATTCTTAACGTCTTTTACTAATGAAAATGAAGCTTTGATTGAGAATATAAATGAGGATATAAATGTTATGCATCATTCAAATTCAATGGAGAATATGGCTTTAATACCTCATGATAATCGGGTTGAAAAATTGATTATATTTTTTGATGATTTAAATTCTCATAAAGATTTGGCTTTGTCTATTAATTTGGGTCATCAAGAGGAAGGGCTTGGTGTTCACACTTGCCTTTTAATAAATATGTTTTTTCTCCCTCTCTTGCTATTCCTGATGCTCATTTGGCTTTAATAAATTCTAATGTCTCGGAAGAAGAGAACTCATTTCTAATAAGGAGTTTTCTCCTAAATCTATGACTAATGTTGCTAAATCTTTCTTAGATAATGATTATATGAGAAAAAAAAATGGGTTCCAAACTTATCAAGCTAAAAAGAAAAAAATGTTAAAATTTCCCTCCCAAATTGCCAGAAACACTAGATATTCTGACCTCCCTCTCCTCTCTTAATTAACCTTTTGTTAAACCCTTTTTATTTCCTTATGTTTAATTTTATTATTTGGAATGTTAGAGGTTTCAATACCCTCTCTATTTGTAGCCATATTAGAAATTTTTGTTGTATACATGATATTTTTTGCTTATTTTTTCTGGAGCCTCTTATTCATGCTAACAAAATTAACCATGTTGCAAGAATGATCGATTTTAATAATTTTTTTTCTAATGTATAATAAGATTTGGTGTTTTTGGAATAACTTTGTAGAGGTTTATATTCTTGATTAGTTTTTAACAAGTTGCCAATGCTCAAATGGTGATTATTGTGTTTTGGACATAGATTTGGTAGAAATCTTCTCTAGGATAATTTGAGGAATTTTGCTACCTCTATCAATAAACCTTGGTTTATAGGTGGTGATTTCCACACTATCTTATTCACTTATGAAGTGGTGGTTTCTCTCTAATATTCATTCCATGGAAGAATTTTTAATATGATCCTTGATTGTAATTTGATTGATATTGGTTTTAAAGGTTCTATTATACTTGGCAAAACTCTACACTTTTACAAAGGTTGGATCAAATTCTTTTAATACTCATTAGATTATTCAATGACATATTACTTTTGTCAATCATTTAAGCGAGAACCTTGTCGATCATGCTCCTCTTTTGGTTTCTATTATAGATAATTCTAATAGATTAAAAATTTCTCTCCTTTTAGATTTAGAACATGTGGATTCAGACATATTGATTTTTTAATGCCATGTTTGGAAAGCTCCTTTACATCTTGATAAATTGATTATGGAGATGAATAGACTTTGGTTTAAGCTTAAAAGACTTAAGAAAATCGGTTGGTGGAACAAGCATTATTTTAATAACCTTTTTGCTAATACCAAAGATATGTAAAAATGGCTTGTGATCTTGAGGTCTCTATTATGTCTGATCCTTCTAAGATTAAGGACTTGGTGAGGTGAAAGATAAACTTGTTAATTTTTTAAAATATGAAAGAGGCTTATTGCATCAAAATGCTGCTAGTAAACATATTGTGGATGGTGACAGGAATACTAGGTATTTCCATGCTTTAGTTAATAAAAAGAGAGCTTTAAATAATATTCAAAAAAATTAAAAGATATGGAGAATGGATTATGGAGAATAAAGATATTAAGGATTAGTTGTTAATTACTTTAGAAATATGCTTAATAAGAGTTGCTCTTATGAAGCTATTTCTAAATATGATTCATTCTATTATTACCAATGATAATGATTTGCTTACAATTGTACTGAAGATGAAATTTTAAAGTTCTTAATAGCATGAATATAGATTATATTGCTTGTCAGGAGGGTTTCACTACTCAATTTTTCAAAAGTTGGTTTATTATTAAAGAGATTTGATTGAGGTGTGGTTGATATTTTTAATGGAAATCCTTTTCCTATATTTTTTAGAACTTATATTGTTCTCATACCTAAGAAAGATAATCCAGACTATTGGGTGATTTTAGACCTATTAGTCTTTGCACCTTCTTCAATAAGCTGATTTCCAAAATTCTTGCCAACACGTTTAGTCCTTTACTTCATAGATTATCTCTCAAACAAACTAGTTTTGTTAGAGGTAGATATATTTCTATTAATATTTTACTTGCTGACTTAATTCATGATTTAGATGCTAAGACTAGAAGGCAACATTCTTTTCAAATTAGATATTACCAAAGCTTTTGATAATATCTTTGGGATTTCCTTTTCCATATTCTAAATTTATTTGGGTTTTGATAAATTTACTTTTATTAAAAATTATATTAATAATGCCTAGTTCTCTATTTTTTTTAATGGGAAACTATCTTTTTTTCTCTTCTTCATGGTTTAAGATAAGGGATCCTTTATCTCCACTTTATTATTATGTTGAGTACTTATCTAGGAGCATCAATGAGTTATTTTTAAACAATCTGTAGTATGTACTACAAAACTCTTGGTGGTCTTCCTATTTCCCACTTAAGCTTGTAGATGATTTCATTATTTTTTTGCAATGATTCTATTCAACATATCAAGAACCTCAAGATTCTATTAAATAAATTTGGTAGAAAGTGGTCTTTCTATCAATGATAACAAAAGCTATTTTATTATTTCTTCAAGTATCTAATAATAAAATCAATCAAATCTATAAATCACTAATTTTAAACATCAACACTAACCTCTTATGTACTTGGGTGCTCCTCTATTTAAAGGTCCAAAACAATCCCATCTTTTTTTTATGAGTTAATTCAAAATGTTTAAATAAAATTTTGTTTGGGAATTCCATTTACTTTCCTTTGGTGGCAGGCTCACTAATCTTGAAAGTACTCTCAATTCTATGCCTCTTTATTTGATTCAAACTATTATTTCCACTAATTCTACTCTTATCAGAATTGATCGCTTTCTTAATAAATCTTTTTTGGGGATCCAATAATTCTATTAAGAGAATGCATTAAACATCCAATCACTAGGCCATCATAAAACCAACACAGCAAGAGACTAATAAGAGGAGAGAGCCACCAAAACTAGATGACATCCAAAGCTCAACAGTATAAACTAGAAAAAATCTTGACCTCCATCAGAAGGAGATAGTATTCTTAGGGTTTAGGTTTAGGTTTAGGTTTATTAGGTTTTAAGGTTTAGGTTTATTTTTTAATTTATTTAATTACTTTAGGTTTATGTTTAGGGTTTGGGGTTTTGGGTTTATGGTTTAGGGTAAGGGTTTAGGGTTTAAGGTTTAGGATTTACTATTTAGGTTTTAGGGTTGAGGGTTTAGGGTTAGGGTTTAGGGTTTTGGGTTTAAGGTTAATGATTTTTTAGGGTTTAGGGTTTAGGGTTTAGGGTTGAGGTTTTAGGTTTAGGGTTTAAGGTTTAGGATTTAGGGTTTATGGTTTTTTTTTTAAATTAAGTAAACCGATAGGTTTTAAGTATATTTAGTTTATTTTTTATTTATTTTAGTTTATTTTATTTTTTATTTTTATTTAGGTGTATTTTTTATTTTTATTTAGTTTAATTTATTTATTTTAATTTATGTTTTTTTTATTTTAGTTTATTTTTTAATTTTAGGTTTAGGTTTAGGTTTATTTTTTAGTTAAGTTTTATTTTTATTTTATTTTTAAGGTTTAGGTTTAATTTTTTATTTTTAGGTTTAGGTTTTATGTTTTTAGTTTATTTTTTTAGGTTTAGGTTTTAGGTTTTTATTTTAGGTTTATTTTTTGGTTTTATTTTTTATCTTAGGTTTAGGTTTATTTTTAGTTTATTTTATTTTATTTTGTTTTGGATTAGGTCTAGGTTTTATTTAATTTAGTTTTGTTTATTTTAGCTTAGGTTTAGGTTTATTTTATTTATTTATTTTTGGCTTAGGTTTTTTTTTAGTTTAGGGTTTAGGTTTTATTTTAAGGTTTATTTTTTTAGGTTTAATTTTTATTTTATTTTTATTTTTATGTTTAGTTTTTATTTTATTTAAGTTTTTTATTGAAGGTTTATTTTATTTTTTTTAGTTTAGTTTAGGTTTTTATTTATGTTATTTGAATTTAGTTTTTATTTTTTATTTTATTTTATTTTAAAGTTTAGGTTTAGGTTTATGTTTTAGTTTAAGTTTTATTTTATTTAGATTTAGGTTTTTTATTTATTTTATTTTTTGGTTTTAGTTAGTTTAAGTTTAGGTTTTTATGTTTTTAGGGTTTAGGGTTTAGGGTTTAGGGTTTGGGGTTTAGGGTTTAGGGTTTAGGGTTGTATGTTTTAGGGTTTAGGGACAAGGGTTTAGGGTTTAGGGATTAGGTTTTAGGGTTTAGGGTTTAGGGTTTAGGTTTTATGGTTTAGGGTTTAGAGTTTATGGTTATAGGTTTAGGGTTTAGGGTTTAGGGTTTAGGGTTCAGGTTTTAGTTTAGGGTTTATGGTTTTGGTTTTTTTTAATAGAGAACAAATTTAGATTAAGAATTTCTTCTTTTTGATTTCATCAACCAAGTAACACACCTAGTTTTCTAAGACACAAGCAATGCCAGGGATAAAAAGTGAGCACAAATAGAGTAAATCAAAAACCCTACATAACTAGAATCGTCCCTACTGTAAAGACACATTTCCATAAGTAGTAGATCAGATCAGCCATTCTTCAATTTATCTAGTTCTCGCCAGACTGACCTCAGTGGCGGGATCTATCATATCCTCGATCTCTTAGCCACCAGGTTGTAACCTCGGTCTCCTCTATAACCACCAGCTCAGACCACCTCCATATCCACCCGGTACCTCGGATCCCCACCACCACTATAATGTCGTTGCCTCGCCTTCCCCTCCATTCTATGAGCCTAGTTGACGGTGATGTTCCTCATCAGGTTACGCCCATTCTAAAGTTTTATGTTTATTAGGTTTTAAGGTTGAGGTTTATTTTTAAATTTATTTAGTTACTCTAGGTTTAGTTTAAGGTTTGGGGTTTAGAGTTTAGGGTTTAGGGTTAGGGTTTATGGTTTATGGTTAGGGTTTAAGGTTTAGGATTTTATGTTTTATGTATTTAGGGTTTAGGGTTTATTATTTTGGCTTTAGGGTTTTGGGTTAGTTTAGGGTTTAGGGTTTAGGGTTTTAGATTTTATGGTTTTTGGTTTAGGGTTTAGTGTTTAGGGTTTAGGGTTTGGTTTAGGGTTTAGGATTTAGGGTTTAGGGTTTTAGGGTTTAGGGTTGTTTAGGGTTTATGGTTGAGGATTTTTTTTGTGGAAAGTTAGAATTTTATTACCGTAAAAGGAAATGATACAATATCCTTAAAAGGGGTAATGCTCTAAAATTCTATTGCTCTTGGAGCTATAAGAAACCTAGAGATCTAAACCCCATCTAAGTACATTAGAAAAAGAAAAGAAATTAAAAGAGCAAATCTGATTACTAAGAGCATAGAGAAAAGACCTGAGTAAGACTAAAAAAATCCACGAAAATAGTAAAGGATGAGTTAGCGGTTCATGATTCCTTTGAGAAAGCAAGATAAGCAAGATCCACAACAACATCAGTTGGGCTGACTGAACAATGACCATTTCCTTTATAAAGTTCCAACCTATAAAAAAAATTTGCAAAACACTACAAAGGCAAAAGTCATAGTTAAAAAGGATAAGGATAAAGAGAGGAAAAGGAAAGAGATTAGAAAGGAAAGGCTCAGGCTCAATTAGGATCATCTCATTGGGCAACAATAAATATGTGTATCCAAACTTTATAAAGAAGTGTTACAATCATATGTAATGCTACCAACCATAGATAAGAGGTGAGTAACATCAAACCATCATAATAACATACGATATAACATCTAAGGCCGTAGTCCAAGAGTTCTAGATCAACACCATTAAAAAAAAAGCAATACCAACAACCGGTAGCAAGCGACCAAACAAAAATCATAATAGACTAATCACAATAACCTAAAGAGGAGAAAAAGTTAGAACACCAACAATAGCCATTAACGAGATACCCATCCAAACCCCAAACCATGGAAAACCAAAACTATCCATCAAGAACCAAACCAATGCTAATTAATAGAAGTGCCAACAAACAAACCAGGGTGAGCAACCATAAATGAGTAAATAGCTCAGAAATGAAACCATCAACTGAAGGAAACATAAGCTGCAACCAGTTCAAATCACCAGAAGATAAAACAACCACACAAAAGAGGGCTAAAGCCACCAAACACCAGAAACCAAAAAGTCCAATCCAAAAGGATCAACAAAGGTTTAACGAGTACAACAAAAGGCTCTAGCAAATTGTCAGGTTTAGATTTTAGTTTTAGGGTTCAAGTTTTAGTTTAGGGTTTAATGTTTTTGGTTTCTATTTTTTTTAATAGAGAACAAATTCAGATTTAATATTTCATCTTCTCAATTTCATCAACCAAGTAACTCACTAAGTTTTCTAAGACATAAGTGGTGGCATAGATAAAAAATGAGCATACATAGAGCAAATCAAAGACTTCAGATAACTAGAACCATCTCTACTGTAAAGACACAGTTCCATAAGTAGCAGATCTAATTGGTTGTTCTTCAGTTTCTTCAGTTACCATCAGAACCACCCTGGCCTCTCAAGTTGTGGGATCCACCATCATATCCCTAATCTCTCCCTACGCCACCACCACGGCTGTAACCTCCATCACTCCTCCCATCTCCATAAACACCATTGCTCTGACCACCACCTCCATACTCACCAACACCTCTAAATACCCCACCACCACTACGATAACCACCGCCTCTGCCTTCGCCTCCACTGCCAGATATAGATTGAGCCTGATTGACGGTGATGTTCTTGTCGTCAGGGTTCTGCCCATTAGGGTTTAGGTTTAGGTTTATTAGGCTTTAGGGTTTAGGTTTATTTTTTAATTTATTTAGTTACTTTAGGTTTAGGTTTAGGGTTTGGGGTTTAGGGTTTAGGGTTTAGGGTTTAGGGTTAGGGTTTAGGGTTTAGGGTTTATGGATTAAGGTTTAGGGTTTTAGGGTTTAGGGTTTAGGGTTAGGGTTTAGGGTTTAGGGTTTAGGGTTTATAGGGTTTAGGTTGTAGGTTGTAGGTTTAGGATTTAGGGATTAGGGTTTAGTGTTTAGGATTCGGGGTTTAAAGTTTTTTTTACAAATAATTAAACTGATAGGTTTAGGTATTTAATATATTTAGTTTATTTATAATTTATTTTAGTTTACTTTATTTTTTTATTTTTTAGGTTTATTTTTTATTTTTATTTAGTTTAGTCTTTTTTATTTCATTTAGGTTTTTTATTTTAGTTTATTTTTTTGGTTTAGGTTTAGGTTTATTTTTTAGTTGAGTTTTATTTTTATTATATTTTTTTAGGTTTAGGTTTAGGATTTAATTTTGTTATTTTTTGTTTAAGTTATAGGATTTTATTTTAGGTTTTATTTTTTATTTTTTTTTTTCAGTTTAGGTTTAGGCTTATTTTTAGTTTATTTTATTTTATTTAGATTTTGTTTAGGTTTAAGTTTAGTTTATTTTAAGTTTAGGTTTTGGTTTTATTTATTTTAGTTTAGTTTATTTTAGTTTAGGATTATTTTATTTATTTTATTTTATTTTTATTTTAGGTTTAGGTTTTGTTTTAGTTTAGGGTTTAGGTTTTATTTTTTATTTATTTTTTGTTTTATTTCTTAGGTTTAAGTTTTTATTTAATTTTTATTTTATTTTATTTTAAGTTTATTTTATTTATGATTTAGGTTTAGATTTTATTTTATTTAGTTTAGTTTAGGAGTTTATGTATTTTATTTTAGTTTATTTTTATTTTTTATTTTATTATTATTATTTTTTTAAGGTTTAGGTTTATGTTTTAGTTTAGGTTTTTATTTTATTTTGCTTATTTATTTTATTTTTGTTTAGGTTTTTTATTTATTTGATTTTTAGGTTTTATTTAGCTTAGTTTTAGGTTTCCAGGATTTTAGGGTTTAGGGTTTAACATTTAGGGCTTAGGGTTTAGGGTTTAGGGGTTTATTAAGAAAACCCATAGAGGGGAGAATTTTTTGAAAGGAGCACAAATTCCTTAAGAGGGGAAAATTTTCTTAGTTATTGCTGAAAGAGCTACTTCAACCTATAGGGAAAAATCCCTTATCTAATACAACAAAAGCAAGCAAATAAAAACATAAGCAAAGGAAATAAAAGACAAATAATAACTAAGCAACAACGATAAATGGGAGGATCATTAAAGCCCTAGAATCAAAGTCTTTTGAGTTACTGTCGAAATCTAGGATCGAACACCAAAGAACACGTAAAGAATCTAAGTAAGCAACTAGAAGATGTGTAATTTAGAGAAAGTCAAGTTTAAGCACATAATAAAGAGCAGTTTAAGAGAAAATTTCAAATAAGGCTCAGGCTTAGTCACCTTCATCTTAGGGGCAACCACAAATGTGAGCATCCAGACTTCAAAAGAAGGGTTATAATCACATGTGCTGCTACAAGACAAAGATAATAGGAAATCATCCAAGCCATCGCCTTACCTCGATGAAGGAAATCCGAAAGGTGAAAGTCAACAATTCTCTAGTACCTACTTGCAAGCAATAAAGCGACTAGCCCACAAATCACTTGATCAACTAAAGGCCACCAAGCCCAAAAGTAACATCAACAAAACACCAACACAAAAAAATAAAAGAGCAGCTACCAATATTTCACCTTGAAAGCAAAGCCACCATGGATAGGAACCAAACCCAGTAGTGTCACCAGACAACCACAAGCAACAACCCAAAACCAAAACAACAACCTACAAGTAGCATCAAGAAACTATCAATTCCAAACTAGATCGAAGAACAAGGCCAACACTAATAAGTCTAAGCCGCAAGAGAGGCAAGAAATAAAAGGCGTGCAATACCTCCATTAGAGATAGAAAGATGGCCACAAGAAAATATCAGCACTAGAGATAGGAAGAAGAACCCATGAGGAGACTAAAGGGCCATCCAAAAAACACCAGAAAATCACCACTAAGAGTAGCATGAAAAATAGCCAAGCTCACCCTACCAATCAATAAGCAAGACCAAGAAATAAAGGGAGCCAAAGAAACCAAAAGTAGTCCAAATCCTCAACCAAAATAACTAACCAAGCCAATAGCACTCAAGGCAAAAACATCTGCCACCCAACTGAGCAAACAACCAAAATTAGCAACCAACAAACAACCACCATAAGGCTAAAAAAAAGAAAGCGGCACTTAGGAAGATTGGGTGAGGGTCTCCTTCTGTTCCCAAGTAAACCTATTGAACTTCATCAGCAATGGGTGGTACTGGTTTTAGATTCTCTCAAACTTATTCAGAGGGGTTATCCTACCAAGTCAAGGTTTCTGCCCATGTTCTTCTATGTCTTCCTAAAACCATATTTGCTACTACAAAAAAAAAAATCATCCTTGCTTTGTTAGAATCCCATCAATCTCATTACAATTGATTAGCGGTTGGCCATCATAGGTGCATGTAATAGATCCTTCCCTGCCACTACTCTAAGTGGTTAGATTTGAATGCTTTCTACTGCTGGATCCTATCATTCTCCAAATACATAGATGTTCAATCGAGCATTACAGCACTAAGGCCAACAAAAAAGAGCATCATTAATGCTAATGCATTTCCTTAATCAATGAAAAATAGGCATAGAAGAAGGGAAGGAGAGAACAACTACTGAGAGTTAGACTATACCATGAGCCATATCACTGGAAGCTAACAAAAAGGAGCCAAGGTCTACTAATATCTTTTTGCTATCACCAAAGGAAAGAAGGCAAAGTGCGATTGTGAATGAGCAAGTTCTCGGGACTACACCTATCAGCAATCAATCCTTAACATTTATACTCCTCCTAAAGTAGCACCAAGATAGATAATGAAAAGAGAAAAAGAGTTGAGGAGGGAAATGATTCTTTCAATAGAAGTTACTATCTAGTCATTATCTCTCATTCCAAGGTTAGATGCATATTTCAAGCAATGGTGGTTCCTTGGTTCCATAAATTGCTTGTCCATAATGATTAGTCCAAAAGATCAAGTAAGCTTGCAACCCGTCAGCTGTTTCTTTTTTCTTTTAAGTTTAAGAGAGTATATCGGATTAGAGCCTTTAGATCTGACCCCATGAAGGAGGCAGCCCATGTAGCCCAATGGCTCATCTTATTCTATGATAATCTAAGTAGCAACTCAACAATCTACTTGAAACTAGTCTATTTTTTTTTAGCCATTCATTCTCTCCCCTTTACATTCATGTTAATATGGAAGGAATAGAACCCAAAACTTGGTCCTCATTTTAGCCAATTGTATCTCCCTTCTTATTATTTAGAATCTATATGTTTTGAAAATAAGATTCTTTCACAAAAGGTCAATGTTGTCTAGGACTCATAAAACCCACTTTCTCAAAGTTGGAGCAAAGAACCACCCCTTCTCTTCTAGTGGGAGTTATCACACTTTCTTGTGGTCGAGTTGAAAAAATGGAATTGGTAAATTTCTAGTTTGTGGCCCAAGAGGTGCAAAACAAGGCAAAAGGAAAAGAAAAATTGTATAAAGAACTAATAACTAACTCTATATATAGAGCATGGTTGGATGTCTTTCTAGATAGTTCTCGACTTCTTTCTTGGAAAGGTATGAGAGGGTAAAATATGAAAAAGAATGTACTAGCAGTTATACGTCATGTTAAATATCTAGTTTTTCTTTCAGTATATGTATAGTGTAGTATAATATAAGTAATATATTACCATCTTTATCTTACTTGTATAGTAGTATAGGTGTATGGCAATATATACTACTATTTGATTATTTAAGTATTATAATATATAATTGTTAGGTATATAGTTATATATTTATATATATATACTATTATCTTTATAAACTAATTTTTATACTATACAATTTGTTAATAATGTTGTGTACTATTACTTTTACTATTACAATTATTATGTTATTTATATTCTTAGTACATATGGTATAGGTTTAGGTGTTTAGTATATAGTGTAGTCTTTATTTTTATTTAAATATAAATATACAGAATAGTTAGTTGTTTAGAATAGTTATACACTTTATATTATATTTATTATTATTTTATTGGTTATATTTTTGTAGTATATATATTGGTGGTGTATATGTATATACACTATACATCAATATTTGTATTTATTTTAATATTTTATGAATTTATATGGTTATAATATTCAATATTGTGTTATATAATTAGTTATTTATAATATAATGGTTTATATATAATTATATAATTATAATGTAGGTATATGTTTAGTAATTATTATTTTTTATCTATGGTTATAAGTATTTATTATTTAATAAGGTATTTTATTTATTTGAGTGTTATATTATAGTATACACTTTATAAGTGTAGGTTATTTTATTTATACTATATTTATTTTAGTAGGTTATATTAAATGTTTATATAGTTTAATATATAGTATTTTATGTATAGTATAGTGTATATTATATGTTTAGTAGTTTTTATTAGAGTTAGGTTTATTTATATATTTATTTTTTTTTACTTTATACACTACATATTAGGGTTTTTATTATATTTATTTTATATTTTATAGTTTATTTACACTACATTTTATATTACAATTTACATAGTATTATTATTGTTTTATTATGGTGTTAAATATTATTATTTTATAATATTTTATTATTTATTTAGTATTATTATTTATAATAATGTATTATGTATGTTATTATTATATATTATATCGTATGCTTAGTTTATATATATATATTTTATATACATATTAGGTGTAGTTTATGGTTTATTTTAATTTTATATTTATTAGGTTTTTTTATTTATATTATTATTTTAGTTATTTTAGTGTAGTTTAATTATTTTTATTAGGTGTTTATAATTATATTTTAATATTATGGTAGTTAATATTTTTATTTTTTTTATATGCTTATTTTTGCTTTTATGATATTTTATATGTTTAGGGTTTATTTATTTATATACACTTATAATGTAGTGTAGTTTTATATTTTTATGTAGTTTTTATATTTATATTTTATTTTAGTTTTGCATAATTTTTTATGGTATGTAATGCATATATATATAAATATAACACTATTTATATTTCTTTATGCATTTTTTTTGTAATATATAGGTATGTATCTTTGAATACTACGTTAATATGGTTGGGTTATATATAGTAGTTTTTTAATAGTGTAATATAGTTCTTATATCATACATTTTATTTAGACAGACTATGGTATAGTGTAATTATATTTATATACAATACAAATCACTTTTTTTATATATTATGTATAAATAGTATGGTGTTTAGTATGTTAGTATATATAGTATGGTATATAATTATAGTATTTTTATGTATTAGTGTATAGTATGCTAATATAGTTATATTGTAATTACTATTACATATTATACTATACTACACTATATTATAACTATATTGTACACTATACATATACACATATATATATAATGTAGTGTAGTATAATAGTGTTAATATATTAAGGTTGAGGTTTATTTTTAAATTTATTTAGTTACTCTAGGTTTAGTTTAAGGTTTGGGGTTTTAGTTTAGGGTTTAGGGTTAGGGTTTATATATGGTTAGGGTTTAGGTTTATTTATGTTTTATGTATTTAGGGTTTAGGGTTTTTTTTTGGCTTTAGGGTTTTGGGTTAGTTTAGGGTTTAGGGTTTAGGGTTTTAGATTTTATGGTTTTTGGTTTAGGGTTTAGTGTTTAGGGTTTAGGGTTTTGGTTTAGGGTTTAGGATTTAGGGTTTAGGGTTTTAGGGTTTAGGGTTGTTTAGGGTTTATGGTTGAGGATTTTTTTGTGGAAAGTTAGAATTTTATTACCGTAAAAGGAAATGATACAATATCCTTAAAAGGGGTAATGCTCTAAAATTCTATTGTTCTTGGAGCTATAAGAAACCTAAACCCATCTAACATTAGAAAAGAAAAGAGCAAATCTGAGCCTAAAAGCATCGAGAAAAAAAAAGACACAGTAAGACTAAAAAAATCCGAAAATAGTAAAAGGATGAGTTAGCGGTTCATGATTCCTTTGAGAAAGCAAGATAAGCAAGATCCAACAACATCTTGGTTGTGAACAATGACCATTTCCTTTATAAAGTTCCAACCTATAAAAAAATTTGCAAAACACTACAAAGGCAAAAGTCATAGTTAAAAGGATAGAGAGGAAAAGGAAGAGAAAAGAAAGAAAGGAAAGGCTCAGCTCAATTAGGATCATCTCATTGGGCAACAATAAATATATCTTTATAAAGAAGTGTTACAATCATATGTAATGCTACCAACCATAGATAAGAGGTAACATCAAACCATCATAGCCAACATACTATAAGAAACATCTAAGGCCATGGTCAAAGAGTTCTAGATCCAACACCATTAAAAAAAACAGACCAACAACCAGTAGCAAACGACCAAACAAAAATCATAGACTAATCACAATAACCTAAAGAGGCTAGAAAAGTTAGAACAGCCATTAACGGATACCCATCCAAACCCCAAACCATGGAAAACCAAAACTATCCATCAGCAAGAACCAAACCAATGCTAATTAATAGAGAAACAACTAGTAAAACTAAGATAGGAGACCTCAACCTAAAGTGCCAACAAACAAACCAGGGTGAGCAACCATAAATGAGTAAAAGCTTCAGAAACCATCAAGAAGGAAACATAAGCATCAGTTCAAATCAGAAGATAAAACAACCACACAAGAGGGCTAAAGAGCCACCAACAAAACCAAAAGTCCAATCAAAAGGATCAACAAGGTTTAACATACAAGGCTCTAGCAAATTGTCAGGTTTAGATTTTAGTTTTAGGGTTCAAGTTTTAGTTTAGGGTTTAAGGTTTTTGGTTTCTATTTTTTTAATAGGGAACAAATTCAGATTTAATATTTCAACTTCTCAATTTCATCAACCAAGTAACTCACTAAGTTTCCTAAGACATAAGTGGTGGCATAGATAAAAAATGAGCATACATAGAACAAATCAAAGACTTCAGATAACTAGAACCGTCTCTACTGTAAAGACACAGTTCCATAAGCAGCAGATCTAATTGGTTGTTCTTCAGTTTCTTCAGTTACCATCAGAACCACCCTGGCCTCTCAAGTTGTGGGATCCACCATCATATCCCTAATCTCTCCCTCGCCACCACCCACACCTCCATCACTCCTCCCATCTCCATAAACACCATTGCTCGACCACCACCTCCATCACCAACACCTCTAAATACCCCACCACCACTGATAACCACCTCGCCTTAGCCTCCTTCCAGATATAGATTGAGCTGGTGATGTTCTTGTCGTCGGGTTCACTTATATTAGGGTTTAGGTTTATTAGGCTTTATGGTTTATGTTTTTTTTTTAATTTATTTAGTTACTTTAGGTTTAGGTTTAGGGTTTGGGGTTTTAGGGTTTAGGGTTTAGGGTTTAGGGTTAGGGTTTAGTTTAGTTTATGGGGTTTAGGGTTTTAGGTTTAGTTTAGGGTTAGGGTTTAGGTTTAGGGTTTTATAGGGTTTAGGGTTGTAGGTTGTAGGTTTAGGATTTAGGGATTAGGGTTTAGTGTTTAGGATTTAGGGTTTAAGGTTTTTTTTACAATTAATTAAACTGATAGGTTTAGGTATTTAATATATTTAGTTTATTTATAATTTATTTTAGTTTACTTTATTTTTTATTTTTAGGTTTATTTTTTATTTTTATTTACTTTAGTTTTTTTTATTTAGTTTAGGTTTTTTATTTTAGTTTATTTTTTTGGTTTAGGTTTAGGTTTATTTTTTAGTTGAGTTTTATTTTTATTATATTTTTAGGTTTAGGTTTAGGATTTAATTTTGTTATTTTTTGTTTAAGGATTTTATTTTAGGTTTTATTTTTTTTATTTTTTTTTTTGTTTAGGTTTAGGTTTATTTTAGTTTATTTTATTTTATTTAGATTTTGTTTAGGTTTAAGTTTAGTTTATTTTAAGTTTAGGTTTGGTTTTATTTATTTTAGTTTTGGTTTATTTTAGTTTATGATTATTTTATTTATTTTATTTTATTTTTATTTTAGGTTTAGGTTTTTGTTTTAGTTTAGGGTTTAGGTTTTATTTTTTATTTATTTTTGTTTTATTTCTTAGGTTTAAGTTTTATTTAATTTTTATTTTATTTTATTTTAAGTTTATTTTATTTATGATTTAGGTTTAGATTTTATTTTATTTAGTTTAGTTTAGGAGTTTATGTATTTTATTTTAGTTTATTTTTATTTTTTATTTTATTATTATTATTTTTTTAAGGTTTACGTTTATGTTTTAGTTTAGGTTTTTATTTTATTTTGCTTATTTATTTTATTTTTGTTTAGGTTTTTTATTTATTTGATTTTTAGGTTTTATTTGGCTTAATTTTAGGTTTCCAGGATTTTAGGGTTTAGGGTTTAACGTTTAGGGCTTATGGTTTAGGGTTTAGGGGTTTATTAAGAAAACCCATAGAGGGGAGAATTTTACTGCCACAAAGAAAGGAGCACAAATTCCTTAAGAGGGGAAAATTTTCTTAGTTATTGCTGAAAGAGCTACATTCAACCTATAGAGAAAAATCCCTTATCTAATACAACAAAAGCAAGCAAATATAAAACAAAAGAAATAAAAGACCAAATAATAAAACAACAACAAGTAAATAGGAGGATCAAAAGCCCACTACTAGAATCAAAAGTCTTTTGAGTTGCGAAATCTAGGATCAGAAACGCAAAGAACACTAAAGAATCTCGTAAGCAACTAGAAGATGTAATTAGCTAGAGAAAGTCAAGTTTAAGCACATAATAAAGAGCAGTTTAAGAGAAAATTTCAAATAAGGCTCAGCCTTAGTCACCTTCATCTTAGGGGCAACCACAAATGTGAGCATCCAGACTTCAAAAGAAGGGTTATAATCACATGTCTTTCTGACAAAAGATAATAGGAAATCATCAAGCCATCATACCTCGATGAAGGAAATCCGCCAAAGAGTGAAAGTCAACAATTCTCTAGTACCTACTGCCCAAGCAATAGAAACAGCTAGCCCATAAATCACCCAGTCAACTAAAGGCCACCAAGCCCAAAAGGAAGTAGCATCAACAAAACCACCACAACAAAAATAAAAGAGCAGCTACCAATATTTCACCTTGAAAGCAAAGCCACCATGGATAGGAACCAAACCCAGTAGTGTCACCAGACAACCACAAGCAACAACCCAAAACCAAAACAACAACCTACAAGTAGCATCAAGAAACTATCAATTCCAAACTAGATCGAAGAACAAGGCCAACACTAATAGCAGCCAGAAGTCTAAGCCAGACAGTAGAGGCAAGAAATAAAAAGGCAGTCACAATACCTCCATTAGAGATAGAAAGACAGCCACAGGAAAATATCAGCACTAGAGATAGGAAGAAGAACCCATGAGGAGACTAAAGGGCCATCCAAAAAACACCAGAAAATCACCACTAAGAGTATGAAAATAATACCAAGCTCTACCAATAAGCAAGACCAAGAAATAAAGGGAGCCAAAGAAAAGTAGTCCAAATCCTCAACCAAAATAATACCAAACCAATAGCACTCAAGGCAAAAACATCACCAAACGAACAGCAAACAACCAAAATTAACAACCAACAAACAACCACCATAAGGCCAAAACAAAAAACCACCAAAAAAACCATACCTAACAATAGTTCAGGAAGAAAACTAAAAAAAATAACCAAACCACACAAATAAAACCAAATACCCAACTAATTAACAAAAGAGATGAGCCAACTCTGATAAAGAAGCATCCAGTCCAAAGGGGAGGCAATCGCAACACAGAGAAATATATGCATAGTGACAAACCAATAGGAAGCCACCAAAAACAACCATGAAACAAATGGTAATTACACAACCATACAAAAAGCCATAGCCTAGGAGGACCACCCAACCACTAACAGCCAATGAGAGTGGAAAGAAAAATAGGCCAAGGCCCCTTCCAGGCTCTAGCGATAAAAAAACCAAGTACCAGAAAATAGATTTCTAATGACCATAAATCAGCACCCTTCTAGCATCAAGGTAAAGGGAGAAACTAATAAACAAAAGCCACCAAGCCTAAAAAGAATGAGGAGATAAAACCACCAAAAGACTAAACTCAAGAGTGAACAGATCAATAATAGCCATCAAATGATAGCCACCTAGGACAGCCAGGTAGAGGGTAGTATCAAACAACATCACCCACCAAGCCTAAAAATAGTAGCAAAAAAACCTTCCTAAGTAAAAAATATCTAGCCAATACTAGAGGTAAAAATAGTACAAATTAAGATAAGGGAAAAGCCAAAAGTAGGTAGAGGCATAACCTAAAAGGAGGCCACCACAAGTTCAAGGAAGAACTTGAAGAAACAATTGACATTGAGATCCCTAAATAAAATAGTCAGCTAATGAGAACACCTCTTTAACAATAGAGGTTGAACAGCCAACCACTACCTCAAAGAGATCTCCTAAATATTATAACACAAACAAGACAAGGGAGTGAACCAGCAAAATGTAAATGCACACAAAGAAAAAAATAGAAAAATTAAAAAACACAAAGCAAAATTAATTTATGAGATAAGGTATTCCAGTGTTATTCAGATTAACCAAGCCTCCCAATTGTCTAGGAAAATTAAAATGATCATAAAGAGTGAGATCATTTAATTTAGCAGCAAGATTAGCTACTACAGAATTTCTTTCAAAAATGTGAGAAATTTTAAAGCATACTTAAGAGAAGAGTGTTCTAGCATGATTAAGAAGATAGAATAAATCGTCATTCCCCATCTTAGTGGAAGTCAGCATGTCAATGAGTAAAAGAGCATCAATCCAAATATTGAAGAAACCTTTTTGCAAATAAATTTCAATAGCTTTGTTTACAACCATTAATTGACATAGATAATAGAACAACAAGTTTTAAGTGGATAAGCAAAAGCACAAATGACATTACCTTCAAAATCCCTAAAAAAACCACCACAACCAAATGTATTTTGAGAGATGGAGCCATCAATATTAATTTTAATAATATTATTATGAGGTTTTATCCAATATATAATCCTATCTTCTTTACAGAAGGTGATCTTAGGAAGGTAAAGACCCAATTTTTTGGCTACAAATTTGCAACCCCCAAAATGTGTGTTACTAATTAAATTAGCATTAAATAATGCATGAATTTTTTTCTTTGGTTCTAGCAATAATCCTTTTATGATTCATAAGAATACCATGATATTTAGCATCATTTATATCCATCCATATGAACCAAATAAGCGTCATGGCAATTAAATCTTTGATATGACCATTCAGTTTTGTGGAAATAGGCTTCAAGAAGTTGATATAAAGAAATAGAGCCATGGAAATGGTTAGTATTAAAAGATCATACCAAACCCATAATTTGGAGGCAATAGCACCATTGAAAAAACTTGATTAATATTTTGACATGAAAACAACAATAACATTTGGAAGGTAAATGAAATCCTTTATCCTAAGGAATCAACATGAATGAAGTTCTTTAGAATTCTCTAAGCAAGGATAGAATAAAAGATAGGGATGATATTATTCCAATGTTTAATAAATAAATTAGAAAAAAATATGAGTGGTTCTAATATAATTCCAATCATCTTTAAGAATAAAATCACCATTATAAGAGCTTAAAAGAATTTGATCATGCTTGTTGGAAAGGATAGAATATCACTAAATTTAATCAAAGAGAGATAAGAATAAATTAGTTAAGTTTACTATCATTCCGCTTATTATTAAGCCAAAATGACTTAACTTTAGTAGTAACATTAGAACGGTAGATAAATAAGAATCAGTAGAGCCACCACCAATCCAGTTGTCTTGCTAAAAGAAAGATCTCAAATTTATAGCCCAAGATATCAAGGATTCAGCCTCTCATTTAATTAAGAAAATCCTTTTCCAAATTGGGGAGTCACCAACTTTATAAGTACATATTAGAGGGTGCTTACCCTGGCAGTATTTAGCTATCATAAAATTAGCCCAGAGGCTATCTTTTTTCTAAATTCCACCATATTTTATTGTAGAAGGCAGTAATAGCTTCACGAATAGGTTTGAATCCAAGTCCACCTTTATCCAAAGGACCACAACATTTATGCCAAGAAGTCCAATGCATCCTTTTAACTAAATTATTAGAGCCCTAAAAAAATTTATTAAGGAGATGATCAATTCAATTTAAGATAGAATTAGCAGGGATAATTGTTTGAATTAGATATAAAGGCATTGAATTGAGAGTACTCTTAAGCAAAGTAAGCTTAGTACCAAAAGAAAGTAAGTGAAATTCCCACACCAAAATTTTATTAGAAATTTTTTGGATAAGCTCGTCGAAAATATGGGATTTTTTTTTTACTTCTGAAAAGAGGAGCATCCAGATATTTAATAGGGAGTTGTTGGTGTTTAAAGTTAGTGATTCTTAAGATATGATTAATTGTATTATTAGAAATTTTTGAGGAGGTAATAAAGCAGCTCTTGCTTTCATTAATAGAAAGACCACTTTCTCTAACAAAATAATTTAAAATTTTCTTAAGACATTTGATATGATGAAAACAAACATTATAAAAGATAATGAAATCATCAGCAAAGCTAAGATGAGAAATAGGGATAGCACCAAGAGTTCTAAAGTACATGCTAGGATTGTTATTGAATAAATCATTTTAACTCCTACAAAGGTATTCCACAATAATAATAAACAAAGAAGGGGACAAAGGATATCCTTATATTAATCCATTAGAAGATTGAAAGAAGCCTAAAGCTTCACCATTAAGAAGAATAGAAAACTAGGCATTATTAATACAATTTTTAATAAGGTTAATGAAATTACCAAAGAAACCTAATAAATGAAGGATATTTATAAGGAAATCCCAAGATATATTATCAAAGGCTTTAAAAATATCTAATTTAAAAGATGTTACCACCTCTAGTTGGAACATCTAAATCATAAATAAGCTCTTGAGCAAAGAGAATGCTATCAGATATAGATCTCCCTCTAACAAAACTAGTTTGGTTGAGAGAGATAATTTTTTGAAGTGAAGGACTAAGTTTATGAAATCACTCCAAGAATCTAGATTATCTTTTTTAGGTATGAGAACAATGGAAGTGCTTGAAAAATATTTAAGGAGAGGATTACCAATAAAGAAATCAACAATAGCATATGTTAAGTCATGCTTAACAATTTACCAATAATTTTGAAAAATTGAGTAGTACAACCCTCTGGACCAGCAACGAAATCAATGTTCATGCTATTGAGAACTTTACCAATCTCATCTTCAGTAGAGAACCTGGTAAGCTAATGATTATCATCATTGGTAATAATAGAGGGGATCAAATGTGAATTAGAAATAGCTTCATGAGAGTGGCTTTTATTAAGCATATTTCTAAAGTGGTTAATAACAAAATATTTAATAACATTAATGTCAGTGATCCAATCTCCATTATCATTTTCATTTTTGGATATAATTTAAAGCTCTTTTTATTAAATAAAGCATGAAAATACTAGGTATTCTCCCCATCAATATGTTTACTAGATTTTGTCGCCAATAGGTCTCTTCCATATTCTAATTATTAATAAGTTTATCTTTAGCTTCATTTAAATCCTTAAGCTTAGAAGAGTCATTAAAATAGCATTTTAAGATCACAAACCAAAAGTTCCATGTTTTTATATTAGCAAAAAAGATTTTAAAATAATTTTGTTCCACCAAACCATATTTTGTTTGAGCCTTTTAAGCTTAAACCATAATCTATATTCCCCTAATTGAATTATCGGTGTAAAGGGCAATCCAATTTATGGCCATGACTTTAAGAAAATTGAGATGCTAAATCCACATATTTTGAAATCTGTAAGAGGGTGAGATGTTTAATATTTTAGAGTTTTCTTTAATAGAAACCAAAAGTAGGGCATGGTCAGATAAAGTTCTACTAAAATGGTCAAAAGAGGTAAGAGGCCATTGATTAATCCAATGGTTTATTAATAGGATAAAGATCAGTGAGAACATCTGTAATCATAACTTCCCCCTCTTCTAAATCAACATTTTGTTGAAAAGTGGGATTAGAATGAAGATCAATATTTGAATTAAGGGAAGGAGAAGAAATTATACAATTCAAAGCACAATTACCAATGTTAATGTTTTTCTAAGAATTTCAGCCACATTCAAGTTATCATTTAAATCATCATTCTCATCAATTAATGACGACAAAGAAGCAGGAATAGACTCATTAGAGAATGAATCATCATTTTTAGCCTCTTTGAATTTGGAATTAGCCATAATAGGCATATTCTCATGTAAAGAAAGGTATTGGAAACCATCTTTTCAACATTATTAATTTGTCATCTAATGAGAAGCAAAATCAACAATTTTAGGAACATCTGAAGATTCCAAGGAATATGTATTAATATCAACATTAAAGTTATTTTTAGGCATAAAAATAGTTTTATTAACTTTATCAAAAGCTAATTTAGAGTCATGATCATTCAAAATTTTCTTTTAATATGCGTGAACAAAACACTCAATTATCATGACTGTATCTTACAATGGTAACAAAAAAAAATAAAAAATTTTCAAATTCAACCTTTAAATAACCAAACTTGCATCCAATCACCTCCTTAGGATGTTTTTTAGATATTTCAAATTCAACCAATATATGACCAATAGAGGGATGGGATCTCACAGCGGTCTCCTGATCGATTTGGACTGGTAGACCAAAAAGAACCTCGATAGAAAATAAAACTTAGTGGGTAACATAATAGACTCTCATATTTGGCAGAGAAAACCACACAGGAAGAATAGGGGATTCATCCTTTATATCAAAAAGGGGAGACCACTTCGACAAATGCATTTGATGGCTAAATACAAAATAAGTTTGACATGAGAGTACTCTTGAATAATCCAAATCATTCATAAGTTGAATCAGAATATGTCTTTGATCGATCAAGCCAATAGAGAAAGCACCCGAAAGTTTAAGGTTATGAAAAAAAGAATTATATCTTGTCCAAATTCATCTAGTGTAAAGAAAAATTTCAAACTAAAGTTAATTCAAAAGGTTTGGTAAGCTTTTCTACATCAAGATCTAAACACATGATTGGAGGCATACCTCAAAAACAAGTCAAAATAGATTCACCGAGTCATAATACATAAAGCTCTTTCCAGAAAGTGCATCTTTAAAGGATTTAATAGTGAATGGATTGGGTTGAATCCTAAAATTTGGATGCCCTAGTGATCATCCAATTGGGAGATGTAATCCACAAGTTTGAGGTCACCATAGCCATATTCAGAAGAGACACATCACACAAGCGGCCAAAGATTCAAAAGGCTCAAGAAAATTATAGAATGATGAAGGATCCACCAAAAGAGATGGGATGCAGATGAAGGGGAAAATGAAATCACCAAAGCCAGAGAGAAGAACAAAGGTTATTGGGTTTATTTGAGTGTTTAGGGTTTAGTCAGGGCAGGTTTAGTTTATGTTTAGGGTTTAGTTTAGGTTTAGTTAGGTTCAGTTTAAGCTTATCAGGCTTGGGGCGGTCTTTATGCCTTTGGTGCAGGTTCATGCTAGGGCTTCATGAAATGATTTCCAAGACAGAGGTTTAGAAAAATTAGTTAGGTTTCTTTAGTGAGAATGGGTAGTTAAAGAGAAAACAGTATTCAGTGTTTGCCCAGGGAGGGTAGGAAGCATCAGAGGCCCAGCCTTTGAGGCCTTTTATTTGCCTGTGGCCCAGAATTAAAAGGTTTGGCCCTGTGGCAGACTGCGAGGCCTTAGAAGCCCTAGGTTGTGGCGGGGCTTCAAATATCGTGCTCAGCGAAGTGCACTTACCAAAAAATGAGAAGTACCTGTAATTGGGCCTGCTGTGGCTCCAGGGCTCAGGCACTTTTTGGGCATTCCTGGGTCTTGGGGCCATTTATAGGGCTATCAGTGGGCCTCCAGCCAAAAAATGAATCATGCCCCAGGGGCTTCAGCAGGATCCTGGTTTAGTGCTCATGGCTCATGGCTAGGTCAGGCCTGGGGTGCTTGGCTGGGGGGCCATATCAGTGGCTCAGTGGCCCAGGGCTCAGGATCTCAAAAGCTCAGTGGGAGCCTGTGGCTCAGGGCTTGGGGCTCAGTGGGTGCTAGGGCCTAGGGCTCAGGTCCCAGGGTTTAGGGCCTTAAAATCAAGTGCCATGGTTTAGAGCTGTGGTCCAGATTTATGGTTTAGGGTTTTAGGGTTTTGGGGGTTCGGTTTAGGATTAGTAGTTTCAGTATCTAGGTTAGGTGGCTCATTTAGGGTTTAGGCTCAAGCTTTAGGTTTATTTAATTTATTTTATATTTTTAGGTTTTATTTTTTATTTTTTTACTTTATCTTTATCTTTTAGTTTATGTTTTCATTTTTAGTTTATCTTGGTCTAGGTTTGTTTATCTTTAGTTTAGTTTTCTTTTATCTTTGTTTTAGTTTAGGTATATTTTATTTTATGTTTGCTGATTTATTTTATTTTTAGGTTTAGCTTTTATTTTAGGTTTATTTTTAGGCTTATTTAGTTTTATGTTTTAGTTTATTTTGAGTTTATTTTATTATTTTGTTTATGGTCTAGGTTTATTTTATTCATTTAGATTTTATTTATTTTAGTTTAATTTATATTTCAGTTTAGTTTCTTTTGTTTTATTTATTTTATTTTTTATTTGGTCCAGTTTCTTTAGTTTGGGGTTTAGGTTTTATTTTATTTATTTTAGGTTTATTTTTAGGTTTAGGGCTTTTATTTAGTTTTATTATTTTATTTTTTTGTGTATTTTATTTTATGTTTAACGAGGATTTTATTCTGGTTTATTTTATTTTTTTTAGTTTAGTTTTATTCATTTTATTTTATTTTTTTTTTTTTTTAGGTTTATTTATTTTTGTTTTAAGTTTTATTTTTATCTTTTATTTAGGTTTAAGTTTTATTTATATTTTTAGTTTTATTTCATTTGTTAGTTTTAGGTTTATGGTTTGTAGTTTATTTTTTTGGTTTAGGTTTATTTGTATTTTAGTGTTTATGGTTTGTGGTTTAGCTTAGTGGTTTATTTT